>OW203740.1:3252874-4452874 GCA_934045075.1 Yponomeuta sedellus
AAAAAAAAACACTTTTTAACTTTTGTTCGGGTTCGAATCCCGGCTGGGAACAAAAACAAACCCCAGGTCTTGGATGTTTACATGTTTGTGATGTCGTTGTCTCTGGTTCCCACGACACAGGGTATCCTAGTGTGGGGCCAGTATGTGCTTGTATGTAAATGTTTTTATGTTATATAATGTATAAAACGCCAGAATCTTTTTGCTATTTGAAGTTATGACTGTAGTACCTCTTAAATATTTTCTTTGGATTTTCGGAAATTTTCGTACACCGTGTAGACGCTTGCCATTCGTAAGGAAACATTTAATGATAACAAAATTTATCGTAGAACGTAAAAGCTCGGTGCCTTGAAATCAGTTTTACAAAGGATTCTTTACTTAATCCGGGAATCACTTATTTGAAGAATAGTGAAGAATAAAGCATTGTCTTCATAGAATGATGTATGAATTCTTGTTCTAAGCAATAAGGCCGCCATTTGTACTGTATCTTTGTAATTATTTTTTGTTTGTTTTTTCCTGGTGTACAATAAAGAATATTCTTATCTTCTTATCTTATCTTAACCAGCTACTTTTTACAAACTTAAAACTAAACAAAAAATAAAGAATCGATTGTTAGGCGGTACGAAGTTCGCTGGGTCAGCTAGTTTTATAATAAAATAGAATAACTGGATAAAAACGGTTAAGCAGGTAAAACAGTCAGATCTAGTTGACGGGTAAAATTGTAATGATGAAAATGAGGGAAATTTCGAAATGTGTGACACAATTTAAATATTTGAAAATGATAGATAGAAAAAGGAATATAAAGAATGGTGTAAAGAGGTGTGCACCGTTACAACTGTGAAGGAAGCCATTGTGAGGAAACCTGAGTGCCTGAAGTGTTAACGTACCCCAGCGCTTGCGATGTACAATGGCCTAACTATGAGGCTAATGGCGGAAATCTCAAGTACAAACTACTAAATTGTATATATGTAAAGGCAGTTGACTGTACACGAAAATCAATTAATGATATCGACGCATTATTTTAATTAACGCTGCACGACTCGAACGTAGTTCCTAGATGATTTTTTTACCAAACGATGATGTCAAAATTGTAGCAACTAAAGATGAATGAATAGACGATGGGATTAAGACGTGATTTAGTAGGAACAGAGTTTTTCGTACAAAAAGCATAATAACTTTTTTTAAACTATTCACATTGCATAGTATTTTCTAATGTTAACACGAGCACTAGACATAGTAAAAACTGTATTTACACGGATTTTACTCGTTTCATTTTACATTCTTACAATTTTCCGACGTTTAGGCACTTTTGCAAGTACCGTGGTCCCGGAAGACTGAGGTGACAGGCGTCTTTTTGAATTCATTAAGTAAACTAACAGTTAAAGCTTTGCCAAGTTATACTCACAGCTATTGTACTAGAATACAGATAAAGCTCCATTCCAAACTCATGGAGCGGTCGTCCCGATGGAGCTGATTTTTGTTCAAGTTTTTTGCCGAGCGTTGTAACAGATCACTTAGCAACGAATGAAGGTGTTATCGTTTTTGCTCCGAGTCCTTTTTTGTACGCCATTGCTTAAGTGGCGGATAATTATTCTTTTTAGTTTTATTTTCGGCCACGCCCTACCTTAATCAAAAAAACTAAGTTAAGTATCTTGTCATGTTAATTGCTTAGCGATTAGTGGATCAAATCAATGAATCAAAGCCAATTGTATGACGTTGCTGTATGGTATCGGCCTGAGCGGTGGTAGCGGAGCGGTGTAGAACGCCGGCCTCTCAATCGGGAGGTCGTGGGTTCAAACCCCGGCATGTACCAATGACTTTGTTTTCTAAGTTATGTAGATTTGTGAAATTATAGTAGCAATACTATTCGCTGACGGTGAAGGAAAACATCGTAAGGAAACCCTAGCGTCTGAGGTGTTAGCGTACCTCATCGCTTGCTACGTACAATGGCCCAACTATGAGGCTAAGTGCGGAAATCTCAGATCTAACTAACTAACATGGTATCGGCCTAGAGAATAGCACCAACCCGAATTCTTCCCGCGGGGTGTCGTAAAAGGCGACTAAGGAACACAAACCGGGGGGTGGGCAGCAGCGCCCCCTGCAGTACAATTCCACCGAACTACGACCCCCAACCCGCATGCTCAGCGTGGGGATTATGGGCATTACCCCCCAATGATGGCACAACCTTGCGCTATGGCGCTCATTAGGGGAGGGCTTTGTCCAGCAGTGGGGATTATGGGTATTACCCCACAATGATGGCACAACCTTGCGCTATGGCGCTCATTAGGGGAGGGCTATGTCCAGCAGTGGACTAATATAGCCTGAAGAAGTATAACATTTTTAAAAACCTATTTAGAGAGAAACCTATTTATAGCCAGAGGTTATAAACCTATTTATAACCTCTGGCTATCCGTGCCAGCGCTCTACCAATTGAGCCAATGGGCGACTCACGGCATCAGTGAAATTTCGAACCTCTACACTATTCTCTGTATTACGTACAGGCAGCGACATCTGACTTAAGCAAATTGCATTACTTACAGCCCCGACTACCTACTTTGCAGTTAGGTTTTACATCGGAACGATATCACTGTACCCACATGATTACACTATTTTTATTTTTAATGCACTAACCCGTGCTAAGGAACAAATTTAAAAACCTATTTAGAGGCTAAAAATTTCACCCATGCCGGTTAGCACTAGCACGGGTTAGTGCATTAAAAATAAAAATAGTGTAAGTATAACATTATACTGAGATTCAAGAAGTCATGGTTGTATCCTTTTTTCTAGAGTCCAATAAAGTGTTCACTATCTATCCATATATCTAAAGTACTGCCTCGTTGGTCTGGCGGTTAGTAAGTAGGCTTAGATACTAAAATAGAGATCGTGGATTCGATTTCCACAGTCGACCAGTACTATATCATAAGGTACGACAGTCTCCTGTCGTACCTTATGATATAGTACTGGTTACCATAGCACAGGGTATCCTAGTTTGAGACATTGACATAGCAATCATGCAAATACATCCAAATATCGTTGCCCTTAGTGGGAATCGAACACACGACCTCTGTCTTTCGTAGGTACTTTAGCGTATTAACCGTTAGACCAACGAGGCAGTCAATTATTGGCAAACTTCCCTAATTCGTACGGAAACTTTGTTTTTTGACATAATCTTTTATAGAAATTTAATGCTTCGTACATTTTATTTCCAGTGCTGTTAAAATTTATCGGTAAGGCAGATCTAGAATCTAAATGGCACAAAGTGTACTTTACACATTTTTTGAACCGCGCTTCAGTCAAACTTAATATATTTTCAGAGATTTTATTGTAGAAGCGTATACAATGCCCCATGAAGGATGTATTAACCTTTGCCAGCCTAAATCTTGGGATCAAAAGTTTATGTTTATTTCCAGTATTTACATTGTGTTGGCTACCTGCGGTTTTAAAGTTGCTAATATTTTTCCTGACATACATAATATTTTCATAGATATACTGACTGGCAACTGTCTGGATGTTTGTTTCTTCAAAGAAATCTTTTTACGAATCTCTACTGCCTAATTTTTGTTGATATGGTCATGAAATACACACGCTGTCCTTTTTTATTTTTTTTTCTTGATCAGGACACTGAATCAGATTACTGATGACGGCTTGTTGAGGATACCAAAGGGCAGAAAAAAAAACCTTGGTCTATGCTTACCCTTAATGATACCGTCGGAAGATTCTCATCATAAGTACTATTTTATAATTATATACTTTGAACAGCATCGAAATGTTTGCTGCATGTCTGTCGCCTGCCTTAGGAGCGCCTATAGATGCCAAAAAATCAATTGGCAATATCTTTCATCATCGCTGAAAACGGATAGAAAAGAAATCCTTGGATCAGGTCCATTGATCGAGACACAAATTCATTAGGCACCATCATACGGAGGTCGAAACATCACGATCGGTAGCGAAAAAAAAACTATAAGCAACTAATTACTCTGTTCTAGGCGGATCGTGTTGCTGTGGAGTTGGTGAAAAGTTTAGCTTTTACAAAGCATATGCTAAGAGGATGGTATCCCTTTTGGTGATTTAAGTAAGCACCAAATAATTAGAAGATATTGCGAAAAAAATAGTGGTATATATATATATATATATATATATATATATAATACCTATGCCAATAATCTAAACCCAATTACCGGTTTTCCAGTCCCAATATTAAAGCAGCTAAATGTTCATTTGAGAAGGAAATGTAGGGATTCTTGTTAATTTGTGAAGAATAACGAAAAAAATACTACGGCCGGTGATCGACGAGGTTAAACAAAATTTACTTATGGATTCAAACCCGAGTATTAGATTATTAGATTAGAACTCTTTATTGTACACACCAGAAAACAAAATACATAAAAAGGCTTACACATCTAAGCTATTGCCGTATACAATTGGCGGTCTTATCGCTAAAAGCGATCTCTTCCAGACAACCTTGGTATGGATAGAACTGAAAGATGAAGAGAGTAGGTAGGTAGGTGCCCATGAAGTATACAGGAAGAATATGTACATAAACTGACTTACAACTAATATTCATATATATATTTAATAAAATACATAAACTAGGCCATATATATAATATTATTAATGTATAAATTATACAAACATACATAATTATATAGTTATAATATAATAATACATACATTTTATATGAAATCAAACAACAACGAAAACTTACTATGTAGATAATCATAATAACATTACACGTCTTCAGCGAGATAGTGAGACTATACCAGTCCTTTAAAGATAGGAAGGAACTTTGCTTTTCGCACTTCTTCTGGCAAAGCATTCCACAGAAGCTTATAAACTCTGTTTATTTATTTAGGATACAAATTGAAAAGACTAATTTGTAATTATTTCACTAGTGAGCAGGGTGTGGGGCAGCGACAAAAGCGTCCTGGCGATAATCGCGGCGCGGGTCGACTCCGCATACATCGACCACTGCTGTAGGCTTCAGATCGCACGCAACATGCCTTGACGTAATGTAAATAAAGAAAATGTTCCTATATGCTACTAACATAATATAAGTTTTAAATGTACTAACCAAATATGTATTCTGTTATTCGAAACAAATAAAGTTATTATTTATCTATTTTTTTCTTCAAAATTACTCCTTTTTGAAATTTCAGGTATCTAGTGTTTTTTTATGAAGCCTATAAAAAACCACTGCAGAGCACAGACCTTCTCTCAGAGAGAGATTATGGGCTTAAAACGCGTGACCACCGTGGATTGACAATTTTAAGCGTTGAAGTATTGGAACACCTCGGTTACGTAGGTTTAAGTATCTAGTGTAATTTGGATACAAATATTTTGATTTGATTTGAAAAGCCCAACCAAAGCTACAAATAAGAAAACATTGTTTACGCTAAATACCACTGAACGTTTTATCCAGTTTCTTCTAACCAAAGATGAATCGCGGACGCAGATGGATCGGTGTAACAAAATTCCAACATACCTCCAAAAATTAGGGTACGCCCCACATTTCGAACTTTTCTCCATTGTAAAAGTACCTATTACAGGGAAAACTTAAAAGTTGAATTTTAATGCAGTTGGTGGTAACTGTGATATAGAATTGTATGGAATTAGGCGTTACTTTGCGGAAATTCATAATAGGATGTTTTGGCGGAATTTAGCAAAGTAATTTTCATATTTTAATATGCTCTGATGGCACATTATATTTTTTCAATTTCGCAATTTTCCTAGCATCAAAAGTGTTCATCCCTAATTTTCGAATGTATTTGAGGATTTAGTTACATCCTGCTTAAGCTACTCCCCGTGCACCATCTACGGAAACTTTTCGTCAGCTCCGCAGCTTCCACGGCCTGTTCACATGCATGCTTTGCTCTGCCTAATTTTATTACTAGGCTGATATTGTTATGGCATTACGTCATGTGGGTGCGTGAGGATACGCGGCTGTCAGTCGGTATAAAACAGGTCACCGGCAGACGGTTCATCACAGTTTGCAATCAGCTCCCATCACCACTCAGCTGACTTTCGGGTTTCGGAGGACCATTTAATTGTTTCAAAACACTCAAAAATGAAACTGGTAATTTTTTGGAGTTATTTCGTTTTTATAAATTATGGAATAGTCTGAGGGTTCCGAAATAAGTGTAAAGTTGTTCTAATTTCATTTGTGATTTTAAATTGGGAGTGACAATAATACAGTCCTTTATACAAAATTTCGGAATCAAAGGGCTTGTCAAAAATAACTTAACTGGTACTTTTAGCAATTATGAAATTGGGTCAAAATCTATTTACCTACCTGAAAGTAACATCTCTTATTTGGGCTATATCTCCTTGGTGCCTAATTGGACAATAACCTTGCCAATGTCTCCAAAATTTTCGCAAATGGGCAGGACGTGCTTGCAATAATATCACATAAACGCAAAACGATGCCAAAAGCTCAGTGTCCTTGTGACACAGATTTGAGTTGTCACAAGCCTAAGTCACAAGAGGTCTATTCTTACTGTTATAATCCTTGGAACAGTGTAGGTACCGCAATTGATGACACGTTTCATAAGTCAATGCTTAAAAGTATCGGACATAAAAATTTTATGTTCCGATAGTTTGTAAGACCCACTTAATGTTAAAGTTATATTACCAAGTTTATCGTGTAATTCCAGTTCATCATCGCCGCCACCCTTGCTGTCGCCTCCGCGGCCCGCTTGGAGCATTTGGAGCGTGGTTACCTCCCCCCGAGCTCCAACTCCATTGGCCAAGGCAATGGGTTTGGTTCCAGTCAAGGGGGTAGCAACGGTTTTGGAACCGGCACTGGCAATGGCAATGGCTTTGGAGCTGCTGACGCCAGCGCTCAAGCCGGAGGCTTCGACGCCGCCACTGTGAATCAGTACCTCCCCCCTGACCACGAGCATGGCCAGGCCGGTTTTGGTGGCTCCAACGGTAAGCCTTAATTATATAACCGCCAAGGGAAAACTTTACTCGCGCGTTGCAGAATTTCGGTGTAAGTTTTATGAAAGTGCATCAATCAACTTTTACGACAGCATTTGTCGTGCAAAAAATATGTGACTTATCGTTATTTTTCTTAATCCAATATTATCTTCTTGTTTTTTGAAATGATTACAGCTTTTTAAACTTTCTTTTAACAATGGACTTCTTTCAGTGTTCAAACCTTTGAATGCGTTTTACTCAAAACATCGATCACGTGGGTTGACAGTGTATTGCTAAAAGGGTGGCTTCCTTAAAAAAAGCATTTATTTCGTTATCAACCCTTGTATGTCCCCACTGCTGGGGCACGGGTCTCTTCCTGCATCGCAGGAAGGTCAGGCCATACTCCACAACGGGGGCCAAGTCCGGGTTGGTGGAGGATTGTAAGACAGTGACGGGCTTTACTGACAGAAGTTATCAAGGCGCCCATAAGGACTCTGACATGGCTTAACGACTGCCATTATATGACAGCCGGCACCAACGGCTTAACGTGCTTTGCGAAGCACGGAAGCGCTCGGAAAAATGCCACCAGCGGTATTCACGGGACGCTCACCCATCCCGTACCTGACCGCGCCTGTTGTTGCTTAACCAAGTGATTATTTCCTATCACTCGGTTCGCCTAGGCCACGAGCGCTTCAGAAAAAAACTTTTATTTAATAACAAAAATCTGGCACATTTAAAATGATGATTGCCCTTTGACCTCTATTAATTTGATGACTTCACATGATATTGATGATTTAGTATCCGTTGACGGCCCTTACAAAAGATCGACCTTAAAACGATCATAATTGCCTCATATCCGGCCTCTTCAAAAAAAATTACGCCATTTTAGTAGATCATTTGGCTCTTATACACTACTGGCCTTTGACTATTGATTCAACTTTAAATTAACTTTTAATTACCATTGAGGTAATAATCCTCATAGATTGTAAAGCCGAATGATTTATTACGAAAACAAACATCTAAAAAAACCGTACGTGTGGATTCATAAACTTTAGCATTAATTGAGAAATAATGGGGACAACACAAATAAATCTTTTTTGTTTCACGTGAAGCGGTAATGAGAAAAATAATTGACATCATTTTGCACCTGACTTTGTGGGCTATGCCGTCTTGAGATTAGTTTTTTTAACTGTCTGGTCTTTCTACAGTAATTATGCTTGGATAAAAATTCTTCTAACTGGATCATACAAACGTCACATACATGAAATCGAAAAGATTCATCAACAGAGATCCAACAAACTTGATCAAAGACCCTATGTAACCCAGCAGAAGGCTCTTACGCTTTATTCTTATAATATATCGGCGACATCGCATTGACCTGCATAGTATCTTAAACATAAGACAGATAGAAATGGAACACAAATAATAAAACGATGTCAATATGTCAGCAAAAAATTAAAAACAAAAAAAACAATTGTGATGATAACGACGGGAGCTGTCAATGTCATTGTCATCACAGATTTTTTTTTTTCATTAGTAGCGGACCAAGGAATGTGTCTGTTAATCCGTACTGAGCCCAGAACGACGAATGGAAGAATATTAAGATTATTTAAAAATTAACTACGAGGCCAAAAAAAATTTAAACTTTTTTCTCGCGTTATGAAAGGTTATTCCTATCGTTCGTTATCAACCCTTGTATGTCCCCACTGCTGGGGCACGGGTCTCTTCCTGCATCGCAGGAAGAGACCCGTGATTCCTATCACAAAAAAAAATTCAAGCACTTCTGATATTTTCTTTTATTCCCTATTAAATGTATTTGTATGTTATGTGGAAGTTATTTATTTTCAGAAGAATAAAATATGCTTTTTATGTGGACGCTTTTTCTAGTTATATATTAAACGAGCATAATCGCGAAAATTTTACGAATAATCGCCATTATTCCCGTTTAATAATAACTATGTATGAGTATCGCGAATCATTATGAAATACCACGTTTTTCCTGTCGTACAATAAAGGATATCTATGTCTTATGTTATCTTGCATTTTCTTATTTTATTTCCAAACGTTCCCTGTCATGACAGGTGAGACCGAATTCAATAGGGAGATGCTATTAAGTATGTTTATAATTACTTATATCTAAAAACCTATTTAGAGGCTAAAAATTCCACCCATGCCGGGATTCGAGCCCGCGACTACAGCTCCGACTACCTACTTGTAAGTGATGCAATTTACTTAAGCCAGATGTCGCTGCCTGTACGTAATACAGAGAATAGTGTAAAGAGGTTCGAAATTTCACTGATGCCGGTGAGTCGCCCATTAGCTCAGTTGGAAAGAGCGCTGGCACGGATAGCCAGAGGTCGCGGGTTCGAGTCCCGGCATGGGTGGAATTTTTAGCCTCTAAATAGGTTTTTAAAATTGTCCTTAGCACGGGTTAGTACATTTAAAATAAAAATAGTATGCTCATATCTAATTAAACTTTTAAAATGGTATGTGCCATATGGAATTAACATAACTTTCACTCCTTTCTCAGGCAACTCCTTCGGTGCATCCCAGCAATACAGCGGTCCCCAACAGCAATACAACCAGCCTCAGCTGCAATACCAGCAGCCTCAGCAGCAATACCAGTCCCAGCAGTACCAGCAACCCCAGCAGCAGTACAACCAGCCCCAGCAGCCCCAAGCCTCCTTCGCCCGCAGCCAGCAATACTCGGCGCCCCAGACACAGTATGGTACTCCGACCCGATTCGGTGGTGCCTCTAGCCAGTTCGGAGGTCAACAGCAAGGCCAGAACAAGTTCGGATCCTCCCTGGGCGCTGCTGGTCGCCAGTACTTGGCCCCTAAGGCTTCCAGCTCCTTCCAGGATATTCCTCAGCAGAGCTTCGATGAACAGACCGGGTACCACTATTAGGCCGGCTTGAAGGTGACGCTCAAGTTTTGTACATGCCATTTTTTGTATTATATTTTTTTGTACTTAAATGAAAATTAAATGTGTTCCATAAATATGTATAAATGCTTTAGGTATTTATATTTTCTGTGAAATAAATACTTTTTGGTTAAATTAATTTCTTAATCGATTTATGAACAAATTATTTATGATTTGTTTGTTGTACATGGGATAGAAAATTACAATGACGATGTAAACCAAAGTGTTCAATTGGCAGCCTTTTCACTAATAGTGACCTATTCCAGACAATTTTTGGATAAATCAGAGAGTCATAGCCTAGTGGGTAGAAAAATGGATTCGGAAGCAAGAGACCGAGGTTCAATTCCCAGGGCGGGCATGTACCTATGACTTTGTTTTCTAAGTTACGTAGTACATTTATGAAGTGACAGTAGCAATACCACTCGCTACCTGTGAAGGAAAACATCTTGAGGAAACCTAAATGTCTGTATAGTGTACAGCAAGGCTGCCCAAACCCAGGCCCGTGGGCTACAAAGTGGCCCGCCAAGGTATTTGAATTTGCCCGCCAGCACTTCGGCCGGCTCGCTAGCTGGCGCGCGATGGCACTGCTACCACTTGATTGGTCAATTGAAACGAAAATAACTGTGAAGAAAAACATCGTGAGGAAACCTGAATGTTTATATAGTGTACAGTACAATATAGTCAGTTACTATAAAATTTTGTTTTAAAAAAAACGTGCGAACATTTTATAAAATACATAAGAAATAGAGCACTATTCAATAAACGTGATCGAATATACATTTCATAAAAAGTTTAGCTAAATTAAGTGCCTTGTTTTAGTATGTATAATTCGCTTGTTAGCCTTATTGATAGGAACCAAAAACTTAATCGCTTAAAGTCGTGGCTTCCACGGGCAATTAGTTAAATTGGGACTTGGTAGCTTCTTTAGTAAAAAAAAGTGGAGGCTAAAATGAATTTTTATAGCGTTTAGAGACAATTAACTCAACTTGCTCCTACGTCATTTTATTGTAATGTTAACGGGACATATTTACATACTAGTAACGTCACCACTGCTGGGGCATGGGTCTCTTCCTGCATCACAGGAAGGTTAGGCCATACTCCACAACGGGGGCCAAGTCCGGGTTGGGGATCGCAATATTATATTATATTACATTACATTATATATTACGGTACGGTAAAGGACAACATCGTGAGGAAACGTGAGTGTTTAAGGTTTTTAAATACTTCAGCGCTTGAAATTGTTAATCCACGGTGGGCACGAATAGTAATTAAACCCAAACTCTCTCTCTGAGGAGAATGCTGTGCCCTGCAGTGGGACGTCTCTGGGGGGAAAACAAGAAAATTAACAACATTTACACACAGGCACATGCATTGCTTCTGGCCCCACACTAGGACACCCTGTGTCGTGGGAACCAGAAACAACGACATCAAAACTGATGGATTATGGGCATAGAAGTGAGAGATGCACTTGATATTAAGAGATATTTTATTGCCAACAGACACAGTTAACTTAGATACACAGGACAGCCATAGACAGAGAGAGCGCTTCATAGACTATATAGATTAGGTGCGTTTACATTCTCCAATACTGACCCTTAAACCAATATAATCTGTTATGTAACATAAAATATACCCTATGCATACTAGGCATCTAAATTCATTAAACTAATGAAACAGTAAAATTTTAATTTTAAATTTAACTTCAACTTAACTTTGCCTTATCAAAGCAACTTAAATATTAAATTCCTATGACTTTAATCTCTAACAGGAATTAAACTTAAATAATATTTAATACAGTTACTTATACTGAAATATCAGTTAATTAACATTACTAACATGACTTAACATAACATTAGTTGCTTCATGAATTTATTATGAGTTTCCTTAGACAAAGGTTTAGTAAGTAAATCAGCTAACATATCTGTAGTGCATAAGTATTTAACATCAACTGTACCTTTACACACATGTTCCCTAATAAAGTGGTGACGTATGTCAATATGTTTAGTTCTGGCATGAAGCATGGAATTTTTGCACAACTTCTGTGCCGATTGATTATCGTTAAAAATAATTACCGTAAGAGTTAACCCCATTAATTCATGCAAAAAGTTGCGGAGAAACAGACCCTCTTTACAAGTATCAGAAATTGACATATACTCTGCTTCTGTGCTGGACAAAGCGACTGTGCGTTGTTTCCTGCTTTCCCAAGAAACAACTGAGTTACCTACCTTGAAAACATAGCCAGTGTAGGAGCGTCGATCCGCCTCGTTTCTTCCCCAGTCAGCATCTGCATAAGCTGTTAATGCCAGTTCTGCTTTAGGAAAAGTTAAACAAAATTCTTTTGTACCTTTAAGATAGCGGAGGACTCTTTTGGCAGTCTTCCAATGAGTTTCATCGAAGCTTTCATTAAATTGGCTGAGATAGCTCACTGCATGGGCTATGTCAGGGCGCGATCCCACGGCGACATACATGAGAGAGCCTATCAAGCCTCTGTAATCATATCTGTCATGATCATGAAAGTTTTCTGACTTTGAAAGTTTCACACCAGTCTCCATTGGTGTGGCAGAAGGTTTACAATCTTCCATTTTGAATTTCTTCAACAGTTTTTCAATGTAATTGCACTGATCCAGGGTTATCTTGTCATCATATTTACTTATTTTCATACCAAGGATATGACGAGCTGGCCCTAGATCTGTTATTTCAAATTCACTTTGAAGTTTTTCTTTGATTTCAATTTTGTGAGGTGAATTTGGTGTTGAGAATAGTATAATGTCATCAACATATAGAGCTATTAATGTTAAGCTTTCATTGCTTGTTTTATAAAAAACACATGGTTCTAAATTTGATTTTGTCAATCCTAATTCATTACATAGGACTTTATTTATTTTCTCATACCAAGCTTTTGATGCTTGCTTAAGGCCATAGATAGCTTTATTCAGCTTGTATATTTTTTTCTCATCGCCTTTCACTACAAAACCTTCAGGCTGCACCATATACACGGTTTCCTGGAGTTCGCCATTTAAAAATGCTGTCTTCACGTCTAAGTGATCAATATCTAAACTGTATTTGGCGGCAATAGATAACAGGGTGCGAATGCTTGAATATCTCACAACAGGTGAAAAAGTTTCGTCGTAATCGATGCCTTGACGCTGTGTATAGCCTTTTGCCACTAGTCTAGCCTTGTATTTCAAAAGCTCGCCATTTACACCACGTTTTTTCTTAAAGACCCATTTACATTTAATTGGTTTCTGGTCTTTGACTTGATCAGTAAGAGTCCAACATTTATTGGTAATAAATGAGTTATACTCATCTTGCATGGCTCTTCTCCAGTCATCAGCATCAGGGCCGCTTAGCGCCTCCTTCACAGTTTGAGGTTCATCTGCGTTCCTGTTCAGTTCTCTGACGAAGTTCGCTGACATGGGTTCATTCTCGCCGCAGTCTGAATAGCTGTCTTCATTTTCCAGCGTCTCGTCTGGAATATAAGTTTCATCCGCAGTATCATTTGTAGAAAAGCTCTCCTCACCCTCAGAATCATCTACTGTGATTGTGCTGTGCCTTTGGCTGTTCTGTGTTAAGTTAGTGTCATCAGAACTAAAGGTATTTTCCCCAGTAGATGGTTCTGTAGGTTCTTGATTATTAATCACACTAGTTGTGAATATCAAGTTAGAGTTATCATCATGTGACACATTTTCTTTTTTAAGAAATTGGTTTTCCAGAAAAGTGACATTTCGAGCCTTTATGCAATCTGTCGGACAGTCAGGGTCTATTAATCTGTACCCTTTAGTGTTTTCGCAATAACCTACGAAGATATATCTCTTCGCCTTTGGTTCTAATTTGGTCCGAATGTGCCTTCGAGCATAAGTTATGCAGCCAAATATACGTAAATGTGAAACTGATACCTTATTACTGCTCCATTTCTCCTCCGGTGTCATTCCTTTCACAGCAATGGTTGGTGATCGATTTTTGAGATAGACAGCCGTATTCACAGCTTCTGCCCAGTACTTCTGGTCTAGGCCTGCTTCGCGAAGCATACAGCGTGCCTTTTCCATAATGCTTCTATTGGCACGTTCAGCAACTCCATTTTGTTGAGGGGAATATGGTACAGTAGTTTGGTGTTGTATACCATTATCCCTTAAGTATGTCTGAAACACAGAATTTATATATTCACCACCATTGTCACTGCGGATAGCTTTCAATTTTTTGTTTGTTTGATTTTCAACCAGAGCTTTCCAACTCTTAAACTTTTCAAAAACTTCATCCTTTCTATGCAAAAAATAGACATATGTTTTCCTTGTATAGTCGTCTATGAATGTTAGAAAGTATTTTGATCCGCTGAAGGAATTACACGGCATTGGTCCGCACAAGTCGGTATGAACCAACTCCAAAATGTCTGTAGCTCTATTAAAAGATTTCTTTGGAAACGGTGCTCGGGTTTGTTTACCCTCAATGCAGGAAACACATTGCTGAAAACTAGTTTTATCATATGAAATACCTGTAACCATACCTTGCTTTAGAAGTTCCATGCTTCGGCTATTGAGATGTGCCAAACGGCGATGCCACACATCTTGTTTTGTCTCAGCACACACCTCTGTCACACACGTTGTCGAGTTTTCACCAGTACAACCTAGGCCTGTAAAACTAGAAGCATCTGTGTTCTCCGCAAAATTGCATTTCAAAGGGGTGGACTTTACTGTATCTAGCTGATAAACACCATCATGTAGGGAGGCAGATGCCACAGCTACATTTTTATCATAAATTTGACAGCCGCTAGAACTAAACACCACTTTGAATCCTTTCTTGACCATAGCACTCACCGATAACAAGTTAGCCGTTAAATTTGGTACATAGTAAACATTACTTATTGTCTTTACATCACCATTCATCATTTGTACTTTAACTGAGCCTTGTCCGGCCGTAAATAACTTGTCACCATTAGCTACCTTGACTTCAATTGACTTACTATTACTCACAAAATCAGTCATGATGGTTTTATCTCCGCACATGTGTCCCGTTGCACCACTATCGATGTACCACAACTCGCTTCGGATGCTTGCTGTTAATGCAGTGAGCAGCGCCTTGGATGTACCTAGATTAGTCTTGAAGTGTTTCTTATTTCCAGACCTAGGACAGTCCTTGACATAGTGTCCCACCTTTTTGCATTTATAACATCTTGGTTGTCGTGCAATCAAAGCCGAGACTTTCTCAGATTTATCATCTCTGCGAAGATTTTCCTGCAACAACTTTCCTTTTACAATTTCACTCGAAAGTTTTACGTTGGAGTTTTCCATAGCCATGATTAAAGGGTCATAATCCGCTGTCAAGCCGCTTAGCATTACAACTGACACAAAGTCGTCATCAAGCGCTGACCCAATCTCACTAAGTTGCTGTGAGATTTCCGTGATTTTGTTAATGTAAGTTTCCATGTTCTCGCTCTCGCTAAGTTTAGCTGCAAACAGGGTCCGTAGTAGCCCCAGTCGACGGCATAATCCACTATCTTCATAAGCTTTCTGTAGATTAGACCAGGCTTCGTGTGCTGTGCCTGCGTTTCTGATATGTGGAATCGCAGTAGGATGTACTGCTAACGCGATTTTCGCCAATGCTTTCTGTTGTTTCTTCGCATCGTCCAACTTACTTTCCACACACCCCCATAGATCTTCGTGAATGAGCACCATTTTCATCATGAATTTCCATGACGTGTAGTTTTCGATGCCTTTCAGTTTCTCGATAACGAAACTCGAAGAACTCGCCGACGACGAAGCCATGTTGCCTTGTCGACGAAGAGGTTATAATTTTCCTATGCCGGTATGCCGGTTTATATTTTCGGAAATAACGTGTAAATAAACTTGGATTTATAATTTCGCGAATCCCTGGGTCCATAACCTGATGGATTATGGGCATAGAAGTGAGAGATGCACTTGATATTAAGAGATATTTTATTGCCAACAGACACAGTTAACTTAGATACACAGGACAGCCATAGACAGAGAGAGCGCTTCATAGACTATATAGATTAGGTGCGTTTACATTCTCCAATAAAAACCATGTAAACATCCAAGTCCTGGGGTTTTTTTTGTCCCCAGCCGGGGTTCGAACCCGGGACCTCTTGCATGGTAGGGAGATGCGATACCGCTGCGCAACAGAGGTCGTCTACATCGGCATAAATACGCCGTCACCTTGGAGGGGTGAGGAGTAACAAGGGTTCACTTGCCACGATCCAGACAAACCATACATTTTTTTTATGAAGCCTATTATATATTTTACATCTTTCTCTCAGCGAGAGAGAGTATTGCCTTCTATATCTTTATATCTATAATCAGCCCACATCACCCACTCCTGGGCATAGGATTTCTTTTTACTGCGCCATTCCTCACGGTCCTGTGCAAATCTGATTTATCTCTGACCCGCAACCCTCGGCCTATGTCCTTAAACCACGAATTGGTAATTAATTTTTACTGATTGAATCGGTGATGCGAAAAGAGGAAGAAGATTTACCACAGATTGGCGGATCGGATACTCAGGTCTCCTCGCGATGGTATTACTATTATAACTTCACAAACGTAGGTACGCACTTAGAAAACAGTTATTGGTACATGGCGGAAATCGAGCCCCCTATCTCCCGAATTCGCTTAGAAAATAGTCATTGGTACGTGGCGGAAATAGAGCCTACTGTCTTCCGAATTTGCGTAGAAAAGAGTCATTGGTACATGGCGGAAATAGAGCCTACTATCTCTCGAATTTTCGTACACAACAGCCATTGGTACATGAAGAAAATAGAGTCTACTATCTCCCAAATTTGCTTAGAAAAACCAATCTCCAATTTGCGTAGAAAACAGTCATTGGTACATGGCAGAAATAGAGCCTACTGTCTCCCGACTTTGCGTAGAAAATAGACATTTTTACATGGCGGGAATCGAACCCACTACCAAATTTGAGGCCGAAGTTCTACCGCTTCGTTATCACCGTTCTATATTGTGAGTACTGCCTTCTTATATGAAAGAAATCTAGTAGAATATCGACGCAGTAATTTAACCTTAAGGAGCTTCTGACATAATTACGCAATGGACGCGTAACTTTCAGGCGCAGGCCATTTTATTGAGACAGTGAAATAAAACTGCTTAGAAATGGCTATAACATTTTTACTATCTTTACTATATCAACGATGATCTGTATTGAAACGAATAATTGAAACTCAGACCACTTGCATTGAGATATCTGTATATTGAACATACCTTCAGGTGTTTCTAAAACAATGAAGAAAACTGCTATTTTAATTTCGCACTTACCTATATTGTATAGAACAAAAAAAAATATATCTTCTTCTTCTTCAGGCTATATTATGTAGTCCACTGCTGCTGGACATAGCCCTTCCCTAATGAGCGCCACAGCGCCCTGTCCTCAGCTTGCCGCATCCAGCATCTGCCGGCAGTTTTTGACAGATCTTCATCCCACCTGGTTGGAGGACGCCCTACACTAAGTTTTGCCGAGTCGCGGTCTCCACTCAAGAACACGTTTACTCTAACGGTTGTCGGTTCTTCGCAAGATATGGCCAGCCCACTGCCACTTCAGCTTGCTGATTCTCTGAGCTTTGTTGTTAACTTTGGTTCTCTGTCGGAATTTATATTTTTTTTTACACGTTAGTAATGTGTAGTGCATATGAAAGTTTTATTTTCGTATGCACTACACATTACTAGCCCGTCCCCGCACCGCACACCTCTGCGCAAGCGCCTACTCGCCCACAGTCAGAGAAGTAAGAGCAGCCGACGACACAAGCTCCATCTCTACTCACCATAATTAAGCTCTGCAAATCAGAGCGAATCCTGGTCGGACTCCTCTGTAAAAAATCAAGTGAGTGAATCCGGAACTAAGTTAATAATCGAACTTCAGTGTTTAATTCCTTATGTGTCCGTCGACCCTTGAATTTATTTACCTTCCTCTGAGCTAATATTAAGCGGGTCAGTTAACAATCGTAAACGAGCAGTTAACACACGAATACAAGTGTAAATAATTTGCTCTAAGTGTAAATGTGTCTGTATTAAACTCTCACTTTCATTCGGAACTTGAATTAGAAAGTGGCTATTCTCAAGTTCTATACCAACATTCCATTAAAGTATATATCAGCACAGCCATCTACACATATTATTATCCTACAAAGTGCGGACCTTAATATTATTGACATTCGAAAACAATTGTTACTTTATTTTCAAAGTTTGAAATTAAAAATGGTTTTCGATTTTACACTTGGGAGGTTTAAAGTCTATCGCTTATAACGTCGAAATAGGTAACATTGAACTAGGTATATTATACGTAAGACATTTTAAAAATACCTAAAGTAAATTTACGAGGCTAACTAACTTAAAATCACACCTGCGTACATATCACATTAACTCACACCTCTATTCTGTAAGGGTAGGTAGAGACAGGGGTTTGCCACTTCCCGCGATCCTGACAAACCTATTTTGTTTCACCAACAAGTGTAGGATTAGAAGTACCTCAAAACGGCAGCCAGTTTTTTTTCTCATATTTGTTTTTCTTGCATGCAAAAAATATTGTTATATTGACTGACAGTCGTCCGCTCAATATATCTCGACGAAAGTTTGTACGCACATGTTTTATGTTTTAATTTAATTTCACCTTCTCCTAAGAGACAGGTTTTTCGCCTAATTTAGGAGACAGGATGCAACGACAAGAATATTGTACAATAGATTAAGCACCAAACGATTGTAGTCATTTATTTACATGTAAAAATTTTGGTATTTAAAATAAATAATTTTATTATTGTTATTTTAATAATGTATAATTATTTATCATAATAATAATATTATACTCTGCGAGTTTCCCAAAGTTGTGGTAAAAAATATTTGATTTTTATATGTAATTTTCTAAGGTTAACACGAGTACTAGACATAATTAAAACTGTTTTTAGTCATCCGTCACCACGGCACCTGTACAAGTGCCGAAACGTTTAAAAAATTGTAAAAAAATATAATAAACGAGTCAAATCCGTGTAAAAACAGTTTTAATTTTTATATGTTTTTTTTTGTATTACGAACAGACAAATATACATACTCAATTTTGTAAAATTGAATAAACATATTTACCTGTTTGCAAGTAAATGTATATAGAAAATAAGTATCACAAATCATTAGACAAAATTAGCCAAAAATCTGACATGTGGTCAGAAATCATACTCCGTGCATGGGAATTATAAATCAACTAAAAATTAATACTATACATTATGTATGCTTAAAAATCGTGCAACCATTCTCCCCATAGTTCCGAAAATATTTATTTAAAAAAAAAAATGCTGTTTTGAACAGTGCGGTTCCGAGAATAGCACCCCGCTTTTCTATGAGAGGTAAATGACCCTCACCTAGCGGCCTTGGTTTACTGACATTGAAAGCACAATGTGTTAGTTACGGAAAGCTCCGCGCGATGATGCTAGTGTCCGATTAGTTAAAGTCTAGTCTGGTTGGTATCAGCATTGGTTTGTTCCTACTTTTAGAAGCTAAGTGATTAATGTTCCAGCATTGCATGTTATTGAATAAACTGTATCTTGTTGTGTAGATGTTTATAAGATAAGATAAGTATATTCTGCATTGTACACCAGGAAAAAACAAACAAAACATAATTACAAAGATACAGTACAATTGGCAGTAACATTGGTTTATACTAATTACTGAAAACTGTTAATTAGGCACAAAAATATCCAAGGGAGAGTACTTTAGTACCTAAACGCATCCATTGCGGGCGTTGCTCTGGGGTGTTCACTCTGTGGCTCTTTCGTTTATTGAAACTCCATGTAAAGTGATTAGAGGTGTGTTTAGTAAACCAATATTAATTAATTATTGCTGTGTGGTGTCAGCTTAGAGAATAGCACCAACCCAATTCTTCCCGCGGGTGTCGTAAAAGGTGACTAAGGGACACAAACCGGGGGGTGGGCAGCAGCGCCCCCTGCAGTAAAATTTTACCAAACTGTGATCCCCAACCCGCATGCCCAGCGTGGGGATTACGGGCATTACCCCCTATGATAGCACAACGTGGCGCTCTTTAGGGGAGGGCTAAGTCCAGCATTGGACTAGTAAAGCCTGACGACTTAATTAATTATTAAGTTTCTGATCAGGAAATTACACGAAAGTACCTTTTTACTCGTGTGCCATCTCCTATCGGAGGTTGGCAACCAATCAGTTATGTTGATTTTCGACTTTGCCAATACAAACAGGGAACTGGTACTCTGTAGAAACCACTGTCGTAGGTTGTGTAGCCATGGTATCTTAGTCTCTCAGGCCTTCTTCTTCTTGGACTATTGCCTTATAGGATAAGTTGAAGGAGACTGTACTTGACGGCACGCATCAAATTTCCGAAATACTCCAGCTTCCGTCACCTGATGGTATAAAGTACCTGTGTTCTTTTATAGTCTATGCAGAACGGTAGAGTTGAGGATCCTTTGAACCCAAGAAATTGTAGGCGTTCGGCGGTATACCTAGAAAACTAATGTACTTAGTGAATAGAGGTAGTATATTGATTTGAGAAAAGATGGTCATACGTTCGGACTTGGCGACCGCGCACCGGACGACCCATGGTGGGCAGGCCCCCACTATATCGTCTGACGACCTGACCATACCATCAGGTGTATTAAGTACCTGTCTTCTTTTATAGTCTATGCAGAACGGTAGAGTTGAGGATCCTTTGAACCCAAGAAATTGTAGCCCTCCGGCGGTATACCTAGAAAACTAAAGTACCTAGTGAACAGAAGTATTAGGATAAAAAAAAGATGGTCATACGTTCGGACTGGGGTACCGCGGGTCGGACGACGCATAGTAGGCAGGCCCCCCACCATATCGTCTGACGACCTGACCCTGGAGGCTAATACTTAAATAGTTTTCAATAGAATGAAATAAATAAATAAATGATAAATATTCAAGGACATACTACACAGATCTCGTTAGCCCTATACTAAGTACAACTAAATAACTTGTGTTATGGGTGCTAACTCGACGATAGATTTAATACGATAAATACATAGATAACATCCAAGACCCGTGGTGCGTGGTTTTCCTGCTTGGTGTCGGCCTACAGAATAGCACCAATTCAATTCTTCCCGCGGGTATCGTTAAAGGCGACTAAGGGACACAAACCGGGGGGTGGGCAGCAGCGCCCCCTGCAGTACAATTCCACCGAACTGCGATCCCCAACCCGCATGCCCAGCGTGGGGATTATGGGCATTACCCCCTATGATAGCACAACGTGGCGCTCTTTAGGGGAGGGCTATGACGATGACGATCCAAGACCCGAGACAAACTAGAAAAGTTCGTTTCCTATTTCCTTGTTTGATATTTACCTCAATTTGATAGCCTACAAAGCAATAGCAGTACAATGTCATTCCAGACGTATAACCCGCGCAAATTAAAAAGGCACCTCTCACGAAGAAGATTGAATCGCGACGGCGCCGAGTTAAGTAGCACGGGTTTTACCATTACAATGCGATTTGTTACTAGATTACCGAGAGTGTTAATGAAACGACCATTACAAGACTAATATGGCTCTATTGAACAACAATGCATTTTAGGGACTTGGTTACTGTGACGGAGAGTCACTGACGGACGGTACTCGTACATGACCGGGAAACTTGGAAAGCCATGAAGAAGCTAATTTCGGATGATGATTGGAATAATTATGGTCAAAATTTGATATTCGCTGCTATTTTCTTCACTACTGACGCAACCCGAAAGCAGCTTCAAGCTACATTTGTCCACTGCTGGACATAGCCCTCCCCTAATGAGCGCCATGGCGCAAGTTTGTGCCATCATTGGGGGGTAGTGCCCATAATACCCACGCTGGGCATACGGGTTGGGGATCGCAGTTTGGTGGAATTGTACTGCAGGTGGACAGCAGCGCCCCCTGCGCTGCTGTCCACCCCCCGGTTTGTGTCCCTTAGTCGCCTTTTACGACACCCGCAGGAAGAATGTGGGTTGGTGCTATTCTCTAGGCCGACACCACACAGCACAGCAGCGGCTAGCCTTGTTGTTTTTTTCTCTACCAATAATGCAGAAATTTGAACAAAATACAGTTTACTAACTTATCCGGAATTCCCGATAAGTTACGGACTGCTTACAAAAGTTTGCTCGTAAGCACGTTGATTTGATGAAGCTTGATTTGATCGATATCGTACATTTGGCGCGTAATAGAATCCAATGGAGAGAGCTGCTGGCGGAATCTGCCCTAAGTCACGTCCCTCAGCCATGAGGAAACGACGAAGAAGAAGATTTGATCGAAAGATAAAACATTCAAATGAAAAAAAGTATTCACTTAACATAATTACCAATGTATTTTATAAGTGTCATAAATATGTATTAGGCACAGCTCGTTAAAACTTTTTTACTATGATTAAATTATGACCTATCCTTTACCTTGTGTTATTAATAATTAATAATTTTAATTATTATGTACACATCTTTCGTTTCATGATTCATTTACCTACATTTTGTAATCCTCACGAGTACTGCGCTAAGATTTTCTAACAAAATGGACCATAAACAGATGCTATATGGCTAAAGACTATGGGCTAGTTTCTGAATTGAGAATTTCCCTAAGTAAATAGTTAACTGTAGTGCTGTTTCTTTTCATTGCCTACAAAAAAGCGTGACAGAACGCTACTTAAGTATGTACTTAGTGAAATTCTCAATTCAGAAATTGTTAGTATGCTACTCAATTATTATTATTATTGTACTTTATTGGACACACAAAAAAAAAAGAATTACAATTTAAGAAAATATATGTTACTTAAGATGCTGTTACCACTCATTGTACAGTTTGTTTGTTTATCCTAATTAAATAAAACAAAATGAAAATAAAATATCTTAACTTAATCGCCAACATGGCGGCTTGGTGAAGGATTGTAAGACAGTGGCGGACCTCAGAAGTTATCAAGCCGCCCATAAGGCCTCTGACTGCCATTACATGACAGCCGAAATAAAATATCTTAACTTAATCGCCAACATGGCGGCCGGCCTAGAAGACGGTGGAGAGATGATCTAGACAACCATCTGCCGGAGTGGTCTGAGGTGGCCCAGGACAGGAAACTCTGGACTGAATTGGGGGAGGCCTTTGCCCAGCAGTGGGACACAAACATAGAGGCTACGTAAAAAAAAAATCGCCAACATCGTTACTGATAATGTTTGGTTGAGAAATATACAAAGTTTATTTATTTATTTATTTACTTACAAAACCCATAGTCAATTAATTTATTGAAATGTTGCAAAATCTAAAAATCATCAATAATTTCTGTGTACAATAAAAATATTCTATCTATCTTCATATCACTACAATAGTATCAATTAAATCAAATCACGGCTTAGAAGTTGGTTGTATTTTTCACATTATTATAGACTAAGGCTGGAGTTTCTTTGTATTTTTTTTATTCAAAATGATCTAGATTTTGAAATAGACACCTAGTTTGACTTGTAACGTTCATTAAGCCGCAGTTTCTGCGCCTCTTTGAATACAACCTTATCATTTCATTTCATTATTACCAGCTGAAGTACGACGCTTCTAGTTCAAGTTCTAGTCTTCTTCTTCTTCAGGCTATATGTTAGTCCACTGTTGGACCCTCTCCTAATGAGCGCCATAGCGTCCTGTCTAGGTCTAGTCTAGAACATGTTAAATTTAAAAGGTGACTGCAAATTCAATGGTAGTTAGGAAGAAATTACTTTTAGTACTAAGGATGCCAATAGTAATGTCTCTTATGTGATTTCTGTAAGTTTTTTACGCCGTACCTATAATGAACAATATTCTATCTATCTATGCTTTCGTTCTAATTTAGACTCATGTCATAACACTTAGACATACCAACGCTATTATATATTGAACGGGTCTAATCGCAATGATTTACCTTAATTCCCGATGTTTCGGGTAGCGTTGCCGTTGCCGTGGTAACGGATAGACCCGTTACATATACACATTAACTATGTACGAGCATCGCAATTCATTATTAAGAAGTACTACACCTACGCGATTTGCTTAATGAAGTAAAATTTAAAAAATCATAATAACCATGCTGCCGCGAACCAAAGTCAAAAGAGGGAATCTGGGTTGAGACTACGCTCCCCTAGGAGTTAAAGGACCAAAAAAGAATAAATTTTTGAACTAAAACTTTCGTAAGCACAACACATTGTAGACTTTTAGTCCGGATCTACTTACGGGTGTTGTTATATCGAAAGAGTCCGACCAGGTTTCGCTCCGATTCGCAGAGCTTAATCATTAAGCGGATCTACTTACGGGTGTTGTCATACCGGAGAGAAACCTGGTCGGACTCTTCCGATATTATAACAACACCCGTAAGTAGACCCGAACTAAAAGTCTACAATTATTATAATAATATTGAACATTGACATGTATTTTTTTTTACATTTTTAATAATAACCATTGGAGAGTAACTAGATGGTTTACCAAGGGAGCGTTGGGTAGGACGCCCTCCGACTAGGTGGGTTGACGATCTGCGAAAAACTGGAGGCAGATACTGGATGCGGCAAGCTGAAGACAGGGCGCTATGGAGCTTATTACGGGAGGTCTATGTCCAGCAGTGGACTAGTATAGCCTGATGACGACCAAGGGAGCGAACAACAATTTTAAGAAGATAGGGTTTGAATTCTGAGCGCAGCGAGGGTTTCAAAGACATTTCCGTCAGCTTTATCTGTGACGTGAGTTACTGGTTTTTTACTTAAGAAGTGTTAAGATTTAACTGCACAATACAACAAAACAGTGACAAATTCACAAAACACAACAAGTTATATCGTTTATAGGTACACAAAGTTTACACTACATTATAATTATATTATTTTTAATGCACTAAGTGTTAAGGACAATTTAAAAAAAAAACTTATTTAGAGGCCAAAAATTCCGGATAGCCAGAGGTCGCGGGTTTGAATACCGGCATGGGTGGAATTTTTAGCCTCTAAATAGGTTTTTAAAAAACTACCTTATAAACAAACAGAATAGAGAGTAAGAAAAATCAAAAACAAGTAATGGGCTAAAAGATATTTTAAAATTAAATAAAAGAAGGCACACAAATATAAACATGGATTAAATAAATATGGATTGCAAGCGTGGTGATCAAGCCGAAACTGTCTCTCTCGAAGAGAAAAGTTCCCTGCAGTCAAATGTCTTTAGTGATGCAAGTTATCCATCGCTTTGTATATTCTTAACACCCCAGACACACACAGCCGACAGAATGACAGGCGTCGGCGGCGCCCGCTTATTATATCCCGTGTAAATTCTCAATTACAAGCGCGATGTAGTACAAAAAATATCATTAGCCCATTACCACATTGCATGCAACACGAGCCAGTAATGATGCATACTTCTTGCCCAACAAACAATGGAGATCGGCCACGCAGCCTTGGCCCGATATTTACCTATGAGACTTTAGCCAGATGTGACTGAAAGTTCGTTTGATGATATAGACTACTGCCTGACCCAGCAAACGTTGTTTTCGACGGCCTCGGTGGCGCAGCGGTTTGGCACGCTGACTATAAAACCAAAGATCTCGGGTTTGATCCCCGACCGGGTCAAACTAGGAAACGAACTTTGGTAGTTTGTCTCGGGTCTAGGATGTTATCTATAATATTGGCCTTTTGCATCTACTTAATGAGATGATTTTTACAGCGTCCAGTGGCATCTTCACTCAATGGGTGAAGGGACCACTCCGATGCTGTAGTGCCTGGGACATGGTTTTATAGATGGTGTAGGCTTGCCCAGCACCTATACCATGCTGACAGCTTAACCGGCCTAGCCCACAGGAAAGACTAGTCAATACGTGCGGAGCCAATCAAGCCGCGGGTTTCCTCACGATGTTTTCCTTCACCGTTAGCGTGTGGTATTGCGACTATAAATTCGCAAATGTACGTAACTTTGAAATTAAACAAAGTCATTGGTACATGCCCGCACTCGGGATCGAACCTGGGACTCTCGCTTGCGAGTCCATGGTTCTACCCACTGAGCTACCACAGCTGTCGTGAATCTATCGTGAAGTTAGCACCTGTAACACACACTAGTCATGGTTGTTCTTAGTATGGGGCTAACGAGATCTGTGTAATATGTCCATGAATATTTATTTATTATTTATATTATTTAGTCTACGACTTATTCTCAGACCTACCATACCATACAAAAATAAATAATAAAAATTGTTGAAATCATTTAGGAGGAGTTTCATATATTTCGTTCATATTACATTAAAATCCCCTGTCGTCCCGAACCGAAACTTGTTGGACGTAGAAAAAATATTCACACTGAGGCCATTTGAATTATTTTAAAGTAATGAGGCTGCCTTATGAAAGTAGAGGCTTTAATGCCTCAGTTTAACTAGAAAATTTAACTTTTATGTACTGAACTAAAACTTTCGTTACCTACACATTATCAACTTCTGGATTCAAGTATATCCTGAATCAATTTTACTTTATCATTCTCTGTTGTAGCGTAAGAACTACAATTAATACGGAAAAAGAATTTTGAATGGCTGTCATGTAATGGCAGTCAGAGGCCTTATGGGCAGCTTGATAACTTCTGAGGTCCGCCACTGTCTTACAATCCTCCACCAAACCGGACTCCTCCGTGGTAGGATAAGAGACCCGTGTCCCGGCAGTGGGGAGTTACATAGTGTTGATATCATCAGCTGTGCTGAATTTCTTGCATCTGGGGCAGTGGATAGTGAGTTGGCTGAACCTGTCTCTAGGCAGAGATGCCTCTGCTTAAAATTTCCATTTCGCTATTCCTTTTATTCACCTTTTTTCAAAGTGGTTAAGGTATATAGTGAGTGCGTCTTCAATTCGGTTAGTTTGCAATGTTTTAATAACACAGTGTTTTTTTGCTATCATGATCATTAGTATATAACATTATTATAGTACGTAATACAGAGAATAGTGTAAACAGGTTCGAAATTTCACTGATGCCGGTGAGTCACCCATTAGCTCAGTTGGAAAGAGGGCTGGCACGGATAGGTCAGAGGACGCGTCTTAGAGTCCCGGCATGGGTGGAATTTTTAGCCTCTATAAATAGGTTTTTAAAATCATGATCATTAGCTTTCTATGATCTGATTCATTAGCCATTTGACGCTCATTTCATGACATTCGCCTCCCTCGTGGTTTTCCAAGCTTCACGGTCTTGTGCCGTCGACATCCAACGACTCCCTGCAAGCGTAATCAAGTCGTCTTTTTGGTATAAAAGACTGAAAATAACTATTTCCAATTGTTTTTTTATTTTACTCATGTTCCATTGAAGCTTCTTCTTCTTCTTCTGGCTATATTAGTCCACTGCTAGACATAGCCCTCCCCTTATGAGCGATATAGCGCAAAGTTCTGGCAGAACCTTTGGAGGCTATGCTCATAATCCCCATGCTGGGCATGCCATTGTAGCTCACTTTTTATTAATTGTATTTCTTAATGACTCGCGATGTTCATTCATAGTTATATATTTAACGGGTCTGATCGCGATTATTTATTGAATGATCTAGATTTTGTAATGAACATAGTTTAACTTGTAACGTTCATTAAGCCGCAGTTTTTGTGCTAATTTGAATAAAACCTTTTCATTTCATTTCCTATTGGGAAAAACCTAACTACGTTAATTCCCGAATAAATTTTTATTCATATTAGGTAAAACTTAATTACCTTAATTCCCAAAGTACTCTTTGTTAGCACTGTCTGTGATAGGAACGGTGACAGTTACCATCATAAAAATGAACATAACGTAACCGCACGCCTTTATCCCAGAGGACTGACTGAACTGGCAGACACCAGGGACTGCCACTTGCCCCGATCCTAACAGACCACCTTCGCTTTATCAACAAAGAAAGAAAATGAAGAAAGAAAAAACGGAACTTTGAATAAAGCAGTTTATATTTTATTCATAGAATAAATAATAGTTCGTTGCTCTCGCGTAACATTCGTTTGTTTATGACTAAGAAGAGTAAAATACAAATTTACGTTGACATACTAGATTGACAGTTATCTGCCACGTGTCAAATTGACAGCTGACACGTTTTACATTCTAATTTTATCACATCTTTACTGAGTTTTCATCTAGCTGCTTGTAACTAGTACATCAAAATATACAAAGTATTGAACATTACATTATGGCTAAGAAGAAGGTCCGAGACATTTTTACTTGAATTGGCTTCAGAAATGTTCATATTGTTTGTTTGCATAGAAGACATCAGCTTTTTAGAACCTCTTTCAAAGTTTAGTGCATACTCGTGTATTGTCGTTTAGGGCATTTGAAGCACTTTTAAACTTGCTACTTTTCTCATGTAGTTTTTAGATCTTGCATTGAATAAACAGCTTTGTTACTTGATAGTAGAGTCGATTTTTCTGCTCGTATCCTTCAGATGCTACTATTTTTTCACCCCTACTACATTCCTTTCCAACTACACTCGGTAAAAATACTAGGTTACGTTCTATAAGCCGTGTTAATAAAGATATCCCTGAGATACCTTGAGTGCGCCATCAAATTGGCGTTTTTCTTCGGACAGCCTGTAAAATGGTCACTTAGGAGCAACCTCTAATCTCTTTAGGAGCTCTTTAATAATACCATCTATTAGCAGACAATTCATCCGTAAGCTTGAATTGAAAGTTCTAAATCAATCATCGGTCATATTGCTAAATAAAGTCAATTCAGTGCGAAAGCTTGAAGGCAAACATTCTCAAATATCTCGCACCTTCTTCCAAGCCTCTCCACTCTGTCTCTCTTACAATCTAGAGTCGTCTTAGTACTTGTAGGGCTGCCTGAAGCCTGCAGAGGCCTGGGCTCTGTACTGCTGTTGGCCTCCGAGCTGGGCAGCGGGGGCGACGCCAGTGCCGTACTTAGCCGCGTTGTATTGGCCTGGAATTTGAGAAAGGAATAGGGTTAATTTTTAATTATTACACTTTTATATGTAGCGTACCACGTTTCAACATACGGCAAAGTTCTCTTTGAGATAGAATATAGGGCTTAATTACCACATTTTCAATTTTAAGAGATATATTGGGAAAGGAATATTGCGTTCGTTTGGACATATGGAGAGGAGAAAGGAAGAAAGATTGACGAAACAAATACATATTGCGAATGTGAGTGGAAGGGCTGGTAAGGGACGTCCCAGGCGGACATACATCGACCAAATAGGGGAAGATACAAAGTATCCGGAACCGGCGTGCGTGCATGCAACGAATTATGAACGGTGATGAAGCGAAGGTGATCTGTTAGGATCGTGGCAGCCAGTTCAGTCAGTCCTCTGGGATAGAGGCGTGCGGTTACGTTATGTTCATTTTTCTGATGGTAACTGTCACCGTTCCTATCACACTCAGTATATGATAACAAAAAGTACTTTGGGAATTAAGGTAATTAAGTCTTACCAAGTGGCAGTCCCTACCCCTATGGTCTCTGCCTACCCTTATGGGATACAGGCGTGAGGTTATGTAAGTATGTGTAAATTTTGCTTCTACGTATCCGGTATAACAAACTAGCCGTTTTATTCAACTTATTTGCCGGGCGTTATAACCCAGTCTGATAAGCATTAGCTCCCAGACACCCACCCTAGGTGATATTTACGTCATGCATACATTGACTCTTGTTACCAGAGCTACACGACCTAAGTCGAGTTCCCATGACCGATAGATACCAACGGCAAATAGCCTCATAAATTCACAGCTATGACTCCACCCATAATATCGTACTCGTATTCTAAAGACTAACATTCACTACTGGAGACAATTTAAGTTACAGGCAATATAGCAGTCGTTAAGCCATGTCAGGTGCCTTATAGGCGGCTTGATAACTTCTGACAGTAAGGCCCGCCACTGTCTTACAATCCTCAACCAACCCGGACTTGGAGTATGGCCCCGTGGTGGAGTATGGCCTAACCTCCCTGCGATGCAGGAAGAGACCCGTGCCCCAGCAGTGGGGACATACAAGGGTTGATATCGAATATGTGACACTGTAAAATTATATTCGCATATTCGCACATTTAGGATATTTGCATTTTATGTAGTTTATTTTGTAAAAGTATATAAACCCATTCTTCACTAATTCTCCGACTCTTTTAGGTTTGCTGAAAGACATATGTTACAGACATAAGCTCGCATTTGTACTCGTTATTTCTTATGTAATGTCTTGTACTTGTAGGGCGACCTATTTCGTGTGCAATAAAGTAGGCCGCTTTATTTTGATTGGTAAAAATTACCTCAGTTTGCAGTGCTTGTTTTGTTTGTAATATCGTTGTTACAGTTTGGACCTTAACAAGTTATTGTTTTATATTATTTATATATTTTTTTCATTCGACGCACGCTAACCCGTTTTCCCTGTCATTAGTAGCTAAATAATGTCTTCAGAAGTGAATCTTGGGTTTGCGTTACAGCATTTAGAGTTTATTTTATTATTGTTACACATTATTACACACTAACACATAACGCACACACAAACACACACACCTATACACACACAATCATTCACCTACGTAAACAAACACATCCACTTTTTCCTGTTTTTTTACGTACCTAATATTAAGATAAGTCACTGCGTTTCTTATTAGTGATAAAAGGCCGTGCACTGTTGTACAGAGGATCTCTGACTCCCATAATACAGATCATTCTAGCTTGGGGGTCAGAAGACTCACCAACTTAGTTCCTTGTCAGCCATCTGTTCACTCCTTCTTTGTGTATATTTAAGCTGATTGATTGTATGTGTGTATTGTATGTGTGAAAACTCACAGCTATGAACACTAAACTGCTGAAAATGCAGTGTGTTATTTTGAAACACTGGACAACTCAATTATGTCACACTTCTTTATTTGTATTTAGGATTAGAAACTAGTTTGTGGTTAGTTTTTAAGTCGATGAGCGCTGAAAAACAGCGACGTCTACAGGCATTATTTTGTCTCTGGCGGCACACGCTGAGCACCTTTTGTCGCCAACTATGAAGCCATTATTTGGTATTGAAGTTTACTTCTTCTATCGTTGGTTGCAATAAATGTATTTTTACTTACTTTACTTAAATACGATACATAATGTATTAAGCTTGCCTGAAGCGCGGTTTAAGAAGTGTTTTAAGAGCACTTTGTGACAAAAGGGCTACTAAGGAATTATTTAGATAACAATGATGTCTGGAACTGAGGCCAATACAATGCATGAGTTCTATGTTTTATAATAATTAGGTAAACTCTTTTAATTAAGGACTTTGAAAAGACTTTTTTTCTCCAAAATGATCTAGATTTCGAAATGGACCCCTAGTTTGATTTGTTTCGTTCATTAAGCCGCAGTTTCTGCGCTACTTTGAAAAAAAACTTTTCATTTCATTACAATTGAAATAAAAGCCGATAGGAGGAGAAAAGTAGAGCCAGTATTGTTACTTCACTCATAGAAATATTTTAAAAGAAAATTTTGTTCATTACAAAACAAAACAAATAGAAACACTTTTGAGAATAGCACCAACCCGATTCTTCCCGCGGGTGTCGTAAAAGGCGACTAAGGGACACAAACCGGAGGGTGGGCAGCAGCGCCCCCTGCAGTACAATTCCACCGAACTGCGATCCCCAACCCGCATGCCCAGCGAGGGGATTTTGGGCATTACCCCCTATGATAGCACAACGTGGCGCTCTTTAGGGGAGGGCTATGTCCAGCAGTGGACTAGCAGGCTGACGACGACGACGACGACATATTTTATAGTCTGGATCAATGTATTCCCTGGTGTACATTATGGTATACATTCTATCAAATCAGTCAGTCAGGTCAGTCTATTTAAATTCAATGGTCGGAGATCGATTACGAATAATTACAGGAGCCCAAAGTAACAGATTTATTTACGCTACTTAAAGTAGCGCAAAACAAATTACACTACGTAGTAGGTGCTACGATTTCCTTACCCTGTCAGGCTTCGCAAATAACATGTTCTAGTGTATCATCACTGCTTGTAACCACTCGAGTAGAATCCGCCTAGGTTCCACTCCTTTTTCGCATACTGGACGATTGACCTTTGCTTCATTACACAATGACCTCTTACTTCGATCTAAAGCCTTACCAATACATCCAATAACTAGCCCTTAACATCTATGAGATAGAGTCTACATTCATAACCTGGGTTTAAACTTGATTTACTATTGCACAAGATTCTAGTGCAGTAGAATATTGTGAACTACAGTTCCTAGCCAATTACTTCCAAAGCTAATACCACCGGAACGTAGACATAGAACAGAGACTTTAATTTAGGTAGAAATAAGTATCAGTTTCTTGTGGTGGATCTAGAATTTCGAACACAGGTAGGTTTGTAAAATTATATTGTCGTCCTAGTTATTGGGACCTATTGTTGGATCAATTTAATTAAATGTTTCTTTAGTGTTAGCGGTTTTCAGACACTTAATTTTAAAGAGTTTATTTTCTTTTTAAGTACGACGAAGCTTTATGAGATACTATGTAATTTAAAAAATAAAATATCAGATTTTAGTTAATCTCCTAAACTAAAGAGATTGCTATTGTCTCAAAGTTTTTAAGATTTTGAACTCTATTTCACAAGAAAACATACCTATTTATTTACTATGCTTTTAGTGAGAGGTGACATTTTATAGTGATAAAATTAGTGTAACTTAAGAGTGCTTAAGGTACACTAATTAATAGTGACATCTAATTTGTAAGCCAAATTGAGATTCTAAATTATGGAATTATGGAATTAAATTATGGAACCCTTGGCCAGAATGTTATGAATTTATGATACGTCAAGCCACTGGTGAGCAAATTTTTTTTCTGGTACCAAAAATTACTTAAATGAAAAGTCAGAGGACTCAGGGTGGCTTGAAAACTTCTGACAGTAAGACCAGCCATTAGTTTTGGCTGCCTGAGTGATGTTAAACGATCACGAAGGTTTAGCCACATAGGGCGCGTTCAGTGCATGGGTGGGTGACCTCCTGTGACTAACGCCAGTGGCATTTTGCCGAGCCGTTCCGTGCTTTGCAAGGCTGTTACCGATGGATGGCAGTGGTTAAGCCAAGTCAGAGCGGCTTCAAACTTCTGACATGAAGACCAGCCACTAGCTTTGCAAGCCTTCACCAATTCGGACTTGGCCGCCGTGGTGTAGTACGGCCTATACCTTCCTCAGGAAAGAGACCCCTCGGTGGGGACATAATGGGTTGATGACGATGTTGATGAAAAATTACTTCACTTAAAACCAGCACAAATCAGACTAGACTACATTGCAAATCAGCTCTAATTTTACTTAATGTAGATAGATAGAGATAGAGAACACTTTATTGTACATAAAAATGGAAATTTCACAGATATTTCTTAACCTAAGAGTACAAACGGCGGCCTTATCACTAAAAGTGATCTCTTCCAGACAACCTTATATATATTATTATATATTATAGATGTAAAAGTTTATGAAGATGTTGAGATATTTGTTACTCCATCTTGCAATTACGGCTGGACGGAATTACATGAAATATGGCTTAGTTGACTCCGCACGCATTGACTAGTCTTTCTTGTGGGCTAGGCCGGCTAAGCTGTCAGGATGATGTAGGTGCTGGGCAAGTCTACACCATCTAAAGGGCGTACGAGTGGCCCCTTCACCCATCTAGTGTGAGAGAAGATGCGCTGGACGCTGTATAAATTTTAATCATCTCACCGTAGAAGCATTTATAGTTACCGTAACCTTTTTTCACGCATAACTTCAATTGGTAGAGCGCTGGTACGGATAGCCAGAGGTTGCGGGTTCGAATCCCGGCATGGGTGAAATTTTTAGCCTCTAAATAGGTTTTTAAATTTGTTCCTTAGCACGGGTTAGTGCATTAAAAATAAAAATAGTGTAATTTAAGATATTTATTTATTGCGTAACCATGGTAACAAATATCGAACAAACTGATTCTGTGGCAGTACGTTGCACACGATAATTACTCATCTCATCATCCCATTGTGTTACCACCGAGGGGCACGTGTCTCTTGCCTAAGGAAGGTATAAGCCATACTCACCGAAGCGAATTCCGGATTGGTGGAGGCTTGCAAGACTAGTGGCTGGTCTTACTGTCAAAAGACTTGGCTTAACGAATGCCATCTATCGACCCTTGCAAAGTACCGCTCGGAAATGCCACTAGCGTTAGCCACAGACGGCCATCCATGCAACGAACGCGTCCTATGTTGCTTAATGATCGTTCGATCGTTTAAGATCACTCCGGCAGCCGGGGCTACGAGCGATTCAGCAATTTGGTCAGGTACCAATTAATTAATTAATTAATCATTTTTTCATTCAATTATATTTTTTATGAAACTCGGCCTTGATATTCTACCTGTCTGATGGGAATTACACCTTCCTAGATTCTCGATATTTAATTTAGCGGGTAAGCCAGCAGGTGAGGAACGGCAATAACATTTCAAATGTCGAGGTTTTACGATGGGAAGGTTAACAAGTGAGTAGGTTTAGTAATTGTTACCGCTTCGAGCCCTAAGGCTAGAAGGACGGTACGGTTCTCAGGGAAACACTGTGAACTTTAATCTTTCGACTTTGAGCTTAGCCAACTTGTTGTGGCGCTGACAAATTAGTAATTACTTGACCGACTTAAGTGGCAATGTACTAAATTCAAACATAATTATTATGATTGTAAGGTAAAGATATGATCCTACTAAATCCTTTTTTATTTATGTGTCATATAACTAATAGTCTTAAAAACCTATTTAGAGGCTCAAAATTCCGACCATGCCGGGACTCGAACCTTCTCGAAAAACGAGACCTCTGGTTAACTGTACCAGCGCTCTCCCAACTGAGCTAATGAGCAAGTGCCGGCATCAGCGAAATTTCGAACCTCTTTACAATATTCTCTGTATTATCTCGGCATGGACGGATTTTTTAGCCTCTAAATAGGTTTTTAAAATTGTCCTCAGCACGGGTTAGTTCAACAAAAAAAATAGATAACTAAGGGTCTGCCAAATAAAACAAAATAGAATTCGAAATTACGGTCTCATTGTTTCAAAAGTTCCAGTTCGAAATTATATATCTCAAATGACGGTCTATAAGCTTTAATTCCCGGTCAATTTGTACTTGCACCGTGTTGTTACAAGATTTCAATATGAACGGCGCCCACGCAGCAATTTAGCACTATTAAATCTCCAACATAGATAATTATACCATGCAAAGATAGGGTGCTGAACAAAATTCCAAATTAAAGCGAGACACATATTAATGTAACACGTGTGTGCCTAAGCGATTGTCGTAAGTGCATACACACGCACATTCGTATTGAGGTAAATGTGTGCAAACAACATACTGTTTTCAAAATGTCATAATGTCAAAAACAAATGATTTACGTTTTTTCATCTAAATTGAAGGAAAACTTGATTCTTAATGTAAGTGTAAGAAATCATAGTTTCAACCTGAGTAGGTTAGGATTATGAAGTCTTGCAATCTTTGTATTATTTAAATTTTTCATACAAATTTGGTGAAAAAACGTGATTTGATTTTGACATGGGGTTTTGTGATATGAACGACGAATGGTCCCTCTACAAGCAATTCCCATAATTAATAATATGTTGCTTAGTTTTTATTTACAAACCTCATGTCAGATCTCAGTGAAATTTTCCCAATACGTTTAGAGGGGACATATTAATGTTAGATCTTGTCTACAATTGGAAATGTACTTATCAAAAAGAAATAGTAGGTAGCCTTGAGTTTTATAAAAATACTAACAAAATACTAAGCTTTTTGATAACTTTATTTCGAATTCCAAATTTTTTACTGATAAGGCCGCCGTCCATACGCTTCGATTAAGAAATATCTGTGTGATTTCCAACAAAAATTGGCAATAACCGAAGCCTGAGGTATATTCTAAAAGCTAGCTAACAGATTATACCAATATGTTGCGTCAACTTAGAAGATCGGTCGGCGGTTCTACTTCGTAATGATTTTATGGCGCCCCAGTCACACGACATATCCATTGTTATGAGTTTAGATGATCTTATCCCTACGTTCGCTGTGTTTCGTTCACGCCACGGTGTCCAAATTTTGCAGGTGTGGAATTTGATTTAATTATCATGAAGACTAACAACCAAGTTTTGAGTTAGCAGATTAGGGACAGATTAAAAAAAAGTTCGATTGCCTATCTCAACCTGCACCAATTTTGTAAAGAATTTGGATGAAGGAGTTAATCTCCGAAGCGGAATGGATGAATATGTAAAATAGCCTTTCAGGACGGTATTGGCTAAAATGCAGATTAACCGTCCCACTTTAGGGTACGGTAATGAGAAAGAGAGAGAGAGAGAGAGAGAATAAGGAAGACACTTTATTGTCCATAAAAAAGGGAATCACGCAGATATTTCTTAACCTAAGAGTACTGACGGCGATCTTATAATAAACAATTTATACAGCTTCCAATAACACCTGTACTCACACTTGATGAGTAAAGGAACCAAGGATAAGGAGGAGTAAAGTGTCTAGCACATTGTTTTTAGACGGAATAGGCTTGTTCAGCACCTACCAATATGACAGCTTAGTCGGCCTAGCCCACGGGAAAGACAAATCAATACGTGTGGAGCTAACCAAGCCGCGAGTTTCCTCACGATGTTTTCCTTCACAATTCCCGTGTGGTATTGCTACTATGAATTTGCAAATGAAGGTAAATTTAAAAATAAACGAAGTCTTTGGTATATATGCTGCCGTCTGTACTCTTAGATTAAGCAATATCTGTGTAATTTAAAATTTTATTTACAATAAAGTTTTCTCTACCTATCTATGCCAGCACTGTGAATGGAACCTGTCAAAGTTTATCCTTTAGGCGCTTGAATTTATTCTCATGCCAAGAATTTCAAATAAGCGGTATAAAGTACACATTAGATACAACGTTAACTTTAATTACACGCTTAAACGTTTGAATATTTCATCATTAATAACCCGTTGACACCCTCCGCTGGTTATAGACCTCTTTATGATAGAATAATTAATAAATTATTAACGACGCTATCGTTGTGAAAATCTTATGTTTTGATAACTGGTCATCAGCTGTAATAGCTCTATTATAACACAGTTAAATCCTTTTCTAATGTCTCAGAGATAAGCTGTATGGACACTGCCGTGTCCTGACAAGACACTGTAATTTAAAAACAGGCATTTTCCAGAAAACGCCAAAAACATTTCGTTAAGAGAATTCCGCATAGATACGTCAAATCAAAACAGATTACTTTAAAAAAATTACATGTGTTAAATAATAGTGCACATAATTATGCCGTAACGAGTTAATTTATATTTTTTGTATACTCTAATTGAAAATCTAGAATCTTCGCACTGAATACCCGCTTTTTTTCTTAACAAATAGGGAAAGGTTTTAAAGTTGTTATGACAAAACACTGCATGTACAGTTATTTGGCATAAAAACCACGAGCATGTTTTATGTTTTGGCAAAACACGGTATCTATCTATAGAAACAGTATTTTGTCAAAACAGGTCTCTATAATATTGGCTATACAGTCTTATTTACTATGACTCATTTACGTATTATTAAAACTTTTTCCACATTTTTTTGATACCATGCCATGTACTTAAGGGCGAAAAATCGAATTATTCATGTTACTTCAAAACACTGTATCTATAGATACAGTGTTTTATCATACCACGGCAGAACATAGATTGGCGCTGTTTGAGCCACACAGATTTTGTGATCCTACATACTTAGGTATTAAGGATCACAGAATATATCAGGATATTGTAAAAGATATCCATGTATTCACAACACAAAAACACCGTTCATCTACATGTTTGTGGCTAGTTAACAATTCATTGACTATTCTGAATACAATTTATACACTCAAAATCGGCGCTATGCTCATCGAAACTTAAGCTTAGCATTTTTTTTGTCTAGAATGATTTCCAGACAGTTACTTGGACAAATGATGTGAAGCCGATTTCTAGTAATTTCTGGCTTAGAATGGTCAAAGAAATAAATAAGTGAATACTCATGGGCATATTACACAGATCTTATTAGCCCTATATTACGTAAGTACAACTAAATGACTTGTGTTATAGGTGCTAACTCGACGATAGATTTAACACAATAAATACATAGATAACATCCATGACCCGAGACAAACTAGAAAAGTTCGTTTCCTAGTTTGACCCGGCCGGGGATCGAACCGTCAAATGACAAGCCTTAGATATTTTCTATGTCTAACAGTGAAAAATATGAGCTATCGGTTGATGGATAGAAGCTTTCATTAAATGTTAATTCAACTCACCGTCATCAATGATGCCAGCGGCCTCATCCGCAGCGTTCTGCGCCAGAGCCTTCAGGATGGCCTCGGGGGTGGGCGGGGCGGTGGGGAGGTGGGCGCCCTGGGGCTGGAAGCCTCCCTGGCCCGCTGCGTAGCTGATGGCGTACACCTGGCCATCGTCGCCAGTGTACTGGAACCCGCCCTGAGCTTCGATGCCGTCGGCCTGTGGATGAGAAGACCGCGTGGTTAGCGATGTTTTGAGTGTACAATAAGCAACCTTTATACGTCCTGTATATGTATTCCCCCAGAGAGAGAGTAAGATAATAGGCTTTAGTTAATGACTTAGTTTTTTGTTGGTGTTTAGTAAGGACTCAGAAAGTGATCATTTTTAATTCTTCTTCTTCAGGCTATATTAGTCCGTTGCTGGACATAGCCCTCCCCTAATGAGCGCAAGTGCCATCATTGGGGGGTAATGCCCATTATCCCCACGCTTGGTATGCGGGTTGAGGATCGCAGTTTGGTGGAATCGTACTGCAGGGGCGCTGCTGCCCACCCCCCGGTTTCTTAACAATTCACGATGCTCATATACGGGAAATAAGGTAATTATGTTTTACCTAACAAATAATCGTGATTAGCCCCGTTTAATGTATAACTTTGTAATACAAACAAATTAGTGTATTGAGTGGAAGTTATTTTAATTATTTCATGCAGTCAACATTTAAATTATGAAACGTTCAGCCAAATTTGAGAACCTTTGTTGCTAAAAGTTGCTACTTTGCAATATTGTATAATCGACGAGTCTGCAATACAAGTCATTTACGGTCCACTTTACCCAAAGAACAAGTTACGAGATCCCCAACTGATAGAGCGTCAAAGCCCGGCTAACAACCTCCTGAACTTTACTTGATTTACGACCAGTATTATTGGGTTGCGTAAAAAGTTTGTAAGCTGAACCTTTAAAACTTAATTTAGTTGCAAACTGACGGCTTAAAATCATAACTCGAGAACTCGCGATAAAATCTAATGACAACATTGCAGAGCGATAGTACCTGAGCGCGAATTTCGGACTTATGTTGCATAAAAAAAGGAACAAAGAACAAAGTTGAAATAATTGTTACGCGGATATTTCGTTTCTTTATCGTTTCAGCATCTTTTAAGAGACTAGTTATGAAAGTGGCTTTTGAGCTAAAACTTTTGCAAAACTTTGGCCGTTGCTTCTACGTATTGATGAGATTTATGCAGCGTCCAGTGGCACCTTCACTTACATTAGATAGGTGAAGGGACCACTCGGACGATGTACTGCTTGGGTCATTGCTTTCACAAGCACTGCACATAATTAGCTTACTAAGTGAATCCGGAATTAACATAATAAAGTGATTTTCATCTATAAGATATTCAGATGGATTTTAAATTACACCGTTTTGTAGAATAAATGATTGAGCAAGTTGAATCAGAGGAATGCACTATAAGTTTTCCGAAATTGGTACTAAAGTTGTAAGGAGACATAACAAAAACGGGAGACAGTCAAGTTTATTCTTGTTAAGACGACCTATAAATTTCGAAGATATAAACGATAATTTGGTTGTCAAAGATATCCTGCATTTCAGTTTTTGATGGAATAAAAATTTAAACATTATTGAGGATCAAATTTTGAAAGACTTGGGCTGACTTGCACCATTTTCTTAAACGTGGCTTAAGTTACCTTAACTTTGATTCTTCATGCAAATCTTTAATTTGAATGGCTGTTTAAGTGACAATTAGGAGGTGGTGCAAGTGGGTTTCTTTGTGGAGTTTCTTTGTCCACTTTCTCTCCACAACAATCTAAATTTTGAAATGAATAATTGGGTTTAAATTGGGACTTTCATCATACGAGTATCACAACTTTTGTGCCCTTAGGTATAAAGGACAGGCAGCGATAAAATATCTGTAAGAGATACAGATAGTATTGTAAAGAGGTTCGAAATTTCACTGATGCCGGTACTTCCATCGTCCATTAGCTCAGTTGGGAGACGGCTGGCACGGTTAGCCAGAGGTCGCGGGTTCGAGTCCCGGCATGGATGGAACATTAAGCCTCTAAATAGGTTATTAACAATCTTCCTTAGCAGGGTTTAGTGCAATGAAAAAGAATATAACTATTGCAATTATTCAACACTATTACTTGAATTTAATAACACGTAAGTTTCAAGTTGAGACGTTGTGAAATAGAGCCTTAGTGGCAGAAAATATTTCACATTTCATCTAATAACATTACAACAAAATTACATCTTGGAATTAAATTAGTTTCATTCATTCTATTTGCGATACGTATAAAAAGGTCATGGATAGATCAATTTTATCGTTTACCAACATGATGACAGCTGCCTTGACTTTTCCTTTACTAATGATGAATCAGTTCAGCCTTAACAAATGGTTTTATTAGATTATCTGGAAGGGTCAGAATAAGTTCGCTATCGAAGACGCCCTAGGAAGATTAAGGATGTCTATAAATAATACACCTGTGTTATCTTCCTATGCCATCTAAATTTTGTTCTATACCTACAATTCTTGTAGAAAATCAATTGTTGAGGGTGTGTTCTGATGATGAAAGACTTATTTTTAATTATTTTTATAAGAAGACGGTATGTAGGTACACTTTGTGCCAAAAAAGCTATGGAATATTTAGACGATAATAATGTTTTGAACGAAGGCCAGTGAAATGCATGAGTTGTATGTTTTGTAATAATTATATACACTCTGTTAATTAAGAACTTTGAAAAGACTAAATTATGAGCATTTTTTGCCCTTTTTTCCTTCAAATTAAACAAGATTTTCAAATGGACACGTAGTTTATTTTGTAATTTCATTAAGTCGCAGCTTTGCGGTACTTTGAGCAAATCTTTTCGATTGACAGATTTCTTGTAAGTACCTACTTAACTCTACGAAACATGCGTTTGTACCTTATCACTCCAAGGCTTTGTAGTGTAAGTATTTGTTTAAATCAGCCATCGCTGTGTCCTGGGCAAAGGCCTCCCCTTTTGATTTCCACTCCTCCTTTTGCTGGCCGACTCCTCCAAACCAAAATAGTAAAATATTTAGTCAGGTCGTCACCAACTCCGACTTGGTCTGCCCCATCGTAGCCACCGCATGGCACCTAATCAGTCACTACTTCCACCGTGTTTTTTGTCCGAGTTTGAAATAGTTTTTTTTCAACTCACCTCGTGTCCCTGCTCCTCGGCCTTAATTCCGTTTTCGGTTTCGTAGTTGTATCTGAATGAGTCCTCTTTCACATCGGAGTCCAGGGCCAGGATTTTGGCTGTCCGCTCAAACGCGGCCTGGGGTCGGTTGGACTGCTCAGGGTAGGCATTGGGGGCGAAGGCGGCAGCGGCCAGGCCGAAAAGAGCGGTAAATACCAGCTGGATCGAAGAGGTTGATAGTTAGAGTTTGAGGAAAAAGGTTTTATACACGCAGCGACGAAAGAGGTTGAGGTTTTAGTTATATAGAATTTGAGGGAAAAGTTTTAATACATGCTAGGATGAAAGAGGTTGAGGGTTTTGATGGTCTGACAAAAAATGGTTTTTCAGCTGATGTTGCAGGTTTTAATAGTTTCAGTAAAATTATTTAATATCAGCTGAAACGAAAAAAGTTGAGTGTGGGCAAAAGTTTTTGTTTTTAAAACGAATACATGTATTTGGTGAAAAAACACGAAATGAAACAGAAAAGTTTGAGTTGAAATTTGTATGTTTTTGTTTTATTTATAATTTTTAAGAGGAACCTTTATTTTGTTGTTTGAAAAAAGAAAGGTTCGATTAGTGATATTTTTTATAGGTGAAGGGGCGGTTGGTTTTTTGACCCTAAATAATTGGTAAAGAAGAATTATGGATAGCTTAAATACAACTTTCTTAACACCTTCAAAATAAAGTAGAGTTTTAGTTCAACGTTCACTGGTGACTAACAACTTTATATGTACTTCCATAAGTCGAAGTAAGTCTAAACAATACATTCATAATGTCAAAAATGTCACACCAAAACCTCTTTATCAGCCTTTTTCACAAAAATCAAGATCTGCCGCGCCTATAAACATGATTATATCAGAGTCTGTACGAATAAGAATGCGAGGGGCTAAAAAGTATGCTTGGGTTTCGCCTGTAGATAAGATTAATCTTCGACACGAGATGGGAATGACTATTGTATGCCATTGCATCACAGTAGGTCTGATAGTGAGGCCACTTGCACCAAACGCGAACTAACTTAGTGGTTGGCGCTTAAATTTGGTTTTTTTCTGTCATCTGTTATAAAGTGAATCAAAACAATTGTTCTGTTCAGTAATTTTAAAAATTATTCAAGTAGATAGAGAGCGTTATATAAATAAAATAAAATTAATAAATTTAAAATAAATTGCGTCTAAATAGGTAATATTTGTTAAAGTGGTATGGTTACGAACGACAAAGTTTAAATTTGATATTTAACGTATGGTGCAAGTGGGTCCGAGAAATTTATGCAATGATTAGGTAAGCAATTAAAATGACAATGTAAGTAACACCTACTTGGATCTATTGTAATCTCGATAGATATAATTATAAACCAAATAATTAACCGTTTCGGCTTTAAAATGTAACTGACAAAATTTGGTTACGAAGGACTAAAATGGTATTATTATTATTATATTAAAGAATATTTGTACAGATTCAACATTTGGAGAGATTCAACATTTAATGTTGAATCCCTACAAATATAAAATTGTCTCTGTAAGTTTTTTTTCGTTTTAATTTACAAGAAAAGAAAAACTTACTGAAGTTTATTTACACAAGAAACGAAAGTTCAGTGTGTTGGAAACCGAGGATTTACAAAAAAAAATATTTTGAGGATATTTAATTAGTTCAAGTTTTTCCCTATAGCACGCTTACGTATCTAAAATATTTTATCATGAAACCCACATGAATTTCACAAACATTGTTCTGATTATTTTCAAAAGCAAGTAATGACATGTCATGACATTTCACTACAATGGCCACATTAGTTGACATAAAATTGGGTATTTTAAAATAAAATGACACCTGTCAATTTAGGTGTCAAACGAAACTATTATGCAAATCCAAATGCTCACTTTGCGACGACTGGGTTTAGTAACTTGTTACAACGGTCACCTAAGGCTAATATTAAAATTATCGACACTTCGAGTAACTGGCCACACAGAACAAAAAAAGTTACGCAATACAACTGTCACTATCGATCAAATTCAGTGCTTATCTTGATTTTTGAAATTCGAACACTTTTTTCGTTTTATTACTCACCAGTTTCATTTTTAATTTTTTTACGTGACTGTGTGTAGTCAGGGCGAAGTGTAAGGCGCGAATGTGGGCATTATTCGTTGCCCTCTCCTTTTATACATCTCTTGTAAAGATGCAATGGTTTCAACATTGAACCAACTTAGCTGGAACTCGACCATATTATTGCTACACTTTCGGCAATCAAAACTGACCTTTATATCAAGCCGCGGAGGAACTATTAGACGTTGTAAATAACTTGATATTTTTTTCAGAAGTAACATTTCTGAAGTGAAGCTCGGCTAGTAATTTGCGTGTGAGATGATTTATTTTTAATTTTTATGCATTGATTTCTGGTCATATAAAAGGTCAGTTGAATATTTTGTTATGTACTAACTTTATGCCCTGTCTTGGCTCACAGTGGCATTCTTCTAGGCCCGTGTCCTTCAGAATATTATCCGTAGTAAATAACTTGTAGGTTCCATCGTAAATATTTTATTCCAACTACCAGGTCAAACATACCATTCTTGTTAGTCGTACGTCACTTTTCTTGGGCATATCCTAATTAGGTAGTTCGTCTATTTAGGTACTATGTTAAAAAGGTTCATTAGTTTTGTATTCAGCACGCAGTTCGTCACTTGATCTCTAATTCTATCCTTTTGGTTGACAGATGATACTGTCGGTGTTATGCATAATTTATTAATGGCCAATACACTATGGTTCTTACCAATAAACACCGTATAAGCCTGGTATAGTTACCCAGTGTTTTGTTCACGTCATTTGAAGTAATTTTCAGTTGGAAGAAAAGAGACAAAACACTCCATAGTTATACAATACTTGCACCAAGTTTATTAGTCAGGCTGTACGAGTATATTACACTTCAAAGCGCTGGGTTTTTTTATGTAGCCGGTAAACGCCCCACTGGAGGGAACAGGCCTTCTCTCAGAGAGAGAGAGAGATAGAGAGTATGGGCTTAATTATCACGCGTGCCCACCGCGGATTGGCAATTACAAGCACTGAGGTCTTACTACAAGCATGAAGTATGCAGCGCTCGTGACCTAGCAGAACCGAGTGATTGGAATCAATCACTTGGGTTAAGCAACCATAGGCGCGGTCAGGTACTGACTGGATGGGTGACCATCTCGTGACTACTGCTAGTGGCATTTTTCCGAGCGCTTCCGTGCTTCGCAAGGTACGTTAAGCCGTTGGTGCCGGCTGTCATGTAATGGCGGTCGTTAAGCCATGTCAGAGGCCATATGGGCGGCTTGATAACTTCTGACAGTAAGGCCCGCCACTGTCTTACAATCCTCCACCAACCCAGATGTATGGGCTGACCTGCCTGCGATACAGGAAGAGACCCGTGCCCCTACAGTGGGGACATATAAAGGGTTGATATCGATGAATTACATACTAAAATTGCAGGTTTCTTCACGGTGTTTTCCTCCACTTCTGGCGAGTGGTATTGTTACTAACTTTAAAAAGTTACAAACCTAACTTTAAATTAAAAATTCACGGGCGTATACCAATGAACGTAGTCATTTTTACATGCCTGTAATGGGAATCGAACCTGCGTGACTCGCTGCTCGCGTCACAATTATAATATAAATAAATAGCAAAGTTACTAGTACAACACAACCTATACTGGTAAAAAAACAAGTTTTAAAAACCTATTTAGAGGCTAAAAAATTCGACCTATGACCAGGGACTCGAATCCGGGACCTTTGGCTAACCGTGCCAGAGGTTGCCGGTTTGAGTCCCGGCATGGGTGGAATTTTTAGCCTCTAAATAGGTTTTTAAAATTTTACGAATTAAAAGTTGCAAAGAATGATCACATACTAGGGATTTCAACTTAAACACAAGCTCAATTTAAAAATATGACGAAAAAGATTTTCACCAACTGGGAAAAACAGACTGAGTTCAAAACCACAAATTATTATGACTCTTTATAGGAATCAAACCTACAACCTCTCTGTTGGTAGGCAAGCAGCTGACCGCTGCACCAGCGAGGCAGTCTAAATATTACAAAACTTTCTTCGTTAGTTTAACCTTCACTTTTCAAACGTATTTCATAGAGTTGTGCATCAAAATGTCAATGCTAATTCACCCATAATACGGTTCACCGACGTTCTATCCGAGAGTTATGGTGTCTAGCAATAAAATACGATTATCTATACGATTATAAAAAAGATACAGTTAGCAATATAATATTTTCAATTTAACACTGCCAACAGCGGCCAGTTTTATACGTCAAAACTTGGATCCAAAACAGATTTCCGAGTTATATACATACATGTATCTCCCTATGTTATTATTGTATTTCATCTTCTTTCCCTGCACTACCCTTTGCCAGTCTCTTCAACACAAAAGGTTTGCTGGAAGAGAATGCTTCTTGCATTAAGCACGTCCTTGTACATTTACTCATGTAATTAGTGCAATAAAGATTTAAAATAATAATAATACATTTGTGAATTTGTAGTAGAAGTACCACTCGATAACTGTGAAGGAAACCGTCGTGAGAAAACCCGAGTGCGTGAGGTGTTTGCATAATTATGTCAGTGCTTTAAATTGCCAATCCGCGATGGGCGCGCGTGGTAATTAAGCCTCTACTCTCTAACTGATGCCTGGATATAGAATACATACAAAAAAAGAATTAATTGTATAGACCTCCTCACAAAATAATAAATAAGGATACAATAACAAAGCGTTGATAGAAATTGTTAAAACAATTACTAAGTTATTATTTTTATGTTGCGTGGAACGGAATTGAATGAATATCAACGTATGTAAAAATTACCTCTGAAGACCATATCCTTTTTAATGCACTAACCCGTGCTAAGGACAATTTTAAAACCTATTTAGAAGCTAAAAATTCCACCCATGCCAGAACTCGAAAGCACGACCTCTGGCTAACCGTGCCAGTGCTCTCCCAACTGAGCTAATGGGCGACCACCGACATCAGTGAAATTTCGAACCTCTTTACAATACTCTCTGTATTATGTACAGGCAGCAACATCTGGCTGAAGCAATTTGCATCACTTGCAGTCCCGAGTACCTACTTTGCAGTAAGGTTTTACATCGGAATGATATCGCTATACCCAGTTGGGAGAGCGCTGGCCCGGTTAGCCATAGGTCACGGGTTCGAGTCCCAACGTAGGTGGAATTTTTAGCCTCTAAATAGGTTTTTAATACTTAGACGTTCAAAATCCCTTCCGCTAACATTTTATGATTGTAAAACTGAGAGATTGAGCTTTGTCTGAGAAATCGGCAATCCGCATTGGACAGGCGTGGCCCTCTCTCTCTCTCTCTAGCAGAGAAAGCTTGTACAGTCTGTTAGTTTTTTAGAATATATTCACCTCGGGCTCTAGAGTAGGCTTCAGTTTTTGCCAATTTTCGCCTGTTTTCGAACTGATGACAGAGTTCTGATTTCAAAATTAAGTGTCATATTAGTTCCGATATTTCTATTACACGAATATATCTGATTCTATCCGACAGTAGCCGAGGTATATTCCAAAAGCTTACAGACTTTAAAGTGTTTGAGAAAATCTATGAAAAAACTTATGAGTGTCGAACAATAAAAGAATAAATTATCTTTATTACAGTAATTCACATCACTTCTCACTAATATTATAAAGGCGAAAGTTTGTGAGTGTGTATGTTTGTTACTTATTCACGTCTAAACGATTGGAGCGTAACCTGAATTAATACATAGGCTACGTTTTATCACGAGAAAATATCTTATTGCTAAAGAAAATCAATAAATCGCGGGTAACCCCGCGGCTCACAGCTAGTGATAAAACTTATTGTAATAAAACGTATTGTAACGTTAGAAGCGGAGTTAAAACTATGCAAGCCTGCTTGCTTACACCTACCTTCACCATCCTGCGAGCTGACTAACACATACCTCGCAATCCTTTTTAGGAAGCGATAGCTGCATTTTTGGTAGAATAGCAAGCAAAATCATATTTGCCAGACGTATTTAGTTCTTAAGCCAGTCCAAGTAAGGACGATAATACATTAGGCTTGGTGTGTGTAAAATTACGATAAGCCCACACCTATCGTATCAAATCTGCATCTATTGTAAATTTGTAATAGATTGTAATCGGCATGGCACATTCCTAACTGTATCTTCATAGCTATATTATTGCGAATTGATAGGGCTATTCCGTATACGTCTTAGGTTGTGAGACCTTGGAGGTGATTGGTATCTAATGCTACTAAATTAAACTTTTTAATTTGTAGTTAAAAATTCCCCTGGTATACGAATTTAAAATAACTCTAAAACATCTCTTCATAAAAAATAAAACAAGGCACAATCAGATAGATACTTTTTGTCGGTAAATGTGTGAGTTTTACACACGAAGCGCTCGAGGCCTAGTCGAACGGAGTGATTGGAACCATTCACTTAAGTTAAGCAACAACAGGCGCGGTCAGGTGCATGATAGGTGACCATATGTGCTTTGCAATGCATGCTAAGCCGTCGGTGCCGGCTATCATGTAATAGAAGTCGTTAAGCCAAGTAAGAGGCCTTATGGGCGGCTTTATAACTTCTGACAGTAAGGCCCGCCACTGTCTTACAACCCGGACTTGGCCGCTGTGGTGGAATACGGCCTAAACTTCCTGCGATGCAGGACGATACCTCCAGCAGTGGGGACATACAAGGGTTCTTTTTCTTCTTCTTCAGGCTATATTAGTCCACTGCTGGACATAGCCCTCCCCTAATGAGCGCCATAGCGCAAGGCTGTGCCATCATTGGGGGATAATGCCCATAATCCAATGTAATAATCATAATACAAGGGTTGATATCGTACAAAACACGGGGGCGAAGACCAGGTTGGTGTAGGATTGTAAGAGAGTGGCGTGCCTTACTGTCAAAAGTTACCAAGTCGCCCATAAGGCCTCTGACAGGGCGTCACGGCTGCCATTACTTGACATCCGGCACCAACGGTTTAATATGGCTTGCAAAGAACGGAAGTGCTCGGAAAAATGTCACTAGCGGTAGTCACGGGACGGCCACCCATCCTGCACCTGACCTCGCCTGTTGCAGCTTGACTCAAGTGATTGACTCCAATCACTCGGTTCCACTAGACCTCTCTATGATAACATACAACTTACAATCCAATTTCGTACCTAAATAAGCAGCATTTGAACAAAGCGTCGCATTTAAAATTATTCCAGTTGACATTGAACTTTACCCAGCACAACTTTTTAATACTAAAACAGAATTACTGTAATTGGACTAATCGAGTCATATAAATGCCTATTAAATACCTATAAAAAGACGAACCGGGTGCAATAAACGGGGTGAATGGGACTCGAGCCGAATAATGTTCTTCGGCAAAACTTGTCAAGGACAATTATTGTTATATCCAAAATGGTGGGTTCTATAAAGCGCTACGCGGTGCTTACTGCCCCCTGTATGGTCTAAAATAGTTGTAACAGTTGTTAATATTTTAAATTTTTACTTTTAAAAAAGGTATTATAATTATATAATTATAATTGCTCTAAGCAATAAGGTTGCCCATTGTACTGTATCTTTGTAATTATTTGTTAGTGCATTAAAAAGATTATAATAATGTGGGTACAGCGATATCATTCCGATGTAAAACCTAACTGCAAAGTAGGTACTCGGGGCTGCAAGTGATGCAAATTACTTCAGCTAGATGTCGCTGCCTGTACGTAATATAGAGAGTATTGTAAAGACGTTCGGTTTATTGTTTCGCTATGGCGGGAAAAATTAATCAGTTTTCCTTTGCGCGCGCATTGCGATCGGCCTCATACTAAAGGGATAAGATTTTTTTTATTTTCCGTGAATAGGATTTGCGCCTTTTCTGCCACGTACAAAATGGGGAATTTAAAGTTTTCTTTAATTACAGAGAAAACAAAAGTTACATTTGAGTGAATGTTTTGTTTATTAAACACGTACGAGTTAAAATTATGTATTTAAATAAGAAGTTGCATGAAATAAGCAAGCAATAGGAAAATTCATTTATTTGTTCTTTTGAACACGATCTATGTTTAGAATAAAAACTTTTTCAGAACAAAGCAACTCAACCAATAAAATAAAAAAAATCTATAGCAATGAAAAAGTCACAGTTTGAGTATGGGTGTCATTTTGTGCCTAATTGCGGTGACCATAGAGCCACTTTACGAGTAAGTGTGTTGAAAAACTAGTAACGATTTTTATTCCATCGGTGGCGCTATTTAGCACCGCGTAGCGCCTTAAGGCTATTGTTTCGTCTGGCATGCTGTCTCGCTAGTACTACTTGACATTTAGCCTTAAAGTGATGGTAAAAAATATTTGCTTTTGGTAAACTGAAAAAATGCTGCTTGATAACTTTAGACAGTAAGGCCCGCCACTGTCTTACAATCCTCCACCAACCCGGACTTGGCCCCCGTGGTGGAGTATTTCCTAACCTTCCTGCGATGCAGGAAGGGACCCGTGCTCCAGCAGTGGGGATATACCACGTTTGCTTGATATATTTCGTGAATATTTCAATAATTCCTTTATAATGTTATCAAATAAAGTATTTCTTATTCTAAAATATATAGTACGCTATATGCTTCTGTATGCTTAAAGTTTTTGCTATTCTTTGTTAAGTGTTAGTATTCTCCATTACTTTCACGTAGCTTATTAACGTTCCTATACAGGGCACATACCTTATCTCAAAAGGAGAGTGTGGGCTCTTAAGCCCACACTCTCCTTCTGAGATAAGGTCTGTGGTATGTGGTGTGGTGGATAAGCAATTTTAAGCACTGAGATATTTTTACACCTCGGACACTCAGGTTGTGTAACGGTGCAAACCTCTTGACACCATTTATTTTTTCTTAGTTTTTGAAAATGATAGATAGAAAAGAAATATAAAAATGGAGTAAAGAGGTTTGCACCGTTACAAGGTTTCCTCACGAAGTTTTCATTCAGTGCTAGTGAGTGGTATTGTTACTATAGTTTAAACATGTTTATAACTTAGGGAACAAAGTCGTTGATACATGTCCAATGACTTCTATTTTTAAGTTAGGCAATTGAACACCTTAGACAGTCTTGTGTTAGTTGGTTTAAAATTATATTCAAACAATATCTACTAACTACACAAAAGTAGAAATTAATAGTGAATAGTAACGAATCCATAGATATTTTACATGTTTAATATATTGAATTCATTTTTTTATAAAATTGGTGTGACAAACTTATAATTATATCATTCTTAACTGTCAGAATTTGTATCAAAATTTGTGCTATTAAAAACTAATTTATATTTTTGTACAAACACAATGTTTTGTATATATAAAGGATAAATATCGTCGCAAAAAAAGCCCGTTTTAAGTTTTAGCAATAAATTCTCAGGCATCCGCTGAAGATCAGCGCCATAGTGCCGCTACGGCATTAATCTGAGCGGAAACCTTTTTGGTACTTTATAATCATTAGTTTTATATTAAGCTTAATCATCGTCAATATCTAGTACTACAGTGCGTTCACATTAACTTGACGCGTGAGAGAATTGGTAGCACTGAGATATTTACTGTTACCATGTTAAATAAGAAATCATTCCCATTACTTGGGGAAAATATAAGGATTGGGGGCTTGTTTTACCATCTTCCGATTAGGTCCAAAAGCTAATTCACATGTTATGTCCTTGTTACCAATTCTCTCACGCGACAAGTTAATGTGAACGCACTGTAAATAAAGATTTTCTACATCTACATCTTGCCAATATTAAATAAGTAAATAAATTATTAATGTGCACACGCTTTTACTTTCGGGCTGGGTGTGTAAAATTTAATTCATTACGAATTAGTCACTCCATAATCTGCATGCAGTATCAATTAATGGGCAGACATGTAGGCAGCTAAATCAAAGATGGTAATTTTCCTGGTGGGTATTGAAACTCTTAGTTTTCTCTTCCGAGAGTTTTGCGTTTGTCGATAATTAAAAGTAGTGAATTGAAGATTTTGAGAAGCGCTCGTGGCCTAGGCGAACCGAGTGATTGGAATCAATCACTTGGTTAAGCAACAACAGGCGCGGTCAGGTGCAGGATGGGCGACCGTCCCGTGACTACCGCTAGTGGCATTTTTCCGAGCGCTTCCGTGCTTCGCAAGGCACGTTAATCCGTTGGTGCCGGCTGTCATATAATGGCAGTCGTTAAGGCATGTCTGCGGCCTTATGGGCGGCTTGATAACTTCTGACAGTGGAAGGCCCGCCACTGTCTTACAATGCTCCACCAACCCGGACTTGGCCCCCGTGGTGGAGTATGGCCTAACCTTCTTGCGATGCAGGAGGAGACCCGTGCCCCAGCAGTGGGGACATACAAGGGTTTTTAACGAACGATGATAGAAAATTACCATTTGTGTTTTACATAACCTAACAAGTTTGGTCGTTTTTTTCTGCAAATTTTATCTCTTTATTATTATAATAATAATTGATAAGTAACAGGTAATCCCAATTGCTCTACGCCATCTTTTCTTGGAAGATTGTCACTCAGCGATATGGTCGATAGTGCAGGTGACACTTGCCAGTTGGGAAATAATTTACACTTCAGTATAAGTGTCTCATTGTAAATAGCAGAATTATGTGAATACCTCAGATACTAAAGAAATAACTTGAAATCATGGAAATATTTTTTTTTTCTGGTTTTGCAATTGTGTTCTCTATCTATCTACTTCAATATGTTTTCCTTTACCACAAAAAATGCTTTAACAGATTTATAAATGTAATTTAGAAAATAAACTTGCATACCGGGATCGAATCTCTAAAAAATCTGTTCAATCGACTAGCACCAATGGAAAAAAATCATAAAGCAAATAATCATTCTCAGTCATCAGTCCTACAAATCACAAGTTACATCACTGAGAGATATGTAAGTAACATTTTGTAAGCAAAAGCAAAAACTTTTGTAAAAGAAGAATAGTTAAGTATACTTTGCAACTATATTTTGCCTAATAGTTAATTTAGTTTAACCCTCAATTCACTACCTACTAAAGTATAACACAATTCACTAGTGTGGGTCCCATGGACCCACATTTTTGACAGGTAAAAAAAAATTTAAACACGTGACATTTTTAATCAAATATTCTTTTATTTTAAAGGATTAGTCTGTTGATCATTTAGTAACTGCCAAAACAAACTTAAAAAATAGCTATTTCCCCTAGTAAATGAGGAACATTTATATCTTATAATACTGAGCCTCTTTTGGCATGGCACGGCTTTAAAAAATCACATTTAATATTATAAAGAATTAGGAACTTCTTTGAGGTAATTTTTATTAAATCTATTACTTATACAACAAAAAAAAACCAAAAACCTATATATATTCTATACAAAAATTCAAAACGTGCAATGGTTGAACTTAGTCCCTTACAGAACAATTCTTGCATATAGCCAATTATTTATGCCAATCATGCCAATGCCAATCAAAGGAAAAAAACTTTTCTAGTTTGTCCCGGGTCTTGGATTTTATCTATGTATTTATTGTATTAAATCTATCGTCGACTTTGCACCCATAACACAAGTCATTTAGTTGTACTTAGTATAGGGCTAACGAGATCTGTGTAATATGTCCGTGATATATAAATAGATAAATAGGTAGATAAATATTTATTTATCTATTAACTCAGATGCTTTATCATCATTTACGTTCACTGAGCTCGGTCCAGGTCTATTTCGATCCATGTTTGTATCCTAAAACACGAAAAAGAAAGATTGTAACAAAGCAGATAACACTAACACAATTCACTAGTATGGGTCCATGGGACCCATATAAGCATATATACTCACCTTGCGAGCGGCGCGTACGCACGTCCTATCGCTGTCGCGTTCGGCGTAGCACTACAGGAAGGTACAGGACCGCGCATGAACTTGAGCGCGAATAGTATGAAATACCAAGTGTTTTAAGATTTGGTATGGGTCCACTGGACCCAGGTAGTGAATTAAGGGTTAAGTGCAATAAAAGTATTAATGAAGAAACAATTATTCTATCAGTGGCGCTAGTGAGCTTAATGTAGTACCTGTATTGCCAGATCATTTTATATTCAAAAGATAATCCAGGTAAAGAGCTCGTTTCAGAGCGACTATAAATAAAAATACAAATTTTACCATATCATTAAAAGTACTATTTTCTACTTTGAGACGGCGCTGACGCAAACTCTATCTAAATTAAGGAAGGGCAGTCCAGTAACTAGAGAAACCTGCCTGCATAGCAGATGGTATAGAGCGCGGTTTCCTTGGTTTCTGATCATGCATATAAAATCTACATTGTGCTGTATGGTTATGTTATTCACTCATAGATTGGAAAGATTTTTTTGCCACTCACAGACGGGGTTAATCAACAACAGGCACGGTCAGGTGCAGGATTGGTTGCCGTCTCGTGACTATCGCTCTGGTGGCATTTTTTCCATGCGCTTCCAAAATATCGCAAGGCACTTTAAGTCGTTGGTGGCGGCTGTCAAGTAATGGCAGTTCTTAAGCCATGTCAGAGGCCTCTTGGGTGGCTTGATAGCTTTTGACGGTAAGGCCTGCCACTGTCTTACAATCCTCCACCGGTGGTGGAGTATGGCCTAACCTTTGAAGAGATCCCGATCAGCCGTGGGGCACGGGTCTCTGCAAAGGTTGCAAGGGCTGATATCGTAGACATAGTTGCATACTGTGCCATTTAATTAAGTTTGGTGAACCCAACTGATGGCTGTCAAAAAACTTAAAAACGAGCTTATTTCGGAAGAGAAGACCCGCACTTTTCGGACCATAATAGCCTTAACAACCGTTTAAATTAAACATCTGTTCAATTAATCAATTTAAGAGGTCATTTTATCACAATTATTATTGTGCCAAAAGTTGCATACAAATCTTTTTGTCGGCACTTGGGATGTGCTGATGGGCAAATTGAGGTAGGTTATGGCAAGACAGTGCCATTGTTTGATGCATTATTGTTCTGAGACGTTACTCAATAGACGCCTTAACGATTATAGGGTAACTAACGGTGAGCCAACAGTGAAGGAAGACGTCGTGACGAAACCCGGGGCGTTTCTCGGGGGAGCCTATTTCTTTTTATGATTTCTAAATCTGCGTCTATAACTTACGTATAATATTGGTAAAAAACAGATTCTAATTTAGTTTCGGATATTTACTTTATTTTTTTTTAATTGCATAATACCACCTGCCTACCTAATATGCAGGCGTTAATTTATGTATGTCTTATGACATCATTTATTGGTAATATTCATTACAAGTCAAGATTAAACTCCGTACATAATAACAATCCTATTTAGAAATAACAATCAAATTTACAAATGTCAAAAAGAAAGTATTACATGTCAATGTCATAAGAATATGTATGTATGTATGTATGTATGTATGTATGTATGTATGTATGTATGTATGTATGTATGTATGTATGTATGTATGTATGTATGTATGTATGTATGTATGTATGTATGTATGTATGTATGTATGTATGTATGTATGTATGTATGTATGTATGTATGTATGTATGTATGTATGTATGTATGTATGTATGTATGTATGTATGTATGTATGTATGTATGTATGTATGTATGTATGTATGTATGTATGTATGTATGTATGTATGTTTGTATGTAGGTATGTATGTAGGTATTACATACACACACACACTTCATAACTTAATTCATAACCAAATAGTTTCATTAGCACAAATATTTTTGCACTGTGCTTCTTTATCAATACTTATTACCTACTAGTTACTGCCGTCTTTGGATTAATTTAACGCAGTTGCAAAATGCTATGCACCCGAAAATGAGATAGTAAATGTAGCGTGCGCAATTATCATCATTAATCACTTGCCAGCGTATTGTGGGTTACTTATTACATCAAGCTATGGACAAAATAAATCTTCCCACTTCACCTTTGACAAAACAACTCTAATGACAATAATCTTTTCCTAAATAAAAAACACGTTTATTCCAACGGTTGTCGAATCTTTGCGAGATTATTTTGTCGCTGTGATGTGTCTTGTTGGTATAATAAATGTATTTCTTTCTAGATAGGGCCAGCCCACTGCCACTTTAGTTTCCGAATTCTCTGAGCTATGACGATTACCTGGTTCTCTGCCGGATACATTCGTTACGAATTCTATTCTTTAGAGCAATTGCGAGCGTAGCTCTCTCCATAGCTCGCTGAGCGACTTTGAGCTGGAGGGCCAACGCTTTCGTAAGTGTCCATGTCTCGACTCCGTAGGTCATCACAGGTAGGACGCACTGATTGAAAACTGAAGACAGCTAAAGACAGGGCGCTATGGCGCTCATTAGGGGAGGGCTATGTTCAGCAGTGGACTAGTATAGCCTGACGATGACGATGATGTTGATACATAAAAAAACAGGAAGGTTAAGGTTAGGCCATACTCCGCACGGGAGCCAAGTCCGGGTTGGTGGAGGATTGTAAGACCGTGACGGGCCTCTGACAAGGTTTAACGACTGCTTAACAGGTACCAATGGCTTAACGTGCCTTGTGATGCACGGAAGCACTCGGAAAAATGCCACTTGCGGTAGGTCACCCATCCAGCACTTGACCGCGTCTGTTGTTGCTTAACCTTAGTAATTGACACACCCGAGAAGTTGTGGATTCGTGAATCGAGTGAAAAAAACATACAAAAAACATGCCTCAAATTTGCCAAAAGGGATCCTGATTCTTCATTGTCTGGTACTCAGGTGTAATTATGTGAAGATCTTCTTCTTCTTCAGGCTATATTAAGTGAAGATCACTTTTTTGTAAGTCCTATAATGTAATAATGTCCATAGAAACTGTTTTAGCTGTAATAATACTTAGTTTGATTTGGTTTCTAAGTTTATATACTTACATACCTAATTATTTAGAACATAGGTTGAGTTTAAGAAAATGTCAAAGTCGTCCGGAGGGTACTAAAGACAGTAACTGCACAAGATAAGTTTTTGCAAAAACAATAAACCAAATCGCAATAGAACCTACGCACGCACGACTGAAAGACAGCTGAATGACAGATGTTTGTTTACAAACCAAAGTGCTTTCAAGATGGCGGATAGTGTTTTCACCGGTCGTAATTAAAAGCGAAAAATGTGTTTTTATAATTTGCAAGTTTTGCAGCCATCCTACATACTTAACTAAGTGAATATATTTCGGTTTCTTACGTTAAATAGCGGTGGTAGCTCAGTGGGTTTCTACCCACCCTAGACTGACAAGCCAGAGCCCCAGGTTCGTTCCCGAGTGCGGGCATGTACCAATGACTTTGTTTAATTTCAAAGTTACGAACATTTGCGAATTTGTAGTCGCAATACCACACGCTAACTGTGAAGGAAAACATCGTGAGGAAACCCGCGGCTTGGTTAGCTCCCACGAATTAAATAGTCTACCCTGTGGGCTAGGCCGACTAAGCTGTCATGTTGGTATAGGTGCTGGGCAAGCCTACACCATCTAAAAAACCATGTCCCAGGCACTACAACGTCGGAGTGATCCCTTCACCCAGCTAGTGTGAGTGAGGATACCATTGGACGCTGAATAAATCATCTCATTACGTAGATGCAAAAAGGCCAATCATCACGTAAAATACTACAGGATATATTAATTTATCGCGTCAAACTTGATACGAGTAAAGTAGCGGATTGAAATTCAATTTTACATCTGATCGTAAGACTTCGTAACCGCGATGCAGGATGCAGCCAAGGTCAGGCGCATTGACATAACATAAAGTTACTACTACCATTGCAATTCAATGCTCCTACTACTCGTACGACTTTTACTCTCTAACTTTACACGTGACTCTCACCACCTTTAGTGAAATACAAGCGCTCGAGCGCTTTATTACTCGACTGCGGTGTAGCCTAAACGGAGGTATTGTGTTTGGTTGGCTTGTGTGTATGAATGTATGTAAGTAAGTTAGTCCGATATGTTCCCTTATAATTATTCCTTAACCAATGGTCAGATTCCGATAAAAAATAATGTTAATAGTTTAAGATGTTTGTCAAAATCCTCGAAAGTTGCAATCTCTTATTTTTTTAAATAATTATTCAATTTCTTTTTGTTTAATTTCATTCTCCAACTTAATTATTTATTCCTTAATAAATCATGATTTATCCCCATTTCTTAGTCATACTTTCACGTCTTTCTAATTTAAAGTAAGATTTATATAAAAATTTTGGTTTTACAAGGGGTTTAAGTTATTTACCAGTTTAACAGAGACAAGGATAATATATCTGGATCTTTTCAGGCTAAATTATCTACTGCAGAGCAGTGTGGTGACTTATTGTATCGGAGTCCAAGATTTTTTTCGGTCACTGCGGAGTAAGTAAGTAATAATACTCAATTCTCAGTAATAAACTACATTCCAGCGATGCCGATGTTTATCATCAAATAATTTAATAATAATAAGATATCTAAGGTTTGCTGGAAGAAATCTCTTTCAGAGATTTCTTCGCTGGATGTAGTTTATTATCTCAGTAATAAACTACATTCCAGCGATGCCGATGTTTATCATCAAATAATTTAATAATAATAAGATCTCTAAGGTTTGCTGGAAGAAATCTCTTTCAGAGATTTCTTCGCTGGAATGTAGTTTATTATCTCAGTAATAAACTACATTCCAGCGATGCCGATGTTTATCATCAAATAATTTAATAATAATAAGATCTCTAAGGTTTGCTGGAAGAAATCTCTTTCAGAGATAAGATCGCCTTTGTACATGTTATTTCTTATGTAATGTACTGTTAAATGTTTCGTGTGCAATAAAGTAAAATTAATAATGTATTTATTTTATTTGTTCAATATAATCATAACTTCATAATAAGCTTTTGTAATTTTTGCCGAGGGTAGTAAACTAACAGTTAATGCTTTCAAAAAGACGCCTATCACCTCAGTCATCCAAGACCACGGTACCTGTAAAAATGCCGAAAAGTCGGAAAATTGTAAACATATAATAAACAAGTGAAATCCGTTTTAAAACAGTTTTAATGAATATTTTATCTTCTAGCTTCTCGTAATGATTATTTTCACTAGATACCAAGCGCTCAAAGTGAATGGGGAGGCTAACTCGCTCAAAGATAGTAACCGGTCAAGTGCTGGTCGGGTGTCAGACCACGCGCAGCTTTGGGTTCCGTAGTTAACCCTTAAAATAAATAGATAGATAAAGAACACTTTATTGCACAACCAGAAAAAAAGAATATAAATATGTGAACTTCGAAATATGCGGATTTTTTATTAATTACGTTCACGCTTTACTTAATAACATGTACTAGAAAAATGGTTGTCAATAAAACACGTATAAAGTTTACATTTTTGATAGTATTTCTTGATAACCGTAAGCCTTTACATACTCTACTTTTAGGTACAAAGAAAATGTGCGTTTTTTTGTAGGGAAATAAGTATTTTTATTCAAATTCTATGTCGCTTGCTGCAACAGTGCTTGAATTTAAGAAATTTTAAAGCTTAATATTTTGCAAAAGGATCCGTGTATTGAATAATGGTTTTCCTATATCATAAACTTTAAAAATAAAAAAATAAAACTTTAATGGTTTTTGAGACCAATAGTGTTTTAAATTTCTTTTGTCTAACCACTAATGGTCTTATGTATAAAAAGATCCTCAAACAGTACAAAACAATTATTAAGCGTGCTTTAAAATTATAAAGCAGTGGTATCGCGTTTTTAAACCAAATTTTTTTTTGGTTTAAAAACGCGATACTTTAAAAAAACCCCTTTTTTGTATTTATCGCCGCCTCAAGAGATATTTGACCAGACAAGCACTTACGAGTACGTATACCCGATTGGGCAGCTGAAAGAAGGGGCGGCCAAGGACCACCTGGAAAAGATCAATAGACCAAGAGGCCAAGTCGATCGGCACTAGCTGGCCTGAATTGGAAGCTGCCGCGTACCACCGTCAGAAGTGGAAATCTGTGGATCAGGCCCTATGCTCCGCTAGGAGTTAAAGGACCGAAGAAAAAAGAGAAGAAGGCCACAATTTTGGAGTTATTGTTTTGCTTTTCCCAATGATGCAGATTTTTTATTTTGATATTGAGACTTTATTCAACTTGCTACGTTAACAGTTTTGGTGTTATTTTAAATTAAAGCAATTTGGTTTTGATATTTTCACTACGGGATCCTAAAATTGCTCAATGATTACTCAGGTTCAATCTGTCTCAAGACAGCGCAAGAATCTACATTATGTTTATTGGTTAATGATAGTATTTAAAAAAAAAACTATACACAAAATATTAGTGACCTCCAATTAAATTACCGTTGTTACTCATAAGTGATAAATAACTATACTATTTTTATTTTTAATGCACTAACCCATTCCGATGTAAAACGTAACTGCGAAGTAAGGTACCCGGGGCTGCAAGTGATGCAAATTGTCGCGACCTGCCTCGTTAGTACGATAGCGCCAGTCGCGCGTCTTGAATGTCAAAAAGAGTGACTTTTCAGCACGTTAATGGAAAATAATTCAAAAAATATAAAGATGAAATAAAAAAAACATTTGGAGATTAAGCTTCAAGGATTACATGAAAAATACTCAAAGATTTTTCAGTAGTTTTATTACAGAGAAAAAAAGCCGGCACAGCGGCTCTACATCGTGGTATCTACGCCTTTGCCAATTGTCAATTAGTCTGTGGTGTGTCGAATCAAATCGAAAGGCAATGACAAGTTTTTTTTAAGTAAAGTAATCTAGAGGCAAAGATTATGTTTTATGTTGCCTTCTAGCCTACGTCACTTCCGGCTCTAAGAAGTCAATTTTAAAACTTAAAAATAACTATTATTTCCAAATTAATAAGACAAGAGAAAAAATACGTGTCCCCTATTTTTCTGTTTTCTTGTCGAAAAAGCAATAAAATCATAGGGTTTTATTTTTGCACTGTTGTCCAGACATTTCAGCGCGACAAGTGCTGCGACTCCCGCGTAACTCCTGCCATTGTAGTACCCAGGCTGGTCTCTATTGTTGGTAAGCTACCGTACTGACCTATGCACATTCCCATAAATTCCAAAGGTTAACCTTTACAACCAAAATTCTCCCCGCGGGTGTCGTAAAAGGCGACTAAGGGATACAAACCAGGGGGTGGGCAGCAGCGCCTCCTGCAGTACAATCCCACCAAACTGCGATCCCCAACCCGCATGCCAAGCGTGGGGATTATGGGCACTACCCCCCAAATATGGCACAACCTTGCGCTCATTAGGGGGGGGGGCTATGTCCAGCAGTGGACTAATATAGCCTGAAGAAGAATTAAATTATTTTATTTTGACATTCCGAAATTTGCCCACAAATCGAGCCCACGAACTTGTCGTTAGTGCGATAACGCTAGTTAAAATCTTGCATCTTGAATGTCAAAAAGTACGACGTTCTAGTACATTAATTGTCAAATTCTGACATTTCAGCGTCAGTAAACGCTTGACTCGCGCCGTCGTACTGCCCAGGCTGGTCTCTATTATTGTTATCTAAGCTACCGTACTGACCTATGCGCATTCTCATAAATTCCAAAGGTTAACCTTTACAAAAGCAATTAGTCTAGACTAGGCTCTAAGAAGTTATGAGCTATTGTTTTCTGTTCAACGAGCTAAACTCTAGGTTCACTCTTTTATTTAATGTTATTTGGTGGCAAAAAAGAAAATTGTGTGGTTAGAAACCGCCTAGTTTTTGTGATATATAGTGTAGCTCTCAACGGATTAAATAGGAATAAAGTTATTGATTGCAATTATGAAATATTATTATGTGTTTTACCTATAAGAGGTAATTGATTTTTTCTCCCCACTTTTTCTCAAGTCATCTTAAACCAAATGGTTTACGATGACTTGAGAAGAGATGGACAGAGTGGACTTTTTCCACTACAATACGACCCCGAGGCAGCGGCTTACATTTTATCTTGGACACTCAGCAAACTTTGAATTGGTAGATTAACACCTGACTTTATCAAAAGGACTTATTTCTTTGCATCTTGTAAGAAAAATAACACATGTTTGAAAAAAGAGCTTTTAGTTAGTAGGAACTGTAAACTCGTAAACTATAACTACAATTTTCACACAATACTATCACTTTTTTTTAAAGTATGCCTCTTTTCTGTATACATCTGGGTGCAAAAACCAAAATATCTACTGTACTTTGTCGTACTATTATGTGTCTCAATATCACTACCATCGCTAGTGTAGTGTGAACAAAGAAATTATTCTGGCACGGTAAAAATAATGTATTGGAAAAAGTGTGATGATGTCGTGTACTGTGTCTCCGGCATGAGTGTTTTTGCGGCTGGAGTACGCGGGAGTCACCCGCAGCCATTTCCGTCCCCCCCTACCCCCACCCCACTCCTCTGCGCGGATGCACCGCGCGTTATCCCTCAGGCAGAGAAGAGCAATCGACGCGACGACACATGCTCCGTCTCTACTAAGCTTTGCGAATCAGAGCAAAACCAGCTTGGACTTTTGCGAATTTGGAATCAAGTGAGTAATTACGTAGGATTACGTAAGTTTTACTTGAAAGAAGTATGAATGTATAATCTGGAGGTACTAATGAAATATTGCACTCGCAGTTTTATCTCAACTAACACTAAAACACTCGCTTTTTGATATTCTAGACTTCTGACTGGCTGAGTCGTTGATGACATTTTTTTTTAAATAAAATGTTTTTCACATGACACAATCACTTGACTTGCTCCTAAAGTAGAATACCTCATGCCATGGTAACCAGGTGTTGACAACATCCAACATAACAACGATCATCATTAAAAATTAAACAATCATAAAACGTAACGTCTTTAATTTATAACAATTTCATGTAGGTAACAACATTATAAATAACAATAGTTACCTATCTAATAGTAAACAGGTACGCTTATCAAAAGCAATTAGAGTATTTATTTGGTATTCAGTCATTGATCTTGTTTTATTTGTCCACAGATTCTGAAAGATTTGTTGCGGCTTTGATTTTAAGATAGCAAATGTAAAGGTGATTCATTGCTTGCGATCTTAACAGCGATGTTACAGCAATCATAATCATTGCTTTGCATCTATAGTTGTAGATGTAAAGTATAGTCTACCGCTACAGTCAACTCATGTTTTGCGTTATTTTGATAACACGTCGTATGATAATGATATTGACAGAAAATATTATTTTGAATATCAAATTTTAGAACTTACATCACTGCTCATTTCTAGTAAATAGTAGCCAAGAAACATATCAAGTTTTATCCAGTTTACCACAAGATTTTTCGATTTTATCACATTTACCGTTAGATGAAACTTCACCTTTCTTTTTTCATAATGCCAACTTCAGAAACCGGTGACTAGCCACAAGACTCTTACCTCGAGCTAAACGTAAATTGTATAAATACCACTTAACTCTTTCAAGCCAACTTGACAGATTGTACAAGAAATTACTTTCCAAAATTAGTACTGCAAGTGGCTTTAATTAAAAATGCAAAAGCTCTAAGTCTAACTTAAACGTAATTACCCAAATTAGTGTCTGTAATGAAACCCTACGCCCCCAACACTGGATGACACCTGCACCGTGGCCCCATGTCCGGCACCACTATCGTGACCTTGGTATCCAGTCCCTTGGCTTTGGTAACCAGACCCCAGACTATGATAACCAGTCACATGACCTTGATAACCAGATCCGTGACTAAATTCCGTTGTGCCATGACTTTGGTGACCGAAATTACTGGAACCGTGGTTTTGGTGAGCAAACTCGGCACTCGTGTGGCTCAGATAACCGGGCAACTGGTTATGAGCTTGGTAGCCAATTGAGTTTGAATGGTAAGTGGGAACTGATAGCTGATGATGGGTCTGTTCCACGTTGTGTTGCTGGTAGTTCTCGTAAGTTGGCTGGTAATGGTTTTCCGGTAGCGACTGCCCTTGGAGCTGATCGGACTCTTTGTAGCTTCCTGGAATTTCAGAAATTGTAAGATTATGGCAGCAAACTTGACTACTAGTGTATAGAGCAATTGTTGAAAAGACGAAACGATGGAAAAATCGTTTTTTTGAAGTGAATAGGCAATGTGAATTACTATTCATCAATGAATCAATAATCAAGATATTTTTTCCAGATACAGTGTGCAACAACTGCTCTGTGTTTGACTATTACTTCATTAAAGGCCACTATATAAATATCATTTCTAATCACTTAATTTTAAGTATCACACTACGAGTAATATTATAAAAGCGAAAGTTTGTAAGTGTGTATGTTTGTTAGGTACTTCTTTACATTGAAATGGCTCGAGCGAATTCAATAAAATTTGTTGTGGAGTTCGGTGACAGCCTGGATTAACAGATAAGCTACGTTTTGCTGCGGGAAAATAACTTATTCTCAAGGGAAAATCGATAAACCACAGGTAACACAGCTAGTCACGGCTGGTCAGTAATCACAGTGGGCAAGCTTATACCTTCTCTCTCTCTCTCTCTGAGAGCCTGTGCTCTGTAGTGTGACGTTAAGAGGCTGCAAATCTCCATTTATGAAAAAACCAACAGCTAAGGCTTTCAAGTTTCTTTATTGTTTCGAACAGCACCTTGAAACGACCACTCAAGAAATTTCAAATGAAAAAGCATAGTCACCATCATCATATATTCCAGCAGCCTCATCCTTTTCATTTTGCTCCAAACCCTTCATCACGCCCTCAGGGATCGGCGGCGGGGTAGGCAGGTGGGACCCCGAAGGGCGGAAGCCATTCTCGTCAGCGGTGTAGGTCACGGTGTAAGTCTGGCCGTCGTCGCCTTTATAGGAGTAACCGCCTTGGACGGCAAAGCCTTTACCCTGGTGCGTGCCTTGTTCTTGCGCTTTGATGCCTTTAACAAATAATACGAGGTTATTTGATTTGTACCGATGAGATTCTGGATGCCTTTTCACGTGTGTTAAGTCACTGCCTGCATTAGTATCGGCCAACGCTTTTCTTCACTTACAGGCTATTATCAACTATATTGTCTAAGCAAGAGGCTGATCTTTTCTTAAATTAGCCGCACTTTAAATTACTGACAAAAAATCTTACACACTTGCCTGTACTGCAAGCAGTACAATATTTTCTACAATTTAATTCCCCCAACTCACCGTTTTCAGTCTCATAGCTGTAATGGTACCCGTGGCCGTCGCTCTCAGCTTGTTGTGATATGATCCTCGCACCAGCTTCCTTGCCGCCTTGGCCTGCGTCACCGTAGGCCTGCGATTGGTCCGCATACCCTCCGCCATGCTGCAGCTCGAGTCCTGATTGGTCGGATGGGATGACGTTTCGGAATACACATTGTAATTGGTGGTTTTATCGATCGTTATATGTTATTGTGAAGCTTGTGCTATTTATACTTTAAAGACAATAATAAATCCGTTAGGTTTCTGTTTTACTTTACGGCATTCTTGCCTGTATTTACATGAGATATGTCCAATGTATTAATGCGGTCTGACAAAAAAACGAGATAACAATCTTCGAAACTTTTCAAACTACGACCTTACGAACTACAAACAACGATAATCAGGTGCAAGGAAATAGACTATTCCATACAGTGAAAGTGACATCCAACGTTACAAACATGTACGCTAGTCACTTGCCTTGCGTTGGACTTTCCAACAAGAATGTAAAGGTTAAACTGCTGACTTAACTTATCTGCAAACGAATACACCTTAAATACAATAATAGGCCCGTAGATGCCGACAAACCTATTCCACTTCATCGACATTCATTAGTCGCAGAATGTCGCAGTCACAGGTTTTAAACTTGTCTTACTCTAATTAATACACTCGCTGACTGTAAAGGAAAACATTGCGAAGAAACCTGAGTGTCTGAAGTTTTCGACTACCTCTTCTTCTTCTTCTTCAGGCTATATTATGTAGTCCACTGCTGGACATAGCCCTTCCCTAATGAGCGCCATAGCCCTCTGTCTTCAGCTTGCCGCATCCAGCATCTGCCGGCAGATTTTCGCAGATCGTCATCCCATCTGGTCGGAGGGCGTCCTACACTATGTTTGCCGAGTCGCGGTCTCCACTCAACAAGTTTACTCCAACGGTTGTCGGTTCTTCGCGAGATATGGCAAGCCCACTGCCACTTCAGCTAGCTGATTCTCTGAGCTATGTCGATAACTTTGCTTCTCTGTCGGATGCAGAGAACCTCAGCGCTTGAAATTGCTAATTCACGATGGACACGCGTGGTGATCAAGCACAACGTTTTCTCCCTGAATGAAGGCCTGTGCCATGCAGTGGGGCGTATAGGCTACATAAAAAATTGATCTCGTATTTGGTGATAGAAACTCTGCCTACCTGATTGGTAGAGCTCCGCTGACTTGGCGTAGTGCTCGGCCGAATGGTTAGGCAGCTGGTGGTGATTTGGTATAATGTGGGCTGTGCCGGCGGCCACCAGGATGGTGAGGGCTACGATGTACTGGAAAGATGGAACAACAATTTTTGTTAAAAAATATTCATTGCTGTATCTTCTTCTTTGTTGTTTCATCATGGCTGAGGGGCATGACTATGGGGCAGCTTCCGCCACCAGCTCTCTCCATTTGATTCGATCATGCGCCAGATGTATGGCTTCTTGTAGGGTCCCTCCCGAAGCTTTACTTATTATCTCTGTCCAACGCGTTGGTGCTCGTCCTCTGCTTAGTTTCCCGTTCGCACGACCATTGCTGACCACAGGAAGTAAACGGAGACAATAACAGTCGTGGGTTCGAATCCCGGCCTGTGTTGATGACTTGGTTTTCTAAGCTATGTACATTGTAAATTTGTGAATTTATAGTAGCAATACCACTCGCTAACTGTGAAGGAAAACATCGTGAGAAAACCTTAGTGTCTGTAGTATTAAGATACTTCAGCGCTTGCTATGTGCATTGGCCCAAATGTGAGGCTAAGTGCGGAAATATCAGGTAAAACAAAACATACGTCCCACTGCAGAGAACAGGCTTTATCTCAGAATATAAGGGCGAGATAAATAGTCGCTTCTAAGAACGAGTCTTAGCGAAAGCACTTGCTTAAGAATCGATTTGTCTATCATAGACAGTACTTTGGCAATCTCTAAGTCGCGAAACCCGGTCTAATTTTTAGCATTCGCCTAAGAACATGCTTAGCTAAGCAAACGTCTACTTTGATACTTAGCTAAGTTAGCCTGAAGTAATGCTTAGGGAAGCTTGAGTACGGACTTGGGCTAAGCAACGACTATTTATCTCGCCCTAAGTGTTAAACTACTTTTAGAGCATGAAATTGCCAATCCGCGGTGGGTACGCGTGGCAGCATCAACACTATAAAACTATTTTCTTCCTTTCTTTGTACCTTATTATAGCTGATACTCTGTCTCTCTGAGAGACAGAAAAAAATATGGACCTAAAATAAATGTAGGTACTGTCGAAATAACTACAACTTTTGTAAGCACTACACATTATTATAAGTCTGTTAGCTTCTAAAATATAGGTACCTCGGGCCCGAGAGTAGGCTTGGGTTTTCGCCAATTTTCGCCGCTTTTCCTGCTGATGATCGAGTTCTGATTTCGAAATTAATTGTCAAATTAGTTCCGATTTCAAAGTTAAGTGTCGTATTAGTTCCAATATTTCTATTACACGAATATATCCGATTCCATCCGATAGTAGCCGAGGCATATTCTCAAAGCTAACAGACTATACAATGTTTAATTTCATGAGAATTCCTTGTCTTTTTCGTGAGATAGGCCGACTAAGCCAGGATGGTATAGGTGCTGGCCAAGATTATATCGCCGGAAAAACAATATCCCAGGCATTGCAGCATCCGAGTGGTCCTGTCGCTCGTCTAGTGTGAGTGAAGGTGCCATTGAACGCTGTCATAAATTATCTCATTACGTATTTACGGAAAAGGCCAAAATTTTATTTTTCAGAATCCTTGGGTATCTTTACTTTCCTTTTGACGTCACGACGTGGGGGACATACAATGGACGTGGTGAGAGATGCAGGGTCCTCCCAATTTACTTTCACACAAAAAGTACTGAAGAGACGACGCCCCCACAGAAGGGTCGGGGTGAGTACGCGAACTCTATACCACGCGCGAAACAACTGGTCTAGTCGAACCGAGTGATTGGAATCAATCACTTGAGTTAGGTAACAATAGGCGCAGTCAGGTGCAGGAGGGGTGACCGTACCGTGACTACCGCTAGTGGCATTTTTTCCGAGCGCTTCCGTGCTTCGCAAGGCACGCTAAGCCGTTGGTGCCGGCTGTCATGTAACGGCAGTCGTTAAGCCGTCTCAGCGGCCTCATGGGCGGCTTGATAACTTCTGACAGTATCACCCGCCACTGTATTACAATCCTCCACTAAACCGGACTTGGCGCCCGTGGCGGAGTATGCCCTAGCCTTCCTGCGATGCAGGAAGAGACCTGTGCCGCAGCAGTGGGTCACACAAGGGTTGATATAGCATACATAGTTTGGGATGGCAGCACAATTTTTTTCTTTACTAAGTATGTAATGCTTATTATAATAACTAGTAATAAATATTAATATTATGAATCAAACATAACATTCAAGATTAATCCCAATCTAACTTCTTACTTGAAAGTAAGCCTTCCAAAAAAAATTTTGTAGAAATGTTATGTTACATTACAAAATGCTTTGTATCTTTTACTACTTATTAAAAGATCCAAAGATAAGGACGCTCATAACTACCAATTTACTTTAAGTACCAGTTACTCCAAATTCACTTAATTAACTTATCAAACAACACTTTCACATCAACCCACTTTTTTCATTTACAATCCTTCACTAACCAAAAAACAAATGAAAGCAAGGATAATGAAGCAAAATTTTTAGTCACTCCGGGCCAAATCTGAAGCAAATATCCCCATAACAAATTACGCAACTAAATAAATTAAAAAAACAACTCACGTACCGAATTCATTTTGACACTACGCACTGGTGAGATATGTTGGAGAGAATGTGCTCTTCAAATTTCACTCTTCCGTTTTTATACCGAATACTGAAGAGGACGGTTAAGTCATGTTAAGTAACTAGACGCCACCGGTGGCTGAGCATGTAGATCAAAAATTGCGTAGAAATCGGAAGGCGTAGAGATGGCGCACAGTTTTGCCAAAAAAGTGCAAGTAGATCTCGTTAATTGGAGGGTTTTGAACAAACAATTACGGACAAAAGTCAAAAATCAAATAAAATTAATAACTATAAAAACAAATTTTACTTAAAAAACGTTAAAGTTCTTAGCTTATTACAAAGGACTTAACTTATTGTCCTAGACACATTGCGAAACTAAATATGAAATTTTAATACCCAGAAGATTCTATACATTGCAACGCATATTTATGCAAAACTAGCAAACATACTTTTGGCATTTTAATTACCCTACGACCTATTCTCAGACCTACCAAATATACACAAAAATTTCGTAAGAACTGGGTTACAAGATTTTTATATAATATTTCATAATTTGTAAAAAATAGTTATAACATTCTTACTTTTAAAGATTTTAAATCACCTGGCTGTCTATTACTATGTTTTGTTAGTGAGTTTCTTAGTTCGTTTTAACTTACTTTATGTAGTTCAAGGAATATTTTTAGTCTCGATGGTATTTGTTTACGTTGGCTCAATAAAGTACGCCAAACCGTAAAGTCAACTCACACTTTTTTCGCGCATTGATGTCCATAATATAGCTGAGCAGAGAAAAATGTAATGGCTGATGTGCTGGCAACTATACTACACATGATCGTTTCCTATAAACAATCTATCTTGTATAGATTATAAGTGTAAAATTAATATAGCAGACTCCGTACAGTTTAAAAGGTACAGAAAACTATTCATCAGTGCGTTTACGCATGCACCTAGATAGACAAAAATCAAACTACATAAATTTTATTATTAAGTGTAAAATGAGATTGAAATAATACTAAACATGAAAAAACGATCGGTCCAGTCTATGCGTTCACAGCTCTACGCGTATCGCGAGATGAAACTTTTTACGCGTGTGATACTTTTATTAGTTCACTTCGAGATGCGTTAACTTTATGAGTCCTGTTACTCATTAACGCATCATCAGGAAATGAGAAGTCGCTTACCATAATTAACATTTGTTATACTACTTAAAACACACACGCACTTTACTTTTGAACTAAATAATATAAATATTAACTTCCACAATACACAATCACTTCACAATCACTTCTCGTCTCTAAAATGCATAGTTGTTCAATAGAGTCATATTAGTCCGGTAATGGTCGTTTCATTCACAATATCGGTAGTCTGGTAACAAATCGTATTGCGATGGTATAGCCCGTGCTACTTAACTCGGCGTCTCGCGCGATTCGGTCCTCTTTGCGAGAGATGCCATTTAATTTGCGCGGGTTATACCCCTGGAATGACATTGTACTGCTATTGCTTTGTAGACTCCCAAATTGAGGCAAATGTCAACATTTTCGTACTTATTTCATTCTATTGAAAAACTATGTAAGTATAGGACTCTAGGGCGACCCAAACTAGGATACCCTGTGCTATGGTAACCAGGCAATGAGGAATGTATAGGCCATACTCTAACACGGGGGCCAAATCCGGATTGGTGGAAGCTTGCAAAGCTAGTGGCTGGTCTTCCTATCAGAAGTGTTCAAGTCGCCCTTAGGCCTCTGACTTGGCTTAACGACTACCATCTATCGACGGCAGCCGACACCAACTGCCTAACGTGCCTTGCGAAACACGGAACCGCTCGGACAAATGCCATTACATCACTTTTTTAATTTATTTATTAAAAAATATCAATTAATCAGTGCCCGTAATCAGTGAACATAGGCCTCCCTCAAGACACGCCTGTCTCTCCATCCTAGGTCATTCTAATTGATCCGCTGTGTTATTGTCAGTCCAGTGAGCCGGTGGGCGTCTGGTCTGAATTTCAAGGTCCCCACTCAAGAAACATTACACTAAATCGACCATCGGTTCGTTGGCATATTTTTGTTACACTTTGTTTTCGTATGTAACCTATATACTTCCCTCAGCAGGGCACAGGGCATTTCTAAGCAAAAAGGAGTAAAAGCTTAATTGCCACGCGTGCTTACCGCGGATTTCACGGCAATTTCAAGCGCTGAGGTAGTTGAACACCTCAAACACTCAGATATCCTCACGATGTTACACATAATTACACTATGAAACTTAAACAAAAATAAAAACAAATAATAGGCATGATAAAAATTACGTTCAAAGGCGAACTTATTCAAAAAGAAATTTCTTCCAGCTAGCCTAGAAATTTTGAATGTTAAGAAAGAGCGGGTTATGGCAGATAAAGTGGAAACAAAAGCTATTGCTACCATCATTTCAACATAAAAAAAACTACTTACCTCATATTTATAATCTACTCATCACATTTACTTAAACGGCCCAGGGCTGCCGTTTATTCTAAATTTAAATAAATTTTCCTATATTGCGTGTGTTCGTTTATGGCTTCAAATTTAGAACAAACGGCAGCCCTAGTTGCGGATAGCATATCCGGAACTTTATTTGAACATTGTGAAACAGGGCCTAAATTAATACAGTTAAAAAGTGGAACCGTATGGCATTTAGGGAAAAGGCCTATACTTAGGGAGCGGTTAGCTGTTGATGATGATCACTAAACAAGGTAGATCGTGCGAGCGAGACAGCATCCCATCCCTCAGTCTTAGAAGTTATTTTAAGCACACTTTGTGCCGAAAGGCCTACTATAACATAAATGATTATTTAGATGACATTGCGCTCTAGAATTAAAGCCAGTACCTACAATGTTTGAGTTCTATGTTTTATAATAATTATGTAAACTATGTTAATTAAGGACTTTGAAAAGACTAAGTTTTGAGTTTTTTTGTCCACTTTCTCTCCAAAATTATCTAGATTTTGAAATAAACACCTAGTTTCAATTGTAATGTTCATTAAGCCACAGTTTGAATAAAACCTTTTCATTTAATTTGAGTTCAGATAATGTACAAATAAAACGACACCAAAATCTTGAACACTTTTTAATATCAAAATCCTACGAGCTACTATGTTAATCTCACTTCCATGGCACTTGGTACAGAACCCGTTACCCACTAGTACTAGTTTTTAACACTAGTATCTAGTACGGGTAGGCCCGTGGCCTGTAGGCTTGAGGCTTGTAGGGCTGGTATGCGCGAGCGACGGCCACGCCACTGCCCGCGTTGCCGTATTTGCCTTCGCGGTAGCTACCTGGAACATGAAATAACATGTATGATGTACTATTTTTCTTTTAATGCACTAACCCTTGCTAAGGTCAATTTGAAAACCTATTTAGAGGCTAAAAATTTCACCCATGCCGGGATTCGAACCCGCGACCTCTAGCTATCCGTGCCAGCGCTCTTTCCAACTGAGCCAATGGGCGATTCACCGGCATCAGTGAAATTTCGAACCTCTTTACAATATTATCTGTATTACGTACAGGCAGCGACATCTGGCTGAAGTAATTTGCACCACTTGCAGCCCCAAGTACCTACTTTGCAGTTAGGTTTTACATCGGAATGATATCGCTGTACCCACATGATTATATTATTTTTCTTTTAATGCACTAACCCGTGATAAGGACAATTTATGATGTAATTTTTAATTAAAATTCATGAATGATGACGACCTCTGTGGCGCAGCGGTAGTACATCTGACTACCATGCGAGAGGTCCCGGGTTGGAACCCCGGCTGGGGACAAAAAAAACCCCCAGGTCTTGGATGTTTACATGTTTGTGATGTTGTTGTTTCTGATTCCCACAGCACAGGGTATCCTAGTGTGAGGCCAGAAGAAATGTATGTGCCTGTATGTAAATGTTATGTATGTTTAATTCAAAGTAGCACGAGAACTGAGACTTAATGCCAATGACTTTTTTTTATTAGTTACGTACATTTATGAAGTTGTAGAAGAAGTACCACTAGCTAACGGTGAAGATTAACATGGTGAGGAATGTCATCAACAAGTTAAACTAGTTGTCCGTTTAAAAATCTATATCATTTTGGAGAAAATATGGCAAATAGGAGACGGCATTTGATAAACTGATTAACTTTGTATTAAGAATGTTACTTAGCAAAAAATAATCCTTATGATGAAGCCTTCCGATCGGTGTGATAAAGCTACAGGGTATTTTTTTTTCTCGTGTACCGGGTTCTATTTCCGGTTCAACCGTGTAATTATTTTAAAATCTATTAATGCAGTTCAGATTGTTTTTGAAATTAAAATAATGTCCTCTTTCAGTAAAATGTTCCATCTACAATATTAAAGGTACGTTCCCTCCATGTGGCATAGCCATGGGACACGGTATATCAAAGTCTATGAAAAGTGATTGTGTTGAGTGCATAATTATTATTTATTTTTGTTGAAGTTTAATCAAAACCGCGCATTAACAAGTCATTCGTAAGGACGTAATCGCACATTAATTAATGCTGGCTAGGTGGACTTTTTACTTCCACTTTACTTTCATTCCGATAAATCATATTCTGCATAATTTAACAAAGATGATTTGACACAATTTTGGCGCGCAGTATCGCAGTGTGTGTACGTGCAGTGCTACAAACGATTTTAGGAGCCACTCGCGCAAGTTCGTAAATCTTGTTTTAAAACAATTTAAACCTCAATAAAAAAATCTATCGTAATTGCAGATTGTAGTGATATTATAGCACTTATTGAATAATTACCTAGTACTCTCTCTAGTTTGAGAAATGCGGAACTGTGTCCACAAAAAATTTGCAAAAAAATGGCGGTGCGAAATTACCTTGCACTACACTTACTTTGAACTTTCCGGTGTCCGAGCGCGGCAAGCGCCTAACGGGATAAACCTAGATTTAAGGGTACAGCGCCAGCGGCCCCAGGCTTAACACATTGCGTATAAAATCACCGCGGTTTTTCTCTGGCGGATTTTAATTGGAGAACTATTTTCCCGCAATTTTTCTGCAAGTGCGTGCACCTTAATACATATTCCATTACTCGCAGATTTTCTCGGAAAAATGGCACGGCGAAAAATTGATAATTTGTGTATTCTGAAATTTGTGTATTTGAAAATGATAATTTGTGTATTCAGTGGTGATTAGGGTAAAATTATCTGAAAATATTATTCTTCTCGCTGTCGCATGCTAGGTCCAAACCAATTTATTCATTCCTAATCTGGCAACAGACAGCCATAGTTTCACAAGTAAGTACAAATAATATAAATATCTTGTCGATCGGGAGGACGTGGGTTCGAATCCCGGCATGTATGTTTGACTTTATCTTCTAGGTTGCTAGTGAAGGAAAACATCGTGAGGATACCTCAGTGTCTGCAGTGTAAGCAACCTCAGATCTTGATTTTGCCTATCCGCGGTGGGTTCACTTGGTAATTAAGTCCATACTCTCTCTCTCTCTCTCTGAGAGAAGGTCTGTGCACTCCAGTGAGATGATTGCTATGGAAAAAAGTAATGTTTTAAAATTAAAATAAATTTTGTTTTAACTGTTCCTACTGGCAATTCCAAAAAATACATAGGTGAAACGGCCACTTAAATACTATAGTGACTAGATCTTCAACACTCACCGTCGTCAAAGATGCCGTTGGCCTCATCCTGAGCGTTCTGCTGCAGAGCTCTGGCGATGGCCTCGGGAACGGGCGGCGGTGTGGGGATGTGGGCGCCTTGAGGCTGGAAGCCATTCCCGTCGGCTGTGTAGCGAATGCTGTATACCTAGACAGTAAAAGAAGTTGGTTAAAGCGATCATAACTCAAGGAAAGATACTGGCAAATTATAATTTTATATTTTTTTTAATTAGCTGAGAATCCTTTTTTGCACTGGAGTGTAAAAGAAGGTTGATTAAAGAGGTAACTAACTTAAAGGTGTGTAACTGGCAGGTCATAAAATAAATTATCATTTATTTTTCTTCTAGCCGGCTGGAATAATTTTAAAGATTGTTGATTAAAGAGATACCTTACGTTTAAAAGTAACTGGCTGGTTATAAAATAATTAAAAAAATATATTTTTAATCCGGCCGGCTTGAACAATTTTAAAGAACGTCGTTAAAGACGTACCTACCTATGTGACGTATAGGTGTAAAAGTAACTTGCTGGTTATTTTTATCATTTATTTTTCTCCTAGGCGGCTGGAACAACTTTTTTATGTATCGTTGGCCAGTAATATATATTAAAAATAAAAAATATTGTTGCAAATAAGTTTTTCTTAAACATACCTGCAAGAAACTGGCTGATGAGATTTATGTGAAAAATTGTGAAGAACGATTCTTTTAAACACGGTCAGTTTAAATAAGTCTGTGTTTAAGGAAACAACGTAACTTCAGATTATTAAAGTCTCCTCTGAGGAGTGTCCAAGAGATATCATATTGTATAAATAAAACGGTGTTTTTTTTTCTTCGATTATTTACCATAACAACCAGATGATATTATGGACGCTAATAAATAACCACTTTAATTATTTACATCTCACCTACTGTAGACAGAAACATAGTGATTTTTTAAATTTTAAGCCGATGTAGAAATAATAATGCTTATCATATACCGAGCAAAGTTTTATCTTTTAAGTAGATTGCTCACTTCGTGAAAAAACCGGTGTGTAAGTAACTGGCTGATCACAAAATAATTTATCATTTATTTTTCTTCTAGCTGGCTGGAATAATTTTAAAGGTTGTTGATTAAAGAGGTACCTCACATATAGGTTCGAAAGTAACTGGCTGGTTATAAAATAATTTAAAAAAAATATTCCTGTTTCCCTTAGAGTTTTGGATCACATAATTTTTTATACTATTTTTAATGCATTAACCCGTGCTAAGTTTTTTTTTATATTTTTTTTTTATCATTAAGTAAGAAAGACAAGACTTTACCTGACCATCATCACCGGTGTAGGAGAAGCCTCCCTGAGCTTGGATTCCATTGGCTTCTACCCCAGACTCCTCGGCTTGAATACCTGAAAAGAAGAATTAATTTTTTCCATCACTGTAGCTCTGAAAACTTCTGACAGTAAGACCAGCCACTAGTCTTGCAAGCCTCCACCAATCCGGACTTGGCCCCCGTGGTGGAGCATGGCCTATACCTTCCTCAAGGTAGAGACCCGTGCTGTGGAGACATAATGGGTTGAACCTGGTCGGACTCTTCCGATATAACACCACCCGTAAGTAGATCCGGACTAAAAATCTACAATGTGTTGTGCTTTCGAAAGTTTTAGTTCAAAAATAATGGGTTGATGATGACTTTTTCCAAAGACCCGTTAATAAGGCTGGTATGTCTTTTTTCAATTGGTGGCGCTAGTGAAAAACGCGTAGCGTCTTAGGCTGACATTCAGAGACGAAAACTGAAGCTAAGACCGATCTCAGAAATATCAAAATGTACGTGCTTTCGACATTTGTAAGACCAGTCTTTGCTTAGTTTTCGTCTCTGAATGTCAGTCTTAAGCTACTTGTACCATTATTAGCTACTCTTGTAACGTTGTAGAACTTTTATAAAATAATAAAACTGGAACGACTTCAACTGTTGCTTTATATGTAGAGGTTGTTATTTTATACTAAAATAGAAAACTGGATATAAACTGATAAGCAGGTAAAATAGTCAGATCTAGTCGATGGGTAAAGTTGTAATGATGAAAGTGAGGGAAATTTCGAAATGTGTGACATAATTTTAAATATTTGAAAATGATAGATAGAAAAAGAAATATAAAAAATGGTGTAAAGAGGTTTGCACAGTTACACACTTAAGCTATATTTGTTATTTATTCAATAAAGAGTAACAGGATCTCAAGATGGACTATTGTCACAGGATCTCAAGATCGACTATTGTCACAGGATCTCAAGATGGACTATTGTCACAGGATCTCAAGATCGACTATTGTCACAGGATCTCAAGATGGACTATTGTCACAGGATCTCAAGATCGACTATTGTCACAGGATCTCAAGATGGACTATTGTCATAGGATCTCAAGATAGACTATTGTCACAGGATCTCAAGATGGACTATTGTCCATGTCACGCTTTATTAGGCGTACTCACCATTCTCAGTTTCGTAAGCGTAATGGAAGCCTCTCTCATTGACTTCGCTGTCGGCCCGCAAGATGGCGGCGCCAGCGTCGAGGCCCGCCCTCGCTCTCGCTTGGTACTGGTAGGGGGCGCGGTAAGGCGTGGGGAAGGGATAGGATGCCGCTGCGCAGGCGCCGATGAGAGCGGTGAGGATTAGCTGTAATATAGGGATCAACGCCTTTATTATGTAACTTTTTATAGCATTAAGCCGCCGCGTTGTACGATTATACTTTAAAAAATTAAATGCGATAAAAGTATCGATAAATAAATATCTAATGGACTTTTTTGCATTACTATATGCTTAATTTCAGATATCCACTGAAATTCCATTTTTCTCTGAAGACCAACAATCCTGAACGTTGATGAAGCGAAGGTGATCTGTCAGGATCGTGGCAAGTGGCAGTCCCTGGTCTCTGCCTACCCCTCTGGGATACAGGCGTGAGGTTATGTTTATGTTATGTATGTATGTACCTACAATCCTACATATATCATAAATCTGAAAGTTTGTATGTTTGTTTTAAAAAACCTATTTTAGAGGCTAAAAATTCCACCCAAGCCAGGATTCGAACCTCCGACCTCTGGCTATCCGTGCCCGCGCTACTTCCAACTGAGCTAATGGTCAACTCACCTCTTTTGAGCCTCTAAAATAGGTTTCGTAAAATTGTCCTTAGCACGTGTTAGTGCATTAAAAATAATATAATCATGTATGTTTGTTACTCATTCACGCAATAACGACTGAACGGACTTACTTGAAACCTGGCATATAGATAGACAAAGACCTGAATACATACGATGACGTTTGCGGCGTCAGCGCAATTATTTATAAGTATTAGTGGGTAGAAATACCTACTCATTTTATCAAAACTTAAGATAAGATAAGAATATTCTTTATTCTACACCAGTAAAAAACAGTACAATTGGCAGCCTTATTAAGTTAAATTACTTAATATATTTTTAATGCACTAACCCGTGCTAAGGTCCGAAATTTCACTGATGCCGGTGAGTCGCCCATTAGCTCAGTTGGAAAGAGCGCTGGAGCAGATAGCCAGAGATCGCGGGTTCGAATCCCGGCATGGGTGGAATTTTTGGCCCCTTAATAGGTTTTTACTTAGTTTTTCTTCAGAATTCACTGGAGTGAAGCAAAGTAATCATAACATTTTTATCTGACTCAATCATGTTGGAAACAAAACAAAAGATTGCGCAGGTGCAACGGCGGAAGCCTCGTGACGATCGTCAATGAATGAAGTCATTTAAAACTAGACCGTCAGCCGATTGTCATTGTCAACGAAAGTTATATAACTGTTCAGATTACACGTGCATGGAAAAATGGATAGGAGACGGCAAAGCCCAATTCAGGTTTAAGTTTAAATTTATTGCCTCTTTAGTTTATATTTATGGACGCCCTCTGAAATCTATGTATTTTTTTAATAATCACAAACGTTTGTTTAAAAGAAACTCTTGAAAGGAATAAGTTATTGAGGTTAAAAGTAGCATTTTATGACACATTTTTCCATAGAACCTTAGAAATTTCGTGTAACCTCTTTAGTTTATATTTATGGACGCCCTCTGAAATCGATGTATTTTTTTATAATAATCACAAACGTTTGTTTAAAAGAAACTTTTGAAAGGAATAAGTTATTGAGGTTAAAAGTAGCATTTTATGACACATTTTTCCAGAGAAACTTAGAAATTTCGTGTGACCTCTTTAGTTTATATTTATGGACGCCCTCTGAAATCGATGTATTTTTTTATAATAATCACAAACGTTTGTTTAAAAGAAACTCTTGAAAGGAATAAGTTATTGAGGTTAAAAGTAGCATTTTATGACACATTTTTCCAGAGAACCTTAGAAATTTCGTATAACCTCTTTAGTTTATATTTATGGACGCCCTCTGAAATCTATGTATTTTTTTATAATAATCACAAACGTTTGTTTTAAAGAAACTCTTGAAAGGAATAAGTTATTGAGGTTAAAAGTAGCATTTTATGACACATTTTTCCAGAGAACCTTAGAAATTTCGTGCTCTATACTAACACGGCATTTCTAAGGTTCCTTGGGAAATCTAAATGTTGAGACGTCGGAATTTCAAACGAGTGTAGCTATTTACAGTCCTTGCAATAAGTACACTAAAAGATAAGCGTTCATTGCGAGCCAATTTCAGTGAAATTTTAACCACACAAATATTTTAGACAGAGGCGAAGAAATATCTACATTTATTTGCAACAGCAGTCACACACATAAAGAGACAATTAAATAGATATAACAACAAAAAATTAAATAGACAGACATTAAAATAGGCAGATAAACGCATGTAACGGCATAGTCGTAGTATGATTAATAAATATTCTTATATCAACCTTTTTTTATGTCCTCACTGCTGTGCTGGGGCACAGTTCCCTTCTTGCGTGGTAGGAAGGTTATGGTATACTGCACCACGGGGGCCAAGTCCGGGTTGGTAGAGGATTGTAAAAAAGTGGCGGGCCTTACTGCCAGAAGTTATCAAGCCGCCCGTAAGGCCTCTGATCTATATCAGAGGCCGGTTGTCATGTACCATTTAACGTAAACCATTTTAACGACTGCCATTACATGATAACTGGCACCAACGGCTTAACGTGCCTTGCGAAGTACGGATAAATGCCACTTGCGGTAGTCACGGGATGGTCACCCATCCAGCACCTGACCGCGCCTGTTGTTGCTTAGCCTTAAGATAAGATAAGAATATTCTTTATTGTACACCAGGAAAAAACAAACAAAACATAATTACAAAGATACAGTAAGCCTTAGTGATTGGATCACTTGGTGGATCCAAGGCCACTAGCGCTACTAATATATTAATTGATTAAATATCAAAGTATAAGGAATACAGAAGTTTGGAACGTGAGAACTTACATCGACCAAATAGGAGATGTATTGGCAAAGGGCAAAATAAAGAGTAGGTACCTGACTCGTGTATGCAACGACTAATGAATGTCGATGAAGCGAATGAGGTTTTTAAATTTGTTCCTTAGCACGGGTTAGTGCATTAAAAATAAAAATAGTATAACGAATGAGGTTTGTCAGGATTGTGGCAAGTGGCAAACTCTGCCTACCTTTCCAGGATACAAACATTTAGGTAGTGCAATCTACGTAGTTTGTTCTTGTAGCTAACATTTTAAAAGTACATGTAAATTTACAATATGCATGTTGTAAGGACCCAATTTACAACATGTAAGTTGAATTAAACCAACATGAAATCAAAGTATTTAATTCTAAATTACACAGAAACTGTGACTTATTTAACGTTACGAGTTGTACAAGGTATCCTATGTAGGATCCCAAACCAGGTGTACCTATTATGGCATAAAAGCAAAACTAAGATTTGTTATTTGTTTCCCACGCTCTGTGCTATCGCCGATTAACTGTACAGTAAAAGTTTAAGTGTGGTGTCGGCTTAGAGAATAGCACCGACCCAAATTCTTCCCGCGGGTGTCGTAAAAGGCGACTAAGGGACACAAACTGGGGGGTGGGCAGCAGCGCCCCCTGCAGTACAAATCCACTTGCGCTATGGCGCTCTAATATAGCCTGAAGAAGAAGAAGGAAAGTTTAAGTTGACAGAAATGAGGGAAAACGATTTTTCTAACTGTTAAATTTTGTAAAGAGGTATGTTTTTCAAAGTTTTTTTAATCCTGGCAGCAAATAGTTACCTAATGCACACAAACTTAAAGAACATTTTTTTAATATAAAAAACAAATTTGTTTATTTAACGTATCACTTGAAAACGGCAAGACGGATTTGGATAGGTACTTTTTAAAGATATGTGTAGTAGTCCAAATAAAATTTCTTAGGAAAGAAAACATGAAAAGTTTCTAGAACAGACGGAATATTTAGATATTTTTTCAGGTTTTTTCAAAACGAACACGAAGAAAAAAATAGAAATATGTACATAAAAATGTCTGCGGGGTTAACTAGTTGGTAAAAAATACTAACTCTTGAAAAATACTTGTGAAGATGTAAGTACACTGAGCTCAAGTAAATCTACACAGTACGACGTACCAATTTCATGATGATTGCCGTTAGTACTGGCGCGTCCGTAATCAATCGATGACTGTTGCCTAAAATCATCACGCTAACACTTTTATAGCGACCTGCCAGTGGCATCATTGCCAAGGTCGGCCCGGGAGATGCGAGATCTACTGCATGGAAGCAAATTGTTCAGCCTACTGTGGAGTGTAGGGTGCCCACAGCTTTTCACTTAGTAAAACTACAGACGGGTCGTCTGAAAAAGATTGTTTTTTACAGTAAGATTGCCAATCATTTAGTTTGGCGGAAACGATTGTTGTAAAAGTTGCATTTACCTTATACAGAATAAACATTTTCTTTATTTATTTTTAATTGTATGCGGTAAACATTTGATATTTAACTCCCTGTTTCTCGTACATAGTCAGTTAGTCCACTGTTAGCCGCTTTCGGATGCTAAATTATATTTTTATGATTAAATAATATTGTATATGAAAATGTTACTCAAATATTTCTTAACCTAAGAGTACAACCGGCGGCCTTATCACTAAGAGTTATTTCTTCTAGACTTACTTTGGATGGACTGGACTAATACAGTGGAGAAAGAAGTAGACGTACAAACAAACAAAATGATAATTTCTGAGTTTGAATGTACATATAAATATATTTGTAAATAATTATGAATTATTAATAAGTCTTATCTAATACATAAAAGTAAAAAGTTGTACGCGACACAATCACTTATATTGGTCCCTAACTAGGATACTCTGTGACTAGACGAGAACCTGAGAAACATAAACCAACTCCTAGACTGAGGCCATTTGTACAAACTCACGGAGTGGAAATCGATATCGCGACCATGGCGACCGCGACACGGGCATGGTAGTCACGCTTGTTACCGCTAGGCCAACGAGGCAGTCAAGAAGTATTTACTAGGAGTACATTTTAGGAGAGTGTGCTATCGCTTGGTCACCCCACACAAACCAGCCTGCGAGGACCTGCAACTAGCTCCAACAATACTTGTCAATCCATCTTCGCTCAGGGGTCGATAATAATTCGACATCAGTCTTATTACGGCCTTCTATTCATTCAGGATTGAATTCGCGCTGCATTCCATGTCTCAAAATGTATGTTTCTTTTATGCTAAACTGGTGCTCGAGGAATATAATATCTCATCATCATCAGGCTATACTAGTCCTCTGCTGGACATAGCCCTCCCCTAATGAGCGCCACAGCGCCCTGTCTTCAGCCTGATCAAGCAAGCTCGATCGAGCAAGCCAGCCCGCATCAAGCACCCGCCTGAAATTTTTCGCAGATCGTCATCCCACCTGGTCGGATGGCGTCCCACACTACGGTATATATTATCTTTAGTAATTAAAATATATATTGTGAATGTGAGTGGAAGGGCTGGTAAGGGACGTCCCAGACGGACTTACATCGACCAAATAGGGGATGTATTAGCAAAGGGAAAGATAACAAGTACCCGGAACCGGCGTGCCTGCATGCAACGACTTATGAACGTTGATGAAGCGAAGATGATCTGTCAGGATCGTGGCAAGTGGCAGTCCCTGGTCTCTGCCTACCCCTCTGGGATACAGGCGTGAGTTTATGTATGTATGTATGTATGTATGTATGTATGTATGTATGTATGTATGTATGTATGTATGTATGTATGTATGTATGTATGTATGTATGTATGTATGTATGTATGTATGTATGTATGTATGTATGTATGTATGTATGTATGTATGTATGTATGTATGTATGTATGTATGTATGTATGTATGTATGTATGTATGTATGTATGTATGTATGTATGTATGTATGTATGTATGTATGTATGTATGTATGTATGTATGTATGTATATATGTATGCATGCATGCATGCATGCATGCATGCATACATACATACCCGGTATGTACAGTGATACCGTTCCGATGTTAAACCTAACTGCAAAGTAGGTAGTCGGGGCTGTAAGTTATGCAATTTGCTTAAGTCAGATGTCGCTGCCTGTACGTAATACAGAGAATAGTGTAAAGAGGTTCGAAATTTCACTGATGCCGTGAGTCGCCCATTGGCTCAATTGGTAGAGTGCTGGCACGGATAGCCAGAGGTTGCGGGTTTGAATCCCGGCATGGGTGAATTTTTTAGCCTCTAAATAGGTTTTTTAATCATTCAAATCTGTCTAGCCCTTAAAAATATATGCCTAAATATATTTTTCTTTTCTTTCTTTTCCTAAGGAGGAGTTCAGTGACATACACACGTACAGTAGAATTATATTATAAATGATATATAAAGACTAGCTGTGCCCCGCGGTTTATCGTTTTCCCCATGAGACTAAGATATTGTTCCGCAGTGAAACGTAGCCTGTGTGTTAATCCAAGGTGTCAGCTAACCCCGTACTATATCACTTCAGCCGTTTAGAAGTGAAGAATTAACAAACTTATTAATCACATACTTTCGCCTTTATAATATTAGTGTGAAGAGAAGTGTGATGTGATGTGATATGTACTATAAAGTGTTCTTTATTTAAGTATAGGAGGTAACGTAAGGTGACGCTGCCAGCCTAACTCGTAGGCGCCGAAATGATCTACTGTCTTTTGTTAGTTTGTGATAGTTGCCAGCTTTTGTAACGCTTGAGAAGGAAATTGCAGAACACTAAGCTCACCTCTGCCAGTAATTGATTTTTGTTTTACTTCTACGTCTTCACTACTAATGGCGAATCAGCAGGTCCCCATTCAGTGTGTGCAATGGGGATCTTGCGTCAAACTTAAATTTAAGTGGCATTGCTTTTATACCACAGACGGCATTGAAAAAGAAACATTTTTTTTGTTGTTTTTGGGTTGCTAAAAATGCGAACTCTAATAATAAAAAGCATGTTAGATTTCGTTTTTCCAAGGCTCAATGACGCTCAAGCTTTAATGGGCTAGTAAGGGACGTCGGCGGGCATACATCGACCAAATAGGAGATGTAGTAGCAAAGGGGAAGATAAAAAGTACCCGGAACTGGCGTGCATGCAACGACTTATGAACGTTAATGAAGCGAAGGTGATCTGTCAGGATCGTGGCAAGTGGCAGTCCCTAGTCTCTGCCTATCCCTCTGGGATACAGGCGTCAGGTTATGTATGTATGCAGGGCTCAATGAATCTGCTTAAACTTTATTTTAATGCTTTTGTTTGCATATCGATACCATCTATAAAGAAAAGGCAAATGAAGCTATCCCACATTACATCCATTAGACATGCTAAGGTTAGTATTGTTTGCATCTCCTACAGAATCTGTGTACAGTTCAACTCAGCGTTAACTGCACATCGTTGCGAACTGATTTCTTGACTAGTTTATTGTACACCAGAGCACATTTTATAAAACATGTAAAGATACAAAATAAAATGCGCTTTATTACTAAAAGCAATTTCTTTCAGACAACCTTATGACGGAAAGTTTCTGAAGGAAATAAGAGACGAGTAGTCGGTGCAAATATGAATAGTATTTAATGTAGATGTGCTTTATACTGTACCTATCAAGCCCACGCACGTAGACCGCTTCCCTGTCATAGCAATCCCATCGGTTTACTGCCATTTCTCATTCATATAGTCTGTAGTCTATAGTCTCGGAAGTATGAAATGTTTTTTATTTTGATTTTTCACGATCTTCTTCGCCTTTTTTGTTTTTTTTTTTATTTTATTTAATCGCAATACCACACGCTAACCGTCAAAGAAAACATCGTGAGGAAACCCGTGGCTTGGTGGGCTCCGCATGTATTGACTATCTTTCCTGTGGGCTAGGCCGACTAAGCTGTCAGGATGGTATAGTTGCTAGGCAAGCCTACACCGTCTATAAAAAACCATGTCCCGGGCACCTTCACCTTTAGCATGCCACTAAACTGTCAGGATGGTGTGGGTGCTGGGCAAGCCTACTCCATCTAATGCCATGTCCCAGGCATAACAGCATCCGAGTGATCCCTTCACCCATCTAGTGTGAGTGAAGATGCCACTGGACGCTGTATAAATCATCTCGTAGTTACGTAGATGCAAAAGGCCAAGGCCTGCGCAGACGAGGGACATTTGTCCCCAAGGAACAAAAGTCCCTGAATCGTAAAAAAATGTCCTCCGAGTACTTGTCGCGGACTGAACGCCAACGGTGTGCGGTCATTTATTCCCCGGACTTTGAGTGAAGCGTACGCTATGGAAGCAAATATTCTGAGATTACTTTGTGTTGTACTTTACATGAAGTTGAAATAGAAAATGCCTTTTAAAAGAAAACACCGAAATTTTGTCCAGTCCGTTCTCTTGATGTCCTCGGTAACTTGAAGTACATTTTGTACGGGGTACTTTTAGTCCTTCGTGTGCGTTACTCGATACAAATCTAAAAAAGATCTATATCGACTGACAAAAAAGTGCCCGGGGGATAGTCCCTCGTCTGCGCAGCCCTATAAAGTGTCTTGACTCCAGTCCGTCAGAAAACGATGTTGACAACGCTCTGAGTCAAGTTACACCTGTAATAACGTTATTGTTCATCCCACGCCCGTGTCAAGGGCGAATCGAAACCGTTTGTCAGCATCGGTGATTCAGAGAGGAAATAGTCGATTGTCTTAATGCTATTGCATTGAATTTTATTCGCACAGATACGTTAACTGAGGAAAGTAGTTTTCAGAATAGATGTGAGTTATTTTGACATTACCTTGATCGAAGGAAGGCTGGGTAAAGGCTGAGTCATGGTTTTTTACTTACCTCATATCATAGACACAGGATATTTTTTGAAGAATACCACTCCGATATCTGAAAAAATTTCTTTTTGACTGCCACTACGCCAATAACAATAGTAATAAATATAATAAATAAATATTCATAAACTTAATACACAGATCTCGTTAGCCCCATACTAAGTACAACTAAATAACTTGTGTTACAGGTGCTAACTCGACGATAGATTTAATACAATAAATACATATATAACATCCAAGACCAGAGACAATCTAGAAAAGTAAGTTCCCTAGTTTGACCCCGGGATCGAACCCGAGACCTTCGGTTTTACAGTCAGCGTGACAAACCGCTGCGCCACCGAGGCCGTCAATAACTGCAATGCAGTACCTAATTAATCATCATCATCAACCCATTTTGTCATCACCAAGGGACACGGGTGTCTTCCTTGAGGAAGGTAAAGGCCGTACTCTAAGGGAGGGTAATGTATTTGGCTGTTATGGATGTATTTATCACGTATAAATGTATGTGTAATTCTACATTCCCCACGACTCCTCGACCAATGGTCGGTTTTGGACAGCTAAGATCTCAATCAATTTTTCGTGCTTGCGCGAGTGCCATTGGTTGTACGAAATCAGCACAAATCAAACAAAAAATAAAAAAAATCACTAGAATAACAAAAAAAAAAACACTGACATAAGAATGACAAACAATTTCTAACAACTAATGATCAATATCATTCCGATGTAAAACTGCAAAGTAGGTACTCGGGGCTACAAGTGATGCAAATCACTTCGGCCAGATGTCACTGCCTGTACGTAATACAGAGAATATTGTAAAGAGGTTCGAAATTTCACTGATGCCGGTGAGTCGCCCATTAGCTCAGTTGGAAAGAGCGCTGGCACGGATAGCCAGAGGTCGCGGGCTCGAGTCCGGCATGGGTGGAATTTTTTGCCTCTAAATAGGTTTTTAAAATTGTCCTTAGCACGGGTTAGTGCATCCGGGCAGCCGAAAGAGGGGGCGGCCAAGGACCACCTGGAAAAGATCAATAGACCAAGAGGCCAAATCGATCGGCACTAGCTGGCCTGAATTGGAGGCTGCCGCTGAACACCGTCAGAAGTGGAAATCTATGGTTGAGGCCCTATGCTCCGCTAGGAGTTAAAGGACCAAAGAAGAAGACGGGTTAGTGCATTAAAAAAAAAGATTATAACTAATGATCAATTATCTTGTCTATAAAACTTAGGTTATTTGGTAGATATTACTGTAGATATATTGGTAAGCTCGCCTGTGCAAAATGTTTATGCTATAAATAAAATAATAATAATGATTATTAATTTGAATCCGGATTAACGGATTAACTGCTCGCAATCACCGAGCAATAAACAAGTAAATCAATCCGGATTCCACTGCATAATTTGTACGTGCTTACGAAAGTTTTAGTCCAAAAGTTATCAACAACTTGGGACCAGCTTAGGTACGTAACAATGATGTTGAATTTGGGTCCCACCTGCTTAATATTCAATGCACAGCAGTCGGCTTGTGGGTTGTTTTTTCTATAAGTTATTTTTTAACAACTCTGTTGTGATTATCATTGAAACATTTTTTATAAGCATCCTAAAAAAATATCTAGACGCTCAGGCATCAATCACGGTATTACTGTAGTTCTTTTATGGACATAATATGACTAGTTGAACGGCAAGAATAAAGGTGCAAGAGGCAAAAAGCTATTCTTGATCAATAATTATGTAATTATCAAACCATCATCAATAATTGAGCTTTGTATTAGCATTCATTCAATGACCATGTGCTAGGTTACAAAGTAATACGTTAAGTTAATACGTAAGATATAAGAAAAAGTCGAGTTTGTCTAGAAATTTCACTATAGGGTACAAGCTTTCTCTCAGAAAGACAGAGCTTGGCCTAATTACCAGGCGTGCCCACTGAGGTATTTGATAACCTCAGACACTTTAGTTTCCTCACGATGTTTTCCTTCACAGTTAGCTAGTGGTATAACTTCACAAATGTACATAACTTAGAGAACAAAGTCATTGGTACATGTCCGCACTGGGAATCGAACCTGGGTCTCTCCCTTCCGAGTTGTCAAGATATAACATAACATTTACATACAAGCACATACATTGCTTCTGGCTCCACACTAGGGTACTCTGTGTCGTGGGAACCAGAAACAACGACATCACAAACATGTAAACATCCAAGACCTGCCCTCCTATTACGTAGCAATCCACTCTATCGAGTGAAGCATTTTGACGACTCCTGAGTGTCAAAAAATGTATGCATTTGACTGCCGGAGTAGCTTAAAAGAAGTAAAAATCAATGTCACGCAACTCAGTGGATGCTTACGTAATTATGCCCCAGGGCTTTTTTTTTCTTCCCAGCCGGGATTCGAACCCGGGACCTCTTGCATTAATATGTAAAATAATATTTCATTTTAACCGACGTCTAAAACTATTATAACTAACTAGGGTAGGTTTTTGCTAAAGGAACACACACAGGAGAGGGTCGTTCAACGAATCCTTACAAGAAATGACAGTCATAATTTTTATACGATTAAGTATCAAAAAATATGTAACAAAACACTTTCTTACACATTTTTGTATGATATCCAATAAATTTTCGTCAAGAACACATAAAATAATAATAATTTAAACACACAAAAGAAACCCTAACTGAACAAACTTTATTTTTTTATTTTCTCTTGTCAGCTCCATTACAATCTGTAGTTAAGACTACAATAAGTAACTTTGGTGATTTGTTATAACTGTCGTTGCGTTAATTTAAAAACTAGCAGAGTGAGATCCATCGACCTCCATCCTCCTTCTTTAATAATTTAGATCCAGTATATTTATCCTACGCAGCCGGGACTAACCCTGGTTTCTGTCTGTAACGAGGCGAGTTGCCAGTACGTTAGGGTGGCACTTTAAGCGCTCCTGATAGCGTTCACTGTACTCCCTGATTTTCTGATCTACAGTTGGAAAATTTATGTCCCAATACTTAAGTTTGTTTGAAATGTACCACGGTATTTTCAAGATGGATCTGAGTGTTTTGGTTTTAAAGCGTTCCAAGATATCAATGCTTGATTTCGAAGCTGTGCCCCAGAGTTGAATGCCATAAGTCCATATTGGTTTTATTATAGCTTTGTAGATCGTAATTTTGCACTCTCTTGAAAGTTGTGACTTGCGTCCTAGGAGCCAGTACATTGAGCGGATTTTCATGTCAAGCTGCTTTCGTTTAGTCCAGATGTGTTTCCTCCAAGTGGGCCGCCGATCCAAGTGACAACTGAACAAACTAATCCGGAAAATATCTGAGCCAAAGGATCCCAGCACGCTGGCAGCATTGACACGCTGCCCCGCTAAAGAGACCCTCTGTCCCAGATACGCACCGGGGCGGCAGTCGAGCCCACGGCCCCTCAAGCGGTGACCCAGCTCCCTAACTTTGTATATTTATATAAGTACAGTACTTTTGTGTAAGTCGCTCGTTTTTGCATTCTTGTATCAAACAAGTATACAAAAAAAGAGCGACTTTGAATTTCAATATGCATTTCCTACGCCGTTAATTATCCAGACATCCAGATAATACGTAAAAATAGCACCCGACACAATATCTCAAACAAAGCCAAGAAATAACAATAGTTCAAAAGAAGCTTCACCAACATTAGCATACCATTATAAAATAAGCAGGAACAATCATCGCATAACGTCTAGCATGCAATTTGTCAGTTCGAAGAGCGCATGCATCTTGTCTGGGTGTCAGTAGACAGGTTGTGTGGGTGTGTGGGTATTGTTTGGCGGGTATAGTGAGGAAGAAAGATTGGCTGCTGTTGTTATGACAACAATGCGGGTACAGCTTTCAGAATATACCTCGGGTTCTAGAGTAGGCTTCAGTTTTCCCCGAAAGCACACGAGTGTAATACTACTTCCTGCTCCGTATAAGACTTTTCTTCATTATTTTGAAAAGTTATGTAGAGTTAAGTGTCATATTAGTTCCGATATTTCTATTACACGAATATATCCGATTCTACCCGAAAGTAGCCGAGGTATATTCCAAAAGCTAACAGACTGTCATTTTCATTTTATGAATGTTTTCGTTCAAATGAATTCTGCGTCATTTCGAATGTCTGCGTCATTTTCATTTTATGAATGTTTTCTCCGGATTTATACGTCTGTTTTTAAATACTAGGAAATGGGGAATAGTTGACATGAAATACTTAAAAAAATATATGCGTTTTATATATATAAAGTTTTAATTTTATATGTTAAAGCCGAATTCAGTGCACAGTGAATAGTCGCTTGATTCATAATTTATGTATGATTATACGAAATTTCAGCTTTCTTGTATGATCATCTCGGAGCTAGGCCACGAACAGACAGACAGACGGACAGAAACCATACCCTAAAAAAAGACATGTAATAATAATAATAATAATAATAATAATAATAATAATAATAATAATAATAATAATAATAATAATAATAATAATAATAATAATAATAATAATAATAATAATAATAATAATAATAATAATAATAATAATAATAATAATAATAATAATAATAATAATAATAATAATAATAATAATAATAATAATAATAATAATAATAATAATAATAATAATAATAATAATAATAATAATAATAATAATAATAATAATAATAATAATAATAATAATAATAATAATAATAATAATAATAATAATAATAATAATAATAATAATAATAATAATAATAATAATAATAATAATAATAATAATAATAATAATAATAATAATAATAATAATAATAATAATAATAATAATAATAATATTAAAATAATAAAATCTTTATTCAATAAGCAGCGGTTACAGTTTACACGTCATTGGGGCTCTGTACTAAGTCGAAACCTGTGTTACAGATACCCCGCTCTTCCTTATTATTACATTGTTAAGCTTAATGAGTAAAGTACATTCTAAATTTTGTATAGTATTTAGATTTACATGCATGAACGAATGAATCAAAAACCAAAAATTGTACAAAACATAATTGATCATTTTTAAATAAGAAAGAAAAAAAATTCTCTGTATATTTTAGGTATAGAAGTGTGTGTGTGTGTGTGTGTGCGTACATGCGCGTGTTTGTGTGTGTATGTGTGTGTGTGTATAATATATATTAATATATGTGTGAATGAATAATAAAATTATCACCATTTTTAACAGTCAAAGAGGGCGTAATGTTGTAAGAGCAGAAATAATCTATGCTTTATAATACTGTATGTTTTATATATGTGATGATGATGAATGATATCCTCTTCATCTTGATCCGACGACTGCGACCTCATATGTTGTGGGACTTCTGCGACAATGAGCGCAGATGTAGCTCGCGAAACCCAGCATGTTTTTGAAAGTCCGATTGAAACGACCACAGTAAAGTTCACCACGACCGTTTTGCGTGTATAAATAAAAAAAAATATTCATGGACATATACACAGATCTCGTTAGCCTTATACTAAGTACAACTAAATGACTTGTGTTATAAGTGCTAACTCGACGATATATTTAATACAATAAATACATAGATAACATCCAAAACCCGAGACAAACTGGAAAAGTTCGTTTTCTAGTTTGACCCGGCCGGGGATCGAACCCGAGACCTTCGGTTGCACAGTCAGCGTGCCAAACCGCTGCGCCACCGAGGCCGTCGTGTAAGTGGGTTTCGGAAGAACTTTGTGCTGGTGGAGTGGTTGGAGTGCAGTATTGTAGAACGCCACACGCTGCGCTACTGTGCGATATCTTCCCAACTTTCAGTCGCGATGTCACCTTGTGTTAAGTATCTTTAGGACATTTTATAGCGGATGCTGTCCGCCAACTTTAAGCGCCCTGTGTGACAGTTGTTTATGTATTGCTACCAGTCCATGTTTAAGCGCACTACATTGACTTTATCCTGAGCATCTGCATTACCTTTTTTGAACTTTTTGGAGTTTTTGTAAAATAATGTATTTGTACATTTAAATTTCAACACATAGGTACATTATACTATAAAAATTGCTACAAGGAGAAATAGAATCGCTTTAAAATACTGTGTCACCTTGTATTCTTCGTAGAATTTATCAATATTATTTTAGTGACTCATATATTAGATTTTAACAAACATTTAGCGGAAACATAAATCTTATGGTAATGACTACTAAAAAAATTTAATAACAATTTTACATAATATATTTAATTTTTACAAATTCAAACTCCTGAGCCATTCCATAACCATCTCTCTGTAATGACGTTTACGATGTGTTTTTATTAGGATGTAATACAAGAGGCGTGCAGGTAAAGTCACAATTTTTCGACATAGGGTTTTTAGACAAATTGTATGTCGTAGACTTTTAGTCCGGATCTACTTACGGGTGTTGTTATATCGGAAGAGTCCGACCAGGTTTCGCTCCGATTCGCAGATCCGAGCCCGGCTGTTAAATGTAGACAGTTTGATTTATTCTTCTTATTTATTGTATTAAATTTTAAATCGCATATCGCAGTATAGGAGGTAAAGGTTGTCTGGAAGAGATCACTTTAGTGATAAGGCCACCGTTTGTACTCTTAGGTTAAAAATATCTGTGTAATTTCCATTTTTAAGTACAATAAAGTGTTCTCTATCTATCTATCCATCTATCTATCTATCTATCAGATGACAATGATGTCTGGAATTAAATCCAGTATAATGTATGAGTTCTTTGTTTTATAATATTTATGTCGATATCAATATTAATCTTTGTATGTCCCCAGTGCTGAGGCGCGGAGATTTATGTAAACACTGTGTTTCCTCCGGACTTTTGAAAGACTAAGGTATCAGTTTTTTTGTAATTTTTTTTTCTCCAAAATTATTTATCTGTTATATCCGACATCTGTTTTGATTCAAAAGATAAGAATATTGTTTATTGTACACTGGAAAAACAACAAATACAAAATAGTTGCAAATATACATAGTACAATCGACGGCCTTATTGCTAAAAGCTATAGGGCTGCCAATATAATGTTCATTTAGCCGCAATTTTTGCGCTACTTTGAGTAAAACCTTTTCATTCAATTTAATCTCTTATTTCCTTCAGCAACTTTCCGTCGTACGGTTGTCTGGAAGAAATTGCTTTTAGCAATAAGGCCGCCAATTGTGCTTTGTATCTTTACATGTTTTATAATATGTGCTCTAGTTTATTGAATTGACGTGTAACTTATAATTACGAATAAATATGTTTATGTCTATGTCTAGAACGGTCATGAGGTCGTCCCGCCATCACCGCTTGGGTTTTTTTTTTAATTTATCTATTTAAGGCACATAAGTAAGTATGTATAATCAGGGGTAAATATTTATAATAATAATAATTAATGAAAAAAATGGAACTAAACCTAAAACATTCTAATTTAAATAAAATATGTGCTCTAGTGTACAATAAAGATGTTCTTATCTTATCTTAATTTCATTTCATACATGCGTTTTCACATACATTATTATTTATATTTATTTACTTTGACAGTTTGGTTTGAAATAAAGATGGGCGATTTTGAATGACATCTCTTTTCGAATCATCTGAATTTACTAATATTCATTTTCGAATAAGTTTTACTAATATTACTAACTTACTAATCCGCGATTGCGCGAATGCGCCTGTCGAGAATCGAGAAAACTGTCGACAGTTTCGAAAATAAGTGCTCTGCCTCTCTCGTTTCGCTTGCTTTAGTGATAAATGATAATATTCGAAAACACGACTACTGACGAAAAGACGTTAGTCATTTCGAAATTCATATCGGCCAAATTTTCGAAAACGCTTTAGTCTCGCGATTTTCGAAAACACGATTTCGAAGACACGACAAGTACACTTGTTGGGAAATGTGAAATATTTAAAAGTGTTTCAAATTCGGGGCGGAATGACACGACTTTACACGAGTCGCGCGCGTTTTGTTTTTCAATGCTGTCTTCACAATATTGTTTTCATGCAAATGAAAGAGCACTATAAACTAGTAACTTTTTTTCGAATAACAAAGAATATTTTCGAAACATTTGAATAACTACCATTTTCGAAAATTTCGAAAATGTTTTTCGAAAATGCCCATCTTTAGTTTGAAATATTTGTGAATGAGTTTGTACTTTGGTGAGTGTTATTGGGAGAGGCCTTTTTCCAGCAGTGGACTGACACTAGCTGATTATGATGTTGATGAAGATTTATGTAATATAGTCGCAAATTACATGCATGGTCGTTGTATATTTACCTGTGTTAGTAGACCTATCTGAAATACCAATGAATACATGAAAGTAAACTCAAAGGTATCTCTTTGGGTTTACTTATGGAAGTTTCTAGTTTCCAAAATATTATTTGTTCAAATAAGTTATTATTGAAAGTCACAATAAGTTTTCACTTCTATTAAAGTATTTATACAACTTTTTAAATTATTAGAAAAATTTAAAATATTATTTTTAATGCACTAACCGGTGCTAAGAACAATTTTAAAGAACCGTTTTAGAGGCTAAAAATTCCACCTCTGTACGTAATACAGAGAATAGTGTAAAGAGGTTCGAAATTTCACTGATGCCGGTTAGTGGCCCATTGGTTCAGTTGGAAAGAGCGCTGGCACGGATAGCCAGAGGTCGCGGGTTCGAATCCCAGCATGGGTGGAATTTTTAGCCTCTAAATAGGTTTTAAAAATTTGAAACACTTTTAAATATTTCACATTTCCCAACAAGTGTACCTACAAGCTAATTCACATTTCCGTTTAATCATCCTCTTTAGTATGCATCAAGTAATTGTTAGTGTGAAACAACCTTAGCACGGAATGTAAATACGCCACTATTAATCTGTATGACATCAATAAATGTACAAGATGATTGATAAATCGATCGAGATGACATTTTTCAACAAATTGGCTGTGTCCGGTGATGTGCAATTAAATAACACGGCTGCTGTTTTGTCACATAAAACAAGATGACATAAAATATATATATAATAAAGACCGATCATCCGACCAGGTGGGATGACGATCTGCGAAAAACTGCAGGGATGCTGGATGCAGCATGCTGAAGATGGCGCTATGGCGCTCATTAGGGGAGGGCTATGTCCAGCAGTGGACTAGTAAACCCTGATGATTATAAAATACATAAGAGCACATGCCTTCTCTCAGCCAGAGAGTGTAAGCTTAATCGCCAAGTGTTCCTACCGCGGATTGGCAATTTCAAGAACCCTCAGATAGTCAGTTTCCTTGCGAGATTTTCCTTTACCGTTACGTTAATTTACATAACAACATAACATAACCTCACGCCTGTATCCCAGAGGGGTAGGCAGAGACCAGGGACTGCCACGATCCTGACCGATCACCTTCGTTTCATCAACGTTAATAGGTCGATTTCGATTCATAGGACGTTAATTTAACTAATTAATATTTTTGTTTTCTTTTGCGTATGCCTAAATTTTAGTAACTTGCTTCTCCTGGCCCCTGCTGCCATACTATATAACTATGAGAATGGCATTCTCACGTGCCCTCAGTGTGCACGGAGTTTTGCCGCGAAGATAGGCTACCTACATAAGCCATCTTTCAGCGCACCAGCGCCAAATCTCTGATTACGGGTCAAAGTGGTCGCCATGGCCGAAATTGATTGGAGAAATCATCATCATCATCCTGGTCCCAAAATAGGATACCTGTGATATGCTAGCCAGGCAAAGACTACAGAAACACGGAGACACACCCAGATTATTTCCATTTGTGCAAATATCCGGTAGCTCCTAGTGGCAACCGAACCCACGACCTCTGTCATAGTAAGCAGGAGTAATACCACAAAGGAAATTCAAATCACTAGACCAATGAAGCAGTCAACTAATTAACTAACTATTATATTCAACTATTCAAAAATTGGCGACCACGTTTGGATGACGCAGCATGGGCAGGCCCTCCTCCAGATGGTCTGATGACCTGGTTACGGTGGCGGGGACGCGGGATGCAAGTGGCCAAGATCGTGAAGCTTGAAAAACCACGAGGTAGGACTATGTCCTGCAGTAGGCGTCGAATGGCTGATGTTGTTGACTCAAAAATTTAATATAAAAAATCTTGTGTCACAGAGTCTATTATCGAACTCCTCTAAAATGGCCAAAATACGCAAAAAGTTATATTTAAATACCTATTTAGAGGCTAACAATTCCACCCATGCCGGGATTTGAACCCGCGACCTCTCTCTATCTGTGCCAGCGCTCTTTACAACTGAGCCAATGGGCGACTCACCGGCATCAGTGAAATTTCGAACCTCTTTACACTATTCTCTGTATTACGTACAGGCAGGCAGTACAGAATTTTTAGCCTCTAAATAGGTTTTTAATATTGTCCTTAGCACGGGTTAGTGCATTAAAAATAAAAATAGTATAAACAGTTATATACAAAATTGGTAATACTACCAAAGAAGATAATATGCGCAATGTAACAGAAAGACAGTCTACATTAACAAAATGAATTAATTAAGCACGTGGTTGTAGAATATGTAACTAAGAATTTTAATCGTGAAGGTATAGTTACACACAAGTGCTGTATGTGCATATCTTTGCGCCGTATATACTCGATATCAACTCTTGTATATCCCCACTGCTAGGACACGTGTCTCTTCCTGCACCTCAGAAAGGTTAGGCCATACTCCACCACGAGGGCCAAGTCCGGGTTGGTGGATGATTGTAAGGCAGTGGCGGGCCTTACAGTCAGACGTTATCAAGCTGCCCATAAGGCCTCACGACTGCCATTCCTGTATGGATTAGTCCAAATTAACCTACTCGGAGCTGGCAAATACATAAATATTTTGACGCTTTGTTAGTTACCGTCAAAATGGACAAAGCAATAACATTTTTATGTGGCCTATAAATGTCCCACTACAGAGCATAGGCCTTCTCTCAGAGAGAGAGAGAGAGTACGACAAACTTCATTCGTGTATAAAAATAGCGTATTAGAAGTTATCAAGCCGCCCATAAATCATCTGACATTGTTTAACGACTGCCATTAAATGACAGCCGGCACCAACGGCTTAACGTACCTTGCGAAGCACGGAAGCGCTCGGAAAATGCCACTAGTTGTCGCGAAACGGTTCCCCATCCTGCACTTGACTGCACCTATCCTCGTATAAACGATGTATTACAGTGAGATGGATGTATATAGCCTTAATCATTTAAAGTTGGAACATAGTTGCCTTAATTTAATGCTGTGGCATTAAGTCTAATTTATTTTCTCGATGAATTCCAAAGTCTCTAGCTACTTATTTTTACGAATTTTGAAACGTCCTACGTAAATAACCAAAATGATTCAGTCACAAACACAGCGACAAATCTTTACATTTTGGATTTTGTGACCTTTCTATTGCAGGAAGTATAAAGATTAAGGAGCTTTTTGGATTAGGAAATAAAACTATTTTATTTGTGTCTGGAAACTTACAAAAATTGTCTAGAAGTTTATGTATTTATGTTATAATATTTATTTTTTAATATGTGTTTTTATGTAAATCGTTTGTATTTATCTGTTGATAACTATATTATGTACACTGTTGTTTAGACATATATTCATTTATACCTTTGTAATAATCTTGTATATTTGTACATCTACTTCCTTCTCTAATATATTAGTCCAACCCATCCAAAGGTTGTCTAGAAGAGATCACTTTTAGTGATAAGACGGTCTGTACTCTAAGGTTAAGATATATCTGTATGATTTCCTTTTTTATTAACAACTAGCTGACCCAGCGAACTTCGTACCGTCTAACAGTCGATTCTTTAATTTTTTTTATTGTTCTCTCCTTAAGAACCATCCTCGTACTTCAAGGAATATTCGGCTGCTGTCGAGATTTGCGCTTACCAACACATTCAGCAATCAATTTTTTTATATTATAGCTAAAGTGTTCTCTATCCATCTATCTAGATTGCCATTGCAAAGGTCGCTGTGGACTGTACTTATTTACAGACGCTACGCTCTCATGATCTGGTAAATACCAAAGTAGTTAAATTAGCATATAAATGGTTTTCAACGCACTTCCTACATATTAACTTTGATTGTTTAACTTTTGTGGTGTATGACATAATTACTTACAAGATAGATACATTTTTAGAAATAAAATTTTCAAAAATGCAAACATTCCATCAGCCCGGACTTGGCCCCCGTGGTGGAGTCAATTTCAATTCAAATTCAAATCATTTTATTTCAACGTAAAGAATTTACATTCTGTTTGCTAAATGTCAATGTACAATGTAAAATGTAAGCCGCCGCCTTCGGGCCGTATTGAACTGGATAAAAAGGCAGCGGAAAAAAAAACTCCACTCTGACCATCTTTTCTCAAATGATCTTAAAACCTAATACATCAGTTGCCATTATGTAAACCTAATAAGATTTCATGATTGCCATTAACAAGCCTAAATGCCAAAGCATTAGTCAAATGTCTCACAATAATAGGGAAAAACTGTGCTGCGGCCAGACACACGAACAGCACTCGTTCACGAGCATAACGCAGTGCTCAGCCATCACCAGTCTCAACCATTTTGGAGGGAGATAGATGACCCGAACACCACGCTACCATTCAAATGACTTTTAGAAAACTTGCAGTTATGTTTTTGTCAGTATATCCTAACCTTCCTGCAATGCAGGAAGAGACCCGTGCCCCAGCAGTGGGGATATACAAAGGGTTGATATCAAAGGCATTCTATCTGTGATTAGAAGAAAATCTATGAACAAATGTATTTTAATTAGGAATAACCGAACTGTACAAGCTTTTAAATCTAAGTACAAAAAGTATCTTCTACATTTACAAAATTCCTAGGTATATGGTATATGTATATGTGGTATATGTAGTGTATATTTTATTTTATTTTATGGAAGTATGTATCGATTGTTATGTTTCTGTAGCTATCCCCACATCACTCACTCATTCCAAATACGCGCACACACGCCCACGCATAATAATACATTTAAATGTTTTTATGATGGGCATAAAAAAAAATTAAAAAAAAATTGTATTGCGGCCTCACGGTAGATGCCGTTCTGTGTCTAAGTTTTGTTTTGTTTGTTCTGTGTTGTTTTGTTGTGGTATCTGGTGAAAACCAGCGTCGTGGTCGCTATCGGCCACGGCATAAAGCTGAGCGGGGGCCATTTGGTGCCAATTCCTAGTTCTTAAATATCTAGATTATATGTTTTATTTTTTATAATGGCACCAAACAAACGTATCTATTCTATTCTATTTTATACATTGGTTCATAGCTTTTGTTTATGTTTTAACGGGAGCTCAAAATAGTTCATAATGTATTTTCATATATAAATCCCATTTCTTTACAAATCGTTCTGTTTTTTTTTTTACTTTATATCACCATCGTGAATAAAAAAATAAAACGTTTGCTCCTCGTTGATGTCTTTTATAGGCAAAACCTAAAGTGTGTACAAAAAAGCATATTAACAATAATATCGCTTACTAAACGCTTCCTTCTGAATTGAGAATAACACAAGGTAAATAATTTATTTGGTTGTAGACTTTTAGTCCGGATCTACTTACGGGTGTTGTTATATCGGAAGAGTCCGACCAGGTTTCGCTCCGATTCGCAGAGCTTAATCATGGTGAGCAGAGACGATGAGCCGTCGTCGGTGTGAGACGAGCAACCGACGACGCGAGCTCCGTCTCTGCTCACCATGATTAAGCTCTGCGAATCGGAGCGAAACCTGGTCGGAATCTTCCGATATAACAACACCCGTAAGTAGATCCGGACTAAAAGTCTACAATGTGTTATGCTTACGAAGTTTTAGTTCAAAAATTTATTTGATAATTTCGGGTTCACTTACATCATGACATATTTTGTCGGAGGAGTCCGACCCGGTTTCGCTCTGAGTTTAATCATGGGTAGACATGGAGTTCGCGCTGTCGATTGCAAATTGCTCTGACAAAGACGAATCGGACCGAAACATGTTCGGACTTTTCCAATAAAAATCAAGTATAAGTGAATACGGAATTCAGCTAATTATATGTCAACAGTGCTTTGTCGTTGCTTTTTTTTCAGAAGTCTGAAGAGCTAGAGTACACGAAATTATTTAGATAAAGACAAACAGACATAAAGACAGTTCCATGCATGAGTTATAGTTATAAAAACAATAATGTGAACTCTAAAAACCTATTTAGAGGCTAAAAATTCCACTCATGCCGGGATTCGAACCCGCGACCTTTGGCTATCCGTGACAGCGCTCTTTCCAACTGAGCTCTATGTAATACAGAGAATATAGTAAAGAGGTTCGAAAATTCCACTGATGCCAGTGAGTCACCCATTAGCTCAGTTGGAAAGATTGCTGGCACGGATAGCCAGAGGTTGCGGGTTCGAATCCCAGCATGGGTGGAATTCTTAGCCTCTAAATAGGTTTTTAAAATTGACCTTAGCATGAGTTAGTGCATTCAAAGTAATTAAATGTAAACTCTGTTAATTAACGACCAAATTTGAAAACTAAGTTCGGAGTCTCTTTTTCAATGCTTTCTACAGAATGATCAAGATTCTAAAACTTTAAAGTTAAACCTAGTTTTACTTCTTATTTTCAATAGGTTACAGTTTTTATTAAGTACTTTGAATAAAAATATTTTGATTTTGAATGTAGGATACTTAAGTATTTCGAAGATATATTCTGAATTAAGAGTTCTTTTGAATTACAACACAATTCTGAATTTAGAACAAAATTCTGTAGTACCGAATGAAATCAACCACACTCATCCAGACATCACTAGAAAAGTGATAAATTATCGTTCTAGTGAGCTACTCGTAACTCAATTAAGTTTCAAATAAATCCTAGAGCTTTACTGAACTGCGCTGAGACCTATTTCACAAACACGTTAATAATTTAATGGTTTAATGTCTCAATTACACGGAACATTCGACACGGATTATGTACCTTTGGAAACAGAAAAACAGCTTCACTGCAATTCTAGCCTTTATTTCCACCTCCATTAGAACAGACCAATACCTTGGGTACTTAGACGATGCACTTTAGAAGTATTGGTCGGGACAACTGTTTACTTAATTCACAGCATTATCTGCAATAATATATAACACTTGAACAATATATCTTTGTTGGACTAGTAATCATCGTGACTTCGCTTGCATAAGATTCAGGTAAATGAAACACTTTTTTAAGAACAAACAAACGCTTACAGCCTTACTAATAAACTTAGTGTAAGAATTGTATAACTATGCAGTGTTTTGTCTCTTTTCTTCCAACTGAAAATTACATTCTAATGACGTGAACAAAACACTGTGTAACTATACCAGGCTAATACGGTGTTTATTAGTAAGAGCCTTTTTCCACTTAATGTTTTCGTGGAAATTAAAATCCCAGTAATAGGGACTTCTTAGTTTGTACGCCTGACAGAGGTGTAAGCTGTAAGCGATGTAAGCGAAAAAATAAGCTGTTGGCTGTTTTACTTTCAAAATGGACTTGTGTGTGTTTGCAAACAGTATGACCGCTGACGTCCACCTTTTTTTCGTTTTCTTAACTTTCTTACTATAACATAAAGGTATATAGATCACTGTAGACTTTTAGTCCGGATTTACTCACGGGTGTTGTTATATCGGAAAAGTCCGAACAGGTTTCGCTCCGATTCGCAGAGCTTAATCATAGTGAGTTGCTCATCTCACACTACCGACGACGCGAGCTCCGTCTCTGCTCACCATGATTAAGCTCTGCGAATCGGAGCGAAACCTGGTCGGACTTTTCCGATATAACAACACCCGTAAGTAAATCCGGACTAAAAGTCTACAATGTGTTGTGCTTACGAATGTTTTAGTTCAAAAATATATAGATCACAATGATGTCTGGAATATAAACCTGTACAATGCATGAGTTGTATATTTTATAATAATTATGTAAACTATGTTAATTAAGGACTTTATAAAGTAGTCTTTTTAAAGTCCTTAATTAACAAAGTTTACATAAATAGTTTGGAGTACTTTTGTTTTCTAGAAAATTAACAGGTTATTGAGGAAGGTCGCGTCCGTTTTGCATATATTCCCAAAAACTTAAATCGAAGACAATTTCAAACTTTAGCTCGCAATGTATTCAAAACATCATAAAAATTATTATAGTTACGCGTCTATTGCGCGTTAAAATTTATTAATTTTACTTTACCTTGAAAATGCATGGAGATATCGTGTTGAAATTAAAACCTTACCCTCAATTCAGGATCATAATTCTCATAATAATTCATAAGATAAAACTTCTAAGTAAACGCCACAAAAAGTTACGGCTTTTATACCACAAAAAAACGTATATTTCGAAACTCTAGGGAGTTAGACTTCATAAAATAGTTCCCGTTGACATAGAACCATGAAATTTGGCAAGTAGTCTTATACTAAAAATATGAGAACGGGAAAAGATTCTCAATTTCTAAACTCTTTCCAATATGTAAATTTCTAATACCTACCTACAAATTTGTACGGAACGTCGGAGCGCGAGTCCTACTTGCACTTGGCCGTTCATTAAAAGTTTTAGTACGTTTTGATCATCGCAACAACAATTTTCTTTCTGTATAGCCAATTTCAGTTCAAAATCAATCGCTTACTAGAAAAAAAAAATTTCCATCTATAGTTTCATCGTTAGTACTTGAAAAAAGCAAACGAACAAACCATAATACTTTAGAACTTACTATACTAGAGACTAAGTTGCCCTTTCAGCCTTGGTCTAAGAAGAGAATAAATCTAGCTCAGGAGATGGTCAACTGCATCTTAGATGTAACAATTCACGAATCGTGACACAAAATGAAGCATCGAGTTCTAGGTCAAGTGAATTGTTACACTTTGTATAAGTATTGTTTAACTTAAATAAGGAAAAAGTCTTGCGGTACTTCACAGAGGCAGTTTTGTGCGGTACTTCATTGAGACGCAGACATAATTTATTGGTATTATTCGTTACAAGTCGAGGTGAAAGAAATTATATAAAAGGAAAAAATATATATTTACAAATCTCAAAAATGACATATGTGGTGCACAACTAAGTACAACTAAATTTAAAAAAAAAAACTCCTTCCAAAAAAGTTAAGTTTTTTTTTCAGCCATGTACCTATTATGGAGATTTAATATTCAAAATTAAACTCTTTTCCAGTCCTTTTTATTGCAATTTTAAAAGTGTCATACTTAGTTGTATTAAACTTAGCCAGAGGAAGTATAAAATACTTTGGTTACGTGTCTCCCTCTACCACAGACTATTCAACCTCTGAGGCGCGTTTAAGGAATTGTGTTTTTTTATAAATGAGTAAGGCTTTGGATAAGAACAGCTTTATCAGACGTTCATTAAGGTACTTCGGGGTGCTAAGCAGCGCCACAAAATTCGTTTTTTTTTTCAATGTGTGGCGCTGGTTAGCGCATTAACATTTAACGTGTTATTTAAAGTGAATAAAAAAAAATAGTTTTGAGTCACACAATCATAGTGAAAGTAAGTAAAAATTCATTTATTGCGACCAGTCCAAAATAGTCTAAATATTTTTTTATTAACTATAAATAAAACGTTAAATGTTAATGCGCGAACACCACATGTATGTATATATATATATATATATATATATATATATATATATATATATATACATATACATATATGTAAATACTGTTAAAATGTTAATAAAAATAATTGCGACCAACATTAGCAAGAGTTTGAACAAAGGATAAATATGGCTTACAAAATTAAATAATGAATTCATAGTTGGCGACAAAAGGTGTGCGCTCAGCATGAGCTGCCAGAGACACGAATGCCTGTAGACGACGCTGTTTTTCAGCACTCATCTACTTAAATAAAAATAATATTTAAAAAAGAAAATAACCCGACTGCTTTGATAAATCAACTGAAAAGGCAAAAAGAGAGCTAGAATCGGAAATACTTACAAACCCTCCTCTTGGGCTTCGCCACAGGCGGGTAAAAACTAACTAAAAACTAGTTCCTTATCCTAAAAACAACCTATTCAGTGTAACATAAATGAGATGTTCAGTATATTAAATTAGTATTCAACTATATTAAACACACTGTATTTTCAGCAGTCATCTGAATGATTTTATCATACCATAAGCTCACGCCTGTATCCCGACGCAGACAGAGAACAGGGTTTGCCACTTGCCACGATCGTGATAGACCTATTTTGCTTCATCAACGTCCATTTATTGCGTACACGCATGCTTGTTTCGGGTACTTTTTATCTGGCCGTCTTCTAATACATCCGCTATTTCGTCGATGTATTTCGGCATGGCATGTCCGTTACAGGCCTTTTATTCCACAAACGCTCACAATGAAACTGGAAAAAAGCTCTAGAAAGGTTCTAAAAAAGACCGTATACTATTTTAAGTGGCTAACATTATGATAACCCGATGATTAAAATATTTTGATACCCATTTGCAACCATCGGTCTTTAAATTGTAATTGACATTATAATAAAATTTTATTGACAACACTTTTGTAAGCCTTGACTAATTGATGCATTCGTATCGCTCAAAACACGTTTAATATTTTGTAATTATTTTTAGTTTGCACTACAAAAAATACCGGGCAAGTGTGAGTCGTACTCACGCACCGAGGTATGTAGGTTATAAACGGTTAGGTTATAAACATATTATAAACAGTTATATGTATTTTTATGTAGTCTATAAACGTCCGACTACAGGCCAGAGGCCTTCTCTCGGAGAGAAATGAATCACTGAATGTGTTGGTAAGCGCAGATCTCGAGAGCAGCTGAACCGATTTCGCTAATCCTTTTTTTCTTCCTTCATTCTTTCTTCCTTCGTTCCTCGAAGAACGAGAATGGTTCTTTCTCGTTTTTTGAGAGAGAAAAATAAAAAAAAGAGAGAAAAGTTTGAGAGAAAAATAATAAAAAATTCAAGAATCGACTGTTAGGCGCAACGAAGTTCGTTGGGCCAGCTAGTATACAATAAAAATCTACGGCAAAAAATAAGCAAAAGTAAATACGTAATTACAATTCTTGTATAATTCTTTGCTGGAAACCATTTACTGTCTCTCTTTATCAAGGGACGGACAATGTACAGTCAGTACACCAACCTTTACATACGTGAACTGTAATGTGAACGTTAAAGTGAACTTTGTAAACAAAACTGTAAAGGTTGACCAGCTGTAAGTAGGCCCTGCACTGCATTACAATACAAAAACTTTACTGTCCTACAAGTGTACAATGATAGTGCCTGGTCCCCAAACTAGAATACTCTGTATGGGTAACCAAACTTCTGCTGAGTAGAGACAATGTTTTACATAAGTAATTTTAATTATACATTCTAAAAAATAAATAATAACAACAAATATTCATGGACGAATTACACTGATCTCGTTAGGCCTATACTAAGTACAACTAAATGTGTTATAGGTACTAACTTGACAGTAGATTTAATACAATAAATACATAGATCACATCCAAGACCCGAGACAAACGAAAAAAAGTTCGTTTCCTAGTTTGAAATGGATCGAACCCGAGACCTTTGGTTGTACAGCCAGCGCGCTAAGCTGCTGCGCCACCGAGGCCATCAAAAAAAGAAATTAATTCTTTACGTTTAAACAAAATTTTGGTTTGTGCTTGTAAACATTATAATAATTATATTACACGGCATAAATAATTATATTACTATATTAATATACTACCTAAACTACGAATAAAGTAAAATAATGAGTACATTACGTGATATAGCAATATTGATAGACTGATTATGATAATAACTTTTAGTTTTGTACGGTTGACCACGATTTGACGACCTCTGCATAGCGAAACGCGTCTGCCTACCATGCAAGAGGTCCCGGGTTCGTATCCCGGCTGGGGACCAAAAAAAGGCCCAGGTCTTGGAGGTTTACATTTTTGTGATGTCGTTGTTTCTGGTTCCTACGCCACAAGGTTTCCTAGTGTGGGGCCAGAAGCAATGTTTGTGCTTGGATGTAAATGTTATATTACGAGCGAGAATAAACCACCAAACAAACAATATTAGCTTGACCTACATCCAACTATGCGGATGCATCGCTTAGTAACTTTGCTGTTTTGATCACAAAGAGTTGTTTGTTTGATACAAAAAGAAGCCGTATCTTAAAATATAAAATTATTGCACAGGTTCGACTACGAAATTCGAAGAGTTATAAAAAGTTGTCGTTAAACTATGTCGGAGGCCTTATGGGCGGCTTCATAACTTCTGACAGGAAGGCCAGCCACTGTCTTACAATCCTCCACCAACCCGGACTTGGCCTCCGTCGTGGAGTGTGACAAGACAAGCAGTTGGTGCTCGCTGCTGTCGATAGATGGCAGTCGTTAAGCAAAGTCAGAGGCCTTAGGGCGGCTTGAAAACTTCTTGCAAGCCTCCACCAATCCGGACTTGGGCCCCCCTGGTGGAGTATGGCCTATACCTTCCTCAGGGAAGAGAACGATGATAATGATGTGAAGTCTTGTAATTAGTATTTAACCACAAATTATATAAGTAGCACTTGCGTCCGTTTAGTTACTTTACGGACTATTCACTGACGTCCATCGGAGTATCGCTGCTAGGTATTCATCAACAATTTGTAGATAAAATCTAAAATACTGTATGTAAAAAACTTAAATAGTGACCTGTGTACCTACAATTACCATGGCGTATACATGCTTAATCAAACTTAGGATTTATGTACACTGGTAGACAACGAAAAAAAACCACGGATCAGCTACCAACTACCGAATACACGTATAACGACTAGGTGGTCTCAACTTACAGTAGTTAAACAACAAAACTACACTCTTAAGGATCCGCGGAACACAAGGCTGCGACATTTAGCTCGCAGTGATAGGCTCTGCTCTGCTTAGTACGTTCCATCTCGAACATACCTCAGGAGCACGAATTAGTAATGAGCGAAGCGTCAAGCGTAGCGGGTAGTAATACATAATTTTGATTATTACTAAAATTCTTTATTGCACCAAGTAAATATTGTACAATAGGCGGCTTTAATATTATTGATCGATATCAACCCGTATGCTGCTGGGGCACGGGTCTCTTCCTGCATCGCAGGAAAGTTAAGCCATGGCCGCCCCGTGGGCAAGTCCGGGTTGGTGGAGGATTGCAAGACAGTGGCGGGCCTTGCTGTCAGAAGGTATCAAATCGCCCATAAGGCCTCAGACATGGTTCAACGACTGCCATTACATGACAGCCGGCATCAACGGCTTAACGTGCCTTGCGAAGCACGGAAGCGCTAAAAAAATGCCACTAGCCGTAGTCACGGGACGGTCACCCATCCTGCGCGGATGTTGTTGCTTACTCGTAGCTCAAGTGATTGATTCTAATCACTCTGCTTGACTAGGCCACGAGCGCTATATACTAATTACTATTATATTCCAGCCAACCAATGGGTGACGGGAAAATATATAGACTTTAAGGGTAAGATAGTACAATAAGCGATAAGCATTTAGACTATAGTAGTCAATAATGTTACAAAAACGCTCAGTTTTATTTTTAGTTCAACAGGAATTGCATAAAATAACCGTTTTATTTTTCGATCCAGTTTTCACTTTAGACGAGTCAGATGCCTTTTAGTTAAGTTTTAAGACATTTTTTGACCTAAATAAGATCTATTTTTGGGTTTTAATTGTTTATAACGCAAAATTACTAAGCCCGTATTAATTATAATTATATGCGGAAACTGTGAATTGTAAATATACGATGACACAACTCTACATAATTCTGAAGTACACTTGGAAATAAGAAATTGAATAACCGTTTTAACAGACTTGAAAAAAGAGGATTTTTAATTCAACTCAGTAGAGAGTGGAATTGCTTCCACAACTTCACATATTATGCCCGTAACTTAAAAAGCAAAGTCAAAACAAGCCGGTTTTGTGAACAATAAATAAGAAAATCTAGGATTAGAACCCACCACCTTTCGAATATGATGCCAGCGTTCCACCGCTCCACTACCACTGCTCGGTGTCTTTACTGTACCAAAATTCTAAACAGTTATACTCACACCGATTTAAAAATGCAAAGCTCTTCTAAAATTGTTATGTCATCACGAGTAACAATAAATACGTGTTTAACAATAGAAAAATGAATGTAGGTAATCTATTTCTAATATAAATATTTTGTGAATACTCTGATGAATGCGTGATAATTAACATCGGCAGTAAGCATAGACTAGTGGAAAAGTCAATTGGTATAACACTGTAGTGATGTTGATAGTTACCGTGAAATAATTTTCAGAAGTAAATTAGTTACCGTCTATTGCGACATAATCTATAAAAAGAAACATATAAAATAAAGGGCAATTAGAGGTTGCCTGGAAGAAATTGCTTTTAGCAATAAGGCCGCCAATTGTATCTTATCTTCTGTATCTGCTGTTCTATATCAAATTTTCCGGTATACAATAAAGAATATACTTATCTTACCTTATCTTATAGTTCCTTTCCTACCTGCCTTCAATCTTCAACTTAACGCCAAATAATACACACGCTAAGCGCATTTTCTCTAACCGCTTATCGCTATTCGCTCCTCTCAAGGTCTATGCTACCAACCTTGCGCCCATTTGCTCTTCTTAAGGTACCATCGAGTGCCGGCGGCGAGACGGGGATATTAATGTGATTTGAATATGTTCCGAGACGATTACAGGTCATTTGTTATTGACATTGCAGTTAGTTGCCGCCCCTTACTTTGGTTGAAATAAAAATTAAAGTAAAATAAAACGTTTAAAAACCTATTTAGAGGCTAAAAATTTCACCCATGCCGGGATTCGAACCCGCAACCTCTGGCTATCCGTGCCAGCGCTCTACCAATTGAGCTCAATTGGTAGAGCTCAATGAGCATCTAAATAATCCTTAGTAGCCCTTTTGGCACAAAGTTTCATTAACACATTTTTTGAACGCGGCGTTTCAGTCAAATTTAATATATCTTTAGGGGTTTTAAAATAGAAACATATGCCTCATAAAGGATGTATTAAGCTTTGCCAGCCTAAATCTTGGGAACACTAGTTTATGTATATTTCTAGTTCAGGTTGATGAGTAACCCTCTTCTGTAACCCCAAACTGTAACCCTAAAGGTTCATCCAAAGCTTATTTGGAAGAGAACATTTTTAGTGATAAGGCCGACGTCTGTACTCTTAGGTTAAGAAATATCTGAGTAATTTCCATTTTAATGTACAAGAAAGTGTTTGTCCGTCCGTCCGTCCGTCCGTCCGTCCGTCCGTCCGTCCGTCCGTCCGTCCGTCCGTCCGTCCGTCCGTCCGTCCGTCCGTCCGTCCGTCCGTCCGTCCGTCCGTCCGTCTGTCTGTCTGTCTGTCTGTCTGTCTGTCTGTCTGTCTGTCTGTCTGTCTGTCTGTCTGTCTGTCTGTCTGTCTGTCTGTCTGTCTGTCTGTCTGTCTGTCTGTCTGTCTGTCTGTCTGTCTGTCTGTCCTGTCTGTCTATCTATCTATAATGGTTCTTTCGTCAGCAAATATTTCAACTCCTTTTTCGGCGGTCACTATAGACAACAAACAAACCGACGAAACTCAACCGAATCGCCATCAAGCATGGAAAGATAATTACAATCATTTCGATGCAAATGATAAAGGTCAGTTCAATCCCAAGATGATCGCATTCAGCGATGGCGCCTATTGATAGCTCTTATTGTGCATGGATTAGCGGCGATTATTTAATCAAATTGTGGACCTTCGGTCATTGCTGACAGTACCACCCACAGACTACACAAAAGTTACGGAAGTACGAAAGACCCCTCATTATTTGTTCAATACAAGAATACTAATGTTAATTATACCATAGGTATGCTTGTGTCTATTAACCGACTTCTAAAAAAGGAGGAGGCACCCAATTCATCCGTATTTTACTTTTTATAAATAGTGCTATGAGCGGTAGTAGCGGAGCGGTAGAGCGCCGCCTTCTCAATCGGGAGGCCGTGGGTTCGAATCCTGGCATGTACAGATGACATTGTTTCTTAACTTCTTCTTCTTCAGGCTATATTAGTCCACTGCAGGACATAGCCCTCCCCTAATGAGCGCCATAGCTCCCTGTCTTCTTTTTTAATTTACTCCATTTTTTGTAGTATCTGTACCACTAGCTAACTGAAGGAAAACATCGTAAGGAAACGCTGATGTCTGAAGTGTTAACATACCTCAGCGCTACGTACAATGGCCCAATTATGAGGCTAACTACCGAAATCTCGGGTCTAACTAATGTCTATATTAATGATATTTTTTACTATAATAATAATAATAAAAAAAATTATGGAGATATTACAAGATCTCGTGACTACTATTATAAGTACAACTAAATGATTTGTGTTACAGGTGATAACTCGACGATAGATTTCATACAATAAATATTAAATAACATCCAAGACCCGAGATAAACAAGAAAAGATCGTTGTTGTTTTGTGTTTTACTATGTTTTCCGATTTATTATTTCTTTGTCAGAAAGGAATCTGTTGATAAGATCTGTTGATCCATAACAAAATCATTCTTTATCGTCAACATGGTATTACTACTTCATATAAATCACAACCACACATAATAAGAAATTAAAGTATAAAATACCAATTACACGCCGGGCATCAAACCCAGAACCCCAGATGTCTGGTCCATCCCCAGATGTCAACGATCTAGTGAAAAATGATGATAACGTCAATATTACACTGAATGTAACTAAATCATTAACCTAACGTTAAAAAGTTCAATTTAATTATAACGTACTTCTGGTACCCCACTAGCCAATACCAAAAACACAGTACAGGAGGTCACCGCATTCTTTGTTGAGGTTTAAATAGTAAAGGTAACACAGAAAGACAAGATCCTTGTTAGATAAACTACCATAACATAATAAATAGAACGCCAACACTTTGTTACCGATAGAATAAAGACCTTACTAATACATACATACATACATACATACATACATACATACATACATACATACATACATACATACATACATACATACATACATACATACATACATACATACATACATACATACATACATACATACATACATACATACATACATACATACATACATACATACATACATACATACATACATACATACATAACCTTACGCCTGTATCCCAGAGGGGTAGGCAGAGACCAGGGACTGCCACTTGCCACAATCCTGACAGATCACCTTCGCTTCATCTAGTAAATACCTTACTAAGTATTTGATAAAATTTCCATCTATCTGTCTAGGTAATAAAACTTGAACTACTTACGCACTTTCTTTTAAAAGGTTGTAAGAGTATAATAAGATTCTGCAACAGATTTAGACAGATTCGATTGCGGTTGCGGTTAAAAAATATGTAAGCATACTCTGTGCAGAAATGCTTACTATAACATCACATATTATGTAGTAGACAGAGACGTCTATCAATATCCTCGTAAAAAGGTATTTAAAACCAATTGTGTTAAGTTTTCAACATAATTATAATATGAGTATTAATTTTTAAGTTAAAAAGTCTGTTAATTGAGTGATTTTTTTTTTTAAGAATAAAAATGGACTTTCTTTCCTAGCGTTTTTTCCACATAATGTATCAACTGTGAAGCCGACAACTCTGTCATTCATTAAGGAAACATGTTTTTTTTTAAATGAAAAAAAATATTCAAATTAAATTGAATTTACAACAATGATGCTAGTACTTGGCACATTGTATTTTTTATCTGCTTAGACCACTGATTGGTTTGTAGCTTAGACATACGTAAGTTCACAGAAATAAAGTAATACACCCACACATACACACACACCCACACACAGATACCTATGTGTACACGCGCGTAGACACATTTGACGTTTGATGTTTGGTTTGTTTACCTAGGCGTGGCTTCAGATGCAACGCTCTAACACTGCGAGCTGTTTTCCCATAATTTAGAAAAATGGTTTTAACATTCGTTACTGAAATATAGGTTATTTGTGGAAGTAATGTGTCCCCATATGGAAGAGGATTTAAAAATTTTTCGTCGTATAGGTACGACGAAAAATTTTTAAATCAATTATCTAAAATATTGGAAATCACCAATTCTTATACAAAATGACACGATGTGAAAAGTAGGCAATTGACAACATTTCATTTTTTTAGCATACGCATTTTACTGTCTTAAAGGAAACTAGCTACGAAATAAAACTACCCATATTTTTTTATTTTCGGAAATTCGATGATTTTCATTCATAATTTTCTGGTAGAATTTCGTCTTATTCTAAAAGGACGTAACCGCCAAATGACGTCACACATACGGCTTAATAATACTAACACCCTTGCCGCCTTTTTAAAAACCATTGGAATTAAGGGAAGAAAAAGTAATTTCTCCGACATGACATTTGAATGAAATTGAAAACGACATCTGTCATATCATTTTTAATATTACGCAACGGCACCTCCTCATCCCACCGTATGTGTGACGTCATCACACAATTTTTGGTTTTTATTTATTTTCTCTAAAGTTAACAATAATAAAAATTCTAAATATTTTTTTCGTAATCAAGATAGCAAAATTAAGAAACGGTATTTTTAGTTTTGCGCGGTGTAAAATATGAAATGTTTTCAATTGAAGGAAAAGTGGATCTTCTGTATTTCTTTCCTTTAGTTCAAATGCCACCGTGTTCACATCATCCTAACGAGTGACCAGCGACAGTTTGACTTTTTATTTTAACCTTTATGTCCAAGATGATAAGAGCGGATTGGCGGGCGCAGAGATCGTGCCTTGATGACATACATACAAACAATCGACTCTTGTTGATCTATTTGGATATCACAATGTTTATATTGTGTTATATTTGTACGTGGGTAAAGGGTAGCCTGTAAACTCATGTATTTTTTATACTTTGCTTTGTTCTTTATTTCACACATAAAAATCACACAGAAAGTACAAAATTATAAAATAAAAAAGTGTACATGGCGAGCTTATTACATCAAAACCTCTTCTAGCCGATACTTGATGTGGTGATACGGACATTATAAACGAGGGGAGGAACCTGTACAATAATATTTTTTATGTAGCCTATAAAAATTCCACTGTAGGGCTTTCTCTCAGAGAGAGAGAGAGAAAAAGGTTTCATTATAACGCGTGTCCACCGCGGACTGGCAATTTTAAGCGCTGAGGTATTTTAACGTCTCCGACACCTAGGTGAAGGAAAACATCGTGAGGGAACCCTCACGATGTTTTCCTTCACCGCTAGCGAGTGGTATTGCTACTATTATTTTAATCATCAATATTTTATAGTGGAGACCGCGACTCGGCTAACGTAGTGTAGGACGCCCAAGTGGGATGAAGATCTGCGAAAAACTGCCGGCAGATGCTGGATGCGGCAAGCTGAAGACAGGGCGCTATGGCGCTCATTAGGGGAGGGCTATTTCTAGCAGCGGACTTCATAATATGGCCTGAAGAAGAAGAATACAATTTTATAGATAACCCTGTATTTTATTTTAACCCGGTACAACGTGCATTGCAAGAGTGACTCTTCAAATTTAATTTTACCATATTTCTTGAGTTATTCATCTTTATTTATAAACTCACAGGCAAGTCTCAGAAGAGTAAACAGAGACTAGAATTTGCCTCTTGCCACGATAATGAATATTCGATTCGAATAGAATCGACTCGATTGTAGCAACAGCAAATGAATAAGAACTTGCAGTGAAGGGAAATAATACAATAAATAAAAAATAATACAAAAAAATATACAATAATAATAATATCGGCCTTTTTGCATCTACTTAATGAGATGATTTATACAGCGTCCACTGGCATCTTCACTCACACGAGATGGGTGAAGGGACCACTCCGACGCTGTAGTGCCTGGGATGGTTTTTATAGATGGTGTATGCTTGCCCAGCACCTATACCATCCTGACAGCTTAGTCGGCCTAGCCCACAGAAATGACTAGTCAATACGTGCGGAGCCAACCAAGCCGCGGGTTTCCTCACAATGTTTTCCTTCACCGTTAGCGTGTGGTATTGCGACTACAAATTCGCAAATAAACGTAACTTTGAAACGGGTTTCCTCACAATGTTTTTCTTCACAGTTAGCGTGTGGTATTGCGACTACAAATTCGCAAATAAACGTAACTTTGAAATTAAACAAAGTCACTGGTACATGCCCGCACTGGGGATCGAACCTGGGGCTCTCGCTTGCAAGTCCATGGTTTTACTTACTGAGCTACCACCGCGTCAAATTATAAAACTTATGAAATTATGTAAATCAAGTATCTGTCTAGGTCTTAAAAGGAACATCGTAACTAGCCATTGCAACATGTAGTATATTCCAATTACATTTTTGGTTAAATATTTGGTGGATAAGACCGGGTTTTTTAAATATAGTATGTGTAAATACGTGAGATGTGATTAGAATCATTCCAATACTTACAAATAAGCGTTATCTTAGATTTTCTTTTAACGAAATATCAACGATTACGTAACTTTATGCAGATGCAGATGCTGGATGAGGCAAGCTGAAGACAGGGCGCTATGGCGGTCATTAGGAAAGTGTTATATCCAGCAGTTGACTTATATAGCCTGAAGAAGAAGACGTAACTTTATGATATTGGCACCCGTGTGTAATGCCAATGACGTACCATCCTATAAATTAAATGAGGTGCGTTTTTTCTCACCACAGAAATTTAATGTGTAATTTAATCTGATTTTCCAAATTGAATTTTAAATTAAAATTACGGTGAGATTGTTGATAGATAAAGAACTCTTTACAGCTGTATTTATCTATGCTTTCGCGCACAGATGTCTCATACTCGTAGATAAGTTACCTGGCTGCGCTGTACTGAGGCGAAATATGTACCGCATTTAATTTTATGTGTAATTGTGACGGTGATGTTGAGCCACATAATTGTACGATAAAGTCCAATAGATATTATGTTTTTGCACAGAGATGTATACGTGGAAAGTTACATAATCAAGGCGCATAAAAAAAGTACAACAAAAATTTCTGTGTATTAGCTATTGCATAAATAAAACCATGGTAAATTAGAGTAGAAAAATAAAATTTTCCTGAACATAGTTTAGTAAGACAGACTAACAAAAAATATTGTTAATCAATACTTACAAATTTCCCCGCCACCCCCATTTTAAAAAAGAAATTATAATTTTGTGAAGCCTTATATATTATTTTTTATACGTATTTTATACTATGTTCGAGTCCCACTGCTGGAAAAAGGCCTCCCCCAATTCAGTCCAGAGTTCTCTGTCCTGGGCCACCTCGTATCATTCCGGCAGATTGTGGTCGATATCATCTCTCCACCGTCTTCTAGGCCGGCCTCGATTTCGATGTCCGTCGTGTGGCACCCACTCGGTGGCGAGTTTCGCCCACCTATTCGGGTGCATTCGACTGACTTGACCAGCCCAGCTCCACTTCAGTTTCGTCATCCGGGCTGACAATACATTAAATATCCCACGTATTTTCAGTAGCTGGCTCATGTTTACACGTGCAAAACATTGAATCAAAAGAGACTATAGGCTAACCTAGTAATCTCAGTTACATCTACCAAGGAGGAGTAGAAGTTAAAGGTTTCATGCTCAAGTAATTAAGTTTTCCGCAATAGTAAAATATTAGTAGAGGATCAGATTACGCTGCAGCTAAAGACTACTAGTGTTCTAAAAACTGTTTTTACACGGATGCGTAAAACAGATGTCTTCCGAGACCGCGGTACTTGAGAAAAGTGCCAAAACGTCTGAAAATTGTAAAAATGTAAAATAAAAACGAGTGAAATCCGTGTAAAAACAGTTTTTATTATGTCTCACTAGACATAATGAACCGTGTTAACCTTAGAAAATACTATGCTACTACATACATGCATAACCTCACGCCTGTATCCCAGAGGGGTAGGCAGAGACCAGGGGCTGCCACTTGCCACGATCCTGACAGATCACCTTCGCTTCATCAACGTACTAGTGTTCGTTATATACCATTATGTACTTGAGGAAAAATATCATCGGCCATTTGACTCCCACTGCAGGACTTAGGCCTCCCTCAAGGTTTTTCAAGCTAAAATATAACTAAAACTGTAGGTAGCCAACACAGAGTGATTACTGGAAATAAACATAAACTTTCGTTCCCAAGATTTAGGCTAGCAAAGGTTAATACATCCTTTAGGAGTTATTGTATGCGTTTCTACGACAAGACCGCTAAAGAAATAATAAGCTTGCCGGAAACGCGATTCGGAATAAGGTTAAGGGCCAATAAAGTTTGCACATTTAGTGCCAAAAATTTTACTATAAAATTACAGATTATTTATGTGACAAAAATGTAGAATTACTGCTTTACATTAGCACTAGGATGTAAAACAATATTATTATGTTCAGTTAATTAAGTACCAAAAAAAGATTGGAGTTTTTTTCTCCAAAATGATCTTGATTTTGACACCTAGTTTTACTTGTAACTTTCAATTAGTCTCAGTTTCTGTGAAATTTTGAATAAAATATTTTGATTTGATGTATCTTGCTAATATTGTAAACGTGAAAGTTTGTTAAGAAGTTTGGATGTTTGCTACAGGAAACTTGGCATATAGATAGACAAAAATGTAAATTAATATACAGGATACATGTTTTATTATTTGTTATGGTTTATGTAAGTATATTGTTTTTAAGTATAAGTATGTACAGTCTATTTATTCTTACTTGTCCAATTTAGTAAATAAGATTCTACCCTTAAACTGTGACTTTTTAGTCCAAAACTGCCATATTTCCATAAATGAAATAACCTGGAATACTCTTTTAGATAACACGCTGCCAATTTTATAAACATAGTTCATGATAGTTCATGAATTTCCGGGAAATTGTCCAGTTTAGGCATCTAATCTCAATTTTAAGGGTTTACGGTTTTTTTAAGGTTGTTTACTAAATTGGACAAGTAAGAATAAATAGACTTTACATCAATATTAATATTTGCACCAACTACCCTTCGCATCTTTCCTTCAGCATCTCTCTATCGTAGGTTCTCTGGAAGAAATTGCTCTAAGCAATAAGGCCGCCAATTGTACTTATCATTGTATTTTTTTTTTGTTTTTTCCTGGTGAACATTCAATAAAGAATATTCTTATCTTATCTTATACTTGATATTCCGGGTAATGAGTTCCTGTTGGATAATATTTTTTTGCTACCGTAACCGTTTTTCGATCCCAAATCAAAGATAAATATCTTTTATTGCGTTGCAATGGCAACAAGAATCGTATAAACGGGTGATGTAGCTGTACGAAGGGCGCCGGGACAGATAGTTCCTAATAAATTTTTGGCCTAGTTACCAAAGGGTACAGGGCACTGGGTATCCTAGTTTGTGGGCAGTGAATATTATAAGAATTAAAAATATTATTAATTGGTGTTTAAAAACAAAAAAAAATAGAACTGTTTAATTTTTTCAGTATAAAAGCCTCTGTTGTTGTCATTTTAATTTATGGGAATTTTTTGTAAAAATTCTTACTCCTCTTTTTCCTTAGCAAGATCTTAGGCTAAATAACCAAAACAATTGTTTCAATACAGGGTATAATAAAATACCCATAGCAACATCCGAAAATGGGGTGTTCCTTCTAGTTAATGTTGTTCATATGCAAAAGCTATCCATTTTAACGAAAGAAAACACATTCATTGTAACAATACGACACATTACAAGTAAAAATAAAGCAAAAACCAAAATCGGATGTGTCTGGAGTATTTCGTTACACCCTGTATATTCTATTGGAGCGGCAATGTCTGGTATTGCAAGAGCCGGAGTGACCCAAATGTTGTGCACGTCTGAGACACGCCTTTAACTTTCAATGGTAGACAACATTTGGATTCTGTCTAACTTTTGGAACATCAAGAAATTAGAAATTACTCAACAAAACTTTTCATAAAATATAAATAGGAGGGTATTTATCTATGATATGTAATAACAAAGGTCTAATCAGATGGTCTGATGACCTGGTTACTGTGACGGAGGGGTGCTGGATGCGGACGGCACAAGACCGTGAAGCTTGGAAAACCATGCGATAGGCCTATGTCCTGTAGTGGGCCTCCAAATAGCAGACGATGGTGATGATGATACGAGCTTTTTAACCGTTTCACAAAGTTGCGTCAGAGCAATTATTGATCTTGATAAAACCTGTTTTACGTAAAGTCACTAATGTACCTTACATTCCTCAACAGGTACATACCTTATTACTTGTATGGGCTTTTATCATGATCAAACTTTAAATATTTAGTTACTATATTATTAATATAGTTTTCCGCAAATGGCAAAAATCGAGTCAATAAATTAGAGATAAAGAGAGATAGAGAACAATTTTTTTAAGTAGGACAGATTACACTTGACTCCAGTCACGCCTGATGGTAAGCGAAGACGGGGATATTACGTGCATACCTGTTAAATGCCAGTTAACACTACTCTCAAAGACACTCAATCCAGAAAAACACTTTACTCCACAGCCAAAAAAAAATGCAACGCAATGAAATTTATTTACAAATGTAATAAAACACCATAGTAAAGACTATCGTTAAGCCATGTCAGAAGGCTAATGGGCGACATGGTAACTACTGACAGTAAGACCCGCCACTGTCTTACAATCCTCCACCAACCCGGACTTGGCAAGTATGGTGGAGAATGGCCTAACCTTCGTGCGATGCAGGAAGAGACCCATGCCCTAGCAGTAGGGGCATACAGGGGTTGATATTGATATAGACTATTTCTCAATTCATTATCCTACTTTTAGCTGTAACATATATTTTTAGCGCCATCTATCGTAGGCATCAAGAACTATATTTAAACCGAAACCCAATGTTGCCAGCACCTGCGTGTCACTGCCAAAGGTCAGTATCCTGGTAGGTGCGCCCGCGTTAGTGCCATCGCCATCTAGTTTTATCTAGTGATGTCGATTGCCGATTCATCAATAATATCGATAATGGGACGTAACTTTTCTACTAAACACGAAGTACAGTCAGCAGCACTTTAATCTTTGCGTATGTGTACTTCACACAGTAGGTTAGGTAGGAGTGACTCTGCAAAAGAAAAATTAACGGTTGAATTTGTGTCTTAATATAACCATACAATAAAGGTTCTCTGTAAGAAAGACTTTTAGTGATCTGTATAATTTCCTTTTTCATGTACAATAAAGTGTTCTATTATATATTAGGTTTTTACCTAATAAATAATCGCGATTAGACTCGTTTCATAGATAAATCATAATTTTCATTCACATTTTGAACGATTGATTAGAGATCACAAAAAAAATAAATAAATATTCATGGACATATTACACAGATCTTTTTAGCTCTATACAAAGTACAACTAAATGACTTCTGTTATAGGTGCTAACTAGACGATAGATTTTATACAATAAATACATAGATAACATCCAAGACCCGAGACAAATTAGAAAAGTTCGTTTCCTAGTTTGACCCGGCCAGGGATCGAACCCGAGACCTTCGGTTTTACAGTCAGCGTGCCAAACTGCTACGCCACCGAGGCCGTCAATTACTTATAATTATGTTGTGTCATTGCTGTTAAATCATTATTAATAAAACACTATTATTAATGAGTCATTAATAATACTGTTTATCATAATGAAAAGATCATTACGTCAAAGGATTGCTTTGTATTTCAACATCTCTGTGTAGTTAGACATTTTAGCAAATGACCTATCAATCTACTTTTAGGGTTCCCTACCCGAGGAGTGCTAAACTGGACCCTTTCACTATGCATAGTAGGAAGCTTAGGCCATACTCCACCTCGGGGGACACATACATACGTATTATAAATTATTTTTATTAAGATGCTGCAACCTAATAGGGGATGTATTGTCAAAGGGGAAGATAAAAAGTACCCGGAACCGGCGTGCGTGCGTGCAACGACATATGAACGTTGATGAAGCGAAGGTGATCTGTCAGGATCGTGGGAAGTGGCAGTCCCTGGTCTCTGCCTATCACTCTGGGATACAGGCGTGAGGCTATGTATGTATATAAAAAGCTGCGGATTAGGAGAAAAAGAATGATGTTAAACAGCCGGAAAGACAGACAGATAGTTATATCTGTCTGTCTTTTCGGGTGTTTTACACGTACTTGTAAGGATAAAATAGTCACTAATTTTAATGAGCCGCTTTCAGCTTTACAAAGCACTTCATAGATGGCGCTTATACGCGTGCGCATACAAAAACGAGGACTGTCAAATTTCGCTCAGCGCAGATAAATTTTGACAGTCGTTTTCCGGTTCTTCTATGGCCACGCATGTCAGCGCCATCTATGAATTGCCTTGTGAACTTGTGCTGAAAACGACTCATTGAACCTTTAAATAAAGTTCAAAACCATTTTTTTATGTATCGTATAAACGTCCGACTGCAAGGCACTGGCATTCTTTGAGAGAAAGAGAGAGAGAGAGAGAGTACGAGCTTAATTACGACGCGTACCCACCGCTGATTAATAATATCAAGCGCTGAGGTATTTGAACACCTCAGACACTCAGGTTTTCTCACGATATTTTTCTTCACAGTTTGCCAAAACCAATGAAAATATATATGCTATTCATCTATCTATCTTAAAAAGGGATCTATCTTTAAAACCAAATAGGTAGCTAGTTTAATTTTTTACCGATAATTCGCGAAACAAGCACGCGTGCATACGAACACTAATTATCGTTCACGAAGCAAAGGTTATTTGTGGCAGTGGCAGTCCATGGTCTTTGCCAGATCCCAGAGAGGTATACAGGCGTCTTTGAAATTTTCACGGAATAGGAATTGTTGGCGACAGACATTTTTTATTGTTTATTTTGACTTTTGTACATTTATATTGTCTTTTTTACTTATAACAGTTTTAAATTTAGTTTCTGTCAATCTAGTATTAATTGTCTTGTGAATATATTATGATCGAGTAAACACGAAACTATAAATATAAATATATTTTTATTAAAAAAAAAAAGTAGGTTACCATACGGTGCTTAACCGGAATTATCAAACAATAAAATATAAAGGGTTGTCTGGAAGAAATTGCATTTAGCAATAAGATCGCCAATTGTACTCTGTATCTTTACATGTTCTATAATAGGTGCTCTGGTGTATACTAAAGAATATTCTTATCTTATCTTATCCTATAAAAGGGTCTCCTTACCACAAACGTGTTTGTTTTTTTTTTAAAAACGGTAATTACATACAGGCATCAAAACTGGCGTCATGTTGATGCTTATTTTAATATTCTAAAGACAAATGTTCTAAATTGACTTACTTTAGTAATAGTAAAGACAAACAATATCGATATTTCTAAACTGCACCGACTACCTGTCTCTAATTTGTCGTCTCCGTCTATGGTTGCCTAGATGAAATTAATTGAGTAATAATGGCACCAACTGTAATATATTTTAGATAATTTTATTACTGCAATTTGTATATACAATAAGGAATATTCTAAATATCTATTTTATAATAGAAACCACCAACGGCAAGCCGGACTTACTAAATGCACTATCAATATAAATCAATATTATTAGTTCTACCACCGGCCACAAGATGGCGTCACTGGTACGGAACCCTCGGCGCGTGAGTCCAACTTGCACTTGGCCGGTTCCTATTTTAGTAAGCCTCAATAACAGGCAATTTCTTAACAGCAACTGCAACTTTATTGATAGCGGTCGAGTGTCATCTATCAAGAGCAATCACGATTCCCAATCAACAACCGATCAAAACCGTTAGGTCATGCCGCCGTCAGTCTGTCTGGCTGTCTCAATAATTTCTTACGTAATTGCTTTGTGGACATGAAACAATTCATAAAACTGCCTCGTTGGTCTAGCGGTATCACGGCTGATTACCATGCTGGAGGTCGTGGATTCGATTCCCGTCGGGGGCCGCCGTAGAACTGTACAAATGGCCTCAATCATTTCCCATGTTTGTGACGTTCTCGCTTGGTTACCATAGCGTATAGTTTGAGACCATTTTGTTTTGTTTGATCGAAAGGGATTTTTTGGCAAAGGCAGGCACCAGGCGGATTTTTTTTTGTTGCCTATAAGCATTTTGAAGTATAAAGTAAAGGGTCAAGTGGCAGGATTTTTGCAGTTAGTCTCATAGTTGAGCTATTGTGAAATGTAAAGTAAGGGGTCAAGAGACAGGATTTGCCTGACGAACGCAATACCTATTTAGACACAAGGACACAGGCGCCTCTTGCAGAAAATGCGTGTGCTTCAATTTAAATTGACAGATTGGGAATTCATATTTAGAGGTTTAATTGGGTGCCGTTGCAATATTTACATACATATATGTATGTACCTCACGCTTGTACCCCAGAGGGGTAGGCAGAGACCAGGGACTGCCGTTTGCCACGATGCTAACAAATCACCTTCGCTTCATCAACGTTCATAAGTCGTTGCATACACGCACGCCGGTTCCGGGTATTTTTTGTCCTTCCCCTTTGCTAATACATCCCCTATTTGGTCAATGTATGCCCGCCTGGGACGTCCCTTAACATCCCTTTCACTTACATTCGCAATATATATTTGTTTCGTCAATTTTTCTTCCTTCATCCTCTCCACATGTCCAAACCAACGCAATATTCCTTTCTCAATTGTATTCACTACATCCTCTTTCAGTCCACAACGTTCACTAATCAGACTATTGCGTATCCTGTCATTCAAAGTAACACTACACAAGGACCTTCTCAAGGACCTAATTTCTACTGCATTAACTCTATTACGTTGATATAATGTTGTATTATCGTTCTAAAAAAAACCACTTCCAAATTAATCAAACAAAACTTACAGTACAACTAGTCGCGTAGCGTAAATGGTTTAGACCAATTAATTATACATCAGCTGTCAGTATGTACCTATCCATCCATTAAGGTATGAATTATTTCTTTAACAATTTTTCTCATACAATACTCGAGAGTGGACTAAATAATTCATATAATTAACGTTTCCCTTGACACTAAATATAGATACAAATGGAATCAGATCATGAAGTGAACCATCATTGCAGTGTGTGTCATCATCATTTGCAGTGGCCAAGAGCAATGTGTGTCGTTGAATTAATTAAATATGGTGCAAGTGAAGAGACTCCTCAAGTTTAAAGTTGCCAATCCGCGGCAGGTGTGTGATTATGCGCTTCAGGGCGCTAACTAGGGCTACCCATGAAATAACAATCATAACATACATACACATAAATACATAACTTCACGCCTGTATCCCAGTGGGGTAGGCAGAGAACAGGGACTGCCACTTGCCACAATCCTGACAGATCACCTTCGCTTCATCAACGTTTATAAGTCGTTGCATGCACGCACGCCGGTTCCGCGTACTTTTTATCAATTCAACAATCATAACTTGGTTTATAATCCGTTTTTTTTAAAGTAATAAAAGAATCTTAATATCTGTAGTAATTATTTAAGAACATACAGCCTAGGATATTTATACAAAATTGTAACAAAACAGAACTAGAACAAAAATTAAATTCAAAACTGATATGACTGTGTTAAAAACGATCTATAAAAAGAAATACAAAAAAATAAAGAGGTCTGTCGCTAACATGCGAGTAGAAAGTACAGTTGTCGCCCCAAGTGAGAATGACGTTTTGGAGGAGTTCGATAACAAATAAATACTGTGACACGAGATTTCTATAAAGGGTGTCTCATTCAAATCGGTCAGTATGGGAAAGTCTGAAACTATAAGACATACGAAGATCTGTTCTGAGGAACCATGTCATCGATTTTAATAACAAGAAAAACTGTATTCATACATTTTAAAAAACATCTGTACTGCGTTCGGGAATCGAACCCGGTTGTTTTGAAAAAAAAAACTTCTATTAATCAAACACTAACAGTCAATTGAAAAGCCCACTTAAAATAAATATGTATATACTTATTTAAAGATTAAGATCGTTACCTAAACGTGTTGAATATTGTATTGAAAAAGGCGGCGGTCACTTCGAGCACCTACTAAAATAAATTAAAGTATGTGAAAACAATGCATTTTATTCATTTTAGACATCATGTTTCATACAGACATTTACACAATCGATATCTAAATAGAAATAGTGTAGGTTATTTTTTTAAAACCACCGGGTTCGATTCCCGAACGGAGTACAGATGTTTTTTAAAATGTATGAATGCAGTTTTTCTTGTTATTAAAATCAATGACATGGTTCCTCAGAACAGACCTTCATATGTCTTATAGTTTTAGACTTTCCCATACTGACCGATTTGAATGAGACACCCTGTATATGAAATAATCTGAAAAATACTATATAATGAAACAAACATTGTACGAACTCCAATTGCATTAGGGTGTTAGTTAGACCTGAGATTTCTTCTCTTAGTCTCATAGCAGCAAGCGCTGAGATAGGTTAACACTTCAGACACTAGGATTTCTTCACGATGTTTTCCTTCACAGTTACTAAGTGGTATTGCTGCTATAACTTCACAAATGTAAGTGACTTAGAAAACGAGGTCTTTTGGTGCATGCTGGGATTCGAACATAAGACTTTTCGATCACGACAAACCGCTACCACCGCTTCTGCATTAGAGTATATCAGTAATTACACATTTTAGAAGTAAAGACTTACTAAGACTTACTTAAGAAACTATTACGCTAATTCCTACATTTCCTTAACACAATCCATCATTCTACAATAGAATTTTCTTCTACGATCTTAAAACAAATACTTAAAAAAATTAAACCGACTTCAAATCAGTGTGACACTAAAATGCAAAAATAATTTAATCACCTTTTTACCCGTATGGCTTGGACCAAGCCCTGCGCGGGTCAAGGTCGACACAATTATCGAATAGCGAACAAATTAAAGAAGCTCCCATTCAGACGAATAGTTGATCATTTTTAACCACGTCTACAGACCTCTAGTTGTCAGTTAAAAGTACTAAATTGTAGGTCCGTTGACTGGACATGTTGGGTTGCCTAGTAGATGTGTTTGGTGATCTCCTATTTGAAGGTACTGATACTGGACTAAGTTTCATAGTTGCATATGGACATAAAATGGCTTTATATGTGTTTTGCAACTATTTACTCGCAGTAATGCGCACTTGAATGATCGTGAACTGTATTTTTTTTTATAATTAATTACAGTTTTTCTTAAAGTCTAATAGCACTCTAAATGTGGCAATATTCTCTGCTTGTTTATCCGACTGCAAAAGCAAAGGTGTGTGGTTTTTCGTGCAGTATGTATGTATGTTTTTTGTGACAGCCCAGCGAAAGCAAACAATCAATGTCTAATACGAAGGGTAAACGACGCGAGTGTCATAATCCGCTACATATAGTGAAGGAAAAATTAGTGGAAAGCAGCTGACATATTATAAGAAAAAAATATTTATATATTTTCTTTATGTAGCTTACATACGTCCCGTTGCAGACCACAGGTCTTCTCTGAGAAAGAGAAAGCCTGGGCTTCATTACCTTGCGTGCCCAGCACGGATTGGCAATTTCAAGCGCTGAGGTAGTTGTACACCTTAGATACTTAGGAATACTGACGATGTTTTCAATAACTCCACAAACACATAACTTTGAAAAAGTACTTTCCAGGACTCGAACCTACGAACTCACGATTGAGCATCCGGTGTTCTACCACACCGCTATCGCCGCTCTTAAAAACATAAAAAGAAAACACCCGCCTGATAAATAGTATTAAATAAAACCTGGATGAACAAACTAATCGCTTTAGTTTAATCGCGATTGTTTAGGAATTTTTAAAGGTTTTCTTGTTGTTTTTAGCGTAAATATTTTTTCATAGAAAAAATGGTTCTTGCTTGAATCTAGTAAGGAATGTTTATGACATAAAGGTTTGTCAGGATTGTGGCAAGTCGCAAACTGTAGTCCCTGCACTCTTCCAGGGCGTGATTTTATGTGTGTATTATAAACTTTAGCTCCTCTCGTTAGTAACACATAGAGTTGTAAAGACCCCGAATTACGCGCACCAATTCTTAATCGATTCCTACCGTCTAATTGTCAGATTTCATGATATGACATTTATACGATTGGATATTATGCTCAGGATATGGTGCGCGTACTAGGAGCAAATCATTCGTAAAGTCACTGATAGTAATTAATTTTGTTAGGAAAACTAACAGCTTATCACTAACACATTAAATTTACACAAATAATTATAAATTTATAAAAACCCAATAAAAATTAATATGATGTGGTGGTACATTATCGTCATCATCATCTGCCTTCCACTGCCCACTGCTGGGTATAGGCCTTCTCCCCATCACGCCATCCTTCGTGGTCTCTCGCCATTCATATCCACAGGCTCTTTGCCTACTTGACCACATCCTACATATCTCAGATTAATTCATGAATTTCTTCTTCATCTTATTCAGGCTCTATTAGTCCACTGGTGGACAAAGCCCTCCCCAACCCAGTAGCTCAAGGTTGTGCCGTCATTAAGGTCAAGGCCCATAATTCCCACGCTGCGCATGCAGGTTGGGGATCGCAGTTTGGTGGAATTTGTTGAAAGGCGACTAAGGGACACAAACCAACCGGTTTGTGAAGAATATGGGTTGGTGCTATTCTCTAGGCCGATACCACACAGCATTCATTAATAAAAAAAATTAAAACCTGTTTAGAGGCTAAAAATTCCTCCCATAGCGGGACTCGAACATGGGCGGAATTTATAGCCTCTAAATAGGTTTTTAGAATTTTCCTCAGCACGGGTTAGTGTAACAAAAAGAATAAAATTTAATTTTACTTTCATTACTTATTTTTTTAAATTTAATCACCATGGTTAAGCTCTGCTATCAGGGCAAAATTAATGAAACTAAATTAAATCAATTATTTCAACGTAAACGATTTACATTCTGTTTGCTGAAAGTCAATGTACAATGTAAAAGCGTATGCACCAAAGAGTATATAACCACTTGGTATGTACCTCAGATTAATTCATTAATTTAATGAATTAATCTCCTGTACATACGCATACTCACTACATAGCCGTCGAACAAAAAGTCATTCACATTCCGCAAAACGATGACATTCTTTAACCAAACTTAGGCATACCTTTTGCTCTACTTCTTATCTGAAAGTTCATCAGAAAAACATCGCGCTTGCCTGCCAATTGAAATCCAACCTTAACCATAAGCTTTGAAAGTCCAAAAACGACTAACAACTTTCCGAATGCACACGAAGAACACAACGATACACGGACGAAAAAGTTTACAGGAATATAAGCTTCGGAGCTTAAGTCTTAAAGATTGTTTCTCCGTAGCCAAGAACTCTGCGCAGTGCAGTAATTGCAATACAATACGGGCGTGCACATTTTGACAATGAAATGGTTGAAGCAGTTTAAATACCTGACATTTGGAGAGGTCGATTCAAGGGTTAGAACTGGTGCATTTGAGTGCTATGAGAAACGAACAACCGACTTGGGGAAAGATGGCGCTGTCTTCGCTGCGAATCCGGGTTCAAACCTCGGTTCCATCGATGCAGTTCTTGATAGTTTATCTAAAAGTTTTTAAAAACTATTACTTTATATTAGAGATGAGCAACTCACTTGAGCAACTGCAATCAAAGCGAAATTATAAAATCCAAAGCCTTCCGACCAGGTGGGATGATGATCTACGAAAAACTGCAGACAGATGCTGGATGCGGCAAGCTGAAGACAGGGCGCTATGGCACTCATTAGGGGAGGGCTATGTCCAGCAGTGGACTACATAATATAGCCTGAAGAAGAAGACGAAGAATTTTATTTAAGCGTAAAGTATTTACATTCTGTTTGCTAAATGTCGACGTACAATGTAAATGTGGAATTTCTAGTTGAGACTACGAAATATAAGAAATCTATTTCTCAAATATGCTCTGTTGGTACTGTTTTTTTTTTACGTAGCCTCTATGTTTGTGTCCCACTGCTGGGCAAAGGCCTCCCCCAATTTAGTCCAGAGTTTCCTGTCCTGGGCCACCTCAGGCAGATGGCTGTCGAGATCATCTCTCCACCGTCTTAGTAGAAGACGGTACTGTCATTATTAACATTTAATGCACAAGTTGCTTTCAGCTGATGCGTCTATATCACTGCAATTTTGTAAACCTGTAATATTTGAGCTTTATGTCATTTTCGTCGTTGTTTTGTGCTTATTTATTGCAGCTATTACAATTAAGATATAATCATATTGTTACCTTTCGCTGTCTTTAGAGTTTGTATGCCTGTCTCCAAGTTATGTAAATATAAAATAAACCCGTGATTGGCCACAGATAAATCATATTTATAACAGTGAATATTTATTAACTCGTGCTGTGGGTTTTGTAAAAAAATAAAATAAAAAATAAAAAAATAAGGGAAATAAATAATATATATAAATAATAATAATATAAATAATAAGGGAAACGTGCTGTGTGGTGTCGGCCTAGAGAATAGTACCAACACAATTCTTCCCGCGGCTGTCGTAAAAGGCGACTAAGAGATACAAACCGGGGGGTGGGCAGCAGCGCCCCCTGCACTACAATTCCACCGAACTGCGATCCCCAACCCGCATACCAGGCATGGGGATTATGGGCATTACCCCCTATGATAGCTCAGCTTGGCGCTCTTTAGGGAAGGGCTATGTCCAGCAGTGGACTAGTATAGCCTGACGATGATGATGACGACGAAAGGCATTTATGCCCACTAAAACACATGTTGTGTTTTTAGTATTGTGCCGTTAAATAAAAGTTTCATCTATCTATCTCCCTATCTATGTCAAAACTCAATTATTATGTTACTAAATATACGTATGATTAAGTCATCATCAGCCCGGTAAACCCCACTGCTGGGTATAGGCCTCTTCATTTCCACGCCAACCAGCACGGTCTCGCGCCAGTCTCATCCACTGTTTGCCGGCTACTTTACATAGGTCATCTGACCATCTGGCTGGTGGTCTGCTTACCGACCGTTCCCAAAATGATTATGTGAATACATTTTATCTTATGTTGCTATAAAGGGCTTCCCTCAGGTTGACCAATGTAGGCTGATCGATTGGGCTACTTAACATTGAGTCGAGTTTAACTTATACAGAAGCTTCATAGCAATGTTTTAGACCAGAACCTTATTTAGACCGAAAATTTAAAAAGTTGGTCTTGCTATTCCCGAGTTAGACTCACTAATTTATACTAAGGCCACTGCCTTAATTTCATGTTAAAAGTAAGTCCATTAATGTTTCATAAAAACACAATCTAAATTCTACTTCGTATACAACTAAGTAATCCCTAATCATGTACCTTTCAGATGGTGGACTACGTTTTCACACTTACAGGAGCAAATGTGGGTCACCACAAATGGTTGGTCGGCGTTATAAGTCGTATAATTATAAATTGAATCGCAGGTGCATCAATGCCCTTAAAAGCTGGTGGTCGAGACAGAATGACGAGTAGTATCTAGTTTTTTGCTGGCACATTACGGTCAAGCTCTTTATTTAAATTGCAGATGGCATCTCGATTCAATTCACCGGGTTTTACGAAAAAAATGTGCAGGATTTTTGCCATAAGTCTTACATAACCTTTGAACATTTCTCTCCGAAAGAAGGCCTCAGCCCATGCTGGGGCTTGGGTTTCTTCCTGCATCGCAGGAAGGTTAGGCCATACTCCACCACGGGGGCCAACTCCGTGTTGGTGGCGGATTGTAAGACAGTGGCCGACACCAAGCCGCCCATAAGGCCTCTGATACGGATTACCGACTGCCATTACATGACAGCCGGCACCAACGGATTAACGTGCCTTGCGAAGCACGGAAGCGCTCAGAAAAAATGCCACCAGCAGCGGTAGTCACAGTATGGGCACCCACTCAATACCTGACCTGTTTTTGATTAACCCAAGCGATTGATTCCAATCACTCGGTTCCACTGGGACACAAGCGCTTCAATTGCATATATATTCAATCATTCATCATAATTACATCAATCCTCCGATTGTAAGACAATGGCGAGCCTTACAGTCAGTTGTTATCGAGCCGCCCATAAGGCCTTTGACATGGCTTAACAACTGCCATTACATGACAGCCGGCACCAACGGCTTTACGTGCCTTGCGAAGCACGGAAGCGCTCGGAAAAATACCACTAGCGGTAGTCACGGGACGGTCACCCAGCCTGCACCTGACCGCGCCTGTTGTTGTTTAACTCAAGTGATTGATTCCAATCACTCGGTTCACCTAGGCCACGATCCCTACGGCCTAATAAGAAGATATTTACAAAAAAAAATAATGTAAGTATGTACTGAATTGATACCACTTTTATGAGGATTTTTAATAATAAGTTTGATGTCCTCCACAACGATTCGCATGCCACTTGCCATAATGACAGATCACTTACGCTTCATCAACATTTATTAGTCGCTGTCATGCACGTACGAACGGTTTTGGATACTTTTTATCTTTCCTTTTTTAATACATCCCCGATTTATGTCTGCCTGGAACGTCCTTTACAGGCCCTGCTTTTGCTCGATATATTTATTTCGGCAATCTTTCTTCCTTCCTCCTCTCCACATGTGCAAACCTAGACAATACATCCTCATTCAGTCCACTTATCTAACCAAACTATTGCGTATCCTGTCATTCAAAATTAGACCAGACCATACTTCTCAAGGACCTCATTTCTACTGCATTAATCCTACTTTGTAGAGTCTTTTGGTACACCCAAGTCGCGCTACCATACATAAGTGTTGAAGACTTGTATTGGATAGCCAATCTATCTCTTTTGGACATGTTTTGGCTACTCACGAAGAAGTGGAAGGAAGCATTTACACAATTTCCCGCTTTTGCTCTCCTTTCTATACAAGTACCTTCACCTTTTTCTTGTTTTTTTTCGTGTTACAAATACTGTCTAAATGTTTACAAATACTGAGGTTTGTTTAACTTACTTCCATATCAAACCTTGTATGACCCCACTGCTGGGGCACTGGTCTCCTCCTGCATTGCAGGCAGGTTAAGCCGTACTCCACTACGGGGGCCAAGTCCGAGTTGGTGGAGGATTGTAAGGCAGCGGCGGGTCTTACTGTCAGAAGTTATCAAGCCGCCCATAGGGCCTCTGACATGGCGACTGCAATGACATTTAGCTTACTTGAACAAATTTAACTTAAACTGCTTTGATTACAAACACATCTTTCATCTAAATAACCTTTCACTTTGTATTTTGTGTATTACACAAACGCACAAAATATGGTATACACATTTTTTGAATAGCGTTTCTGTCAATTAATCTGCTATATTCAAAAAAGCTTACAAGGATCTTTTAATGAAGAAGAAGAACGCATTATCCCTCTTAAGCGATTGAAATATTTATCACGCCCCACTTGAACTACTTAGGAGGTCCATTTGCGCTGGTAAAATTAAATTAAATGTCTATCAATTAACTGCAATTAAAACAGGCTCGTTTCACAAAAAAGTCAATCAACTTGTGCAAATCAAGTGCCATACTGCGCATCTGAACTGTAAAATTATACACCAAAGTAATTAAAATCGCACGATTCCTCGCTTTGAATTCACCGAGTTCAGATAGCTTATCAGCCTACGCATGTATTCAGCTCTATTTGACTGCATTACGGCTGATTTTGCAACATATTTTCTTTGTAAAGGTTGATGAGAAGTTTGACTGCACAGATTACGATAATCGATACCCGTTTCCATCCAATTCTTGCACTTGTGACATGGGCGGTAAGCACTAATTTAAACTCATTTTACCTCTACTAGGACTTAACTCGTATGCTGGAAATTCAATTTTATAAGTTTCTTACTTGGAACGGCAGTGATTTGAACTTCGAACGAAAAGATAATATATTTCATAAAAAATATATTCACATTTGCCTAGCCAAACCGAGTGATTGGAATCAATCACTTGAGTGAGGCAATAACAGGCGCGGTCAGGTGCAGGATGGGTGACCGTCCCGTGACTACCGCTAGTGGCATTTTTTAATTTTTTAGTTGGTGGCGGCTGCCATGTAATGGCAGTCGATAAGCCATGTCAGAGGCCTTATGGGCGGCTTGATAACTTCTGACAGTAAGGCCCGCCACTGTCTTACAATCCTCCACCAACCCGGTCTTGCCCCCCGTGGTGGAGTATGGCCTTACCTTCCTCCGATACAGGAAGAGACCCGTGCCCCAGCAGTGGGGACATACGGGTTGATATCGATATTCACATTTTGACAATGTGTTCTAAAAAAACCAACTTGTTCAATTTGGTTTTTGGGGCTTCGAAGAGTGCTAACCAAGGAGTTTAAAACGTTCTTTGCCACGCAAAGACTATAAGTAGATTTCTGAGTAAGCATAGTAAGAAAACTCCATAATCTCCTTCAATATTCCCTTAGTTTATATAGTACACTGCTGAACTTTAATAAGTCTCCCTCAAGGCAAATAACTTTTTTTCTGTCCTCAGCCATTCTCATCTAACTACTACCATCAAAGTGCCAGAGATCGACAGTTTAGTAAGCTGATGGGTGACCTACGTTTCCAAGTTCGTGGTCTCCAATCTAGAATCTCTTTAGGCTATGCTAATCACAGTTATATAATCATTAATTTAATAACGTTTAATAGCTAGTGTTTAGCATTAGGAATCATTAAGAAATATTCGATATCAACCCTTGTATGTCCCCACTGCTGGTACATGGTTCTCTTCCTACATCGCAGGAAGATTAGGCCATACTCCACCACGGCGACAAAGTCCGCGTTGGACGAGGATTGTAAGACAGTGGCGGGCCTTACTTTCAGAAGTTATCAAGTCGCCCATATGGCCTCTGACTTGGATTAACGACTGCCATTATACGACTGCAGGCGCCAAACGGCTTAGCGTGTCTTGCGAAGCAAGGAAGAAATACTATGTTGTAGCATATCGTTCGGTAGGCACGAACTAGGTAGTTTAAACATAACAAACATCATCTTAGTTCTTTGATGATGTATTTATGATTGTTTTGGTCAGCCGCTACTGCTACTGCCCTGAAAAAAAGTTAGATAAATAGAGATAGGGAAAACTTTATCGCACCATCAAACCAAAAAGAATAAATGGAAAGAAAATTATGATGTCAAGTTTGTGGTGTATCTCAATTGTCACATAAGATAGCTGACCCTGAGTTGTGCTGAAAGTGTGAGCCCTCAGCGCAGATTTTCAGGCACATTCGATGGAAACCCTAGAGTGCAATCATAATACTTAAAACTCTTTTCTTCTTAGAGCTTTATTTCGACAAAAACAGTTTCTTATGGTTCCGTAACTCAAAAAGAAACCTTTATAGGATCCATTTTTAGGATCCAATATGTTCTCCATCCGTCCGTCCATCTGTCTGTTTAGACCCTTTATCTCGGAAACGCGAGAAGCAATAAATTGAAATTAAAACCGTATACTAAAATCTACAGTAAAAGACTGTAGATTTTAATATACGGTGAGATGTAAAAAAAATCAAAGTTATAAATTAACGTCAAATTAAGTTACTGCCATTTATGCCGCGAGACTACGTGTATTTTGACACTCAAGGCAATCATAGGCTACTTCGCGTTTTTCTGGAACTATGAAATTGGGCAAGTGGTATTGTCATCTACTAATAATGCAGAAAAAAATCTGAAAATATACATTTGTATGTATTTTTTTTTAACTAACATGTGCTAAGGACAATAGGTTTTTAAAATTGTCCTTAGCACGGGTTAGTGCATTAAATAGAATATAATCATGTGGGCATAGCAATATCATTCCGATGTTAAAACCTAACTGCAAAGTAGGTACTCAGGGCTGCAAGTGATGCAAATTACTTCAGCCAGATGTCGCTGCTTGTACGTAATACAGAGAATATTGTAAAAGGTTCGAAATTTCACTGATGCCGGTGCCCAGTAGCCCAGTTGGAAGAGCGCTGGCACGGATAGCCAGAGATCGCGGATTCGAATCCCAACATGGGTGGAATTTTGAGCCTCTCAATAGGTTTTCAAAATTATACATTTGTAAATTATTAAAAAAATTGTCTTTGAAGATCAGAAAAAGCACAGAAAAATACAGCGAGATTCGATTCCTAAACTATTTAAAATATCTATATTACCTCTACAAAATTTGCACGGAACCCACGGTACGCGAGTGCGTCTCGCACTTGGCCGGTTTTTACTATTTTTTGTAGCCTATATAAGTCCCACTGTAGAGCACAGGCCTTCTCCCAGAAAGAGAGAGTCCGGGCTTAATTACCACGCGTGCACGCCTTTTCACTTAATAATGTAAAATTACGCGTCTATACAAACATCCTTGCCCTGCAACTTACAAACGCTTAGCGCGCTCGACAAAATGGGACCAAATCGAATGTATGTGAACCTCAGGCCTTACAATTTGAATATCGTCCACAGGATTGGTATATATTGAGGCAGATCCTCTCCGGCGGTCACATTTCTCTATCGGGAACCACCGTGCGAGCATCGCCATGAAATATGTGGGTATTTACAATTTTACAATCACATTGAGCGCCGTTTGCTCCCATTCTAACTGCGTCGTCATAGTTTCGGTGTGTGTGCCCCTGCGTTGCTCCCGAGTGTTTAGCCGGCGTGAAAGTTTGATCAGTCAAGTGTTGAGTGGTGTAATAGTTTTGTGCAAAATGTTTTGGTGGCAGTTGTCCTTTTTAACCGACTTCAAAAAAAGGGATGTTCCTAATATGTTATTTTAGTCGTTTATTCAAAAACTTAACAGAATACATAATAAATACAAAACTTCCTTCACAGAAATTTACTTCACAGAATATCTGGTTTATTCGTCAGTAGAGTTGTTTTTTTAATGCGAAAATTATCGCTGATAATTCTTTCCCACGTTGCCTGGTAACATTAGTTGATTTCTGAAAGCACTGTGTTTTAAGCGTTTTATGGTCGGCGCCGGCATTAGTTTGTTCTTTTCCTTTTTACGCATGTCGTACGTGAAAAACTCTCACGGCATCACGGCAGTGTTTATTTATTTATTTACGCGCTTCTCAGTTTAAATAGTCTGCGGTAAAGGAAAAGACGTTTTCTGTGGCAAAGGGAAAAACGATAACATATACTTTTTTAACTAAGGGATGAGGGGCATTTTAGAGAAATCTTGCTGTCTTAAATAACACCGTTAGAATATGGATTAACAGTTTCGAAATCACGAATATTTACGAATATATTTAGAGAAATATAATCAAAATATTGTTCGAATTGTTTACATTTAAGCTAATTAACTGAGCGGTTTTTTTTTCCCCAATAAATTATCTATTTTTAATCATTAATATTAAAAATTGCTGTTGGTGCTGTCATGTAATGGCAGTTGTTAAGCCATGTCGGAGGCCTTATGGGCGGCTTGATAACTTCTGACAGTAAAGCCTCCACTGCCTTACAATCCTGCACCAACCCGGACTTGGCCCCCGTAGTGGAGTATGGCCTGACCTTCCTGGGATGCAGGAAGAGACCCGTGCCCCAACAGTGGGGCATACAAGGGTTGATATCGAATCAATTATTTATTTAAAGTTCTATATATAATGTGGTACTCAATTAAAATTTAATTTGGCCATATTAACGTGACAAGGTAGCCCAGCTTCCTTCAGGTGTTATTTTTTGGTACATATTGCGCCACAATTGAATGGAATATATCAGACATAACGACTTTCTAAACGATGTAGTCATAAGACATATTCAGTGTTAACATTAATAAAACACGGTTTCTCGTTCACCACTAATCTGTTTAATAACCTTGCGCTATGGCCCTAATTAGGGGAGGGCTATGATCAGCAGTGGACTAATATAGCCTGAAGAAGAATAACAATAATCTTTTTATGGGCTGTTAACAACTGTCAACTGACTGAATTGCGAAAAAAAATACAGAACTTTTTAGAATATACCTTCGGGCTCTAGAGTAGGCTTAGGTTTTCGCCGAAAGCACACGAGTGTAAGTCCACTTCCTGCTCTGTATAAATCTTTTTAATACAGTCGCTCAAAAAATGGCGTAGTACAGGGACGTATAGCGTGCGGGATGCGGGCTATTACACACTCGTGCTTTTTTTACCTTTCCCGCACTCATGCGTTTTCTTTCGCAACTGTCAAAATAATGTCTATTAAAAAGAAAAACCAACCATGAAGTTTTTACTAAAAAAATCATAGAAGTTTTTATGAGCTACTAATTTGTTTCAATATCAGATTTAATGATTTGATTAAGTGAGTTAAGTTAGGTTTCATTTCATCTCATTGAATTTCATACCAATAAAAAAATTCTACAGAAGACTTGGCTGTATGGGCATAGTTCCCTTTGCCTACTAGAATGGGTGAAGAAAAAAAATCTCTGCTTATATTTTTTTACGGTTGGCGCCATTTTCCAAATAATTTCTTTTATTTTTTTTTTAAATTGCTTATTTTTTTGCAACTGTATTAAAAATAGTCGTTCAATACACGTGCGGAACCGTCATTGCAACTTGTTCCGACTGTCAACCCTCGCCTTCGGCTGCGCCTCGGTTCGGGTAGACATTTGTCGGAACTCTTTGCAATGGTAGCCTTTCCGCACTTGTAATGAAATATACTATTTCTTCACTATTTTGAAAATGTATGTAAAGTTATAAATAACAATACAAAATAAGCCTTTCCTTATTGCAGTATCCGATTCTATCTGATAGTAGCCGAGGTATATTCTAAAAGCTAACAGACTATTAATATCACAATATTACAGTCAGATCTGTAACGAACTTTTAATGTACGATTGGTAAAGCTGATTGTAAAGATACATTGGCGAAAGGCAGGCTGAGCTAAATGGCGTGAGAAGAAACTAACTGTGGAAAGAAGGTATTAGGCATTTTTACATTTTTTGCTCATTTGTCTGGATTTTAATGAATCTTGTTATCATCATCAACCCATTATGTCCCTACCGAGGGGCACGGGTCCCTTTCCTGACAAAGGGCCAAGTCCGGATTTCTGGAAAGAATTACACTAATATTAGGTATATCACATATCATCACACTATCACATCACATTACACTAATATTTTGAAGGCGAAAGTTTGTGAGTGTGTAGACTTTTAGTCCGGATCTACTTACGGTTGTTGTTATATCTGCGAATCGGAGCGAAACCTGGTCGGACTCTTCCGATATAACAACAACCGTAAGTAGATCCGGACTAAAAGTCTACAATGTGTTGTGCTTACGAAAGTTTTAGTTCAAAAGTTTGTGAGTATGTATGTTTGTTACTTCTTCGCGTCTAAACGACTGGAGCGATTTTGTTACTATTGGTTGATTCAACGTCATCGATGCAGGTGACTATTAGTTTTTAAAAACCTATTTAGATGCTAAAAATTCCACCCATGCCGGGATTCGAACCCGCGACCTCTGGCTATCCGTGCCAGCGCTCTATTAAAATTTGATATGGCAGGCACAAGGCACATGATGTGTGGTGTGGGCCTAGAGAATAGCACCAACCCAAATTCTTCCCCGAGTGTCGTAAAAGGCGACTAATGCCCGGTTTCTGAGGTCCATTTAAACCCAGTTTATCTATTCCATACCGCTATTGATTCAATAACTAGACATTTTACGTTTCTGAACACCTATGCAAAAGATAGATAGTTTAAACTTGGTTTAAACTTCGTTCAACTTAACCGCCCGGATTTGGTCGTTTATCGAATCTATAACTTTATTTGACGTTTCAAGTGACATTAGACAGTTTAGGTTATTTTACATAAATTGTATTTTCCTTGTGAAAAACAACCAGAGTCTTGTTATTTTTATCTTGTTAGGACTATATTTTCATCCTAAATAATAGTTTGTTAGTATGGAGTACACTAGTTCATCAGATTCGGAAGTGATGGAGCTTGTTGCGTGCCCAAGCTTTTTTCTTGCCTTTTTCTGTCGTCCCATCAGTTTTTTTTTATTATCAATGATCGAAGCAAACTCTTTAGCTATTTCGATAAGCAATAACTTTTCTCGTTCCGTAAAGTTCTTGCTCCGTTTTCAGGGATCCTTAGTAGCTTCCATTATAACAATAGATACATACGTGCAGCAAGAAGGAAGAATAAATTAACACACATTTATGTAAAGTATGGACAAGTACCTAGGAACTGATCACAAATGTAAATGGAACTGATAAACAAAATTGCCGCACAAAACTAACATCTGACTTTTTTTTTCTTGTCAGTGGTTAAGATACATTATTGGTTTAGGTTGTGAAAAAGATTTCTCATCTATTAAAAAAAAATCTTACTGTAAGTTGATTTAAAACTATTATTTTAATTATTTTATGTATGTATGAAAAGCCTGAATCTACAGTAGAATACAGATGAAATGCGTATGTTAAGAGTAGGCTTCAAAATAGTCCCATCTAATGGCGGAATGGTGAACTACTTATCGGTTCGAGAACTATACGACCGTCCTGCGTGTACTCAGAAACGCATTGACAATTAACTGACGTTTATTGAACTGATAACTTTATAGCTAGTGAACCATTAACTGTAAACCTCAGAAACCGGGCATAAGTGACACAAACCGGGGGTGGGCAGCAGCGCCCCCTTCAGTACAATTCCACCAAACTGCGATCCCCAACCCGCATACCCAGCGTGGGGATTATGGGCATTACCCCCAATTATGGCACAACCTTGCGCTATGGTGCTGATTAGGGGAGGGCTATGTCCAGCAGTGGACTAATATAGCCTGAAGAAGAAGAAGGCACAAGGAGAGTTAGTAAGACGAGAGATTTTTGCACTCAGTCTCAAATTATAGCCATTGTGAAGTGTAAAGTAAGGGGTCAAGAGACAGGATTTGCCTGACGAACGCAACACCTATTTAGATACAAGGACACAGGCGCCTCTTGTGGAAAATGCGTGTGCTTCAATTTAAATTGACAGATTTGGTATTCATATTTAGAAGTTTAATTGGGTGCCGTTGCAATATTTACACACATAAAAACCTCACGCCTGTATCCCAAAGAGGTAGGCAGAGACCAGGGACTACCACTTGCCACGATGTTGACAAATCACCTTTGCTTCATGAACATTTATAAGTCGTTGCATGCACGCACTCCGGTTCCGGGTACTTTTTATCTTTTCCTTTGCTAATATATCACCTATTTGGTCGATGTATGTCCGCCTGGTACGTCCCTTACCAGCCCTTCCATTCACAATTCAATATTTACTGTCTATTATCCTTACTTGTCCAATTCAGTTAACAAGATTCTAACCTTAAAGTTTATATTTGATGCCAAAAGTAGATATTTTCTCGCAATTTTTATCATATTTTATCATAGTTTGATTTAATAAATGTTTTTCTTTCTTCTTTCTTTCTTTCTTTCTTTCTTTCTTTCTTTCTTTCTTTCTTTCTTTCTTTCTTTCTTTCTTTCTTTCTTTCTTTCTTTCTTTCTTTCTTTCTTTCTTTCTTTCTTTCTTTCTTTCTTTCTTTCTTTCTTTCTTTCTTTCTTTCTTTCTTTCTTTCTTTCTTTCTTTCTTTCTTTCTTTCTTTCTTTCTTTCTTTCTTTCTTTCTTTCTTTCTTTCTTTCTTTCTTTCTTTCTTTCTTTCTTTCTTTCTTTCTTTCTTTCTTTCTTTCTTTCTTTCTTTCTTTCTTTCTTTCTTTCTTTCTTTCTTTCTTTCTTTCTTTCTTTCTTTCTTTCTTTCTTTCTTTCTTTCTTTCTTTCTTTCTTTCTTTCTTTCTTTCTTTCTTTCTTTCTTTCTTTCTTTCTTTCTTTCTTTCTTTCTTTCTTTCAATTTCACTTTGAATATGAAACTAGCAGCGTGTTAAATAGTGGCCCCGGTTACTTAATTTATGGAAATATAGCAGTTTTTGACTAAAAAGTCGTCCTTTCAACCTTTCAAAGTAGTCGTCCGTCCGGGTAGATCCTTGTTTACTAAAATGTGCCTACAAGGATAAATAATCTGTATAGCCAAAGCATTGCGAAATACCTAAATTGAACCATACGGCCGGCCTATTTTACATAATTCTGTCAATATTTAAGCCATTTGTTACGTCTGACATACCGCACTCGCACATTATCTGACATTACATCAACAACGCTTTGCGAAGCGCTCGTGGCCTAAGCAAACCGAGTGATTGGAATTAATCACTTGATTGAAACAGGCGTGGTCAGGTGCAGGATGGGTGACCGTTCCGTGACTAGTGGCATTTTTTCCAAGCGCTTCCGTGCTTCGCAAATAACGCTAAGCTGTTGCTGCTGGCTGTTATGTAATGGAAGTCGTTAAGCCATGTCAGAGGCCTTATGGGCGGCTAGGTAACTTTTGACAGTAGGCCCCGCCACTGCCTTGCAATCCCCCACTCACCAGGACTTGGCCCTGGTGGTGCAGCCGTGGGGACACACAAAGGTTGATATCGACGTTGAAAATCGTCTCGTCGCAAGGCAAAACTGATGTTCTTGTCAGTTACAGTCGTCGTCGTCAGGCTATACTAGTCCACTGCTGAACATAGCCTTCCCCTGAAGAGCGCCACGTCGTGCTATCATAGGGGGTGCACGTGATAGCACAACGTGGCGCGTGTAATGTGGGGGAATAAACGTGGGGGTGTGTAATGCCCATAACCCCCACGCTGGGATCGCATTTTGGTGGAATTGTACTGCAGGGGCGCTGCCGCCACCCTCCGGTTTGTGTCGCTTAGTCGCCTTTTACGACACCCGCGGGAAGAATTGGGTTGGTGCTATTCTCTAGGCCGACACCACACAGCAATACACAATACAAACACAGTTACAGTACTCAGAACAATATTTGTCCTGACCTGACCTCCACGTCTCGTTGTTTACAGCTCATCATTCTCACGGTGGCCAGCTTGGGATGCTGCGCGAAACTAGACAAGGTCTACCTCCCTCCCAACGCGAGGGCCTCCGGCGGGGCCACGGCTGGGCTTCAGACCCCCTTTAGGCCTCAAGGTCCCGCGCCAGGCCCTTTCGGAGCTCCAGGTCCAAGGCTGGGCGGACCCGGCAGTTTCGGCCCTGGACCTCAAAGGTATGCGTTTCACGGTGTAAAGCTATTTACACCATTTTTAAAATATTTATTTTATTCTGTCCTATCAAATTAAATCAACATTTAAAATTAAGATAGGTACCCACTCTAGATTTCTTTTGGATTTTCACGGCTAATTCACCTTTTGACAAAATTTTGTTATTGAGAACTTTCACGTTATACTATTTTTATTTTTAATGCACTAACACTATTCTCTGTATTACTGTACGTAATACAGAGAATAGTGTAAAGAGGTTCGAATTTCACTGATGCCGGTGAGTCGCCCATTAGCTCAGTTGGATAGAGCGCTGGCACGGATAGCCAGAGGTCGCGGGTTCGAATCCCGGCATGGGTGGAATTTTTAGCCTTTATTAGGTTTTTAAAACTTTCACGTTCTTACAAATTATGTTTTATACTGTTTATTATTTATTTCGACGAAGTTTAAATGACTTTCTGCTAGAATCAATTAAAAAAAACACAATTTTAGATAGAGTTTTTTATCTACTGTCTATCACCTGTCTATCTTCAATCTGTGTTCTAAGCCTTAGTTTCCCAATTGTAAAATGTTAATATAATTTAAAACCGTAAACAGGATTATCAATTTATTAGTGATTGAATTATAATGGGAAACTTGCCTTATATTGAGACTCGAGTGACATTTTTTGGCTAAGCCTCTGTACATAAAAAACTAGGTCACTTATATTGTAGATTTATAAAACGTTGATTTGTGCCTTGAGACAGTTAAGTAGGTATGTTAAAACATTTTTAAAAACCGCGACCTCTGGCTATCCGTGCCAGTACCCGGCACGGATAGCCAGAGGTCGCGGGTTCGAATCCCGGCATGGGTGGAATTTTTAGCCTCTAAATAAGTTTTTAAAATGGTCCTTAGCACGGGTTAGTGCATTAAAAATAATATAATCATGTTAAAACATTACTGAAAAGCGCATTTAATTTAGTTTCTTGATCTATACATTGATAACATTTTATAGCAAGCCTATCGTATAATGTTTACTTTGATACATTCATACCGCTGTAGAGTTAAATTTTAACAATATAATAATTGAATGTGATGTAAAAGTGCCCGGATCCCATGAGGCAAAAGTGCTAATTATGCTAGCAAAACTAACCATAAGTTTTTTTAAGGCCTCAAGGAGGACCTCAAGGAGGAGGAAACCAGGCCGAGATACTTAAGTATGAAAACGAAATGACCGCAGACGGGTTTCACTACGCTTACGAGAGCAGTGATGGGTCTAAGGCTGAGCAGCAAGGTAAAATTCCTTCTTTCTCTTCTTTTGACTTTCTTTTCTTTGACGGCCTTGGGGGCGCAGCAGTTTGGCACGCTGACTGTAAAACCGAAGCTCTCGGGTTCGATCCCCGGCTAGGTCAAGCTAGAAAACAATCTTTTCTAGTTTGTCTTGGGTCTTGGATGTTATCTATGTATTTATAGTATTAAATCTATCGTCGAGTTAGCACCTGTAACACAAGTCATTTAGTTGTACTAAGTATAGGGCTAACGATATCTGTGTAATGTGTCCATGAACATTTTTTTATTATTTTTATTTTAAGTTTATACTCGACTGCCTTAAGGTGACCTAGGTGACCTATGGCATCCCCAGGGATCGGACGCACTACACATGTTTCGAAATCTAGCTGATGAACTCACGAAAAGGCATGCACACACAAACCTTTAACAAAAATGGTAAAATTTATTATAGATTCATGTTTGACGGCTTCTATGGCGCAGCGGTAGCGCATCTGCCTACCATGCAAAAGGTTCCGAGTTCGAACCCCGGCTGGAGACAAAAAAAAAACTCCAGGTCTTAGATGTTTACATGTTTGTGATGTCGTTGTTTCTGACACTTTCCACCACACCTAGTGTGGGACCGGAAGCAATGTATAAATGTTACAAATTAACCCTTAATCGGGCGTGAGTAGTATGATTTTTTATAGACTTTATTTCAAGTTGATAAGGTTCAATTTAATGCAGCCAATTTTATGCAATGCCTGGTTAAGGTCCAGGTGTATGCCGGTGCGGCCGTGATAAAGTGCGGCCACGGAATATAAAAAAAATCTGTGGGTGCGGCCTGCTCGTACGTATGCTGACGGACTTTCTGTATAAGACTGAATAAGACGTAAATTTGATAGCAAAATCATGGGAAACGATCTCAAGGATGTAAGGGGTTTTTATGGTACTTATCCTGGCACTATCCTAACCAAACACCATACCTGCACTTCCAGGAAAAGTAATTCCCGGCGCGAAACCAGAAGAGGGCTCCCTCCAGGTACAAGGCTCCTACTCCTACGTCGGTGATGACGGCAAGACGTACTCCGTGACGTACACAGCTGACGAGAGCGGCTTCCATGCTGAGGGGAGCCACCTGCCCACTCCCCCGCCGATTCCGGAGGCCATATTGAAGAGCTTAGAGCTGACCAGCAAAGGCGCGGCCGGTGGACCAGCCTCACCTGTCGGTAAGTCGAAATATGATTTATTAGAAATGTTGGTAGCTAAACGTTAACCATGAAACGGTTCTAAATGTTGATAAAATGTTATAAATGTTACCTGGAGATTGGATGAAAAACCTAATGTTTTTGATATTTTGGAGATAGACTAATAAGTTTGTATTGAGTCGTAGAGTAACTCTTATAATTTCTACTGGAACTCTCTACCCAGTAGATTAACGAAACTTTCAATTCAATTTATTTCAACGTAAAGAATTTACATTCCGTTTGCTAGATGTCAAAGTACAATGTAACATAAAAGTGGAAGCCGCTGCCTTCGAGCCGTAGTGTAGTGGAGAAAAAGGCAGCGGGAAAAAAACTCCACTCTGAGCATCTTTCCTCAAGTCCTCTCTAAGAGGATATAGATTTATCTATATACATCAGATACACATATACGTATAATAAAATTCCATGATTGCCATTAATGACTTTAAATTCCAAATAGCTTTCTTTACCTTTACCTATCGCTTAACTTTAAATTACGGGGCGGTGGTACACAGTAGTTTTTTTTATTATTCTAAACAATGGAACAAGAATAACTGAGTTTGTTTGATATTTAACCTAAAGAGCTATTTATGTTTGAGTGCAACAAGAGAGCAACTGAATTTTTCTTGTTTAGTCTTAGAATAATTCATTATTTAGAATAAAAAACCTATAAATAGCCCAGTTTTTCCATAACATTTTAAAAGCTCCTGGTGATTTAAATTTCAAATCAATTTTAATTCAAAAAAAGGAAACCTTTTTGGGAATTCAAGCTACACAGAATGTTCTAACAAAAGCGCCTGTACATAGCACAAGACTTTCAACATCTGTCTAAGATACGTAAAACTTTGCTTTGCTTTATAGGTAGGCGTTTGCGGATAAAAATGTCACGAACTAATGCTTTCGTATGCTTCGCGGCTTAATTTAGGTATGACCTAAATTCAATGATACTCTTATTATAAATACGTTAACAAAATGCTGTAGAATTTCCTCAATTTTTTTACAGGCAGCGACATCTTGCTGAAGTAATTTGCATCACTTGTAGCCCCGAGTACCTACTTTGCAGTTAGGTTTTTACATCGGAATGATATTACGAAGTAATTGACTTATCCACAACGCTACCCCGACTTCGATTTCACGTAACGTTTTTATTTCCAGGTCAATACGGCAGCCCGAAAAGCAGCTATGACGCGGACTTCGCCGGATATCAGAAATAAGCTTCACCGTAAATGGACCGTGCCATAATTCTTATTTAAGGCAATACGCGTTGCTTACTTGTGCCACCAATGGAAACAATTACTTTCTTTTACAATGCGTCTTTGGAAAAAGTCAACATCATTATTATATCTTAATAAATATTTATATTTATTTATTAATACTTATTTGCACTTAAATGAATATACATTACGGCGGACTTAATGCCTTAAAAAAATTCTACCAGTCAACCGCAGGAGGTAAAAGAAAAACTGGTAGGCGTGCAAAAACAAAAGAACATGAGAAAAAATTAAAAATGCAATCAAAATATACGTGTAATAACATACGATATAAATAAAGTACCTATTAGAACATACAGGAAAGAACCTAGGTCCGAGAACCTAGGACTTTAAAGTAGTTTTACCAAAAACGGCCGTTTTTAGCGTAAGCGGAAGTCCTAGGCTATTGATCCTAGGTTATAAACTGCAGGTTCGAAAATAGACGTCGCAGTTGTTAAGTTTTATGATGTTCTCTTTTTGAAAAAAAACGAACAAGTTGCAACCGACCGGACCGGACCCGACCTGGAATTGGCCAGGCCACGTAAATCTTACGGGCTCAGAAAGATGGTCAAAAGTTGCCACTTACTGAGTCCAGTAAACGGTGTATACGGTGAATACAGTAAACATGCCCAACCAAGGTGGAGATGGCGGGACCTCACCAACTTTATGGGAAATGTGTGGCCGGGAATGGCCGGTGACAGGGAGGAGTGAAGAGCTAAAGGGACTAAAACGGCTAACAAAAAGAAAAGTTATGTAATTATTCCACTGGTAGCGCTAGTTAGCACCGCCTAGGGCCTTTAAGCATACATGTATATAGTCTGTTTGCTTTTAGAATATACTTCGGCTACTATAAAATAGAATCGGATGTATTCGTGTAATATAAATATCGGAACTAATATGACACTTAACATTACATAACTTTTCAAAATGGTTGAAGAAAAGTTTTATACAGAGCAGGAAGTAGTATTACACTCGTGTGCTTTCGGCACAAATCGAAGCCTACTCTAGAGCCCGAGGTATATTCTAAAAGCTAACAGACTATACAGAGTGTTTATAGAAACATGTATCAATAACTCTTTTAGATCACTTTTAGTGATAAGGCCGCCGTTTGTGCTCTTAGGTTAAGAAATATCTGTGTAATTTCCTTTTTTTATGTACAATATAGTGTTCTCTCTCTCTCTCTTTTAATACTTTAGGGGGCAACCGACTAACGGAGCACTATAATTATTCGCACATTACTTGATAGGTACTATATGTACCACAACAGATATAGTTTCCTTGTATGTAAATAAACCGTTGTTGATAAAAATCGTCTAGTTATTACTGGTATAGGAACAATAAATAATACTCCATCTTTATAGGTATAATTCTACTCTACGTGTGTATGTCACTGAACTCCTCATAAACGGCTGGATACATTTGAAATATTTTTTGTATGCGTTTGAGTGGCGTCCGGGATGGTTTAGTAAATGCAACAGGAATTACAGTTATAATGTGCTTAAATATAACGTAATCTGTTAGCTTTTAGAATATACCTCGGGCTCTAGAGTAGGCTTCGGTTTTCGCCCAAAGCGCACGAGTGTAATACTACTTCCTGCTCTGCATAAAACTTTTCTTCACTATTTTGAAAAGTTATGTAAAGATTTGTGTCATATTAGTTCCGATATTTCTATTACACGAATACATTCGATGCTATCCGATAGTAGCCCAGGTATATTCTAAAACCTTACAGACTATAGTGACTTACTACACTTTCAATCAAGTCTGGGGATTTATTATATTCCAAGACTTATGTGCTGTCCTGGTTACTAGGCGTGATCGTTGCAAAGACGAACCGTTTTATAAGACCGTTTTGTGTTCCGCGACGATAGGACCGTTTTACGTTTCATTCTAAAGCAGTGCAGCGACTCTTAAAGCAGTGCCAGCGTTTGTTCGTCGCGAGACCAGTCCTTAGATTTTTTGACGCGGATATGTCCTTTAGTGCTATATTAATAGAGCCTAGAACGTAATGAGATCATTGCGACGTCGTCGTCGGCTCCTTGCTCGTTCCGTTCGTTTTGGTCTGTGATACAATAAAGTAATCTTTATGTCTATGAGTATACAGTCGAATATCGTGTAAAACAACAATTTTTTTCCGATGTTTCGTGATTTCGTCTCGTTCGCACTCGTTTGACCGTCGTCTGCGCCTTGCTCGTTCGCATACAATGAAACCAGTTGCAAACGAGGACCGTTTCGAGGACCTGTTTTCGTTCCAGAAAAAACGGTTGCGTTTCGTCGTCGAAAAATCGGACAACGACCCACTCCTACTGGTTACCGTAGCACAGGGTATCCTAATGTTTGCTTAGTGTTTTTTTTTATTTTGCCTCCATACTTCCCGCTGCAGTGCACAGACCTGGAAAGTGAGACTATGGGCTTTATTACTTGATTGGCAATTTTAAGCGCTTAAGTAGTTAATCATTCAGACCCTCAGGTTTTTTACTTTTCTTCACAGTTAGCGAGTGATATTGCTACTGTAAATTCAAAAAATTTACATAACTTAGAAAAAGTTCATGTCGAATAAAGATTGTGTTGTGTAAAGATTATTATTATTATTTGTATATGTTTCATTTAAGGAAAGTGTATCTGACAAACACAGTTTATTGGAAATTCCATCCGTACATTTTGTATCGATAGGCTTGTATAATACTCGTACGATTTTCCGGTGGATTTGTACATCACTAGGGCTCTATTTCATAGAAATACAATTCATGATTTCCTATTATAATTCGATGTGTGTTGCACAGCTGAGTAACCCACAGGTTAGCTACTAACAAAAGTAATTGTATTAATCGGTAACTTAATGTACGTCAAAAAGTCATAATAAACTACAAATTGTATTTTTATGAAACGCTGCCCTTGTATAGACATGTCGTACTTTAAAATTGTAGTAACTCAATTTGTTATGATTGCGGTTGATGTTAATGATGTGTAATAATACGATTTATTAACGCGTTACGTGTTTACATGCATGTTAAGGATAAACATTCTTTGAAAATAATGACCACTTTTTAAAGTTTTTTTCAGCTTATCTGTAAAAAAGGATGGAAATAATATACAAGAATTGTGTTTAAAGTAAAGAATATAAAGAAATAGGTAGAGTAACCATCAGATGAAGTTTAGTAAGGTGAAAACATTATTTATTATATACCAGTGAATGAATGAATTGGCCTTTTTGCATCTACTTAATGAAATGATTTATACAGCGTCCGGTGGCATCCTCACTCACACTAGATGGGTGAAGGGACCACTCCGACGCTGTAGTGCCAATAAGTAATTATAATTACTGCAGAAACAAAAAAGTAGTCATAGGATGGGATGACCAAGGACAGAAAAGAGTGGCTTAGTCGTAAGCCTTGAGGAACACCAATGACCAGTAATTGCAACTTACGAATTTAGCCTGATACATTGGAATGGACTGGATTGGGCATTGCTCGTGGGCTAAATCAAACTAAACTCTTGGCAAGTCGTCGAATTTGTACTACTATAAAATAACAATGAGTTAAATTCTCATTGCATCGTACAGTTTATCAGCACCTTAAATTGTAATTTATACATTTTGTAACTAAAATAACGCAAAATTTGGAAGCCTTTTCTTCAGTATCGACAGTTGAAGCTACGTTCATTATGTATTTATTTATTGACACATTTATTGCACTTATTTATTGGCTTATTTATATTTTTCGTACCTAGTCTTAAAAATTGAGACGGTCAATTTGTATAAAATATCTCTCTCTCTCTCTTTCGTGTTTAACTCTACATGATGGTGGGGTCAGCTTTGAGTCCATCCATAAATTACATAACACGTTAAGGGGGAGAGAAGGAGTCGATGAAGTGCAAAAACCCCCCCTGTCGCACTTCATCGACTCCTTCTGGTCTGAGTCGGGAGGGGTCCTAAATTTAGTGACGTCACATTTCCAAGTCCACGTATTAATAAGTACACGATCTTTGTACTATTAACGATGTAACGTAGCGCTCGGTGCACTAGTCACTTCACTAACCCTAGGTTGCCCTGGAGCCTAACCTAGTGGGTCTATGTGATTTAAGTAGAGTTAAAATATGAACTCGCAATCAAAGAACTGGGAATCTTGATGTTGCATTCTAGTGCGCTACGCTTTTGCTATCGTGTAATACTGTTGCTATGCGGCTGTTCTGGTGTAGCCGAACGTATTACGCTGCGTTTTTGCTACATGGGAATGCTCAAGTTGCAACAAAATACTCGAAATATTTACAAGTCGTGATATACAATTAATTTCGGAACTGCTGTTTGAATTCGGCAATTTCTAAAATGTAAAATTTAAGATAAAATGTAAAAGGGGTCAAAAAATCACGAAATTTTGACGTAATTTATGGATGGCCCCTTTCTTTATTTTCTCTGTGCACTATTCTTACGTTCAATTTGTATGAAATATGAAAAACAAAATTCAGAATTCTACAGTTATTGGAGAAACGCATGCGGCTGGTAATGTACCGTGAGAGATAGTATTTTGGGGGAAAGGTGCTAGCAGATCCAGGGGTGAGCATTGGTTGGATGATGATGACGATGATGATGATACCGACGATGATGAAATGCATTTCAGCTGTTGCGTTACTCCCACAACACGTTGTAGATTAATTAAGTAAGGTTACCTCTTGATTATATTAATTAGGCCAGTAACGTGACAAAACTGTAAATATGCACTCATTAAAATTGTGACTAATTAAATTTGGTTATTTACGTACTTGTTTCAGTTTTATCAGTAATATAATAATAACATAACACAATTTCCACACAAGACAAACACGTGTTCTGGTCCCAAATTAGGTAATGGTACAGTTGCCAGGCAAGAACATCACAGACACGGAAATACACTCAGACAGAAGCCATTTGTTATCAATGATGCATTGCGTAGTTTCTCCCTTTCTCAAAGTAGAGTGTGAAGAAAAACGTCGTTAGGGAACCTGAGTGTCTAAGGTGTCCAAATACCTCAGCGCTTGAAATTGTTAATCCGCGGGGAGGACTAGCGGTATTTAAGGCCATGCTCTCTCTGTCTCTCTTTCTCTCTGAGAAAAAGCCTGTGCCCTGCAGTGAGACGATTATAGCCTACATAAAAATACATAATATGACGTAAAATCACGCCAGGGTTCGCCACTTCCCTCGATCCAGTCAAATATTTTTTGCAGCCCGGACTTGGCCCCCGTGAGTATGGCCTAACCTCCCTGCGATGCAGGAAGAGACCCGTGCCGCAGCAGTGCGGTGGAATAGGTAGAGACCAGGGTTCGCCACTACCCTCGATCCAGTCAAATATTTCTTGCAACCCGGACTTGACCCCCGTGAGTATGGCCTAACCTCCTTGCGATGCAGGAAGAGACCCGTGCGGCAGCAGTGCGGAGGAATAGGTAGAGACCAGGGTTCGCCACTTCCCTCGATCCAGTCAAATATTTCTTGCAACCCGGACTTGGCCCCGTGAATATGGCCTAACCTATCTGCAATTCAGGAAGAGACCCGTGCCGCAGCAGTGGAGACATAAAAAGGGTTGATATCGATGTATAGGGAAGTGCGGGTGATTGTATTCTTCCAGTACAAAGAGAAATTTCCCGGCAGGCAGATCGTATGCCTGGTGAAGGCCGGTACGACTGTTGTCTCTCGGACGTCAAATTTATGGTATTTCAAGTGGATCACTTTACTTGTGCGATGCAGGAATGTCGGAGTATACTCCTATATATAGGTAAATAGATAAAATATTCTTTATTGACGACAGAACTTACAGTGATAGGAATTATGTAAAAATATACCACAATTGGTGGCATTATCACAAAAAAAAAATGTAATAAATTCGTGAATCATTAGGAATACTTGGTAAACCGGTAAAAAAGCGCTAGCCACGAGTAAAGCTCTATATGCTACCGACCATTCAACAGATATTGATCTGAAAACATCATAAAAGTGAAATTCTGAAACATTTAACCCACAGGTATGTCTAAGGATTTTCAAAGAGCACTGTTGCTGACCGGCCAATCAACCTTTTTAAGTATTTTCCTTTTTGATAGCGTTTTATATTACTATGTCTACTTTTTAAAAATGGGTCAATGTCATTGTAAACCTAGAATAAGACAGGTTAAAAGATTGCTACGAGATATTCGCGTTTTCTCAATTTTTACGTGCATTCATTTCAAGCACGTTTTTCAAAACCACGTTTTCTAAACCACGTTAGTTCAAATTGTGAAACTGGACATTATGTCCGACCAAACCGTGAAATCTCGATTAAACTCTGATCATAGGTTGTACCTGTTTAATGGGTAGTTAAAGTCATCTAGTCCATGTCGTAAATGATTTCGATGAACGCTTTACGTGAATCATGTTTGGATACAAAGTAAGCGTTAATGATACTTTATTCAAGAACCAAAGGACCATTATTAAGAGTAGAAATCTTTATTTGTATTATGGTAAAACTCTTAAAATGTGGTAAAGATAAGAAAATTCAGAGAAACAATAAACTTGTCGCCCGAAGCGCTCTTGGCCTTCGGGCGACAAGTTTATGAAGCCATGTCAGAGGGCTTGTAGGCGGCCGCCAATCTCTGACAATCCTCCACCAACCCGAACATGGCCCTTCCCCAGCAGTGGGAACATACAATTATATGGATTGATATTGAATATACTTTTTTTAAAACCTATCCAGAGGCTAAAATTCCACCCATTCCGGGACTCGAACCCGCGACCTTTGGCTAACCGTGCCAGCGCTCTCCCAATTGAGCTAATGGGCAAGTACAGGCATCAGTGAACTTTCGAACCTCTTTACAATACTCTCTGTATTACTTACAGGTTTTTAATATCGTCCCCGTAGAGCGGAAACTCAACAAGTCGACTTAAGGAGAAAATGAGCGTTTAGTAGCATTAGGATCGCATTTTTTTTCTCTACATTTCTGTCTAACCAGTTTTTTCATAGGAGCCATAGTTCCAAATTTAAAAACATCAAAAACTAACTAATTACAATGTTTTACAGATATATTGAAAGGAACAATTAATTAAATGTATTAAATTATTTTATGCCTACCCAAAGTACAGCCTCGTCGTCACCTAAGCCACTTTAGTTAGTTTTGGCATAGACCAAAAATACCTTTTTGGTCTATGGTTTTAGCTAAAACTTATGACATCTTATTTAGAAGGGAGAGTTCAAAGAGCTGATATAAATAAATCTTCAGGGTCAGAGGTGGCCACAGAGATCGATATTGGGGCCGTTCCTCTTCCTCGTATATGTAAATGATTTGCCGTTCATGGTTCAAAATGTGTCAGAGATAGTGTCATTTGCAGATGACACATTACTTATTTTTAAAATTAAGAAACAAGAGAATGACCTCGACAATACAAATATAGCTCTCTCTCGGGTGCTAAATTGGTTTACTTCTAATAAATTACCGTTAAATTCAAAAAAGTTATATTGGGGAATGACAAATTAGAGCTTGTGAATAAAACTGTATTTCTAAGTATCATCACAATGGATCAAAGCTTCAATGTGGTCCACATATAGAAAAAATTGCAAATAGGCTTAGTTCAGCAGCAGATGCAGTAAAAAGATTTAGGTAACTTACTGACGTCGCAACTGCAAAGCATGTTTATTTAAGTAACTTCCATAGTGTTATGTCCTATGGCATACTTCTGTGGGGACGGGCAGCAGACATTGAGACTATCTTCGTCTTGCAGAAGAGAGCGATCAGATTCATTTATAAGCTAGGCAGTAGAGATTCACTAAGAGATTTCTTTAAAGAAACTAACATCCTGACAGTTGGTAGTCAGTATGTCTATGAAAACATCATGTACGTCAGGAAAAATACCAATAACTTTAAAACTAAGGGGCATTATATACGCGTCTATAATAAAATCCCTGAAGATATATTAAGCTTACCTACCTGAAACGCGGTTCAAAAAATGTTAAGCAAACTTTGTGCCAATAGGGCTTCTATAACATAAATGATTATTTAGATGACAATGATATCTGGAATTAAAGATAATGCATGAGTTCTATGTTTTATAATAAATATGTAAACTATATTAATTAAGAACTTTGAAAAGACTAAGTTTGGAGGTTTCTGTTCATTTTTTCTTCAAAATGATCTAGATTTTGAAATGGACACCTAGTTTGAATTGTAACGTTCATTAAGCCGCAGTTTCTGTTGAATAAAACCTTTTCATTTCATTTTGCTTCTCTTCCTACTGTTAAATTCACCATTGATAGACTCGCCTAGCCCGATTTTAATGAAGACGATGAAGAAGACATTTAGCTATTGTTCTTTTTTATGGTCATTTATGACACTTTTTGTTCTATTTCCTTTTTGAATAAAGTTTTGAAAGTTTTTTGTAGTGTCTTCTTCTTTGGTTCGCAAAAAAACAAATTTAGTTAGTTATGTCTGAGACTGTTATGCATTTCCAGAGACTAGTTGTAAATTCACTAAAACGAGTTATTTCTGCTTATAATAGTCAAATCTGGGTAGAAATTAACTAACTTTCGGTAGAAAATCACTAACTCGGGATTAAGATCAAAGTATTAAAGGGAAAAACTGTTTATATATCATAACTTTTAAATTGATGTAAATTTATACCTATAAGTCAAATCAAACAATGCTTTGTTGTAGTAAAAATGCATTAAGACAATAACGTTCAAAATATCTCCTGTATAACAGACGCTAGATTTTTTTTTCGTTTTCAAAACTTTGAACGTCGATTTCTCGAAACGGTGTTTTTCGAGTTGGTGAGTTTCCGCCCTACGGGGACGATATTGCCTCTAAATAGGTTTTTAAAATTGTCCTTCTATTATCTAATCTGTGGTACGGGTTAGTGCAACAAAAATATAATCGAATATACTTGTCTGAAATCTGTATTATGTCTGAAACCAAGATAATAATCAATTCAGGTATATCTTCAAAATGTTTGTCTTTTTTTAAGACTATAATCTAACTATAATAAACATAGTTAGACTATAGTTAGACTATAACTCTACAGTCACACATCTAGCAAGGGGGTCTCATGCATTGGTTCCCATGCTGCCGGTATGTTCCAACCACGATTTCTATTGATCGATGGTGATCTATCAGGATCGTGGCAAGTGGCAGTCCCTGGTCTCTATCTACCCCTATGGTGCAGGTGTAAGTTAATGTTATTTTATGTTTTATTTGCCTACCTCGTTGGTCTAGCCGTTATAGCACACGGTTACCAGGACAGAGGTCGTGGGTTTGATTCCGATTTGTACGACAGGCCTCAGTCTGGGTGTGTTTTCATGTTTGTGACGTCCTTGCCTGATTAGCGTAGTACAGGGTTTGGGACCAGGTCAAGTGATTGTGTTGTATGGAAGTTATTATTATTATTAATTTAAAAGGTTACTAAGAGGCAAAATATTAAAAATAGATAGATAGAGAACACCTTATCTTCTATAGTATAAAAATGGATCGCTGAATGTGTTTTAAGCGCAAATCGCGAGAGCAGCAGAACCGATTTCGCTAATTCTTTTTTTAAAATATTCCTTGAAGTACTAGGATGGTTCTTACGGAGAGGAAAAATTTAAAAAATTAAAGAGTCGTCTGTTAGGCGGTCCGAAGTTCTCTGGGTCAGCTAGTTGTACATAGAAATGGAAATTATACAGTTATTTCTTCACCTACTAGTACTGACGGCGGCCTCATCACTAAAAGTGATCTCTTCCAGACAACCTTGTAGACGAATATTTTTAATCCTAACGCATAATGTTCTCAATTCTAACGCATGCATTGAGAACATTTTTTGAAGTCGGTGAAAGAAGAACAATTTTTTGGCGAATTAAATGAGTATGAGACAGTCAAGGGCACATCAATTTTTGTGGTGACAATCTGATTTCGGCTCTATGTTTATCTCAATATGACACAAAATCGATAACAATATTTTTGTAAAGTGGCAATTGACAATGGCTTCCTAAATTTGACACCTGCACCATAGACAATAAATTGCGTGGTTTTTTAATGCAAAGATACAGACTGACTACCTACAATTTTTTTCTTATATTAGAGATTTTTTTAATTAACATAACTTATCATAGAGCGGCGGAAGTTAGATAGATAGATAGAAAACAGTTAATTGCACTACCAGAAAAAGAGTATGACCATGATTTCTTAAATCTATATAAAGGATGATCAGTGGGTACAATAATGGACCCAGTAACAGACCCAGGTTCGATTCCCAAGCCGGGCAAGTACCAATGTCTTTTTTTTCTAAATTATAGTACTTTTGTAAAGTTATAACAGCAATCGCACTCGCTAACCGTGAAGGAAAACATCGTGAGGAAACCTGAGCGTTTGAGATGTTCAAGTACCTCAGCACTTAAAAGCCAATCCGCGGTGGGCACGCGTAGTAATTAAAAATAAAAAAAATATTCATGGACATATTACACAGGTTTCGTTAGCCCTATACTAAGTACAACTAAAGGACTTGTGTTATAGGTGCTAACTCGGCGATAGATTTAATACAATAAATACATATATAGTATCCAAGACCCGAGACAAACTAGAAAAGTTCGTTTCCTAGTTTGACCCGGCCGGGGATCGAACCCGAGACCTTCGATTTTACAGTCAGCGCGCCAAACCACTGCGCCACCGAGGCCGTCCATAGTCTCTGTCTGAGAGAAGGCTCTCTGTCTTGGCATAGCCCTAACGGCTTGACCAATGAGGCAGTCGTGTTGACAAAAAGCAAAAAGTATATCTTACAATAAATAATGAACTTATTCTTCCCGCGGGTGTCGTAAAAGGCGACTGAGGGACACAAACCGTGGGGTGGGCAGCAGCGCCCCCTGCAGTAAAATTCCACCGAACTGCGATCCCCAACCCGCATGCCCAGCGTGGGGATTATGGGCATTATCCCCTATGATAGCACAACGAGGCGCTTTTTAGGGGAGGGCTATGTCCAGCAGTGAACTAGTAAAGCCTGACGATGAAATGATGAACTTACAGTCGGCGACAAAATGTACGTGCTCAGCATGTGCCGCCAGTGACAAGACATGCCTGTAGATGAAACTTACATTAGCACATTCGATATTCTGTGTTTGCATTGCTGTGTGGTGTCGGCCTAGAGAATAGCATCAACCCAAATTCTTCCCGCGGGTGTCGTAAAAAGCGACTAAGGGACACAAACCGGGGGGTGGGCAGCAGCGCCCCCTGCAGAATAACTCCACCAACTGCGATCCCCAACCCGCATGCCCAGCGTTGGGATTATGGGCATTACCCCCCAATGATGGCACAACCTTGTGCTATGGCGCTCACTAGGGGAGGGCTATGTCGAGCAGTGGACTAATATAGCCTGAAGAAGTAGAAGAAAAGGTCTGTCAGGATTGTGGCAAGTGGCAAACCCTAGTCACTAAGTGCTTTTCCAGGATACAATGACTATAAAGTCATGTCATGTCAATATGCAATCAATTCACTACAGGGAAGCGACTCCTTAAAACATTACATTGCATTATTCTGGACTAATATAGCCTGAAAAAGAAGAAGAAGATTCGGTATTCGGGAGATCTTGGGTTCGAACACCATGCGTGAACTAATGACTTTTTAAAAAACCTATTTAGAGGCTAAAAATTTTACCCATGCCGGGATTTGAACCCGCAACCTCTGGTTATCCGTGCCAGCGCTCTACCAATTGAGCTCTATCAATTTGTCCTTAGCACGGGTTAGTGCATTAAAAATAAAAATAGTATAATAATGACTTTTTGTTTTGTATGTTACGTACATTTATAAATTTGTAGTAGGAATGCCAATCGCCAGACAAGTTTTTTTATTTAAATGGTGTGGCATTTATTCAAGGGGGAAAGTGTCGAAATATTCTGTTATTTCCTTTTATGTGCATGCATTATATTTGGCCGAAACAACGGGAAAATGTATTACTGAATTGATGATGATGATAACAATTGTTTTTATGTCCCCACTGCTGGGGCACGGGTCTTTTTCCTCATATAAATCAAGGTTGATTTATTTGGTTGGTTAATTAGTGAATTAGTAGCGAAATATTTTATAAATATCTCAGGCCCGTAGGTAGGTATCTACTGCTGGGACACGGGTCTCTTCCTAGAATGAATCCGGGTTGATTTATTTGGTTGGTCTAGTAGTAAATTGGTAGCGAAATATTTTATAAATATCTCAGACCCGTGCGTAGGTATCTAGCATAGTATAGCCTCTGTCTCAGTCGTCTGATGATAAGCGAATGGAATTTCTACTCAGCAATACCTCCTAAGAATTTGTACAATCGTAATCTATATGACTATTCGGCGAGGGAAGTCGATATTGACTTATTCTATTATGGAATTACGAATTAGAGGTGAGATGTTTCCTATCAAAATTATTTTTAATCGAGAAAATTAATTGGTGCTTTGTCGATTACCTATTATATAACATTACTCTTTACAGTTATCTGTGGAAACTTTTTATGACTGCCTGTTTTTATTATATCTGCTTTATAATGTAACGTTTGGTTCGTCACTAGTTTTCTAAATCTATTTTCTAAATCTATAATATAAAAGTAACTCACTGAATGTGTTGGTAAGCGCAAATCTCGGGAGCAGCTGAACCGATTTTGCCATTACTTTTTTTTAATATTTCTTGGAGTATGAGGATGGTTTTTAAGAAGAGAAAAAAATTAAAAAACTTAGGGAATCGATTGTAGGCGGTTCGAAGTTCGCTGGTTTAGGTAGTATTAAATAAATACATTATGGAACCAGCAGCGCTATTGCGTAACTTGTCCCTGTATGGTATTAACCCTTTGTATGTCCCCACTGCTGGGGCACGCGTCTCTTCCTGCATCGCAGGAAGGTTAGGCCGAACTCCACCACGGGGGCCAAGTCCGGGTTGGTGGAGGATTTGTAAGGCAGTGGCGGGCCTCACACTCAGAAGATATCAAGTTGCCAATAATTCCTCTGACATTGCTTAACGACTGCCATCCCTGTAAGGACTCGTCCGAATCAACGTATTCCGAGCTGACAAGTACATAAATATTTTGACACTTCGTTGGTTACCGTTAATACAATACATTTTTATGTGGCCTTTAGAGGTCCCACTGCAAAGCATAGACCTACTCTCAGAGAGAGAGAGAGAGAGAGAGTACGACCTTCTTTCTATGATCTGAGAGTACGACAAACTTCATTTGACGTGTCAAAAAATTAGCGTTAGCCTCTAAATAGGTTTTTAAAAAATTAGCGTATTGTACTACCAATTTGAAGATTATTATCCGGGGTTCACAGCGCAAGTGGTCACAATAAGTACTTAACCAAAGTTAGTGCTTACAGTTAAGTGACCGCGTTAGGCATTATTGTTCATCGTGACTAAACGGGCAAATCTGTGACAAGTCCGGTGACCTGCCAGTGCTTGCTACTTGTTAAAGTATGAGGTTCTCCATATTTGTTCTACGCTGAGTTTGATTTTCTAAATCACCGTCAATTGGTGGTCTTATCGTCAATAGATAACAGTATACAAGTGGAGATCTCCAATGCTGTGTGTTCGTTTTAAAGTATCATTTATTAAAGCTCCCGTAATGCTGTTTCAATGTTAGTCTTTTCCGTAGCTTTGACTAGGAACAGTCAGGGAAAAAATTTGCAATATGGTATTATTTAAGTTTTTATTGTTATTTATAGTTTGTGTTAGCGGGAGTAGAAGTTATAAATTTGATAACCCGGTAAGTTTTTCTTCGATAATATTTTCATACATCTTAAAAGGTTTTTAATTGATTAATTTCTATTAAAAATGTATTTTTTACGTCTGGTTCCTCGTTGGTGGACCAACCATTTGGTATTCTAGGTATTTTAACAATTTTACAAGTATTTTCTGATGTTTACTAACCAATATTCTTATCTAATCTTATCTAAGTATATGATGGAATTTTTAGCCTCTAAATAGTTTTTTGAAAAATTTTCCTTAGGACGGGTTAGTGCATTTAAAAGAATATAATCATGTGGGAACAGCGATATCATTCCGATGTAAAACCTGACTGCAAAGTAGGCAATCAGGGCTGTTAGTAATGCAATCTACTTCAGCAAGATGTCGCTGCTGTACGTAATACAGAGAATAGTGTAAAGAGGTTGGAAATTTCACTGATGCCGGTGAGTCGCCGGCATCAGTGAAATTTCCAACCTCTTTACACATATAATTGACTGTTGTTAACATCTGATCAGCCTGTGCATTAAGGGCTATCCACATTTCCTTGGGGCGCGGCGCCACATGGAGGACTATCCACAGCGCCACGATTTCATTATAAAATCCACATTACCTTGAGACGCTTTGCCGCATTGAAGCCTATGCACATTACCCTGTGGCGTGGCGGCACATTGAGGACTATCCACAGCGCCACGATGTCATTATAAATTAGGGACTACAGTGATAACAGCAGTAGCCCACAGGGTAGAGAATGGCGCCAGATTACTGTTTAAAAACAAAAGTATTTTAGGAAAAGTATTCAGTGTTACTTGTCCTCTATGTGTGTAAGTAAAAAAAAAATAATGTAAATGTGAATGCGAGGGTGTGTATGAGTGTGTGTGTGTAAGTTCGGCAAAGAAAGGGTGAGTGTTGCTGCCAAAAATAAGTTCTTGTATATATATTACAACAGGTGAAATACACATGAGATAAGATAAGATAAGAATATTCTTTATGGTACACCAGAGCACATATTATAATACACGTAAAGATACAAAGTACAATTGGCGGCCTTATAGCTAAAAGCTATTTCTTTCAGACAACTTTATGACGGAAAGTTTCTGAAGGAAATAAGAGATTATACTGTATTTTAAAGAGTGATTTATGAGAACTCATTCAGAGAACAGAAAAACAAATCTGTATTCTCTGCGACACGCATCAAATTGCTTTGGGCCCGCAAGAGGTACGTTCTGCAGCAGACTGGTGCATAAAATTAATTCAGATTTTATTAATAGTACACTTACATTTTTAAGTCATTATCAATAATAGAAAGTGCGAGCGAGACGGAATACTGTACGTTATACTGTAAACATGGTTTCATTTTCAGGATTATTTTAGTTAGTACAATCAAAAACTGGTAAACACTTTAGCCTATTTTAAAAACCTATTTAGAGGCTAAAAATTCCACCCATGCCGGGATTCGAACCCGCGACCTCTGGCTATCCCTGCCAGCGCTCTATCCAACTGAGCTCATAGCCGATTCATCGGCATCAGTGAAATTTCGAACCTCTTTACACTATTCTCTGTATTACGTGCAGGCAGCGACATCTGGCTTAAGTAAATTTCATCACACAGCCCCGACTACCTACTTTGCAATTAGGTTCTTACATCGGAATGATATCACTATACCCACATGATTATACTATTTTTACTCTTAATGCACTAACCCATGGTGAGTCGCCCACTAGCTCAGTTGGATAGAGCGCTGGCACGGATAGCCAGAGGTCGCGGGTTCGAATCCCGGCATGGGTGGAATTTTTAGCCTGTAAATAGCTTTTTAAAATTGTCCTTAGCATGGGTTAGTGCATTAAGAGTAAAAATAGCATAATCATGTGGGTACAGTGATACCTAACTGCACAGTAGGTAGTCGGGGCTATAAGTGATGCAATTTACTTAAGCCAGATGTCGCTGCCTGTACGTAACACTGAACACTTTTCCTTCAATACTTTTGTTTTTAAACAGTAATTTACAGTTTTTTTAACCATTATAGTTATAATCTACAGATTATTTGTAAACGGAGTAAGTCAGCGCTGTCTGCTGTAATACAAGTGATGAGCCTAGCACAGCAGCGGATGCTCAATAATTTTAATTATTAACCAAAACCCTATGTCAAAATGTAGTTATTGTCTAGTATAAGTCACAAATAAATTACTTATTTACTTTTCTCATCTTAACTTGCTGCGCTCGCCCATTCCCGGATCGTTGTAATGTGGACCGACCTTTATTCCGTTACAAAGTCGCCAATGACGTGTCTAATTGAGTAATGTGCTCTACAATTCAGCAATATAATTGTGAACGAGGAAGGCATACATGCAATAAATTATTATATTATAGTCCGTCTGGTCTGGAATGGCCCGACTGGGAACTCGGGAATTCCTGCTAGAAAATATAATAATAATAAGTTTATTTCAATAAAAAGCAATACAAGAAAAACAATCTTTAATATAAAAATTAATCGCTGAATGCAGCTGAACCGATTTCGCTAATTCTTTTATTAAAATATTCCTTGAAGTACAAGGACGGTTCTTACGGAGAGAAAAATAAAAAAAATAACAAATCGACTGTTAGGCGGTACGAAGTTCACTTAGATAAGATACGAACCTATTTTCAGGATCAACGAAAAACAATAACACTGAAAGTCGGCGTGGTCATGGACAAAGTTGCAACAGAAAAAGCACTCAAAGCCTTCAACTACACTCAGAACCAGGAACTCGTACCTGTCATTAAAAGCCTGTTCGCAACTACCGAGAAACTATTCAAAGACCCGATCCTCGGGGTCCGAGTGAAGATTCAACTTCTGAAAACGAGATTTCTGAAGAAAGCCGACTACGACGTGTCTTCGCCGAAGTATGCGTCCATTTACCTAGCGAAGTACTGCGAATGGCAAAAGAGCATAAAGCAGCGTGAAGGGACGGACTATTACTCGATCCTTATTACGGGATTCGATATGCACTCGTTGAAGAACGGGGTGAAAGATAATGCAATCGAAGGTAAGAAAAACAAAATGGCTGCTTTGGCGCTCTAGTCAACGACTTCGGGTTTGCTCAATAATTTTACTTTGTTGGGGCCTGTTTCAATTGGCCTGCAGTACAATTTCACCGAACTGCGATCCCCAACCCGCATGCCCAGCGTGGGGATTATGGGCACTACCCCCCAATAATGGCACAACCTTGGGCTATGGAGCTCGTTAGGGGAGGGCTATGTCCAGCAGTGGACATATAGCCTGAAGAAGAAGAAGGAGGGTCTGTTTCTGAATAAAGAAAATTCACTAAATACTTAATAGTCTGATAGCTTTTAGAATAAACGTCGGCTGCTGGATCGGATATATTCGTGTAATTGTAATATCGGGAGAAATATTATACCTAATTTCGAAATCAGAACTCGATCATCAGTACGAAAACCGGCGAAAATTGGCGAAAACTGAAGCCTACTCTAGAGCCCGAGGTATATTCTAAAAGCTAACATACTATAACGTTCTGTCACGCTCTTTTCTGAGAAATTCGATGAGATAGCACTACAGTTAACTACTTAGCGAAATTCTCAATTTAAAAACTGACTCTTAATGTTATTATCACATTACCCATCACACTGTAACGGTGCAAACCTCTTCACATCATTTTTATTTCTTTTTCTATAATGTATCATTTTCAAATATTTAAATTATGTACGTCACACATTATTCGATTTCCCTCATTTTTCATCATTACTACTACTTAGAACAGACCTGACTATTCTACCTGCTTTTCCGTTTTTATCCAGTTTTTCTGTTATAACACTAATATTATAGAGGCGAAAGTTGTGAGCGTGTATGTTTGTCACTTCTTCACGCCTAAACGGCTGGAGCGATTTTAATAAAATTTAATATGGAGTTAGTTGACACCCTGGATTGACACATAGGCTTCGTTTTACTGTAGAAAAAAATCTTGTTATACTATTTTTATTTTTAATGCACTAACCCATGCTAAGGACAAATAACCCGCAACCTCTGGCTATCCGTGCCAGCCTCCCTCTGGCACGGATAGCCAGAGGTTGCGGGTTCGAATCCCGGCATGGGTGAAATTTTTAGCCTCTAAATAGGTTTTTAAAAATCTTATTCCCATGAGAAAATCGATAAACCGCAGGTAAAACCGCGTGGCACAGCTAGTATCCTTTAAGTTTATTTTCTTCGCTTCTGTCTCTTACCAGCATGTCATTTAGCCAAAGTCAGGAGACAGCCCACAAAAATTCATACCTAAGTCTCCTGTAACAGAGCTAAGTAGAGTGTGTAAAGCAGAAAAAATGAAAAGTGAAAAAAAGCTTGAGGTGCTTTCGACTGTACCTGCTACAGCTGTCATTCTGAATCCCGCTCATTGCTTCATATATCTGCACTGCCGCGACGAGATTTAATTGAAGATAGCGATGACTCCTTAATGACGTCACGTGTATTTGTAGGTACTCGTGTCACGATACAAAGTATTCTCAATTTAGGTGTGTCTGTATTCTATACATTAAAGATAAATAACGAGTCTGCGCTCACAATCAGCCTATGTTTCGTTTCATTCAGCCTTGGTCTGTCTGTAAACAAAGAAAAATTTGGATAAAAGTCAAGCAATGGAGATCTTGCACTTAAAAATAGTACACAAAAGCAGTAAAAAATAGTAGTACTAAGTAATAGTAGTACAAAAATAAAGTTTTAATCAAATAGGTATGAAGCGCTCGTGGCCTAGTCGAACCGAGTGATTGGAATCAATTCGCTATTTGACACGTATCAAATTTGACGCGATAAATGAATATTTCCTATAGCATTTAACATAAGAAATCGAAATATATTGATTTTGCAAAGTAAGTAAGCAGGATGGCTGCAAAATTAGCAAAGTAAAAAAAAAATCCTCGTTTAATTCGTAACGGTGAAAACGCTATCCGCCATCTTGAAACCATCTAAAGTATGTAAACAAACATCTTTCAGCCAGAGCCAGTGGACATTGATTATTATAGGACTTACATCAAAGTGATCTTCACATAAATACACCCGAGTTTCAATTGATAAAGAGTCGGGGTCTCTTTTGGTAAGTTTGAGCCAAGTTTATCGAATGTTAATTTCACTGGGTACACGAATCCACAACTTCCCGGGGGTCTTTATTGACGTGTTATTTCATTCTCGAACAATGCAATAATGGTAAATGCTATATTTTGGATGTAAATTCGATGAAATAATGGTTGTGTTGTTGTTATTCCACTATTTGTATTATTATTGTCCAATAATCATTCGAATGATTACTGGACACAAATTGTATGTCAACCTTTGTTTACAATTTTTTGGACTTCAAACCATAGACAAAAATAGATGACCGCGTTTTTGGCTGTTTAGGAAAATAAAGCTTTTATGTTGATTTTAGGTCCTCAAAAAATATACTAAAATATTTTTTGGTCTAATGGAAGAGTTATTTACCGTTTGAGACTTACTTGAAAAGAGAGTCAAATAGCGGATTATTTGGGTCATGCAACAACAGGTGTGGTCTTGGGCCGGATGGGTGACCGTCCTGTGACTACCACTAGTGGCAATTTTCCGAGCGCTTCCGTGCTTCGTAGGGCACGCTAAGTCGTTGGTGCCGGCTGTCATGTAATGGCAGTCGTTAAGCCATGTCAGAGGCTTTATGGGCGGCTTGATAACTTCTGAGGGTAATGCCCGCCACTGTCTTTCACCAACCCGGACTTGGCCCTTGTGGTGGAGTACGGCCTAAGCTTCCTGCGAAGCAGGAAGAGACCCGTGACCCAGCAGTGGGGACATACAACGGTTGACATCGAAAATAGGAGAGGACCGTTGAAAGATAAAATTAAATAAACGTGGTTATATGTTTCCCTACACCCAATACGTTTTATATTATAACCAGTCGAAATAGATAAATAAAATAAAAAAAGTCTTTTTCGCCTAAGACTATAAACATCACCCCTTCACGTAATGCATGACGCGATTTCGAATTTCTGAGCTTTCTCGTAAAATAATGTGTATATGCATCTGCACTCTAATGAGAAAACGCTTCATCGTCATCGTCAGGCTATACTAGTCCACTGCTGGACATAGCCCTCCCCTAAAGAGCGCCACGTTGTGCTATCATAGGGGGTAATGCCCATAATCCCCACGCTGGGCATGCTTACTTTACAATAAATAAAAATCTATTAAGTGTATTGTTATTATAAATATTTTGATGATCTTGAAAACCCTGAACAAATATTTTTACGGTTTTATTTTTGAACTTTTCTTATGTTTCTACATGATGTCTTCTATTGTATAAAAGCAATTTTATAGTGATGTTTATGTCTATATACATTCATATACTATTATTTTAATATATATGTTTAGTGTATTATGTGTGAGTATATTATTAATGTGTAAGGTTTTCTTTTTCCTTTTTTTTTGCACGCCTGCCAAGTTTTCGTTATACCTCCTGCAGTTGGCTGGTAGAAAATGCTCATGGCATTAAGTTCGCCGCATTGTACAATTTTACCATGCAATAAAGTATTATTAATAATAATAATAATAATAATAATAATAATAATAATAATAATTATTATTATTATTATTATTATTATTATTATTATTATTATTATTATTATTATTATTATTATTATTATTATTATTATTATTATTATTATTATTATTATTATTATTATTATTATTATTATTATTATTATTATTATTATTATTATTATTATTATAATAATGTCAGTACAATCCAATCGAGAGAGACGCAAGTACCTCATTGACAAAATCACATGACATTACATCACACTATATCACGTCACATTACATTACAAATTACACTAATATTATAAAGGCGAAAGTTTGTGAGAGTATGTTTGTTACTTCTTCACATGTAAACGGATGGAGCGATCTTAATAAAATTTAGTACGGAGTTAGGCGACACCCTAGATTAAAACATGAGCTACGTTTTACCGCGGGAAAATATCCTATTCCTATGGGAAAATCGATAAGCCACGTGTAACATCGCATGGCACAGCTAGTGGGTTAATATTTCTTTTATCAATGAGATCAAATTAATGGCCTAGGCCTCGCAGACACATTGATAGACATCAAAGCTTCCTGTATTTCAAAAATTTCTATCAACCTGGCACTGTATAAGGTTCTATAGCAAGATTCCTTAAGATATAATTATTAGAGTTACCTGCGACGTGATTTAAAAAATGTGTTAAGTAAACTGCAGAAATTATTACTCAAGGATTAATTTCAAGGATTTCATCAAGGATTATTCAGAAGACAATACAGTAAAATGAATTTGGAGGACGTTTGTGTCCAGTGTTCAAGACCTAGAAACTAGAAAAGTTCGTTTCCTAGTTTGTCCCGGCCGGCGATCGAACCCGAGACTTTCGGTTTTACACAGCGCACCGAGGCCGTCGAATAGTCGAATATGTAGATGCTTCATCAGTCTGGCTGGACAACGTTTTACCCCACATCCTTGGTCTGGCATCAATCGAGCTTGACAAAGGTCACGGACCGTCTAAAGATTGATGTACTGACGACTGTTAAAAAACGAATTATATTTTTTTTTTTTTTTGTTTCAGGTCTGTCTTATAGGAATGCTTACTGTAACAAAAACAAAAGTTGCAGCGTCATTGAATGGAAAGCTGATAAGCTAGTCTACACTTTGGCACACGAGCTTGGACACAGGTATTTTACAACAATACACAGTATAACAAATTCACTATAGAATAGAATAGAAAATCTTTATTTGGTACTCATACAGTTTTTAGATACAGTGGAAATTAATATAGCTTAAAATTAATATAGCAGTACCAAAAAGGTTTCCGCTTAATGCCGTAGCAGAGAGAGATACGGCGCAGATTTTCAGCGGATGCCTGAAAACTTATGACTAAAACTTAAACTAACTAAAAATCAACTAAAAAAACCTATCGGTCCCACTTACAATATAGACTTGCAGTATTTTGAGAAGGCCAACTTGGTAGATGACAGATAATAGCAAATAGTTCCAGAGGGCCGCTGGTAAGAAAAATATATACAATTTTATCAATTAAATTTAGTTTGAATCTCACCATAATACGTTTGGTACGAAAATATAGCTACTCGAAGCGCACGTGGCGTAGTCGAACCAAGAGATTGGATTCAATCACTTAAGTTAAGCAACACGCATGCTCTTAACTATTGTAATTTACTTATGTAAAATGTACCCTGTATGCTTGCAAATGAATAAAATAAAAAAATAAACAACGGGCGCGGTCAGGTGCAGGATAGGTGACCGTCCCGTGACTACCGTGTGTTCCGTGCTTCGCAAGGCACGCTAAGCCGTTGGTGCCAGCTGTCATCAAATGGCAGTCGCAGGAACGTTTTACCCAACATCCTTGGGCAGTCGTTAAGTCTTGATAACTTCTGACAGTGAGACCCGCCACTGTCTTACAACCGTCCACCAACCCGGACTTGGCCCCCGTGGTGGAGTATGGCCTACAATTCCTTCGATGCAGGAAGAGACCCGTGCCCCAGCAGTGGGGACATACACGGGTTGATATCCAATATCGAGTAGGGGTACCATCAGCCGCCCTAGCTCACAGAAAAGACAAGTCAATACGTGCGGAGTCAACCAAACCGCGGGTTTTCTCACGATGTTATCAGCTGTCAGGAAGGTACAGGTGCTATGCAAGCCTCGTCGTCAGGCTATACTAGTCCATTGCTGGACATAGCCCTCCCCAAATGAGAGCCACGTTGTGCTATCATAGGGGGTAATGCCCATAATCCCCACGCTGGGCATGCGGGTTGGGGATCGCAGTTCAGTGGAATTGTACTGCGGGGGCGCTGCTGCCCACCCCCCGGTTTGTGTCCCTTTTTACGACACCTGCGGGAAGAATTAGGTTCTATTGCTGTGCTATTCTGAAGGCCGACACCACACAGCAAGCCTACTCCATATTAAAAAACAAATGTCCCAGGCACTACATCGTCCTACTGGTCTCTACATCAATGTAGTTAATCATGGTTGTATTTTTTTCTGGTTGTGCAATAAAGTGTTCTATATCTATCTGTCTAGTATCTGACTATTAGTCTAGTGAATGTGCTTTTGGGCGCTGTATAAATTATTTCAGTCATCTCGTCTCCTAGAGGTTTTTTTTTAAATAAGAAATGGGCTTACTCTTGACTTCTATCTAGCCCGAGGCTTCAGATGAGGTCTTGAATGGATCGAGTTTGCCCTGAAAAACCCTACTCACATGCATCTTAAAGAGGTTCAGGTTTTAATCGTTCGGAAAAACGGACGACGGCAAGGTGTTCCGTCTGTTACCGTCTTTCCGTCCACACTTTGACTGTGCGCAATATGAAGGATGATGAAAGCGCTAGTCTTTGCACCAGGCTCGGAATGTCAACGTGAATTGACAATCTAAATTATTTCTTTTCTTTTTCAGTATCGGTATGCGACACGACTATAAGGAACGAGGCTGTAGAACCAATAACAGCATTATGATCAAAAAATTTCTGAACAGTCAAAAAGTTTACAAGTGGACCGAATGTAACGCTGAGGATTTGAAGACATTCTTACAGTAAGTTAACCCTTTAAAAGCAGAGCATAATATATATTTTCCATTGGTCTTCGTTCTAAGTGATAAGGAATCGCTTAGCCCAGGCTGCCTGAGTGATCTTAAACAATCACGAAGGTTAAGCAACACAGGGCGCGTTCAAGTAATTTGCATCACTTGCAGCCCCGAGTGCATACTTTGCAGTCAGGTTTTACATTGGAATGATATCGCTGTATCTACATGATTACATTACTTCAGCCAGATGTCGCTGCATGTACGTAATACAGAGAGTATTGTAAAGAGATTCGAAATTTCACGGATGCCATTGATTCGCCCATTAGCTCAGTTGGAAGAGCGCTGGCACGGATAGCCAGAGGTCGCGGGTTCAAATCCCGCTATGGGTGGAATTTTTAGCCTCCTTAATAGGTTTTTAAAAAATTGTCATTAGTACGGATTAGTGCATTAAAAAGAATATAATCATGTGGGTGCAGCGATATCATTCCGATGTAAAACCTGACTGCAAAGTAGGCACTCGGGGCTGCAAGTGATGCAAAGTACTTCAGCCAGATGTCGCTGTCTGTATGTCATACAGAGAGTATTGTAAAGAGGTTCGAAATTTCACTGATGCCGGTGAGTCGCCCATTAGCTCAGTTGGAAGAGCGCTGGCACGGATAGCCAGAGGTCGCGGGTTCGAATCTTTGGTGGAATTTTAGCCTCTAAATAGGTTTTTTTTATATGTACATTATTAGAATATTTTCGGGGCTTAATCGCGTAGTAATTTATTGCTATTGTACCTCGACGTTTCGACGACGTTACAGTCGACTGATGGTTGGTGCCCGCTTGCATCTTCGCCTGACAAGGTTTCAGACTACCCTCAATCAGCCATCATAAAACACTATTAGGGTTGCGACACACTACACTGACAATATCAGACGTTAAGTCGTGCGACATTTTTCGACTCGAACACTTCTTGATGACCGGATCCCATGTTTGCGACAGTTTGAAACGCGAAAGTTTAAAATGTGTTATTATAATGTAAAATGTACATCGTCGTCGTCAGGGCCCTCCCCTAAAGAGCGCCACGTTGTGCGGTAATGCCTATAATCCCCACGCTGGGCATGCGGGTTGGGGATCGCAGTTCGGTGGAATTATACTGCAGGGGGCGCTGCTGCCCACCCCCGGTTTGTGTTCGAATATGTACATGTTCGATCGATATTAACCCTCGTATGTCCCCACTGCTGGGGCATGGGTCTCTTCCTGCATTAAACCAAGGGTTGATATTGATATCGTTTTCTGTTTCAGGAGTCCTTTATCTGCATGTCTTCGCAAAGATACAAAAGATGAAGTAATAAATGAAAATATCGGCATTTCCCAAATGACGACACCAAGAGTCAACTAAAGTAATAGCCACAAAAGTTTAGAAAATGAGTCAGATATAAGATAAGAATATAAGTTATCGATAGTATTTCTTAATGATTCGCGATACTCATACATAGTTATATATTAAACGGGTCAACTCAATTTACCTAATAAATAATCGCGATTTGACCCGTTTAATATATAACTATGTATAAGTCATCGATATTTTCTTAAATGAAGATTGAGCAGCATTTAACTAAACTTCTTAAGTATACGCAATAGTTTTAATAGCGAACATTGTATACTGAATTACAGTGAATTGTTTAAGACAACTAACGCGTAGAAAATGTTTACAATAGTTTTAATATGTTTCTTTTAAAACTAAGACGAATCGAACGACACGTCACAAGCTAAAATTCATCAAGCGGTTTACATACAGACATACATACACTCGAGAAACACACACCTCCTTCTGGTGCAGTCGGATAAAAGGATGTAGTGACTTGAATTGAGAAAGAATGTTGCAGAAAACAAAATTGACCAAATTAGTATTGAACTGGTTGGAGAGGCCCGAAAAGGACGTCCCAGGCTGACATACTTCGACCAAATATCCCCTATTAGCAAAAAGCTAAATAAAAAGGTTGAATATACTCGCAAAATAAAGTAAAAAGGGTCTGCTGTGTGGTGTCGGCCTAGAGAATAGCATCAACCCAATTCTTCCCGCGGGCGTCTTAAAAGACGACTAAGGGACACAAACCGGGGAGTGGGCAGCAGTGCCCCCTGCAGTACAATTCCACCAAACTGCGATCCCCAACCCGCATGCCCAGCGTGGGGATTATAGGCATTACCCCTCAATGAAGGCACAACCTTGGGCTATATGGCGCTCATTAGGGGAGGGCTATGTCCAGCAGTGGGCTAATATAGCCTGAAGAAGAAGAAGAAAATAAAAAGTATACGAAGTAGGCGTGCGTGCTTGTAAAGACTAATGAGTGTTGATGAAACGAAATTCTGTCCGGATTGTGGCAAGTGGAAGACCGTAGTCTCTGCCTACCCCTTTGGGATACAGCCACGAGTTTATTTTCGATTTCAACCCTGTATGTCCCCACTGCTGGGGCACGGGTCTCTTCCTGCGTTGCAGGAAGGTTAAGCCATACTCCACCACGGGGGCCAAGTCCGGGTTGGTGGAGGTTTGTAAGACAGTGGCAGGCCTTACTGTCAGAAGTTATCAAGCCGCCCATAAGGCCTCTGACATGGCTTAACGACTGCCATTACATGACAGCCGGCACCCATGGCTTAACGTGCCTTGCAAAGCACGGAAGCACTCGGAAAAATAGTAGTAACGTGAAGTTAACCCATCCCGCACCTGACCGCGGCTGTTGTTGCTTAACTCGAGTGATTGATTCCAATCACTCGGCTCGACTGGGCCAGAAGCGCTTCTGAGTGTATTTTTTATGTCTTCATAAAAATCTGTTTAAATGGTTAGGTACTTAGCGAAAATTAAAAAGTAATGCAAGTTGGGCTAACTGTAGTTACTTGCTTTTTTGTAGAGACTATTTTCTGTGATTTAAAAATAATTATACCTACCTAGGTATTCCTAAACCGTATTTTTTTTTAAATAACATAAAGACGTAATATTATTGAATATCAATAAATTAAATAAAAGAACGACTACGAGTCAGTTATTTTAACACCAACTTCTACCCCTGATATTAATACTTTAATAACTGGTGTAGATACCTAGTAATTCAGTCCATTCAAACGCTACCTGGAAGATATCGCTCTAATCTAAAATACCGACAAATCTTAAGAATTTAATTTAATGCCTCTGTAGCGCAGGCGGCCTTTGTGGCGGTGCGGTAGCGCATCTGCATGAGGTCCCGGGTTCGAAACCCGGCAGGGGACAACAAAAATCCCATTTCTGGTTTTTGTTTACATGTTTATATTCTATTTATTGCACTAACTTGTGCTAAAGACAATTTTAAAAACCTATTTAGAGACTAAGAATTCCACCCATGCCGGTACTCGAACCCGCGACCTCTGGCTAACCGTGCCAGCGCTCTCCGAACTGAGCTAATGGGCGACTAACTCTCTGTATTACTTACAGGCAGCGACATCTGGCTGAAGTAATTTCCATCACTTGCAGCCCCGAGTATCTTCTTTACTTTTACTCTGGTTAGCCAGAGGTCGCAGGTTCGAGCCCCGGCATGGGTGGAATTTTCAGCCTCTGTATAGGTTTTTAAAATTTTAACTACATGTTTGTGATGTCACCAGGGTATCCTAGTGTGCGGCCAGAAGCCCGTTAAGAATGATGAAGAATGTTTTATCATAACATTTACATACAGTACATAAATTACTTCTATCCCATACAGCACATACGACTACATTGGCGTAAAATAATATAACATGACATTGTTATGTTATGTCATATCATATTATTTTACGCCAACAATTTTTATTCAGTACTAGCTGACCCAGCGAACTTCGTACCGCCTAACAGTCGATTCTTTAATATTTTTTTTTCTCTCCGTAAGAACCATCCTCGTACTTCAAGGAATATTCTAAAAACAAAATCACCGAAATCGGTTCAACTGCTCTCGAGATTTGCGCTTACCAACACATTCAGCGATTCATTATTATATTATAGAGAAGATAAGTGAACACTAAATGTTAACAAAAGAACATCAAAAGGTTATAATTATTCTATTTTTATTATTAATGCACTAACCCGTGCTAAGGACAATTTTTAAAAACCTATATAGAGGCTAAAAATTCCACCTATGCCGGGATTCGAACCCGCGACCTCTGGCTATCCGTGCCAGCGCTCTTTCCAACTGAGCTAATGGGCGACTCACCGGCATCAGTGAAATTTCGAACCTCTCTACACTATTCTCTGTATTACGTACAGGCAGCGACATTTGGCTTAAGTAAATTGCATCACTGCAACACAACTAACGCTAGTCGCTAGTCGGGGCTGTAAGTGATGCAATTTACTTAAGCCAGATGTCGCCGCCTACGATACAAGCAACACAGGGCGCGTTCAGTGCAGGGATGTATGACCGTCTATGAATAACGCTAGTGGCATTTTTTCGAGCGGTTCCGTGCTTCACAGGGCACGTTAAGCAATTGGTGCCGGCTTCCGTCGATAGATTGCAGTCGTTAAGCCAAGTCAGATGCCTTAGGGTGGCTTGAAAAATTCTGACAGTAAAATCAGCCACTATTCTTGCAAGCCTCCACTAATCCGGACTTGACCCCCGTGTTGGAGTATGGTCTATACCTTCCTCAGGGAAGAGACCCGTGCCCCTCGGTGGGGACATAATGGGTAAGGGATGATGATGAATTGTATGTCACTACTTAGGTATGAGGTGATAATTTATTACGTTGCAATATATGCCTTAACGTAACTGAGTAGAGTCCAAACGTTAATACTACTACTTTACTACTTATGTACTTGCAACTGTTGGTTAATTCCCAGTTGACCAATAACTTTTCCTTGGCTGCCTCATTGGTCTAACGGTAACACGTATAGCCAAAGTCGTTAATCACCGAACAAAGAGGTCGTGGGTTAGATTCCCACTGGAGGCCGCCGTACTAGATTAGTACAAAATTACAAACGGCCTCAGTTTGAGTAAGAGTAAGAGTAAGAAATGTTTATTCATAAACCATAACACCAAATAGACCATACAATATGAATGGCAACATAGAACGGATGATTTAAATACACTTAATTAACATAGACGGTAGTAATATACTAGACTAATTTGGGTGTAATTCCATGTATGCGATGTTCTTTCCTGGTCCAGTGGTCTGGTTGTTTCCACAGGGTCCTAGTTTGGGACCAGAATAAGTGATTGAGTTGTGTGAAAGTTATTTATTTATTTACAAGCCGGCCAAGTGCGCGTCAGTCTACGCGCAGTGTAGGGTTCCGTAGCAAGACGGGGTTTCATCCGCTTTACAGAACTAACAACTTTTTGAACGTAATTTTTCAATGGATTTTGTAGAAGTTTTCTTTTAAGTTGGCCGCCTATTATTCGTTAATAATTAGGCGGTCAACTATTATTTCCTATCCTTATAAGTTCATTGCATGTGCTACTACCCTGAAAATATATTTTTTCTATGATTTTATATAACCATTTTGTCGGCTTGATTAATATCTATGTTTATGTAAAAGTATTGTCATTTTGACTATGAATATCAAGTTAAACTATTGTGCAATATAAATAAGAAACTAAAATTGTTGGCAAAAAATTTCGCAAGTGCTACTTTGCTATATAATTTATTACAGGCGCTATAAATGCCTACAATGGCTTTATTCTTTAGATACCTGGCAAATTTTACCGGACTTTATTTGAACAAACATGTATTTATTTTCCTATACGTAAAAGATCATCTATAGTAAGAATAAAAAATAATCGCTGAATGTGTTGGTAAGCGCAAATCTCGAGAGCAGCTGAAGCAATTTCGCTAATTCTTTTTTTTATATTCCTTGAAGTACGAGGACGGTTCTTACGGAGAAAAAAATAAAGAATCGATGGTAGGCGGTACGAAGTTTGCTGGGTCAGCTGGTAATGGATAAAATTATGAATTGTTTACAGAGGATCTCAAACTATTACGGTGACTAATTCCTTTTTGACGTTACGGAACCCTAAATAAGAAACCTTGCTATAAATTTACAAATTAATAATGCTCTTATACTTTATCAATGTATTTATTTTTATTTAGAGATCTGTCTAAACTAACAGCTATAACAAATAAGATAGAATCGTATGTAAAGAAACTACATAATACTGCATTTACACTGTTTAAGGTAAAGCTAAAGCTTTTTTTCTAAAGCAACAGTGCATGAAACCTTTGGAAAATCTACTGAAATTGGTATATGTTTTATAATGTAACCTTAAATTTCCATTTTTATGTACATTAAAGTGTTCTCTATCTCTTTAAGCTTAAAGAAGCACAGCATCATCGACTCAAAAAGATTGGCTGATCCGAAACACCACGCTCCGCTTCAGAATTAAAATTACTGATGTTGGAATCGTGACTGCAAATAGATATGCAAAATAGTGTTCAACGAGTACCTACCTGGAGCATTGGAATCAACTCCTATATTATGACGTGTACCAAAATCTGCATTATCCCAATAGTCTTACCGTCAAATTAGTGTGGAATCTAACAATTAGAGGATTGGAATTGTCGCGCATAATACTAGGTCCCAGGCCCTAGCATCTAATACTTACATAGTTTTTCAATAGAATTAAATAACCATGAAAATGGTTTATATTTGCCTCAATTTGGGAGTCTACAAAGCAATATCAGTACAATGTCACTCCAGGGATAAAAACCCGCGCAAATTAAATAGGCATCTCTCGCGAAGAAGATCGAATCGCGAGAGGCGCCGAGTAAGCAGCTCGGGTAATACCATTGCAATGGGATTGGTAACTAGACTACCGATAGTGTGACGACCATTACCGGACTAACATGACTATTTTTTTTTATTAGCCATGACTGTGTCCCACTGCTGGGCAAAGGCCTCCCCTTCAGATTTCCACTCCTCTTTGCTGACGGCCAATGCTTCCCACCCAGGTAAATATTTGGTCAGGTCGTCACACCATCTCCACCTTGGTCTGCCTCGTCGTCGGTAGCCATCGCACGGGACCCAATCGGTGACGATTTTCGCCCACCTTTCCGGCTCCATACGTCTGACATGGCCAGCCCAGCTCCACTTGAGCTTAGCGGTCGCAACTCCAACGTCAGTGATCTTGGTTTTGGCGCGCAGCGTGGTGTTCCGGATTTTATCAATCCTTTTTACACCAAGCATGCTGCGCTCCATTGCCCTTTGGCAAACCTTGAGTTTGGACTTCTGATGTTCAGTCAAAGACCAGGTCTGAGCACCGTAGGTTAGGATGGGCAGGATGCACATTTCAACCAGCTTACGCTTCAAGGCAAGCGGAAGCTCACCTTTCATCAGCTCCTTCATAGACCAGTAGCTCTTCCAGGCGTTGTCGATACGACGAACGATCTCCTTGTCTTGCCTGTTTTCGAAGGAGACTATCTGGCCTAGGTAAGTGTACTCACTGACGTATTGTATTTCCTGCCCATCTACCTCGACCCTACGTTTTGCGCTGTTAGTCATACACTGAGTCTTCGATCTGTTCATCCTCAGTCCAACCTCAAGGCTCGCGTCACTGAGATCTTGCAACATATGTTGGAGTTCAAGAGCTGTAGAAGCAAACAAGACAATGTCATGGGCAAAATGACTATTTTATTTTTATTTTATTTTACTCTATTGCATGTTAGAGACTCACCCCCAGATCTCCGGATAAATAACTCCCCCTGTACCAAAACTCGCTTGGCGTCGCCCAGTGGTAACGTGCAGGGTGACGTGAATAAACATGCGGTAGCAAGAAAATTCATATCCGTACAAAGATAAAATTACGCGTTTAACCTTGTCCTAACAGGGAAAGTTGCATGGCAAACACTTTCATTTCCGAACGAAATCCGCAAATCACTGAAGGTACGCATCCTAGCATAAACAATTGCCACAAACATAAACACCTAAAGAAATTCAGGGCACGCGCTTTGGTACAGCATTTCTGGAGAGAATATCAATCGCTTATAACAGAAGGCTAGCTTTCCATCCAATAACAATAATATAAAAATGAATCGCTGAATGTCTTGGTAAGCGCAAATCTCGAGATCAGCTGAACCGATTGCGCTGATTCTTTTTTTAGAATATTTGTTGAAGTACGAGGATGGTTCTTACGGAGAGAAAAATATAAGAAAAATTAAAGAATCGACTGTTAGGCGGTACGAAGTTCACTGGGTCAGCTATCTCTATGATATAAAAATGAGTCGCTGAATATGTTGGTAAGCGCAAATCTCGAGATCAGCTGAACCGATTTCGCTGATTTTTTTTTTGAAATATTCCTTGTACGAGGAATTTCTTACGGAGAGAAAAATACAAAAAAAAATAAAGAATCGACTGTTAGGCGGTACGAAGTTTGCTGGGTCAGCTAGTAGATAATAAAAGTTGATTTGGGAACAGAACACTAGCTAACACTCTCTTGTTGTAATCAAGTATGTTTTAATTCATAATAAGTCTGTGTCCCACTGCAGGGCAAAGGCCTCCTGGGGAAGGCCTACCGTTTCTAAAATATTGGTCTAGAAGGGGTTTTAGACCAATATTTTCAATCATTGGCCACCTCTGGCCACTCCGGCACGAATTTGTGCACTAGCTCGCACTTTACTCGAAGATATCTCGGAACAAGAGGGATGAGCTCGCATTTGTACATATTATTTTTTATGTCCTGTCCAATGTTTCATGTGAAATAAAGTAAAATGACACAAAAGGAAGAAGTACCTATTTTTTGTGCCAGTCTCATTACCTCTCCGCGGAGGCTGATAACAGTTTTTCAGTTATCCACGACAATAAATCCATCCTTATGATGTGAACACTACCAAGTTGAGAGAATTCTTGTGCACAAGCATTGCCGTTGATAAAAACATCGATTTTATTTGTCCCTACTGATCTCGATAAGTATAGATCGCTATTACCCTCTTCTTCTGCGTATATTAGTTTGTGATGTCAAATAAACAGATAGGTATAGTTTAGGAGTGACTCTAAACATCTAAGAAATAAGAGCCACTTCAACTTCCAAGCACGTGCTTCGTACGTGTAGCCAACCGTAATACATTGCTCGAGTTAAAACCAAAATCAGTATTCATTATTCCTCAAGCAGACGGAAAGCAAAACCGAAAGTTTCCAACTTTCCTTTGTACATTGATACGTTTTAGTTTCTAAGAGACACAAAGGTAAGTATTTTAGAGAGAGAGGTCTGCCGGGATTTTCGCAAGTTGTAAACCACGGTCTTGCCTACCCCTCTAGGATTTAAGCGTAAAATAATGTATTATTATGTACCTAATGTAAGGTATTGTAATGTTATATGATGTGATGTGATGTGATTTGATGTGATGTGATGTGATGTGATGTGATGTGATGTGATGTAACGTGATGTAATGTTGTGTGATTCAATGTATTATAGCACATACTCTTATAGGACAATTTTGCTTGCCTTCGTCCATGTACGATGCAGCATTCGTTCCGACCGTCTACACTAAGCTTATAAACTTTCCCAGACATCATTCAGATTTCTAATCTTTATATAATTACCTATTTCCCCTACGGCGTGAATAGGAAAATTATTACCATTGACTCAAAGCGCTGTGTTAAGCGGCGAAAGAAGGAAATTTCGCAGAGCTTATGGCAGGTCTCAGTGGCTTAATTGGTAACAGAGCTGGCATGGTATGCCGGAAGCGCAAGTTTGAGTCCCGATTCCGCCGGAATTAAGTATTTCTATTGTATTGTGCAAGCAATTAACAAAATATAGTCTTGCTTTAGTTTCATTGGTGGCAAAACTTAAGCTTGCTTTAGTTTTTTTTGTGACCAAACTTAAGCTTGCTTTAGTTTTTTTTGTGACCAAACTTAAGCTTGCTTTAGTTTTATTGGTGTCAAAACTTAAGCAAGACAGCAGTGCAAAAATTCGACCTTATCGCTTTACTCCCAATTGATACTGCCCCAATCGCAATGGGTTTCTCAGATGAGAGTTTCGTTGAAGTAATGTATAAGCCATGTCAGAGGCCTTATCGGCGGCTTGATAACTTGTGACAGTAAGGCCCGCCACTGTCTCACAATCCTCCACAAATCCGGACTTGGCCCCTGTGGTGGAGTATGGCCTTACCTTCCTACGATGCAGGAAGAGACCCGTGCCCCAGCAGTGGGAACATACAAGGCCTCTGACACAGCTTAACGACTGTTATTACATGACAACCCGCACCATCGGCTTAACGTGCCTTGCGAAGCACGGAAGCGCTTGGAAAGTTGCCACTAGCGGTAGTCATGGCACAGTCACCCATCCTGCACCTGACCGCGCCTGTTGTTCCTTAACTCAGGTGATTGATTGATTACTTGGTTCGAGTAGGCCACGAGCGCTTCAAATTATATTATATTATGATCAGATTCCCGTGCTCAGCCTTCAGAACCAATATTTCCATACTAAACGAGCTCAGAAAAACGAAGCGACTGTCTTCAGTCTGTCACCAGAGGTCCCTCAGCTTTTTTGGGCATATTACGCGATCACGACATCATAGTTCAGAAAAGCAGATCGTTTTGGGCCAGTTGAAGGGCAGACGGGTGAGAGGCAGAACACTAATAGCCAATGCTCTGGTCCGATGCCATAAAGAAGGCAGCTGGGGTATCCATTCAACACGCAGCCCGTTGCGCATATGACCGAGACGAGTAGAGAACTTTTGTTTATGGCCACGATCCTCAGAATAGGCGTGAAGACAGAATCAAGCAATCAAAGATTTAACGATATTATGGGAAAGTCTATATTAAAAGGATTTAAAACACTGGTTTAGTTTTATACAAAAAAATGAGATTTCCAACATTTTCAATAAAATAAAGATTATAATTTTAACTGAAACAACAACAGCTTGAGTAAAATTGGTAAATTTCACCAGTGCTTTGCTGGACGTTTGATGTTTCTTTGCTAGGGAGTGACGTCAGATTCGACGCCATGTCACTACGAGCTGTTCCCTCAAATTATATTATTCCCACAGATTATATTATTTATTTATTATATTTAAATAATTTTCGAATGCATCCGACAGAGAACCAAAGTTATCGACATAGCTCAGAGAATCAGCAAGCTGAAGTGGCAGTGGGCTGGCCATATCTCGCGAAGAATCGACAACCGTTGGAGTAAACGTGCTCTTGAGTGGAGACCGCGACTCGGCAAACGTAGTGTAGGACCCCCTGCGACCAGGTGGGATGACGATCTGCGAAAAACTGCCGTCATATGCTGGATGCGGCAAGCTTAAGACAGGGCGCTATGGCGCTCATTAGGGGAGGGCTATGTCCAGCAGCAGACTTCATAATATAGCCTGAAGAAGAAGAAGAAGAAATAATTTTAGGAAAATGACTTTAACCTTCGTTAAACTTTACATTAGGTTTGTGTTTTTTTGTACATAATATATATTATGAAAGAGGTTTTAAAAATATTTAGTCATGCCTATCAAAGGGACCGATTAAAAAGAAGATTTTGGTCAGTGAAATACTCGTAGTACTAAATCAGTATTCATTGAGTAACCGGTCTATATACAATCCTACTGTCCTACAACCTTCCTGCTCTACAAACCATCCGCACAAAGAGCACATTTACCATATGTTCCTGTTAATTAATTCACAGCATTTTCACCTACAAATGAATGGACGAAAGTGAAAAACAATGGCGCGACCGTTAGATGGATCGGTTCAGCGATTTCCAGCACAGTATGACCACTGAGAGGTAACGCGTCAGCGCTGCAGTTTAATGAACCTAGGTTTTATATTATGACCATTGTTAATACTTAATACTCTTTAATTTATAGAGTATCTACAGACGACATTCAAACCTAGTAATCTGGGTCTTTCTGGACCCTGTAGGACTCGCAAAAATTATAATTATATGAAGCTTTTATAAATTAAGTTTTTGTAATCTAATTATATTCTAGTATTAAAATAAGAACTACATACGCAGTAATAGATAGACAGAGAACTCTATAATGTACGTAAACGTGGAAATTACACAGATATTTCTTAATCTGTCAGGTGTCACGTAATAGCAGTCGTTAAGCCATGTCAGAACCCTTATGAGCGGCTTATAACTTCTGACAGTAAGGCCCGCCACTTTCTTACAATTCTCCACCAACCCGGACTTGGCTCCCGTGGAGTTTGGCCTAACCTTCCTGCGATGCAGGAAGAGACCCGTGCCTCAGCAGTGGGGACATAGAAAGGTTGTTATCGACCGATCCAAACATTTTTACAAGAATACCATTAGATATTAAATATGGTTCTTAATAACTCTGATACCTACAAATTTACATTTAACAATACTTTATAGATTAAATAATTGCTTTTTCAGATTATTAAATGTATTACTTTCTAGGTATTCGTCTATTTTATAATAATATCTCGAGATCACTTCTTTTTTAAGCATTATTTCAAAGGTCTAAGTATATTAGCAGTATTTCCACTGGCTAATGCTGTCAGATATCTATAAATCATAGATATCTGACTGAAGAGAGGTTAACGTGTCCACAAATAAGTGATTCTATATTTTGTGGTATATATAGTTAACCCACTAATAGAAATAACCCAAAAATTTGCACTTTCAGTCAATACTTTGTTCTAATTAAAACTTAAAATGTTCATTTTTAAATAGAAACGTTTTAAAAAAATTTTTTTTTTTCTCATTAGTGGCGCTAGTATGTTCACTGTCTTTTATTGTTATTTTGTCTAATTATCCCTGGCGAACAAAATAACAACACATAATTTATTGGTAACATGAATATTACCTATAAATGATGTCTATGTCTAACAACCAAGGACAGTTTACTTACTATAATTTTCATACCACCTAGTAGAGGTGTATTTAGTAATTGTTCAGTTAATTTCTACAAGGCCTACCGGCACAAGAATATCGCCGGCAAAAAGTTTTCCAATAAACTACGGTGGAAAGGCGATACTTTCCTTGTCTAATAACAATGGGGCAGGGAGACAGACGGTTCGGTCTCAGTGACTAGCACGTGACATATCGAATGCGATCTGCATTGTATGGCTAACAGGAAAGCAGTGGAGTAGCTAGAGAGACATTATCAATTTGTGCTATGAAAACCTACCCCCCTCCCGCTTTTGTAAAAGAAACTACATGACGGCTAAAAGAAAACTACACTGTAAGCTTTTCACTGCAAGACTGTGTACTGTCTATTTTATTTGTTGTTTAATTACTTTTTTATGTTACCTATATACATCTCACTTTATGTTTACAATAAAAAATATTCTATCTATCTCACTGAAGGCCACAGGCATTATCTAACATATAAAAAGTATGTGTCAGTGTTTGTTATGGAACCCTTCTGATATGGTTTCACCAATTTCTGTGACATTTATTGTGTATATTTTTTATAGGTCTAAGAATAGGTCGTGGGTAAATTATTAATATGGTAAAATATCGTAAAATACCGTCTGCGAGGTCAGCTAGTTTTTTTTTTCAGACTGGCATGCCGGGGTCGCTATGGAGCAATATTAAATTATTGGTGGCATAATTAGACGTCTGTAGTGTCGCTCTGGTGATTGCTGAAACTCCTCACTTTAATTTTGAGGCATAGCTTTTAAATAACATACAGAACAATTACAGACACATACATTGCTTCTGGACCCACACTAGGATACCCTGTGTCGTGGGAACCAGAAGCAGCAACATACCAAACATGTAAACATCCAAGACCTGGGGGTTTTTTTTTGTCCTCAGCCGGGACATAAAATAATATTAATTATACGAAATAAGATAATCATAAGCAGTAAAGTTAAAGTAGCTATTTGAAGCAAGCCAATAAACAATGCGTCTTCTTGCTTTTTGCGATATGAATAGAGCAGAAAACACGATTTGCTTCAATTCTGTCAACTTTTTTGCGCTTCATCAACATTCATGAATTTCTGAATGCACGTACACCGGTTTTGAGTACTTTTTATATTGTTCATCGCGAATGAATATATTCACCGAGAATGCCCCTTACCGGCGCTTTCGTTCCGTCAATTTTAACTCTTCCCTTCCATCGTGTTTAGAAGTCTGCGTGAGTTTTTAAGAATAATATGAAATGAACAATTTAATGATATTAAATGAAAATTTATTTGCTCAGAAACGACTACATGAACAGCGTCAAAAGCATATTATCATTCTCGGAGTTACCTGAGTTACGGCGACCCACATAGGTACCCCGGCTTTTCCCCCAGAAGTTCGGGTATCTTTGGGAGATTCCTCCCTCGATAGTAAAAAAGGCAATATTACCTATAATAGCAAAATCGTCTCCACGTATCTCTCTGTCCAGAACGCGTGGATGAGAGCCTGCAAGCGGAGCGTAACACTTGCCACATTCTCTCCGTTACTCATGGCTTTTTACTATTTAGACGAAAAATTTCCCTTTTCCGCTTAGACGGGGAAAGCTTAGGTGATGTGGAGAAGCCCTAAGTATCAATTAACGACTTTGTATTATATGTTGCGTATGTTTGTTATTTTGTTGTTGTAGTAGTTTGTAGTTAGACCTGAGATTTCCGCACTTAGGCTCAAAGTTGCGCCATTGTACGCATTGCACGGTGAGATACGCTAACACTTCAGACGCTAGGGTTACTGCCGAAGTTTCGGATGTACTATAGCTTCAAAAATGAAAGTTTGAAAACAAAGAAAACAAAGTCTTTCGTAGATGACGGGATTCGAGCCCACAACCTCAAGGTTAAGAAGCCGGCGCTCTACCGCTTTCCTACCACCTCTTCGCACCCTTTACACATATACACTCTAATCGTTTACCTAACGGGTGATTTGGCAACTAAAATCTGCTGACAAACGACTGTAAAAGTAATGTAAAAAAGTAAAAATAATTTATTTGCTGGAACACGGGTACATTATCATGTTTTAAATTTATTCTTAAGATCCTTCATGTTCTACCTTTCAGTGTGCAAATGTTGTTGCTGGATCGCTTAATTTAAACTATAATATAATAAAATTAATGACAATTTTTTTTACTGCCTTTAGGCTTTAGTAGTTGCCGTGGGTGATATATTTACTATTACTTTCGTCTATTTTGTAATTACGTACTCATAGTATAGCACTGTTTGTTATCCCAAATAAAATAAATTAAAAATAGAACAGTAGTAGTAGTGTAACTATGGAGACAAACATCGTGAGGAAGTCCGTGTATGAGGTGATCATATAACCGCCAATTCGCAGCGGGCACACGTGGTCAATTACTGCTCAGAGAATTAGCGAGCTGAAGTGGCAGTGGGCTGGCCATATCTCGCGAAGAACCGACAACCGTTGGAGTTAACGTGTTCTTGAGTGGAGACCGCGACTCGGCAAAGGTAGTGTAGGACGCCCTCCGACTAGGTGGGATGACGATCTGCGAAAAACTGCCGGCAGATGCTGGATACGGCAAGCTGAAGACAGGGCGCTATGGCACTTATTTGGGGGGGGGGGGGCTATGACCAGCAGTGGACTAATATAGCCCGAAGGAGAAGAAGAAGACGGAGAAGCGTGGTCATTAAGCCCTTACAAAATTATGGGCTTAATCACTATGCGTGCCCACCTCTCTCTCTCTCTCTCTCTCTCTCTAAGAGAAGACTCTGGCTAGCAGTAGGACGACTAAATTAAGACTGGTGTCACTGCTAGGTATTTTTCAGTCGCGTGCTTTTGCACGCGTCATTAAGCCCTTACAAAATTATGGGCTTAATCACCATGCGTGCCCACCTCTCTCTCTCTAAGAGAAGACTCTGGCTAGCAGTAAGACGACTAAATTAAGACTGGTGTCACTGCTAGGTATTTATTAGTCGCGTGCAAAGTATGTTTCACTTGGACAAGTAAGGAAATAACAAAAAAAGATACAGGGGTTGGGAATTTAGATATGGTTTGACCTCTTTAGATAACTGTTGCAGAAACTTCGTGGGTTATTCAACTCTTTAATACAGACTACTTTTATTATAAGACTAACTTTGAAATCACCAAAAATATATCAGTAGGTATGTATAGCACGGTTAATTAAAGAAAGGGACTGAATAACCTTTAGGTCTCGCTCACACAATATTCACGATAATAAAATATGAGTAACATGTAAAACTGTTTTACGCAGCAATTAGTAAGGCATATCCACAACAACAAAATCATGAAGTATACGTAATCGGAGACTTCAACAGCCACATAGGAGAACGTTTGGAATACGAGGATCACATAATGGGACCATACAACTATGGAGAAAGAAACTCAAGGGGAGAGAGAATGATTATGTTTTGCCAGGAATACGGCCTAAAGATTACCAACACATTCTTCAAATCACGCAAAGGTAAAATGTGGACTTGGCTCTCACCAGACAGTGTTACAACACATCAAATAGACTTCATACTGGCAAACAAGTTAAACGCGATCAAAAACATCAAAATACTCAGCCACTTTATGGTGAATACCGACAATAGACCAGTTATTGCCTGCATAAAAACAAATAACATCAAACGCAAAAGACCTCGACCAAAAACAACAACACAGTATATTCCGCTAGACGAACACAAGACTAGAATACAAGAGGAATTGAATTTCGGCAATTGCACTTTATCTGTCCAAGAAATGTACGACAAACTAGAAAGAACTATACAAGAAACACAAGCTAAAATGATAACTATAAATACTAAAGGAGTAAAAATTATAACACCAGAAACAAAAATGCTAAAAGCAAAGAGAGATAAACTTAAATGGAAACAAAACAAAACTGAATCTGAGAAAAGCATGCTTAAAACCTTACAAAAAGAAGCAAAGATAAGTATACAAAAAAATATAGACACATACAGTATGATAACCATAGAAACTATCATGGGAACAACAGGATCTATAAAAGAGATTGGAAAGCGCAGATCTCTGGGAAAGCAAATGATTCCGAACCTACTAGACAAATCTGGAAAAAACACTACATCAAGACAAGATATACTAAAGATTGCAACAGAATTTTACACAGATCTTTATAACTCTAAAGAAGAAATAAACTCGTTGGAACTTGACAATCACAATGATTCTAAAAATTTTCCACTGTTTCTAAAATCTGAAGTGGTCTACGCAATTGCAAATCTAAAAAATAGGAAAGCAACAGGAAGCGATCACATAGCAAACGAGACAATAAAGTGCTATTTAGAACAACTGACGGAACCGTTGCAGTCAATTTTTAATTCCATTCTTATAACTGGCTGTCTCCCAAAGCAATGGCACACATCACTTATAACCTTGCTTTATAAAAAAGGATGCATAAAGGACATAAATAACTACAGACCCATCACACTATCATGTTGTCTTTACAAGTTATTCATGACGATACTGAAGAACAGGCTGTACAAAAAACTGGACGAAAGTCAGAGTGTTGACCAAGCTGGTTTTCGAAAAGGATTCTCCATAACGGACCACCTACACACACTTAACATGGTAATAGAGAAATACACAGAATGGAACAAGCCTCTATACATTTGCTTTATTGACTTTACGAAGGCCTTGGTAGTATTAGTCAAGTCTTTTTGCTTAAGGCCTTACACAACCAAGGCATAGAACCTAAATACTTAGACACACTCAAAGCGATATACAGCAACTGCAGTGCAAAAATACGCCTAGAATCAGAAGGCCCTATCTTCAAAATAAAGCGAGGTGTAAAGCAAGGAGACCCCATATCTCCAACCCTGTTCAATGCCCTACTAGAAGAAACATTCAAACATATGAACTGGGAAAATAAAGGTATCTCAATCAATGGCTATAAACTATCGGCGCTAAGATTTGCTGACGATATAGTACTTATGACTGAGTCATGGGAAGAAATTCAAATAACCTTATCAGAGTTCCAACACGCAATTACACCAGCAGGTCTAGAGCTAAATGAAACAAAGACAAAGATAATAACTAATAGCACACGTTCACCAGTGCAAGTAAATGGGACTACTTTGGAAATGTTGATGACTACATTTACCTCGGTCAATTAATCTCCTTTGAAAAAAGACTTGACAAAGAGATAGAGAGAAGAATAAGCATTGGGTGGAAGAAGTACTGGTCTCTGAAGCACATATTTAAATCGAATCTCCACATAACTATTAAAAGCAAAGTTTTTAATACTTGTATATTACCAGCCATGACCTACGGCGCACAAACCTGGGCAACCTCGGAAAGACATAGAAGGAAACTAGCGGTAAACCAAAGAGCCATGGAACGTAGCATGCTTAATATAAAACTCAAAGACAGGGTGCGAAACAAGAACATCAGAAGGAAGACTAACGTAAAGAATATTATAGACACAATATTAAAACAAAAATGGCAATGGACAGGTCACATAGCAAGCTTGAATGACAACAGATGGTCCCGTCTCACAATGGAATGGATACCCAGAGACGGTTGGTGAATTTCAAATTTCAAATTTCAAATAATTTTATTTCAACGTAAAGAATTTACATTCTGTTTGCTGAATGTCAATGTACAATGTAAAGTGTAAGCCGCCGCCTTCGGGCCGTAATTGTAGTGGAGAAAAAGGCAGCGGAAAAAAAAACTCCACTCTGACCATCTTTTCTCAAATCATCTTAAAAACCAAATACATCAGTTGCCATATGTAAACCTAATAAGATTTCATGATTGCCATTAACAACCCTAAATGCCAAAGCATTAGTCAAATGTCTCACAATAATAGGGGAAAACATAAGTGCTGCGGCCAGACACACGAACAGCACTCGTTCACGAGCATAACGCAGTGCTCAGCCATCATCAGTCTCAACCATTTTGGAGGGAGATAGATGACCCGAACACCACGCTACCATTCGAATGACCTTTAGCAAACTTGCAGTTAAGTTTTTGTCAGTTATATAAGGTATCATATAGTTATTAATATGCAATCACGTCGTCTGTACACACTTGTATTATAAAATATGTTATACTTAGTTATACTTAACAATAAAATCGCGGTGGAATTGGTTTACTACCACGGATTAGGATCGTTTATATAGTCGTCTATTCTATAATATGCCTTTTTACATAGCGAATTTTTAATGAAAGTTTTAAATTTATTTTCAGACAAGCATAGAACACGTTCTGGAATTTTGTTGTAAAAACGAACGCAGTAACCTACAAATGATGTGCCTACCTTGGCTAATCGGGATTTAGTACAAGCAACCTTGTTTCTATTCCTTGTGTTTACGTTATGAACGTCCCTATTTAATTTAAACATTGTTATATTTTTTCGGACATACATTATATTATCGAATATATATTGGCAAGCCAGTGTAAGAATGCCTATTTCTTTAAAACGCTCCCTTAGCGATTCTCTACTGTTTAAGTTGTAAATAGCTCTTATTGCTCTTTTTTGCAAGACAAATATGGTTTCTATATCTGCTGCCCGTCCCCATAATAACAAACCATACGACATGACACTGTGAAAATAACTAAAATAGACCAGCCTCGCCGTCGACACGTCTGTAAGTTGTCTAATTTTTCTGACTGCAAACGCTGCTGAACTCAACCGACCCGACAGTTTTCCAATATGCTGACCCCATTGCAGTTTTGAGTCTATCGTTATGCCTAAAAAAAGCGTGGACTCTACCAGCTCTAGCCTCTCACCAGATATTTTTAAACTCGTGTCAACATTTTTAACATTGGGTAGTGAGAATTTGATGCATTTTGTCTTTTTTGCATTTAGCATCAGATTGTTTATAGTGAACCAGTTTAGAATAGTAGATAAAGCATTGTTTACATCGTCTACATTACTTATACCTCTCTTTACTTTAAAAATTAAGGAAGTATCATCTGCAAACAACACTATCTGCGAAAGATGATCTGAGAGATTTTATATGAGATGGATAGATGATCTGAGAGATTTCAACCCACTTTGGTGGAGGCTTGCCTCAGACAGAGACAACTGGAACACTTTGATGAAGACATACATTCTCACACAAGAAATGATTTAAAGAAAATATCAACTGAACTGAAAAGTCATTAAATCACCCAGCGAAGCCTGGTCAGCGAGGGTGATTAGACCACACCCCACAAACCACAAGGCTTGTGGGAGGCCAAGCATGTCCCGGAGAGGGACACCCTAATAAAAATGCAAAAAATACAATTTATAAAATTTATTTAATTATTAACTCGAGAAATACAATGATCAATATGTCAATTTCTAATTGTTGCATGTAAATAACTATTATTTTGAAAAATTAATAAAGGCTTATTAATTAATTTAACATGTAAAAAGTAGGCCAGCCCCTTTTTGTAACGTAAATAACAACGTTATATAGAAAAGCTGATACTTTTTGGCAATTTCAGAGTTATTCTCCTATTCGTTGCTGGTATTAAGTAAATAAAATGGACCTTTTGCACCCTATTGCCATTATAAGACTTACTTATGATTTATGTAAGATTTACTTATATGCGATAAACGTATTAATAATAATAATGTAATAATAGGGGTTAAAGTATGAAATTGCCGTTTTATTGCAATAGGTTCTTTGAATTGACATAGAATCTTCATGGTTTGAGGTTTTCGAATGAAACTTTTTTTAAATGGTTTCTATGATGTTCTTTTTTTTAAAAATGTGAAACACTTGATTATCGACTTTCAATTGTTTTTGTTATTCAATTTAGACAAGATAGATACGCGTTTCTATCTCTATCTTTATCTGTCTATCTCAGTGAGTATTTTGTATGAGCTCTAAACACCCAATGAGATGGTACAAAATCTAATAAATCTAACCGCTGAGCATTCAATTTCGGCCGTGCCTCTCAATATTCCGGCTGGCCTGATTTTGCCGGCAGCAGTATTCCCAAACCTAGCGACAAACTCCATTATCATTTTGGCCATTCTAAAACCCGCTCAAATCAGCTGAGCCTTGCAGTCGGGTCTCAGTACGCAAGCGCGCCGTACTGTCACTGGCCACCGATAAATGCACGCGCTAAAATACTGGCCGAAAACGCAGCGGCACGGTTTAGAAGAAACCAAAAATAAAACTGTCACTCTTGACAGCGCGGGAAAAGACAAAAATGCAGCGTTAGGAACTATTCCGGGTGTTTTTTTTTTTATTTTGGTAGTTTGAAAATGTGATTAGTAAATTGTGCATTTATTGTAACAGTTGTGATATAAAATGTATTGGAAGGGAGTTTTCTTCGCTGTTATCCTAACGGCGGGTTTGGATGTCAACAGTCAGGAGTTTGGAGATGTAAGTATTAACAAAATATTGAGTACCTATACAAATTGCCAATATGTACAGACAAGATGTTTGAGAAAATTCGGTGTATCTTAGAGGAGTTATTCAGCTCATCGATCATCCTCCTGAAAGTTGAGTTGTAGGGAAACTTTTGGGTAGTTAATATTTATTTATGTAAAAACCTATTTAGAGGCTAAAAATTTCACCCATGCCGGGATTCGAACCCGCAACCTCTGGCTATCCGTGCCAGCGCTCTACCAATTGAGCCAATGGGCGACTCACCGGCATCAGTGAAATTTCGAACCTAAATAGGTTTTTAAATTTGTCCTTAGCACGGGTTAGTGCATTAAAAATAAAAATAGTATATTTATTTATGTGTCAATAAGAATATTGTTACTCTGAGAAGATATATATTTTTTTTTATTTTCATGAAGGAAAATAAACAGTATGTTGTACAATGATATCAATTTAACATTATTACTTTATTATTTACCACCAGCACCATTATTAACCACAGATTAAATGAATTGGGAAACTAAATTGAAAAATTCATATTACCTATATTCTAGTGCCTTTTAGACTTTGCTGGTGTTAGACAATACCTAGCAGTAGCTACTTAGGTACTGTTTTATTTGTAACTGTTAGTTTTCAAATGTCCAGCTGTACTTGTTGTTTCTTCACCTTCTAACTTCTACAAAAACTGAATAATGGGATCACCTCCAAAATATCGAAAAGGTAGCATAACGTAGGTAAGATACACAATTTCCATGCCAAATATCGATAATTTGAATTTGCTCTTGTAATAAAACTTGATTGTAACTGCATCGATGATTATATGAAATCTCTAAAGTTTGACCGGAGACTTCCCAAGATACCAAGTTGAGACATTTTTGTTTTGTAGCAATCCCGTTAAATTCACGTAAATTTCAGGTTATGTAGCATAATTTTCACTGTAGTTATAAAGGAGAACATTTACGCTTCATACTGAGTTGGGCCCAAACATGAAAGTGCCGGCCAGCGAAAAAAAACTAATCTAAACGATGGGCCACATTGATTTGTTGATATTATACTAAGAAACCTATATCCTAAAATGAATACCTTAAGTACTAGTAGACGTCAAAGGTCAGATTTTTCTATACATTTTTAATAATTTAGAACAGACGTTAAAAGTAATACATTCCTTATACATTTTTATGTTACATGATTTTCACTCCGTCTAGTAGCTACTCCCACCTACACTACAGTTGGGTCATCCTGGGAAGAAAATCTGTTGAACTATTTTTACTTACCAAATTAATCAGAATATTGGAAATGCTGAATGCAAAACCGTATTCTTGTCATCAGTACTCATACACCAGTATTACATCAGTATTATTTTTGTCATTAGTGCAGATGAATCTTTACATTTCCGTTGCAAAGTCACTCGTAACGTAATTGATTAGAATACACGAATGTGAAGGTTGGTGTGCTGTCGACTGTACCTACTAAGATATCGGATCATTCATTCATTAGTCAACGATTTCAATTGATAGAAACAGTGAGAAAAAATTCACTAGGTCAATTCTCGAACTGTTCGAGTGTTCGAACTAATGAATAACGAATAATCCGCGACTCGGCAAACATAGTGTATTACGCCCTCCGACCAGGTGAAATGACGATCTGCAAAAAACTGCCAGTAGATGCTGGAGGTGGCAAGCTGACGACAGGGCGCTATGGCGCTCATTAGGGGAGGCATATGTCTAGCAGTGGACTAATATAGCCTGATGAAGAAGATGAAGATTTATCATCGAACTGTCCAATAGAACTAGTAAGAATGATCCAAGATATCCCGGCTCAGCTAAAGTCTTAAGAAACGAATACGGAACTGTAGATAGATAGATGGGGATACCTTCGGAAAAACTAACAGAAATTGAGAATTCAATTTCCCGCCACAACCCTGACGTCGTACCATAATTATGAAACCTAAACAATTTTACACCAAACACGCCCATCGAACCGTGCAAACTTCAATGCTACGCAAAGTTTTACGCAATTTTGACCGTTATCAGCGCTCGCTATCTGCTTTACCTAAGTTTAGGTAATGCTGTGGCAATTTTAATGTGCTCGTTTTTTGGCTTACTGAGTCTGCCGTCATTAAACCATTTTTTGGGCTTAGGACACACACTAGCTCACTGGACCGACGATCTGAGATTGCTGCCAGCGGCTGGGTGAAGCTAACCGAAGAAAGGAAGTGGCGTGAATTGGGGGAGGTCTATATCCAGCAATGGTTAAAAACGGGCTGAATATATTCTTTTTGTGGCACTAAACCGTGCTGAGGACAATTTTAAAAACCTATTTAGAGGCTAAAAATTCCTAATAATAATAATAATACAGAAAATATTGCAAAGAGGTTCGAAATTTTGCTGAGCGGGCTCTTGCCCGTTAGTTCAGTTGGGAGAGCGCTGGTACGGTTAGACAGAAGTCGCGGGTTCAAGGCCCGGCATGGGCTGATTGATGGATACTAGTTTTTGGGCATAGACCCTGCTACTACTTAATTACTACTTACTCACTGCATCCTTATTCAGTCCACAATTACGTAATGTGGTGATATCAACCCTCTGTATATCCACACTGCTGGGGCACGGGTATTTTCCTGCATCACAGGAAGGTTAGGCCATGCTCTACCACGGGGACTAGTCTTGGTTAGTAGAGGATTGTAAGGCAGCGGCGGGCCTTACTGTCAGTAGTTATCAAGCCGCCCATAACGCCTCTGACATGGCTCAACGACAGCCATTACATGACATCCGGCACCAACAGCTTAACGTCCCTTGCGAAGGACGGATGTGATTACCTGATGTGATATTGGAATATTCGGGATTTTATGTTAAATACCCATAAATTCTCTAACCACTTTTAATTAAATTTGGCACTGAAATTTCCCACGCGAACAAAGTTTACGTCGCAACTAAAACTCGCATAACTCACTCACAAGTTGGTAATTATTGGTAAGTCGGTATATAAGTACAACACTAGTGACAAAAACTTGTGAAAAAGATTCAATTATGATACCGTTGCTTCATTGTGCAGTAGGCTTTCGAGTCAGGTTTAGATAGTTCAGCTCAAGGACCCAACAGTTGTCAGCGCTCTAGAGCGCTGCAATCACAAACAAACGTTACGTAGTATTCGTTGAAAAACGATAGCTTAAAAGAATATTAGAAAGAAAGACTATACATTTTATATAAATAGACATTTAATTTCTTTATTATTTTAATTACCATAATGTATACATACAGATAGCAAGGTACAGTCTGTTAGCTTTCAAAATATATCTCAGCTACTATCGGATAGAATCGGATATATTCGTGTAATAGAAATATCGGAACCACTTAACTTAACATAACTTTTCAAAATAGTGAAGAAAACCTATTTAGAGGCTAAAAATTTCACCCATGCCGGGACTCGAACCTACGACCTCTGGCTAACCGTGCCAGCGCTCTCCCAACTGAGCTAATGGGCGACTCAGCCAACTCACTCAACTGGGTTAATGGGTTGCTGCCTGGACGTAATACAGAGAGTGTTAAAAACCTATTTAGAGGCTAAAAATTCCACCCATGCCGGGATTCGAACCTGCGACCTCTGGCTTTCCGTTCCAGCGCTTTCCCAACTGAGCTAATGGGCGATTCACCCATTATTCGATCAGTGAAATTTTGAAACTCTTTACACTGATGCCGGTGAATCGCCCATTAGCTCAGTTGGGAGAGCGCTGGCACGGTTAGCCAGAGGTCGCATTCGAGTCTCGGCAATGGGTGGAATTTTTAGCCTCTAAATAGTTTTCAAAATTGTCCTTAGCACCAATTAGTGCATTAAAAAGAATATAATAGTGAAGAAAAGTTTTATACAGAGCAGGAGTAATATTACACTCGTGTTCTTTTGGCGAAAACCGAAGCCTAGAGCCCGAGGTATATTCTAAAAGTAATAAATAGGATTGAAACATCAAAACAAAAAAAACAATTGAGAAGAGAATATGTGACCTATATACTCGTAGAATCAATGCCAACCGGGTACCGTCCGCAGAACACCTATAGGCCGGGTGTAATACAATATTATATTTACGGTAACCGGTTACAAGGTTTGCTGGAAGAAATAAGCTCGCCTTTGTACATGTTATTTCTTATGCAGTGTCCTATTTAATGTTTCATGTGCAAGTATAATTACTTATCCAGCCGCTTTCGGCTCTCAAGGGCCAAGGTTCTGAATTGTAAATTTCACTATGTAAATACTTAAGTAACGTTCTTTTTCGGGAAATATGATAAGACAGCACAACAGTTAAGTATTCATGTGAAATTCTCAATTCAGAAACTGGCTGAATGCTTCACAAGTTTAGGGTAATCCCTAAACTTGTGAAGCATTGAGCCAGTTTAAGCTAAATAGGTAAGAAGATCGAAAAATTACGGACTCAAAAACTGAAACCCTCAAAAAATGTACAACAAATACGAGTAAAAAGCTTACTTGGGTGTCACGCTTTTTGCCTGTCGTCTCAGTAGGCTCGTTTTTTTGCCTGTTTATACCAATTAAAAGTAACTGAGCGATACTAATAGGAACCGGTTAGCTTAGTTTTGAGGAGCGTAAGGCTTTTTTAAAATACCTAGTGTTCTAAATATGGCACAAAATTAACTTAGAGAATATATTTTATAATATAGATATATTTATAGATATATTATGTAAACATGCATATATTAACTCACGCCTAAATCCAGGGCCTAGATTCTGCTATTATTGTATTGATGTACAATGACAATTGTGTGACCGCGTCGATTTCATTTTACTCAATTTGTAACTGTGACAAAAAAGTATTAATTAGAGGTCGCGGGTTGGAGTCCCGGCATGGTTGGAATTTTTAGCCTCTAAATAGGTTTTTAAAATTATCCTTAGCATGGGTTAGTAAAAATAATATAATCATGTGGGTATAGCGATATCATTCCGATGTAAAACCTAACTGCAAAGTAGGTACTCGGGGCTGCTAGTGATGCAAATTACTTCAGCCCGATGTTGCTGCCTGTACGTTACACAGAGAGTGTTGTAAAGAGGTTCGATATTTCACTGATCCCGGTTAGTCGCCCATTAGCTCAGTTGGGAGAGCGCTGTCACGGTTAGCCAGAGGTCGCGGGTTCAAATCCCGGCATGGGTGGCCTCAATTTTTAGCCTCTAAATGAGTTTTCAAAATTGTCCTTAGCACGGGTTAGTGCATTAAAAAGAATATGAGTATTAATAATTAAATACATTTGTATCAATTATGAGTTTTAAAACCGATTTAAAGTATATTAAGTAAAAAACGGATCATTTTTGCATAAAAACAGGATAAAACTTGAACATTTTGTCTCTGTAGCAATTGTATAGAAAACTGTCAGGATTGGTCGAGTCTATAATGATGTCACAGATCAGTTAATATAGCGATCCGAGAACCCAAGAGTTGACGTTTGTGTACTGACCAGCGACGTAACTAATTCAAGTCCGTTTTGGCAGTTTATTTTGAATATGAATTTATATTTGACTTTTTTTAGAAACTATACACGAACCTTCTAAAAATTATCATTTTCCGAACACTTACTAAGCACAAACGAAAAATTCACGTACATAACATTATATTCTCTATAGGTACGAATACGCATAAAATTAAATTTCCATTCACAATAACGGAGACAATTTAGCGTCTCCCTAACCAGAGTTTAAATAACTGTTAAAGTCTCATAAGCCGTCGAAAACATGGAATAATTTCTGTCAAACGTTAACTTTAAGGAAGTCACGCGCGCGCTTTCTGTAAACGCAAATTGCGACATAATGACGGCCAAAATTATAAACTTAGCTCGCAACCGTGACTTAGTACACGAACTATTTTTCAAAAAAAAGGGGGGGTCTACTCCAGTTAGATGTTTGCCAGATTATTTTAAAAAGAGCGATTTCCATGAACATGGAGCGGCTTAGTGGTTAAACATGACAAAATGGGGCTTCAAATACCAAGTCTTTTACAATTAGTGTTTGTCAGTTTCGTAATACGTAATATTCGACGCGTATATATTGAATTTTTCAGTTTTTTCTTATTTATTTTGTATGTGAATATGTATTGTATGTGCAAATATAATATTTTCTTAATACCTACAATAATCAAATGGGTTACCGTGTATAACTTGGCCTCATATTCGATTTTTGAAGAGCAAATTTAGAGGAAACGTTGGTGTTTCTGCCACTAGTTTATTAGTTTTAAAATCTCGGAGGTTATGTATCTGACATTAGCTCACTGTCTGTTTTCTTATCCGAGTCATCAAAGAGACACCTGCCATAGCCTGATGCATAGCACGCTGAGTGACTTTGAATCGATAGAATACCTATCGTAAGCATTCACATTTCGGTACCGCTGATCACGAACGACTCTAGTAACATGGCTGGTGAAACTCGACGCGAAGCAATATTGCAATTAATTTGTGAATAAAATTTCCCTATTCCACTCTAAAGTTTAGTAGAACGCTACGTAAGACCGTAAGCGTAGACAAAAGTCAATTCTATGCCTGTTTTATACTTGGCAGGTCGCACTGGTTGTTTGGGTCTACATAGCGGTTAGGACTTCTTCTTTCGTGTCGAAAGCGCCGGCCTCCTCTCAGCGGTTAGGACATTTCTATAAACCCTATCATATAGGCTTAAGGTTACAGCTGAATATTCATTGTTACAGACGTGCTGGAATGTGAACTTACCTCAGAGTTTCCGAGTAGGGTCTCTTTCTACGTCAATCAAGATGCATTGGACAATAGAAACTTAACTGTTCCCAACGCGACATAATGGAGGAGCAGTCACGTATACCCAAAATGGCGTTGCCTCCTTGACAAGCAGAGCAGGAATGATCAATTCTCAACGTGATAAGATCAGTGCGGAGGTAAACTTTTCAAGTAGAGATGGGTTCAGTAAATAAACTCTAGTAGGAATACATCTTCGTCGTAGATTCAGTTGACAGCAAATCATCATTTACACTATAGGTGACAGTGCAACTAAAATGTAAAAGTTGATCTGCTGTCAAGCTTACATTGTCTGCCTTCTACAACTACAGCAATGAAATAACTTTTAGAAAGCTCTTAATATTGTTAAGTAAAAGGTTTATTTGCACACCAAAATTGTAACGCATTCCCAATTATGACCTATTATTGACTACTATCATTCAAGAAATCATAGTTGCAGTTATTTTTTTCTGGATGTGCAACGAAGTGTTCTCTATTATTTATCTATCAGTTCTCATTTGTACTAATATGGCTAAAGTATAAGAATGCGCTACAAATAAACCATTATGTGCCAAAAAAGTTACTAAAAAGTTATAAACTCTCATCAGAATAGACCGTCATTTATTTTTCAAGTTGACTTCAAAATCACCTCAAAAAAGAGACTATATTTATAATTTAATTAAAAATACAAGTTGAATATGAAATACATCAGATGCATTGAAAAAAAAACTATATAAATACTACCCATTTATATCAACGATCTCCAACTTTCTGTATCTTCTTCTTCTTCAGGCTATATTAGTCCACTGCTGGACATAGCCCTCCCCTAATGAGCGCCATAGCGCAAGGTTGTGCCATCATTTGGGGGTAATGCCCATAATCTTTCTGCATGCTAAGCATTAAAGTTTCCTTCAACTTTTAATAATGATTTACAGTTTTTGCTCCCTACTTTACAATTGCTCAAAAGGACTCTATATACCTATTATAAATAGTGCGCATTATGTGAGGTGTCAACAGTCGAATGAATACAATTGTGTGACAAAATACCACGCTTCAGTCATCCTTGCACACATAATGCAAGGAATTTTGCTCTTACATTCCCTGGTAATAGAGGCCATAGAGGCGTAATTTTGTCGTTCATGATGAAAGTATTGTTAAAAATCCATTATTGGTCAATCCGCCAATGAAGAGAAAACTGAAATTACCTACAGTACTTTGCTGTGAATAGCCTCTATTATGTAACACTTAGTTCTAACATTCAGACTATGCCATCAGATAACTTCACTTTCAGAATTTAATGGATAAAGAAAAATCTTGCTCTATTTCTCTTTTCATTCGACTGCAATTGCAAAATGCGTCGACATAAGGAACTTAAAAACTTTTAAGTAATTGTCGTCCGCTAAATAAATACTTGGAACATTCCCACCGAAAGAGGTAACTAAATTATTGTCTGAATAATATTCTCTTATTCGACTACGGCAGAGCCCAAAAGGAGGGCAATGATGTGTTTCGTGAGTATGTAAGTATGTCTGATTCTATGTCCCTTGAAAACTCCTTAACCAAAAGTCAGATTTGGACAAGTAATATCTGAATCGATTCCTTGGGTTTACTGGAGTGTCATAGGCTACTTAAAATTATCATTCACTAGCTGACTTAGCGAACTTCGTACCGCCGATTCTGTAATTTTTTTTATTTTTCTCTCCGTAAGAACCATCCTCGTATTTCAAGAAATATTCTAAAAAAAAGAATTAGCGAAATCGGTTCAGCTTCTATCGAGATTTGCGCTTACCAACACATTCAGCGATTCATTTTTAAATTATAGATTATAGAAATAACACTAAAAAAAATTAAATAATCATCAACTTGACTGCTGAATATTAACTACTAAGCAGGCGAGAATGTAACTAGTTCCAACATAACCCAAATACGACATTGTAAGTCATTGCGAGAAAGATAGGTTCATCATCCCTGCTTGGTAGAGACGAGATGTTTGTTATTTTTCTATTTCACTTTTTTTACTTTGCCTATTTTGTCCTACAGCTGGGCAAATGAAATGAAAAGTCTTAATGACGGTTTCAACTCAAACTAGGTGTTTATTTCAAAATCTCGACCACTTTGGAGAAAAAAATGGAACAAAAAACTCCAAACTTAGTCTTTTCAAAGTCTTTAACTAACAGAGTTTACATAATTTCCTTCCAGACATCGTTGTCATCTAAATAATCCTTCATGTACCTATATAGCCTTTTTTCAAATAGCCTTTTTAGCATAGTGTATTTAACACATCTCCTGCTTTCCATCCCTCCCTGTCACCTCGAAACATACCGGAGCATTAAGGTTCTCCCGCCATCTTTGCGTAGGTCTGCTGCGACGTTGTTCATTTTGCGGACCCCAGTCGTCGGTAACAACCCATTAATTTCCCATATTACTTAGCTCTTCTGGTACATATCCAGAAGAGCTAAGCAAGGTGGGAAATTTTAAAACAAAAGTATAAGTAATCACATTTACCTATTAATCAAATTGTACGTAGCTCCTTTTTGAAACTCTTAGCTCGACCAAAAACATTACCGGCTCAACTCCATTAATTCTAGCATAATGACGGACTAGCGGAGTTGATACAAACTCAATGTTTTGGTTGCCTTCTCAATTGCATGATTTTTTTTAAACTATATATAAAATTGCGCCTCGAGTGATCGATCTGTGCAGTGACCACTCTCTGTGGTTCCAAGACAAACTATTGCGTTTCTACTTCGTTTCAAGGTTACATAGTGAGTTATTAGGCGCTGGTAACTGCTAATTGAGCCTTACAAGTTTTAGCAAAATTTAAAAATATTTTATAATGTTATTCTTAAAAAAAAACTTTCTGAAAACATCTTTGTTTCCGAAATACAAAAATCTATTCCTGAATCTCGTGTGCCAGCCTTTAACAAACTGCGTTTACTTCGAACGGTGAAATTGGCACGTTCGTGGTTAATTGCGAGTTTCATCTCAACGCTACGATGCGCCCGCGATGTGAGAGTCAGATAACTTTGCATGCCTCATACGTTTAATTTGTTAGTTACGTTTCCGTGGTCACATAACAAACATACAAGCAGTAGTTAAAAACATATATCCTATTTAATACTTTATTAACACAATCCTAAAACCAAAATAATAATAACAACTTCCACACAACACAATGACTTGACCCGGTCCTCAACCAGGATACACTATTAGTTACCAGGCAAGTACATCACAAACATGGAAGGGCACCCAGACTGGGGACATTTGTACTAATTTTGGTAAGGCGGCCTCCAGTAGTATGGAACTCACCATCCATGTTTCGGTAGTCAAGCGTATTATGCGCTCGATCATCGAAATCGTAACATAGTTTATTACGACAATTCAGAAACTAGGATTAATCCATAGTTTATTATGAAAATCTTACAACTATAACTCTAGTTTATTATGATAATTCCATACCTATACAGGGTGTCTCATTCAAATCGGTCAGTATGGGAAAGTCTGAAACTATAAGACATACGAAGATCTGTTCTGAGGAACCATGTCATTGATTTTAAAAATTAGAAAAACTGCATTCATACATTTTAAAAAACATCTATACTCCGTTCGGGAATCGAACCCGGTTGTTTTGAAAAAAAAACCTACACTACCTAACATGATGTCTAAAAAGAATAAAATGCATTGTTTTCATACAAAATGTAATCCTAAGATCGTTACCTAAACGTGTTGAATATTGTATTAAAAGTCGGTGGTCACTTCGAGCACCTACTAAAATAAATTAAAGTATGTGAAAACAATGCATTTTATTCATTTTAGACATCATGTTTCATACAGACATTTACTGCTTAAGACCTACACAATCGATATCTAAATAGAAAGAGTGTAGATTTTTTTTTTCAAAACAACCGGGTATGATTCCCGAAAAGAGTACAGATGTTTTTTAAAATGTATGAGTGCAGTTTTTCTTGTTATCAAAATCGATGACATGGTTCCTCAGGACAGATCTTCATATTTAAAAACCTATTTAGAGGCTAAAAATTTCACTCATGCCGGGATTCGAACCCGCAACCTCTGGCTATCCGTACCAGGTACGGATAGCCAGAGGTTGCGGGTTCGAATCCCGGCATGAGTGAAATTTTTAGCCTCTAAATAGGTTTTTAAATTTGTTCCTTAGCACGGGTTAGTGCATTAAAAATAAAAATGGTGTAGATCTTCATATGTCTTATAGTTTCAGACTTTCCCTACTGACCGATATGAATGAGACACCCTGTAGATAATTGATTGCAATCATAAAAGCAATGCTACTCCAACGAAATTTTGAAGCGAATTCTCAATTAAATTGTAGTTACTTGAAATGGGGTTTTGACTACTAAATAGAGGCATTTTTACAAGATCATCATTTAGAATATTGTCAGTTATATGTATAAGAAATCGATTGTCATTACATTTATCAACATTGGACAATTATTTAAACGTAATTTTATATACTTCCCATATGTGAGAAGTTAATATTATTATCCATGCAGCCTATATACGATCCAATGTAGGGCGCCGGCCTTCTCTAAGAGAGAAAGAGAAAGAGAGAGAGAGAGTATGGCTTTAATCATCACGCATACCCACCGCGGATTGGCAATTTCAAACGCTGAAGTATGTGAACACCTCAGACACTCAGGTTTTCTCATGATGTTTTACTTCACAGTTAGCTAGTGGTATTGTTACTAGTATATAACGTCACAAATGCATGTAACTTATAAAACAAAGAGAATAGTGTAAAGAGGTTCGAAATTTCACTGATGCCGGGGAGTCGCCCATTAGCTCAGTTGGAAAGAGCGCTGGCACGGACAGCCAGAGGTCGCGGGTTCGAATCCCGGCATGGGTGGAATTTTTTGCCTCTAAATAGGTTTTTAGAAAACAAAGACATGCCGAGATTCGAACCCACGACCTCACGAATAAGAAGTTACCGTTCTATCTCTCCACTATGTTGAGTACATAAGTTTTATAAAAGCGCGTGTCATTGTTTATTTACATCGAGGGAAACTGTACCTGAGGTATACTTGTCGTATTCTAGTTCTAACTGGTATTAAAATGAGTGACAGTAATTTCCCAGTAAAAGCGAATTTCCAATATAATCTGATTTGAAGTTAATAGCCCGGGAAAGTTACATGAAATTGCTTATTTATCGATGCGAAATCAAAGCAAATAACCACCGAAGTGTAATCAGTATATATATAGGGTTATTTTTACAATGCGTAATTGCTGAGACTGTGCAAAACAGCCAACTGTAACTTGAAGGGTTATTTTGATAAAAAAACAAGGTATCTTGTATTAAATGGCAGATTAATATTAATGGGTAATTAGTGTTCAACAAATTGATAAGTAATAATGTTGTTGAAAAAAAAGGTAAAAAAACAGAAAAACTCTTTATACTTTCCCCACTGAGGGGCACGGGGCTCTTCCCTGAGGAAGGTATAGGCCATACTCCACCAAGAGGGCTTACTCCGAATTCGTGGCTTGTAAGAGTGGCTGGTCTTACTGTCAGAAGTTTTTAAGCCGTCCTAGGGCCTTTGACTTAGCTTACCGACTGCCTTCTATCCACGACAGTCGGCAGTAACTGCTTAGCGTGAATTGCGAAGCACGAAACCGCTTGGAAAATGACACTAGCGTTAGCATAGACGGTCACCCATCAATGCTTTGAACGCGCCCTGTGTTTCTTATGCACATTCGTGATCGTTTACGATTACTCTTTTACTGAATAAATGGCGACCTCTGGCGCAGCGGTAATGCATCTGCTTACTATGCGAGAGGTCCGGGGTTCGAACCCCGGACAAAAAAAACCCCAGGTCTTTGATGTTTAAATGGTTGTGATGTCGCTGTTTCTGATTCCCACGACACAGGGTGTCTTAGTGTGGTGCCAAAAGCAATGTATGAGCCTGTACGTCAATGTTAAAAATGTTAAATAAACATAAAAAATACTATCTACACTCATTATTTTACAATCATCACAAATGTTGAGAAGAAGAGTGAAAGTCGAAGTTAGACGGTCGTAATGTTTATGTCATTAGTTCGCATCCCAAGCAGAGGAAATCCGGGCTGCTACTAGTCTAAATTTACATCTATCTATGCTAATATTATATGTGATACTTAGTTGTGTGATAATTTTAATGTCATAATGTTACCTTTTTTTACGCCACGCTAATATAACATAACATTTACATACAGGCCCATACATTGCCTCTCACCCGACACCAGGATACCCTGTGTTGTGGGAACCAGAAACAACGACATCACAAACATGTATCCAAGATCTGGGGTTTTCGTTTTTGTCCCTGGCCGGGGTTCGAACCCGGGACCTCTTGCATGGTACGAAAATGTGCTACCGCTGCGCCACAGAGGTCGTCATTGCAGGAAATGGAAATATTTGTACTCGTATATAGGGAGTAATCTCAAAAAATACTTTACTGATTTCAAAATTCTTTCACCAGAATTTTGAATGAACCTCCAGGGTGGACATAGGCTATACACTAATCCTTTTACGATGCGGACGAAGTCGAGGGCACTGCTAGTACCCAGTAAAAAACGGTTCTCTAACATTTTTTTTAATATATAGCCAAGACACCTTTCAAGCAATACCACACGCCAGCCATTGAAGGAAAACATCATGAGGAAACCTGAGTGTTTGAGGTGTACATATACCTCAGCGTTTGAAATTGCCAATCCTTGGTGGGCACGCGTCGTAATTAAGCCCATACTCGCTCTATGAGAGACGGCCTGTGCCCTGAAGTGGGACGTTTATAAGCTATACAACAAAAAAAATAGTCAAGACAAGCCATGCATAATACTTCTTTGCTCTACTTTCATCGCAAATAGTAAACAAAGGTTATTGCACAACCAATCGTCGGTAACTAGTTGACTTTTTAAGGCCAGCCGCGAGGCCAAAAAAATTGATTAGACTTCTATCCGATCGCGCACACAAAAGAGGGTTCTGTTATTTGCACGTAGGTAAGTATGTGTCTGGGTTTCCTTGTGACTGTGCTGAAGCCAAACGGTTTGGCCGATTCCGACTAGATGATATACCTACTAATGATTAATGATGGATTAATGATTCTGACAAAGTGTCACTGGCGTTATGTTATGTTACTAAGCATAATTATTACAAAAAAAAAACAAAATGGCAATTGTTTAGACATGTTAGTTAAAATATTAAGTGAAAACTTCCAAAAGTCATCAGATAAAACTGCATTATAAACAATTCCGACGGATAACCCACCGGTCAATGGTTTTTTTTTATAATGATAGAGCAATAGAGGCGCCTGTAGTCACGACGTTTTCTAGAAGAAAGTATTAAACAATATATACATAGCAGAATTTGAGGTCTTAGCAACTTCTATCTTTGTTGTCATACTGCAAAATACTTGTGTGTTTTGCTACGCTCGCCCTTGTACAAACTCCTTTTTTGTGCTGTAAATATTTTTTCAGCTCAATAATGTTTACTATTAATGTTTATTTCTCTTTTTCTGTTCTTTCTTTCTTTTTTTCTAACTAACCTAAACATTTACTGGATTTAATCCTACCTGCTGAGGTGTCAAACGGTTATAGGATAGCAATTGAGTATAATTTACAATATTTTACCTGACGGTTATTCTGATTTTTATATTTTTACAGCGTCACTTTTTGTTCGTATTTTTTGTTTCGCATTCTATTGGGATAGCTTTGTACGTATCTGGTGCTAATGACAAAATAGTTTTTTTATGTAGCCTATAAATGTCTCACTGCGGGGCATAGGCCTTCTCTCTGAGAGAGATTAGGGCTTAATTACCACACATGCCCGTCGCGGATCCACAATGAGATAGTTTTAAACCTGTTTAGTTTACTTTTAGGCCCCATAAGGACAGTAAAAAGCTGGCCAAGCTTAACATTTACTTTTAAAGTCACCATAAATATCACAAAATATCGTAAAACTATCATACACATTTTACTGTAAAGTCGTCCGCTAAGAATTTTAGTACAGTGCCAGATATTAAAGCTTGACTTTGACTGTACTTATGAGTAGCTGAGTAGGTACTTTATTATTAAAAAATGCATGCTAGTAAGAAGCTAAACATACTAAAAAAATAACAGTCAAAACCCGACTGCTGGAGATTAATTGAAATTGTATAATATTTAAATAAGAAATCTTTTAAAGAAGAGGAATCTTTCTTTCTTTCAAAAATACAGTAATTGATACAGGATTCATTTTTTTTTCTTTCGTTAACCCTTATTGGGGTTGTCTTTTAGTGCCCCGCAGCGCTATTCGCTGTGATTCTCATTGCAGTGATCCTTTCTCAACAAGAATTTATTTATTCAGAAATCAGGCCATTACCAATCTTGAACAGAAGGAAAAATTTCCTGCACAATGATATTAAAATAAATAAATGGAACGCATGGTTGGTAGGACGTATTCCAGTTTTAATAAAAATGCGTTCTCTATCAAGTTTTAATCTTTTGTGTTTCCGCTATTTACCTATCGCTCATTTGGCAGAATAATGACGCAAATGTACTTTCTTGCCAATTTGAGTTAAGTATGCCAAAACACCCGAAATAACTGTTTACACTTGGGGAAAAAATGACAGTAATGTAGTTTTGTTTTTTATCGCGTGACAGCGCCACTGTCGTTGTGGCATTTTGACAAAGTTCTAACACTTCTGAATGAAACAACGGTCTCTCCTGTAAAATTGGAAAAAGGACATTTGCGTCAATATTCTGCCAAATGAGCGCTATGTAGGTCTTACCCTGAAACAGTTAATAAAAAGGGTTGTCACATTCGTGCGGGTATACTGGCCCAGTCAGGTAGAATAAGCCACGTAACGCAAACGTACTATAACACTTGTCCTGGTCCCAAACTAGAATACCCTGTACTATGGTAACCAGGCAACGACGTAACAAACATGGAAATACAACCAGACTGGTGCCATTTCTACTAAGTTAGTACCTCCGGCAGGAATCGAACCCACGGCCTCTGTGTCAGTCGTCAAGCGTGTCAACCGCTAGACCGTCAAGTCAACTCGGATTATACGGAATGATAGGGCCTATAGCGCGCGCATCTCTACATAGTGTAATTACGCCTTATGATTCAATCATTGAACAGGTATGTTTCGATCCAGTGGTCATCGACCTTTAACGCGAGATGCAATGTTATGCGACGATCTTCATGCACGATGTAACAATTTTCATTGCGGCCCCGCAACGTTTGAACCCACGACAAAAATTTTACGTCTTATTTCCGCTTTGAGAAGTTCACGTCCTAAATATGTACTGTATTACAGATATTATGAAAAAAATTTAAAAAGATTCAGTTTTCAAAAAGAAACTTAATAATAATAACTTTATTTATTTCGAATAACAAAGATTCATATTTGGTTAGTACATTTAAAACTTATATTATGTTAGTAGCATTTTATAGGAACATTTTATTTACATACGTCAAGGCCTGTTGTGTGCGACCTGAAGCCTACAGCAGTGGTTGATAATATCAACATATATATTATATCATATATTATATGCGGAGTCGACCCCCGCCGCGATCATCGCCAGGACGCTATTGGCGCTGCCCCGCACCCTGCTCACTAGTGACGCGCCACGCTTACGCATGATCGCGTAGAAACAATCTACTCGCGCGTCCGCGAACATGCCGGTTTTAAAGGTCTTCTATAATTCAATTCCGGGAATTTCTATTTCGCATGATCTCGTTGCCTTTTTACAAGAATTATATCAAATTGTTGCTATTATTCAAAATGTGGCTATGCCCGGTAATCGTGAAGCTTAACATCGTCATCAACACTACACAGTAAGCAGTAATAAATTAACATCATCGTAATCCGGCGGTGTCAGTTCATTGCCAGACTTAGGCCTCTTCCAAGACACACCACTGAGCCCGATCTTCAGCTCTTCTCTTTCAGACACTACCCACCGCCGTAGAATACAATATACATACGCCGTACTATGCTTGGTTATTTAAGTTCCTTTTTTTCTTTGTTCTATTTTTGTATTTTCCATAGCACAAGCAGCAATACTGTATGTAAGTAAGCCGAGGACAATGTCGTGAGTGATAGATAGATAGATAGATAAAGAACACTTTATTGTACATAAAAATGGAAATTACATAGATAGTTCTTAACCTAAGAGTACAGACGACGGCATTATCACTAAAAGTGATCTCTTCCAGACAACCTCTGGACGGACTGGACGAATATTGAAGAAGAAAATAGATGTACAAATATACAAGACTATTACAAAGGTATGAATGAATACATGCCTAAATAACAGTGTACATATAGTACAAATCAACAGATAAATACAAATAATTTAAATAAATACAAAAAATAAAAAATAAATATTATTACATAAATACATAAACACTTAACAGAATATATATATATTGAAAGGGCATAACAAAAACAACAATAGATCAATATTATTGATTGATGACTTCAGTGTATATTTTATTTACTATTACTTTCGTCTATTTTGTAATTACCTACTCGTAGTATATCACTGTTTTGTTATCCCAAATAAAATTTAAAAAATACGGACAGTTCACTACTCAAAATCTCGTTTTTTCTTTTTCCGCTCATCTGAATTTAGCTCAAGTCCGCAGTTTCAGCCTTCAGCTTCCTCGCGCGCATTCCTAACTACCAACTTCCATTTTCCCCGCCAGCGAGCGCTGCCGACCAGCCAGACACGCGATTCGCTGTTACGCTATTTACATGCGAATTATTATGATTGGCCGTGCTTGTTTACGCGCCTCGCTTTCGAGGTTGTTGGAAGGCAATTAGGCTGGTCATTTCATCCTACGAGTATCTCTGGACTCCAGGAGGGCCAGGAGTCAGGCACCCAGGAGTCGTCTGACTAAAGAGTCATCCGTTAAGACGGATGGACGGTATGTTATGGCAGATCAGGGTGTAAGTCCTCACAAATTCTCAAAAGCAAATAAAAAAATAATAATAAATATTCATGGACATATAACACAGATCTCTGTGACCCCATACTAAGTACAACTAAATGAATTGTTTTACAAATGCTAACTCGACGATAGATTTAATACAATAAATACATAGATATCATTCAAAAACTCCTAGAATTAATAATAATAATATTGGCCTTTTTGCATCTACTTAATGAGATGATTTATACAGCGTCCAGTGGTATCTTCACTCACACTAGATGGGTGAAGGGACCACTCCGACGCTGTAGTGCCTGGGTCATAGTTTTATAGATGGTGTAGGCTTGCCCAGCACCTATACCGTCCTGACAGCTTAGTCGGCCTAGCCCACAGGAAAGACTAGTCAATACGTGCGGAGCCAACTAAGCCGCGGGTTTCCTCACGATGTTTTCCTTCACCGTTAGCGTGTGGTGTTGCGACTGCAAATTCGCAAATGTACGTAACTTTGAAATTAAACAAAGTCATTGGTACATGCCCGCACTCGGGATCGAACCTGGGGCTCTCGCTTGCCTGTCTATGGTTCTATCCACTGAGCTACCAACGCTGTTATCTAGAATTAATGTTGCTGTAAAATAAAAACTTAAATGGACGTTTTTCAGTTAAATAAATAAAATAATATTAAGTACTTTTGAAGACAGGGCGCTATGGCGTTCATAAGGGGAGGGCTATGTCCAGCATTGGACTACATAATATAGCCTGAAGAAGAAGAAGAAATACTTTTTTTCTGATACATAAGCTATTTGTTGAGTATAAGATTTGGTATTTCAGGGCTTGTGTTGCGGATCAATATTTATGTTAAGACCTGTTCTGTGCCAGATGAAGCAATAAACGAACTTGAACTTGAGCATTTAAGAGTTAACCTTGTCAATGTACCTCGGTGTAGTGGAATATCTGTTAAAGGAAGATAAAGAAGATATTTATAAGTACACAATTAATCACACAAAAAATATAAAATAGGATTTTAAAATTACAGAAAAAAACATTTTCGTATAACTTTACGTTCAGTTGACTGATATTTCAGATGTGTGGTGTCGGCCTAGAGAATAGCACCAACCCAATTCTTGCCGCGGGTGTCGTAAAAGGCGACTAAGGGACACAAACCGGGGGGTGGGCAGCAGCGCTCCCTGCAATTCCACCGAACTGCGATCCCCAACCCGCATGCCCAGCGTGGGGATTATGGGCATTACCCCCCAATGATGGCACAACCTTGCGCTATGGTGCTCATTAGGGGAGGGCGATGTCCAGCAGTGGACTAATGTAGCCTGAAGAAGAAGAAGACTGATATTTCTGTTGTTACTGTGAATACTAACAGTAGGTTGGTATAAATAAATTTTCGTGACTTAGCGGATCAAGTCGTGAGCGTCTTCTATTGAATTTCAAAGATCACGAAATGTAGGAAGATTTATCAGTCTACCGTTAACAGCAGTCTTTCAAAGAGCCAGACTTTGCAAAGTCACCCTTAACGTATCTGAATAGAGTGCACGCGTGTAAAGGTGGATCACGAGTTCACTGTACGTCACAGAAGTTTGCGACATCGTAAGAGAGCTTATTTAAATTTGATATCAAGACGTTACAACATACTGGGAGGACGTGTTATGAATGTAGGCGGGCCGGGATCCTGTTAGGATTGAAACAATCATTTATTGTTCAGGTTAGTCAACTTTATCACTGTTGCCAAGGCTTGGTTCACGTTATGCCAGTTGTACACTAACTGGTGCAAACGAATGAGTGAACAAATCGTTGTAGACGATATGGTTAAACAAAAACGAGGAGAAGAAGAGGATAGACCATCAGAGAATAAATATTCCCGGGCATATTACACAGATCAAGTAAGCAAGTAAGTACTAAATACAAGTAAATGACTTGTAAAAACCTATTTAGAGGCTAAAAATTTCACCCGAACTTTTCTACTCGAACCCGCGACCTCCTCCACTATCCGTGCCAGCGCTCTTTCCAACTGATGGGCGACTCACCGGCATTTGGTTTTCCTCGACCAAAATATAGTTAACATTAACATTTACATACAAGCACATACATTGGCACCTTAAAGTAAATGAAAAAAAATAATTAAAGTATCTAGGTAAATAATAACGGAACCTGGGACCTTACTACGAGTGTATCCTGGGGCACTGAATGTTTTGTTGGATTTATGCTAATTTCAACTACCATATGACCCTCGCGCTAGCACGGCCAATCGCTTGAGATATTAGGTGGAGAGAGTCTTGGAGTCGGTGCCCAGTTCCAGATCAGCACATACATTTTGGGCACCGACTCCAAAATATTCTCCTACAAACCTAGATATATACTAATTTCGAAGTTAGAGGTCATTTTCCTTTAAACTATTTCTGGATTTCTGATGCCTTCTTCTTCTTCTTCAGGCTATATTAGTCCACTGCTGGACATAGCCCTCTATGTTAATGAGCGCCATAGCGCAAGGTTGTGCCATCGTTGGGGGGGAATGCCCATAATTTGGTGTAATAAGGTGTTATTTTTTATATTAAAAATCTTTATGCATAAAGTATGCTTAACACATTTTTAAGGCGTGTCGTTGATAGCTCTAATATATGTTGAGGTGTTTAATTGTAGAACCTTCCAGAGTAGAAATAAAAAAACTATTACCTAATTCAAATAACCATCAGAACGGCAATAGAGGGATGAAAATACCTATCAACATATTTCGTCGATATCATTCCATGAATGTCCTCACTGCTGGGGCACCGGTCTCTTACAGTAGGATGTTAGGCCATTCTCCCCCACAGGGGCCAAGTCCGGGTTGGTGGAGGATTGTAAGACAGTGGCGGGCCTTACTGTCAGAAGTTAACAAGCCGCCGATAAGGCCTCTGACACGGCTTACGTCATTACATGACAGCCGGCACCAACGGCTTAACGTGCCTTGCAAAGCACGGAAGCGCTCGGAAAAATGCCTTAACGTGCCTTGCGAAGCACGGAAGCGCTCGGAAAAATGCCACTAGCGGTAGTCATGGGACGCCGGACGGTCACCCATACTGCACAAGACTAGGCCTGTTGCAGTTTAAACCAAGTGATTGATTCCAATCGCTCGGTTCGACTAGGCCACGAGCGCCTCAACATTTCGTGACTCCATGCAATAAATGATTCAATATCGAGCTTACGAGTAACAGTGATATCCATGTCTGTCTCTTTGTCGGCCTGTTGCGAAAGAAACTACCAAACTCCGTAGCGCTAGCCGATAATTGTGCTTTTGACAAACGCTATTAGAATAGTTGCCTGATAGAATAAGGTCATTGCCACTAAAGGTATTTTGATAGTAACCGAGCAGTGAATTGGTCGGGTAGGGCACGCCAGGGCCAAGTTTCATGGAACTACAATTCGCAGTTGGTAATGAGTTGATGACAGTTCATTGCGTGGAAAAATCTGTGGGTTAATCAACTTTCCAATGTCCAGGGAATTGTCACAGTAAACCATGAATTGTAGTTTTATGAAACAGACCTCAGGTCGAAAAAGAAAGTATTAAGAAATAGCTAAGTTAACGTTTAAAATTATATTATTTCTAATGCACTAAGCCGTGCTAAGGACAATTTTAAAAACCTATTAAGAGGCTAAAAATTTCACCCATGCCGGGATTTGAGCCCGCGACCTCTGGCTATCCGTGCCAGCGCTCTTTCCAACTGTGCTAATGGGCGACTAACCGGCATCAGTGAAATTTCTAACCTCTTTACTCTCTCTCTTTTCTCTGTATTAGGTATTTTCAAAATTTCTCGTGGCCTGGCGAAGCAAGTGATTGGAATGAATCACTTGGGTTAAGCTACAACAGGCGCGGTCAGGTACAGGATGGCTGAGCGTCCCGTGACTACCGCTAGTGGCGTTTTTCCTAGCGCTTCCGTGCTTCGCAAGGCACGTTAAGCCGTTGGTGCCGGCTGTCATATAATGGCAGTCGTTAAGCCATGTCAGAGGCCTTATGGGCAGCTTCATAACTTCTGACAGTAAGGATCGCCACTGTATTACAATCCTCCACCAACCCGGACTTGACCTCCATGGTGGCGTATAGCCTAACCTTCCTGCGATGCAGGAAGATACCCGTGCCCCAGCAGTGGGTTCATACAAGGGTTGATGTTGAATTTCAAGGATGGCGTCTACAATTAACACTGTAATTATACACCGACAAGAAAAAAAGAGTTCTACTAGTCAATTTAAATCGTTGTCGTCATCGACAGGCTATTATATACTAGTCCACTGCTGGACATAGCCCTCCCTTAAAGAGCGCCACGTTGTGCTGTCATAGGGGGTAATGCCCATATTCCCCACGCTGGGCATGCGGGTTGGGGATCGCAGTTTGGTGGAATTGTACTGCAGGAGGCGCTGCTGCCCACCCCCCGGTCAATATAAATATTTTGTACTATTACCTAGAGCTCTACCGTTTAAATGAAAACGTTTTTGGGTTCATGGAAATCTTACAAATATTCTTTGCTGAAAATACCTGAAACTAATACTTATCTGCACACAATAACATCTAAAATGACATGAAAATACAGACTGAGGCCATTGGTCCAACTCAAGTACGGCGGCCTCCAGTAGAAATGGAACCCACGACCTCAGTTTTGGCAGTAAAGCGTGTTAAGCACCAGAAAAACGAGGGAGAACTATAACAGAAAACTGTAAAAAGAAAGAAAAATATTCTAACTATACATGGTGAAACGTTGCGCATGGCGGCAACTGGACCTTACTTAATTGTACGCTTCCGAGTAAAACGCAATTAAAGTCTTATGTAAGAGGTAACAAGACACATGGTTTCTAGGCTGCAACGGAGTGAAAATATGTCGTTTTAAGTACAGTCTACAGATGAACAACCTTTACATTTTTGTTGCAAAGATACCGGTACCGCCTCCGAGTAGAGCGCAAAGGTTGATGTGGCTCAGTTGCCGAACTGTACCGACAGCTCGCCAGTCAATGAACACTTGAGCGAACTAAGGAAATGATTAGGTTGGAATAACTGTTTAAACTAATTCCAATTTAGTTCTTGATTAAAAGCGACGCGAATGCAATTTGCAGTAACAGCCTATAAAATTAAATCCAACAAGTCCAAGACCCTTTTAATGAACCTTGGAACAAAATTGTTAGACCTAAAGAAACTAACTTCTTAAATTGTGATATTATTGATAAATTTAAACGTTACTTAGACTTAAGAAATAACGGTTGTAATTTTTTTTCTGATCGTGCTATAAAGTGTCTGTCTAACTATAAGTAGGAAGCTGGACGAACCATACCTACGTAAATCATAGTTTTGAAATACAATTTAGTTATTTACACCAGTGACAACAGCTATATTCACAGAACTATAATTCATGGTATACAATGACAATTCGATATATAGTTCAAAGAAGATTAACCTCCAGAATAACAAGAAGACTCTGCTCCGTAATATCCATTGCATAATCATAATAAACAACGCATTGTAGTTTTATAAAACTTAGGCCAAAATGACCGAGAACCTAAAGAAGTGGCGTGCCTTTGAGAAGGAGCAGGCTTGAGAAGGTCTAGCTGGACGAGTTCAGGCAGATTGATAATAGAGGCTTCTTGGCTAATTGTCATTAATTTCCGGTTTCCCATACTTACACCTACCTTACATACATAACCTTACGTCTGTATCCCAGAGGGGTAGGCAGAGACCAGGGACTGCCACTTGCCACGATCCTGAAAGATCACCTTCGCTTCATCAACGTTCATAAGTCGTTGCATGCACGCACGCCGGTTCCGGGTACACCTACCTTGTACTGAATTATCTCACCCAGAGCCGCCATTGATGCTAAAGCCGGCACTGGATCAGTGAATCTCTGCTGCCGACCGTACTTGGTGAGAAAAATGCAATTCATAATAACAGCCGCCAGTAAGTAATCGCTGATTAGTTTCATCATGCAGTAAAATTACGAAAGTTAATTATTCTAATTGTCTAACGGCATGGGATTCTGATTGTGATTGTGCATTAGGGAGCCTTATGTGACTTTATGATTTGCATAATAATGGCGTGGCGAAGACTGACGGCAGCTTTTGTGATTCTTAAGCATCGCCGCAGCTATTGCATGGAATCAGGCGTTACTTTGCGGAAATCCATGATAGCATTAAAATGTGAAAATTACTTTGCTAAATTCCGCCAAAAATCCCAGACCTACCACGCGGTTAGTGCACCGCGCTCCCACCCATTTTTTCAAATCTTCTTCTTCTTTTTCGTGTCTTGCTTCTGCTTAAAAAGTGGGGAAGGAAAAGGAAGGGTGCATTAACTAACCGCATGGCGCTTGTGGGATTTTTGGCGGAATTTAGCAAAGTAATTTTCACATTTTAATGCTATCGCAGCAGCTGTCAGCTCTTATGCTTAAATGTATCTTTACATGCCTGAAACGCGGTTCAAAAAATGTGTTAAGTACACTTTGTGCCAAAAATGCTACTATAGCATGAAGGACTATTTAGATGACAATAATGTCTGGAATGAAAGCCAGTACAATGCATGAGTTCTATGTTTTATAATAAAAATATTATGTAAGCTCTATTAATTAAGGACCTCGAAAAGACTAAGTTTGGAGTTTTTTTGTCCATGTTTTCTCCAAATGATCTACATTTTGAAATGGACACCTAGTTAGAACTGTAACGTTCATTAAGCCGCAGTTTCTCCGCTACTTCAAATAAAACCTTTTCACTTCATTTTATGTTTTATAATAATATGTGCTCTGGTGTACAATAAAGGATATTCTTATTTTATCTTATGGTAAGATAAGATTTTATATGCTAAGATAAGCTTATTTTATCTTATCTCATATGGGGACACATTTGTCCGGACCCCGCTGCAATTCACCGCGATAATATTACTTGTGGCCTCGTGATTGGAATCAATCTCTACGGTGAAACAACAACAGGCGCGGTCAGGTGCTGGATGGGTGACCACCCCGAGCGAACATAGGCTCAATTACCACGCGTGTCCACCGCGGGTTGGCAATTTCAAACACTGAAGTATTAATTTACAATTCACAACAGGGAAGCGACTTTTTTAATAATACTCGTACTAGCTGACCCAGCGAACTTCGTACCGCCTAAAAGTCGATTCTTTATTTTTTTTTCTCTCTCCGTAAGAACCATCCTCGTACTTCAAGGAATATTCTAAAAAAAGAAATAGCTAAATAGGTTCAGCTGCTCTCGAGATTTGCGCTTGACAACACATTCAGGGACTCATTTTTATATTTTAGAATAATGCAATGTAATGTTTTAAGGAGTCGCTTCCCTGCAGTGAATTAATTGTATATTGACATGACATGACATGACTTTATAGTCATGCTTGTATCCTGGACTTAAAAACTAGTGTTTGCCACTTGCCACGATCCTGACAGACCTTTTCTTCTTCTTCAGGCTATATCATTCCACTGCTGGACATAGCCCTTCCCTAATGAGCGCCATAGCGCAAGGTTGTGCCATTATTGGGGGGTAATGCCCAAAATCCACACGCTGCGCATGCGGGTTGGCGATCGCAGTTTGGTGGAATTGTACTAACAGACCTCATCAAAATTTTATTTTTATTGTGTTATTTATTGTTTCCAATTCATCACTTAATTGCATTCCTTCTCTTCGTAGAAATTCGAAACTTGTCGCCGTCTGCCGATAGTACCTTAAATACACACAAAGTTTTCCAAGTAGATATGGCATTTAATTTCTCCTTTAGAGCCTGAATGCTCGAACAATGGACCATGCGTTATATAAGTCTTATAAAGGTTGCAGCAAGTATCTATCAAGAGTGAAAAGCAACCGGTTTCAAGTACGCGATAAAGCAACTGCATTTTGAACTACTATAAGTTTTACTATAGTGGCATTGCTATAGTCAGAAATAGACTCGTTTTAGCCATAGGCTTGGTGTGAAACGGAAGGGGGCGAACTGGAATTAAATATTTCACTTTCGCTGAGTTTCCTTTCTGTGTTTTCCCTTAACAAGGAAGGTTACAGTGCTCAATAGGCATGACGAAAGATTTTTGAATCCTCTTTCATAATGTGGGGACACTTTTATTATATACAAAAAAAACTATATTTCAGTAATAAACTTAAGTTTAGCGAAGGTAAAAGCCGTTTTTCTAAAATTATTTTAAATCTGTGGGAAAACAGCTCGCAGTGTCATGGCGTCGAATCTGACGTCACGCCCAGGTAAACAAACGTCGTAACCACTTGAATTTATAACTATATTCAGTATGCATTGCGCGTTGTAATTTGAAAAAACAGCTTCAAAGAAGTAGTTTAGATCTGACATGTTACTCGTATTATCATTAATGCTATTTGATAATTGTGTCATCTGTTTTAATAAACCAATTGTAATGTTTGACATACTTGTTATTTTACATATATAACCTCACGCCTGTATCCCAGAGGAGTAGGCAGAGACCAGGGACTGCCACTTGCCACGATCCTGACAGTACTACTTTACTTCATTTTAATTATACATGTCACAGAGTTTTTATCAAACTCCTCTATAACGGCTTCACCGATTCGTATGAATATTTTTGTGTGTATTTCGTAGCAATATCGTAAGCTAATAAATATGACAAAACATCGTTTGCCGAACCAGTGTTTATATAACATATTTTAAACTTTCGCGACTTGTACATACATACACATACATACACACACACACACACACATACATACATACATACATACATACATACATACATACATACATACATACATACATACATACATACATACATACATATATACATACATACATACATACATATATAAATACATACATACATACATACATACATACATACATACATACATACATACATACATACATACATACATACATACATACATACATACATACATACATACATACATACATACATACATACATACATACTTACATACATACATACATAGATTAGATTAGAAAATTCTTTATTGCACAATAAGCATATTTGTACAAAGGCGAGCTTAATACTAATGAGTATTTTCTTCCAGCTAACCTTGGGTTATATGGATAGTAGTGCGGGTAGTGCCCGGAGAGAGTTATAGTAAATAAATTATCATATAAAATCGCATCATAAAAGTTAAAAAAAAAAAAATACTTATCAATATACCGAATGGATAACATAAATACTTAGAATACACATTATAATGATATACCTAAATATATATATACATACATACCTGCATATATAAACTACAAAAATATACCTATATAGGAGTATTACTCTGAACTCCGAAGTAGTGCTTATGGATTCTACTCTTAAACACATCAACTGACTGGGCCTGGCGTATGTATAGGGGCAGCGCGTTCCACAAGCGCACTGCTGTCACAGTGAAAGAATTCGCATAGCCTGCCGTATTATACATACATACGTAACCTCGCGACTAGTACACATAAAATATTTTCGGGGCTTAATCGCGTAGTAATTTATTGCTATTTTACCTCGACGTTACAGTCATCGTGGTCACGAGAAGACTGATGGCTGGCACCCGTTCGCATTTTCGGCTGCTGAGGTTTCAGACTACCCTCAATCAGCCATCACAAAGCACTATTAGGTTTGCGACACACTACACTGTCAATGTCGGACGATAAGCCATGCGACTTTTTTCCACTCGAACACTTCTCGACTGTAACGTCGTCGAAACGTCGAGGTAAAATAGCAATAAATTACTACGCGATTAAGCCCCGAAAATATTCTACCAGTGTTTATATAGTTTTTCACATTCTGAATATTCAAATAATTTAGATGCATGCACCGTTTATTGGTGTATGTTTTATTTATTTCTTAAGCATTTAAAACAAAATTACACACAACATAAACAACACCTCCCGTCCGCCGAAACTGACAAGGTTTACCTGTGGATTGTGTTTCTTTTATACAATGTCCTAAAATATATGCGCCTTATGCGCCTACGCCTTTATGTCGAGACATAGCGATCTGAAACCTGACTAAACTGCAATTATTAAATGTACCTATGATCGACAAATAAATAAATAGTTATGATTACGAAACATTTCGGAAACCTAATATAATAACAATACTCTTACAGTCTATTTATTCTTACTTGTCCAATTTAGTAAACAAGATTCTAACCTATTATAAAAAACCTAAAATAAATAATTAAGATTAGATGCCTAAACGAGACATTTTCTCGCAAATTCATGAACTACCGTGAAGTATGTTTATAAAATTGGCAGCGTGTTATTTAAAAGAGTGTTCCAGGTGACTTCATTTATGAAAATATGGCAGTTTTGGACTAAAAAGTCACAGTTTAAGGGTAAAATCTTGTTTACTAAATTGGACAAGTAAGAATAAATAGACTTGTAGTATATGCGCTTATGCAAAAAAAATAATGACTCACAATGCATAAGTAGTAATACATTTAACCGCACTTAGAACCTAAATGCTAAGTAAAGAATTCACATTCTATTTATTAAATGTCAAGGTACAACGTGAGCTGCCATGCGGGGTCGATTCTGTAGTCGAGAATAGGGCAAAGAGTTGAAAAATTCCTATCAAACCATCTTTATTCAAATAATATTATGTATGGAAGCTCTCCTGGCCTAGTCTAACCGAGTGACTGTAATCAATCGCTTGAGTAAAGCAACAACAGGCAAGGTCAGGTGCAGGATGGGTGAACGTCCCGTGACTACTGCTAGTTGTATTTTTCCGAGCGCTTCCGTCATTCGCAAGGCACAATGGTGACGGCTGTCAGAGGCCTTATGGGCAGCTTGATAACTTCTGACAGTAGACCCGCCACTGCCTTACAATCCTCTACCAACCCGGACTTGGCATCCATGGTGGAGTATGACCTAACCTTCCTGCGATACAGCAAGAGACCCGTCCCCATTTATATGCTGATTATCAACACTCAGAATTATAAGGTCGACAGTCAAAAGTTACTTTCGTTATCTCAAAAGAAAATAAAGTGCGTTGTTTTTTATATTCGTGACCTGTGATATCATCAAATGGATTAGGCATTTGATGATATCTTATGTAATAAAAAGCTGGCAACAACTTGTAGCTGCGGTTATCCGCTTTAGATGACAAGTCACGAGCAAGGCTGTATCGAGCTATGTAATGAGGCGTAACTAACGGTGCGGGGTATACTCTTGTAAGAAGCGGCGAGATCACTCCGACCTAACAATTTTACTGTAGAGGTAAACAAAGTATTTTTAAACACATAGCATAATATATATGCCAAAAATAACATTTTAATGGTAGAAGTTTGCAAAGGGCGTGCTTTAGGGGAGGTAATGTTCAGCACAAGAAGATTACGGGCTGATTGATTCATAGCATAACATTCACAGAACACAATCATCTATCCTTGTCCCAAGCCAGAACATCTCTGAGCCCTTACCTCTGGCACACCTTAAGGAATAATCAACAAGTCCTTTACGCTGATTGGTAAATATTGCCATCGACACGCTAAGAAGAAGACCAGGAGAAAGTGAACTGGCTCCTGGCCTAAATTGTAAATAACGATCTTCTTAGCAGTTAGCAGTATGGCTTTCAGCGTGATCGGTCCACGGATATCTTCATGTGTACGCCACTCACGAAGCCACTGCTTTCAGCTCGATATTTTAAAGACATTTGACAGGGTCTGACATGCAAGTCTCGTGCAGATCCCCGACGATGGCGATTAGTGTATAAATGGGTCGCCGATTTTTCATAGAGCAATTTATCCGAGTTGATATCGATGGTTGCTTGTCGAAACTAATGTTTATTAATATCAGAGTACCTCAAAGATCGATACTCTCGGCGATCTTATTTCTGCTGCATCAACCTTCCTGTAGCCAAGCAGGTTGATGGCAGCACTGTCGTGGAGGGGCTATCGAGGTATGAAGAGGAGAGGTATCTTTCCGAAGCATAGGCTGATGTAAAACGTACCCACTATGAAGAGGAAAGACGACCTCTGTCGTAAGATTGCTTGTGTTTCCGTCTTCTATAAGAATTTTGGAGGTTGCAACTGTGCGCAGAGGCTACAAGAACTTGTCCCTCCATCACCTAGAAAAAAATGCTGCGGATCGTGACGCCTGGAGAGAGGAAGTTCGGGAGGGCCGCAAGACTCGCGATGAGGTGAGGTGCTAGGGACTGGCGTATAGAGAGCCAGGAGGCACCAAATCCATACCGACCCGACTCCGGGGTCTTTCTTCATATGTCCTGTATGCAGTAGCGCCTTCTTTTTCAGGCTTTATTAGTCTGCTGGACTTTGCCCTGCCCTAAAAAGCGCCATAGCGCCCTGTCTTCAGCTTGCCACATCCAGCATCTGCCGGCAGTTTTTCGCAGATCTTCATCCCACCTGGTCATGCAGTAGGGCCTGCCGTTCTCGAATCGAACTTTTTAGTCAGTTAAACAAACTCTTAAACCTTGTTTAATTTATCCGTAACGGACGCAAAGGCCTATGATGATGACGATGAATGAAATAAAATAAAATTGAAAATCAAAATTGTTCTGATTTTGGTTTAGCACAAAAATGTAGTAATTTTGTCATTGGAGTAGACGCAATGGTCTGATATCTCAAGCACCCAAGCTGCGGTTGAGTTAACAACTGTAATAATAACAACATTGTACACTTTTACTAGTGCGGTCTGCAGCGTAGTCATAGTGGTAAACCAGCGGTTGTGACCTCGAAGTAGAAGCTATTTGCTTTACGGGAAGTACCTTCCGTCATTTGAAACTGGTTTTTATGGTCAACGTACGGTTAATGGCCTTGCAAGTGCTTGATTACTTATAAAGCAACTGGTTCGTGAAGAAGGTGAAATTTTGCTCTAAATTTTATGATGTTGTCATCGTCCAATTTCACTTCATTATTACTCGGTTAATCCGAAACTTTTATTTTAAATTGAGTATTAGACTTAGCATAAGCTTAGCGGCAGTGCTTACGTTCTGTATAAGCTTCATATTTCGCCTGTACAAATACGACCATGCCTTTTACATTTCTCGCATAACTCAAGACGCTCCCCATTCGGCTTCGCCAGATTGCACAAATGCTTTCCCACCTTTACTCTATATTGTACAATCCAGCTACCGTTTCCTAACTGAATGAGCGCTTTAGTTTTCTGCTCTCCTCCCACAGAATATTTCTACGCTCATCCCAATATTGTACCAATTATTACAACTTATCCTTTACCGTTCACTTCATTCGGCTTTGCCAGTCGGAATGCGTTACCAGTGGAAGTGGGAATGGCAAAGTCACTATCCATCGTTCTTATTATAATAAATATAACGTTCATAAACAATCAATACATTGTCAACGTCTGTCCGCAATATTTTTTTTATTCGTCGGCCTCGATGGCGCAGCGGTTTAGCACGCTGACCGTAAAACGGAAGGTCTCGGGTTCGATTCCCGGCCGGGTCAAACTAGGAAACTAACTTCTCTAGTTTGTCTCGGGTCTTGGATGTTACCTACGTATTTATTGTATTTAATATATCGTCGAGTTAGCACCTATAACACAATTCATTTAGTTGTACTTAGTATTTATTGAGGGTTTGGTAAACATTGTAACCGTGTCATACTGTCGTTAGGTGTAACATTTACAGTTTTTACACAAAAAAAAACCTCATTATAATTATAAACTAAGTACTAATGTTCTAGCTTTCATCCTAAATCTCCATAATTATACATTTTACAGTGGGGGTTTACTCGTAAAGAAGAATAAATTCCAACGTACAACGTACAATACTAAAGTAACCTAAGTTACCAGATGCCTAATTATGCGTCGTAAATCCTATCAGAATGGCGTTTACGAAAGTATTTAGTATGGAATTTGATAGTGGACGATTGAGCCGTCCAGTGACCCAATTTTCACTTTACTAGCAAATAAGTCGAATACGCCTCTAAGGCTTATGACTTAGAATTCTACGTAAAAAGTCGAGCGACAGCCAAAATTCGAATTCTGAACGCCATGCTAGATTGAATTCGAATGAGAAAATTAATGTCTAATGACTCTGTCGAGTTACCTTATCTTATTTTTATGCGACAAATGACCAAGCCTTCGAATATTTTGCGTCTACTCTTTCAATTCGCATGGGCGAGAATCGGCCCCCTGGTTTTGGTGCACGTAATATAGAAGCACTTCTCGCTAGCGTTTTAACACCGCTTATCTGTTTAGCCAATCTACCCAGCCAAACAGCTGACACTGTTCCAACTCCAACCATGTGTTAGCTGGTAACTAACGCCACGATTGTACAATGGAAACATTGGGTACTGTAACAGTTCATGAATATTAACAATGTTGTGTCTGTCGGCACGTTCCGCTAGGGTTTCGACACTTTCGACGGCTAGAGGTGATGCTGGAAAGCTGTGAGAGGTTTCCACGTAAATAAGCATAAGTGGCTAAAACGCTGCTAGGAAATTCCCGAATCTTGAGTTACTTTAGCTGATAAAAATGCGTTCGTTGTTGTACCCATCGTAAAAGTGGTAACTTTTGACAATAGAGCTTAATTATCTTTGTACTCGTAGCAGCGAGAAGAAAAGGAATTTTATTTATTTGTTATCATTTACTGACTAAAATCCGGATTAACTTCATTTTTTGTCGGAAGAGTCCGACCTGGTAAGGAGCTCAGTCTCTACTCGCCATGGTTAAACTTTGCGAATCAGAGCGAAACCTGGTCGGACTCCTCCGACAAAAAACAAGGAAGTATATCCAGAAGATTTTAGTCAGTTTAGTTCAAACACTGCAAATTCCGTGAATACAAGGAACTTGGCAAAATTTTTGCGCATCATTGTATTATTTCTTAGGACAAGATGCTTTACCAGTTATTTATATTAGGTAATGATTTGACGGGATTTGATTTTCTAGACTAGTTTGGTCAAAAATATAGCCATTAATTTACAATTATATATTTTCGAATTTGCGAGAGGGAGGTATGCTATATCCCAGATCTAAAGATACACGCCACAACGTGAAACAAATCCTAACAATGTTGAAAAAAAAATATTCTTATAAACTACCTCTAATGCGATGATAGTCAGAAACAATATATGGCGCATAATTCTAGCATCACGTCTCAAATCTGCAGACGTGCCACAAGGTTACTGGATAATATTAGAGACAAATTGCCCTGTAGAGTTGCCTAGAGAAGTGGTTTGCACGGTCGGAGGTCAAAATTAAGCACTAGTACATTCATAATTAAAACTGTTTTTATACGGATTTCCTCGTTTATTATATTTTTACAATTTTCCGACGTTTCATCCGAGACCACGGTACCTGTAAAAGTGCCAAAACGTCGGAAAATTGTAAAAATGTAATAAACGAGTGAAATCCGTATAAAAACAGTTTTAATTGTGTCTAGTACTCGTGTTAACCTTACTAGTAATAAATACTATACTAGTACTTTCAGTTTGGCAAAACAGAGATAAAAGTAATCAGCCAAGTGCTGATCGGATATACGCATGGCTTTGTACTACTCTGTGAATACTCATAGCATTATTTCTGATGTAATGTTTAGGGTTTGATATAAGTAGCAATACCACTCGCTAACGGGGAAGAAAAACATCGTGAGGAAACCTGAGGGTCTGAGGTGTTCAAACACCTCGGCGTTTGAAATTGACAATCCGCGGTGGGCACGCGTAGTAATTAAGCCCAAAGATTAAGCCCATACTCTCTCTCTGAGAGAAAGCCTGTGCCCTGCTGTGGACTTTTATAGACCACATAAAAAATGTTTTGGGCACGGGCCCATACTACGTGCAATGATCATTTTATGGGGGTATAGGGGTCTTCAAAGCACCACGGCTGGACACAGGGATGAAGGAGCTTAGGTTTTCGTCACGTAGTTAATCTTCTATCATCATTTCAGCCTATTGCAGGCAATCTTCTATCCTCATCATCAAATATCCTCTAGAAAAATCTGGTACAAAATTCTAAATAATTGCTTCTGTATTCTGAGAATGTTCCTATAGCACCAATATGATGTAGTTACGAAATATATAATTGTACCTCTCATTGTTGGTAGTAGATTCCAAGAGCCGAATGAGAGACAAAATTTTAGTGAATATTATGTACCTACATAATATCATTCTTGCTTCGCCGATCTTACAGCGGTTCGTGGAAGAAATTAATGTTTGCCCAATGAGCACTGCCGCTGTAAATGCATTTTCAGTTCTGCCCGTTTATCAAGTGCAATCAAGTATGATAATTTATTTGAATGTCTAAGCTATACAGAAAGACAAACTTCTGGAAAAAAGTGTAATGGCGCGTAGACATTGTAGTTTAGGGTTCCGATGCCAGCTTTCGATTGAGTATAAAACCCTAACAACGATAAATAAATAACTTCCAAACAACACAATCCTAATGTCCCTGTCCTAAGCCAGGATATACTGGGCTTTGGTAAACAGACAAGGACATCACAAACATGGAAATACGCTTAAACTGTAGATACAGCGGCCCCGAGTGGGATTGGAAATCATAACCTCTGGCATGGTAATTATATAATACGACATGATACCGCTAGACGAATTCTGTTGATAACTCTATCCTAAATTGTACCTCGACTTAAAACTTGTTATCTCAACTCTCTATCTCTCCTTAACTATACGTCTACTTTTCTGACTTAACGCTTTTCATCTCAACTTTCTCCATCCTTAATCGTACCTCTACACTCCTGAATTAAAATGTTTCACCTCAATTCTCACTCTTTCTCCTCAATTGTATCTCTACTCTCCTGACTTAACACTTTTCATATTGACTCTTTCTCTCCCTCTTTAATTGTACCGCTACTCTCCTGACTTAAAACTTTTCATCTCAACTCTCTCTCTCTTTCCTTAATATTGTACCTCTACTCTTCTGACTTAATACTTTTCATCTCAAGCATACGTCGCGTCTTTGTTAGCGATCCCATCAAGCTACTGTTACACGCAACAAGCATTATGATTCTTACATGCCAACGTCTCGAGTAGGGAAGCTTTAATTATACGATATAAACAAAGGCTTTTTAGGTGTTTCTGCAGTGGCTGTTTGTTTCCGGTTAGTCGTTGCGTCGTAGATCGATGTTGGTACAGTCGATAACACATCTAAGTTTACACTATCTGTGTAGACTGCAGGGTGTGAACGTTGACGTGCTAACTGTACATAGTTATATTAAACGGGTGTCATAACGATTAGACCCGTTTAACATGTAACTATATATGATCATTGTGAGTCATTAAGAAGTGCTGACTGTAGATAGATAAAGAAATATATTGGAATAATTTATTGGATATTGTACTGTGCATGTTTTATTTTTATTTGAGGAGAATTATTGTTTAATGACAGCTCACTGTCAATGCCAGTAATTTGTGATGTTGACATTTAGTTGGATATTGATATTACGTAGCGCTCGTGGCCTAGTCGAACGAATCGCATAAGTTAAGCAACAACAGGCGCGGTCAGGTGCAGGATGGGTGACGGTCCCGCGACTTTCGCTAGTGGCATTTTTCCGAGCGCTTCCGTGATTCGCAAGGCACGTTGAGCCGTTGCTGCACTGTCATGTAATGACAGTCGTTACGCCATGTCAGAGGCCTTATGGGTGGCTTGATAACTTTTGACAGTAAGGCCCGCCACTGTCTTACAATCCTTTTTTTTTTTTTTTTTTTTTTTTTCACCCAGGAGAAACCCCAATTACGGGTACCACCGGCTCGGGGGAGCACAGTGGTTATGTCGGACTCCCCGCCCTGAAAAGGGCGGTATACCGACTAAAACTCCTGGGGTGTTCCTCCGCACCGCAAAGGACGGGGCCACGGGAACGCTTGCGCACACTTCCGCGACCCCGTCTGCGGGCGCCCTTTCGGGCACTCCTTCGGCGGCGCCCCTGCCCCATCGCATCGGACCGAACGACGGGGCGAGGGAACGCCGCATCTCTTCGTTGGAGCGCATAGTGGCCAAGTGCGAACCCCTTGGCCACCACACGCCCCAACGCGCCGCCCCCTCCATCCCATTGTTGTGTGGTCCAATGGGATTAGAGGAGGGCGGCGCACCTCCTCGTTGGGGAGCATGGGGGCCAATGTCAACTGTTGGCCCCCACACGCCCCACACTTGAGGCCCGTCACGTCGCCCACCAGCACTTCTCTGAAAGCAGAGAAGGCGGTGAGCGACCGCGCGGGCCCCCTCCGTGCCAGAAGGCACCCTCGGAACACGCAAGGGCGCCTTCCGGCCCGCCGTGATGGACGCGGAGAGTCCCCCGACACTCCGCGTCCCGGCGGCCACTCTGGTCCGACTGGTACGAGGCGCGCGCGCTTCCGCGCAGCGGCGCCCCCCCCAGTCGGTCCTTCATTCGGTTGGTCGCCTGGGTCCCGCTCCACAAAGTGAAACAGGGCCCACGCGACCCCTCCCGCCAGATTTTTCGCCGCTGGCCAGCAAGATCCCATAAAGAGAAGTTACTGACCAGCGCCCAGGGTGCACCGGCCCTTGCCACTTACCCTTCCTACTGGTTCAAGATGAATCAGTAGGAACGGAAGCGGAAGGGCACACGGGAAGGTAATCTGGCATCGCACCCCACTGTCTTACAATCCTCCACCAACCTGTACTTGGCCCCCGTGGCGTATGACCTAACCTTCTTGTGATGCAGGAGGAGACCCGTGCCCCAGCTGTGGGGACATAAAAGGGTTGATAACGATCGATTGATATTATGTTGCTAAGAAATAAAACATTTTACTTAATAAATATATAGAAAACACTACACAACCAGAAACAAGTATTACAGCCATGATCTCTTAAATCTAAGTAATAATGTAGCTGGTTAATTTAAATTCCTGTAGCTAAGCTTCATACTTGGTACCGTAGTACCCATATCTTACCTTTAAGTTGTACCCTAGTCGTAGTTATCCCTTAATAAAAAGCCATGTCAGAGGCCTCATGGGCATTAAAAATTTAAAATTACTTTGCTAAATTCCGCCAAAAATCCTACAAGCACCATGCGGTTAGCTAATGCACCGCCCTCCCTCCCACTTTTTCAAGCAGAAGCAAGACACGAACACACCACCATCAACACCAATACTTGTGTGAGAAACCACGCCTTACTGTCAGAAGTTATCAAGCCGCCCATGGGCTTGATAACTTCTGACAGTAAGGCATGCCACTGTCTTACAACCCTCCACCAACCCGCACTTGGCCCCCGTGGTGGAGTATGGCCTAACTTTCCTGCGATGCAGGAAGAGACCCGTGCGCCAACAGTGGGGACATAGAAGGGTTGATATCGAATAAGCGGTTTTGGGTCTGACATTCTCTAACACAGATGATTTATTTATCTAGCTAGGATGCTACCTTTGTTTCGTTATATCACCCTACTTAGGTAGGTACATATACATTTCTCTTTTTAGTACATTTTAGTATAGTAAGTACATTTTAATTACTTAAAATTACCATTAACTAATATTGCTACTAACTTACGAACATTGTAAGTTATCGTAGCAATACCACTCGCTAACTGTGAAGGAAAATATCGTGAGGAAACCTGAGTGCCTGAGGTATTAACTAACTCTGCGCTTGGAATTACAAGTCCACGGTAGGCATGCGTGGTAAATAAGCTGTCTCTTCTTCTGAGTGAAGGCCTGTGCCCTGGTTGTGGGATGTATATACATAAAATAAGCATAAAAAGTATGTTTTCAAAAGGTTCAGCACGACACAGGTTATCCTAGTGTGGGGCCAGAGTCAATGTATGTGCTAGTGTGGGGTCAGAGTCAATGTATGTGCTTGTATGTAAATGTTATGTTATTTGCTGGTAATTTAATTAGCTTCCGCTAAGATATGTGGTAGATAACGAGAATGCCTAAAAGCTGAGAACAGAATTGAATAACACAATAAGATTGAGATATAACCGATTCAAAAATAATTAAAAGTTATCCTACTTTTATTTTTAATGCACTAACCCGTGCTAAGGACAATTTTTTAAAAACCAATTTTGAGGATAAAAGTACCACCCATGCCGGGATTCGAACCCGCGACCTCTGGCTATCCATGCCAGCGCTCTTTCCAACTGAGCCAATGGGCGACTGATGATGACTGATGCCGGTGAGTCGCCCATTGGCTCAGTTGGAAAGAGCGCTGGCACGGATAGCCAGAGGTCGCGGGCTCGAATCCCGGCACGGGTGGAATTTTTAGCCTCTAAATAGGTTTATAGAAAACAAAATGTTACACAGAGGTATTGGCAACGCGGCCGTTACCAAGTATGTAAAATGGACCAAAACGAAAATGGAACAATAATTTCACACGTCACAATTCTAAAGTACAGGGTCAGAATAATAATGTGCTATCTGATTCTGAACGAGCATAAAAATATTATAATGGCTTCTGCACAGTAGGTATGCTGCCTCATGTGATTATTGCCATTAACTTTAAAGTAAAGTCACTCTGTTCAGGAACTGTAAAAGAAGTAAACAAACATTTATTGTTTCGTTTCTAAGGTTTTGGTACTCAAATTAATTTTGTCAGCGAGTTTTGCAACAATTTATTACGAGTTTTGCAATGGTTTATTTTTAATATAACATGTAATAATAAATAATAAAACGTTGCAAAAATCGTTGATTAAATCATATTGCACACTCGTCAACGGCCCGTCAACCTCTACTTTAATTAACTCTATACTTTATAGCACACATAATAATCATTCAGGAAACTCAAAATATACCTACAAAATAAAAAAAAATTATTAGTTTTTAAAATCCGTAATCAAGTTGCTCTAATAAGAAAAAAAACTTAAAAGTATTTTTTTTTACTAATTCCTAATTCTCTTTAAAAAGGATGCAGCTGCATAAAAAAAATTACGAGACAAAAAAAATCAGATAAGATCTTTAATAGCATTCTTGTTGTTTACAAAGATCTTAACTAGAATGATGGTTACAAACAAGAACCCTGCTAGGGCACAGCTAACTTAGGACTAATTTTATTCTATATTCTATCGTACTATGAGGAACATTGACTTTAAAGCATTAAAAAACAGGCATAAATCTCTCTTAACTTAAACGCTTAAAATACCTAACTAAAGATTACTCATCGAAATATTCGTGAAGGTAATAATAACACTTCTGTATTAGGTGTTTCTTAAGAGCATTCTTAAATGAATGGGGTTTCTGCAAGGACTGTATAGACTCTGGTTGACGTGTATATGTTGGCGGCCATTGAATAGGGGCCAGTGTGCACAAGATGTAATTTAGATGAGCATGTTTCTAATCGCTTACGTGGTCTTAGGTTTTCAGGTCGTTTCCGAATAGATGGGGAAAAGAGTTTTGTTCTTTTTCACAAATGTGCAAGCTCCTGAAATATACACAAACAAAGTGAGAATATTCAATTTAATGAAATATTTCCTACAGCTTGTCATAGTGTCAATGATGGCTATTATTCTAATGCACCTTTTTTGTAACAAAAACAATTGTCTAGCATCCGTACTGTTGCACCAGAGAAGCACGCTATATGACAACCACGACTTGCATACGCAAAATAGGCACACAAGGCACTTTTGGTGTCTGCAGATTTCCTTAGTTCTCCTAATGGGTAGATGAAACTGGAGAGTTTACTAGCCACCTTTTTTATATGTTCTTTGCAATTTAATATCGAGTTCGTTGCCTTGTGAAGTCATAGCTTATACCCGAAAGATTTTCTGAAAATCTTTATCACGATTATTTCATTTTTGACATAGGATCTCCAATGAGTTTAGATTAGATTAGTACTCTTTATTGCACACCATACATTTTAACGATGAGATTTATTTTTGCAACTTTTCCATTGCTTACAACTGAGACCATTTATAAAAAGTGTAACTTCACATTGTAACGCCACGGTGTAGAGCTTAGCGCTTCAGTTACTATTTAGGTGTCAAAGTCTAGTTGACATCTCGTTGGTCTCGGGTTCACGACTTTCCTGACACAGTGCTCTTAATCCGGCGACAAAACGATTATACAAAAGAACGTAACAAAGGGGCGTAGACATTCTACTAATATTATAAATGTGCTTGTGAGAATAATTCGGGAAATAAGGTAATTACGTTTTACCTAATAAATAATCGCGATTTGACCCGTTTAATATATAACTATGTATGAGTATCGCGAATCATTAAGAGAATAATGATTCGCGATACTTATTGCAACGAAATCTGTGGCGGTATGCCGTTCGTACCGCCATAGATTTCGCGGGCTGTGTTTCGCCGGGCAGTTAATATTATATACTAGTATGTAGGTATATTATTTATACTATTGTTTAAAACTCGCGGTACCTACTCAAACATTGCTATGTTAAGTAAACATAATTCCCTTAATTCCTAACGTTTCCTAATAATTAATACGCAAATAGGCTTATTTACAGTAGGGTTGCGTAGACCGTAACCGTTCAATGCAAAATTTGATCGTCAAGCTGCCACTGTACCTAAAGGTTGAATGTTCTTCTTAATTATCGCTTTACTCCTCAGTGGAGCCCGGCGCTGACACAAGAACTTTCCATTTAACTCTGTTTATGGCTAGGGAGGGAGATCTGGCCAAGTTACTCCCTTCTCTTTCCTCTGAGACGGATCTCTTTGTCATCTGGGCGGTCTTCCGGGTCGACGTGAGGCTCCGGTAATGTTAGCAGTCTCTATTAAAATTAAGCGCTGAAAAGGTAGCTCTAGCGACCATTACAATGATTATCTCGACATTAGTCGCGCGTGCATTGGCAAAATAACCGTTTTTGCAAAGGCAGTTTAGCATATGCCAAAAGGTCATATCAGCTACGATTCGGGGCATATTTAGAAGCGTAGAATATCAATACTATACCTATTTTGATACAATTATCCTCTTATCTTCTGTAATATAAAAATGAATCGCTGAATGTGCTGGTAAGCGTAAATCTCGAGAGCAGCTGAACCGATTTCGCTAATTCTTTTTTTTAGAATACTACTTACAGTACGAGGATTGTTCTTACGGAGAGAAAAATAAAAAAACAGTTATCACAGTATCGACAGTTAGGCGGTACCAAGTTCGCTGGGTCAGCTAGTCTTCTATAATATAAATGAATCGCTGATTGTGTTTGTAAGCGCGAATCTCGAGAGCAGCTGAATCGATTTCACTATTTCTTTTTTTATAATATTCCTTGAAGTACGAGGATGGTTCTTACGGAGAGAAAAATAATAAAAAAAAAAATATTCGACTATTAGGTGGTACGAAGTTCGCTGGGTCAGCTAGTAAAATAATAATAATAACTACCACACAACACAATCACTTGACCTGGTCCCAAACTAGGATACCCTGTACTATTAAGCAGGATATTAAACAGACAAGGACGTCACAAACATGAAAACACACCCAGACTGAGGCTACTTGCATAAATACGGTGGCCCCCAGTGGGAATCGAACCCACGACCTCTGTCTTGGGACCCAAGCGCCTTAACGGCTAGACCAACAAGGCAGTCAAGTTATGGACAAGAAATCACTGTCAAGTCAATTTATTTGTCAAATGTTGTTTTGTTGTTATTAGCAAAAAAAAAAACCTTTGCATTTTTGGTTTTACAAATTTTATCGAACTGCTAGCAGTTTGTTGGGTTGCATTTTGTTATAACACTGCCTCTTCAAGTTCGCTCGCAACAACGTGTCAAGATTTCGTGGTGCCATGTATTTGACACGTCTGTCAATGTGGTTTTCAACTGTTTCGCCTTTTCGTCTTAAGGCGCTTAGGGGCGCTAACTAGCAAATAAAAATCATAACTTTTTATTCTTTACACTATTTTTATATTTTTTTTTTGTACGTAATACAGAGAATATTGTAAAGAGGTTCGAAATTTCACTGATGCCGTGAGTCGCCCATTGGCTCAATTGGTAGAGCGCTGGTACGGATAGCCAGAGGTTGCGGGTTCGAATCCCGGCATGGGTGAAATTTTTAGCCTCTAAATAGGTTTTTAAATTTTTATTCTTTATTTATTTATTCTTAAAAAACCTATTTAGAGGCTAAAAAATCCACCCATGCCGGGATTCGAACCCGCGACCTCTGCCTATCCGTGCCAGCGCTCTTTCCAACTGAGCTAATGGGCGACTCACCGGCATCAGTTAAATTTCGAACCTCTTTACACTATTATCTGTATTACATACAGGCAGCGACATCTGGCTGAAGTAAATTGCATCACTTACCGCCCCGAGTACGAGTGAGTTTTCAATAAAAGCTGCTGCGATTCACTGATCTGCAAAAACAAGTAGCGAGATCAAGCAGACTTTTATCTGCGCTATTAAATGAATAATAATATACGCAGTTTCTGTGGTAATAAGGTGTTCTCAGGATTTAGTTTACCATACACAAACATTAATTGAAATATACAAAAACTAACCAGGCGACACAAAGCTCAAACTACGACACTATTTCCATGTCATAGCCGGGCAAAAACTCATATGAGCCTTACGAAACGCGCCCATTATACAGTCTATTAATCTCGACACACGATTGTTAAGTAAACCATTCAATATCTAGACTAGACAATTAACTTGTGGGCAAGAATGTTGGGCCGCTGACCTCAACTGGCGTGGGTATAGGACGTAATTTGGGCGCATACCGGCTTGACTTAGTTTCGTTTCCAAGGCACCACTCAGAGACTAGTTCATAGACTACAGTTAGGAAAAATATTGTCATTTGATTTGAATTATTTCACTGATCCGTTAGTCTAGATCTAGATAGTTTATTGACCACAAAAAATACAGCCTGCGATACCTTACATGCCGTTAAGATACATAACATGATAGCTCCCTCTCCTATTTACATATACCACATTCTGAACAATTCCACCGCTATACCCAAAATACCATTCTCACAAGATTTGGTCCACATAATAAGAGCTCTAGCAATAAAACCACTGTTTCAGGATTTGTAAATCTTTTGTCCTTAGTTTTTTGGCTGCTTCAATTCTGTGATCCATCAAAGAGACGCCGACTTTGATTCGGTGGATTAGTCGTGGCGTCAGTGTCCATGTTTTAGTTCCGTAAGTCGTAACTGGCAGTGATGTATGTAAAGTACAATGGTATTCTCATGAACGCGTCAAATTCATTTTATTGCCGCTCCAATCCTCTGCGCATATACGACGTATCAAACCTTTAGGCTAAATGAAAAGTATGTCACGTGTACGATTCATTGGACTATAGAACTCTTACAGAATCGAGGTCCGGGTAGAATGAGTAAGGTGACCGGACAACGAGTGCATCTTCTCGAACTCTTGCTTTCTGTTTTTTACCTTACTCGCATTATCTACATTGAGGCCTGCAGCGACCTCCCGAAACTGCTGGCGTTCCTGCATGAGCTTGGGTAGCCTCATTAGAAGTTGAGTTTATGAAACCCAGCTACAAACACTTTTTTCGTATGGAACCTACGAGGATTATATTACACCTTTGGCAATAAAGTGTAAGCATACTAATTTAGTATACCAATAAGTTTGAAATAGGCAGTGTTTTTAAGGTAGTTCACCTTAAAAAAAACACTGCCTATTTCAAACTTACCTGTATTCCGATACAGTAATGCGTGATATGTGACCTATATCACGCATGACTGTATCTACTGTGGGCAGACATCAGTCTGCATGAATGCGCCAGAGCGGCATCTAACCTAGAGGAATAGCGAGACATCAGCCTACGATCAAAAGCCTCTTCTTGACAATCAAGACCGCTTTATCAAGAGCTCACCGACCAAGAAGAAGATATCATGCATGATCTAGCCTCGGACCAGAGTAAAAAGAAAACGGTGCGCTAACATAGCAATCTTTTTAAATAAGTTGATGATGACCCAGAAGAATATATCATGCATGCCTCGGATCAGAATAAACAGAAAACGCTGCGCTAACATAGTAATCTTTTTAAATAAGTTGATGATGACCAAAGTCCAAACGAATTACACGATGACAAATTAACCTCAATTCGAAGGAGTGCCCTTTTATCGAGCCTTGACAGCAACCCAAGGAACCGACATTCAATTGAGCATTCGTCTCGCTGTTGGCCCCCGAACGTTCCGTTCTTTTATTTGCGCCCCAAGACAAAAGATCGCACGCCTAATCAGATGCTTACATCAAGGATGTAGAGATAAAAAGGTCGGGTTGGGTACAGTAGGCTTGGAGCAACCGAAGATTCTAAAGCATGCATTTTAAGGTATACTATTGAACAAAAAGCTTTGTAGCTGCATTGAAGACAGGTTTATTTTAAAATATTATAAATTTACACTAACATGGTAATTAATTTAATATTATGTAAATGGTACTGATAATACATACGGTACGATAACCGTTCGATAGGTTATTTGGCCTATTGTTATTGCCAAATAACCTATCGAACGCTGACAATTCCTGCCTGAGAGCCAGTTGCCATCATACGAGTAGGTCTAGCAAATCTAGTCTAGTATTCAGAGTTATTTTTGTTACGAGTCCCGATGGGCAAATCATAGTGAACGTGAAGGCTGTTCGTATTGATGAGATAAAATCAATCCCATCCCAAGTTTTCGGATTTTATTACCGCCTGTAGGTACATCTAAAAGCAGCTTACCTACATGCTCATCACGGATTATCAAATAGTAAGAAAGTAAGAATATAAATACTCGAATAAGAGACTAACTTCACCTAAAAGTTTCCGACGTTCATGTCCGATAAGTGAACTTTTGTACAGAAATGCTGAATAGCCAAGCAAAGACGGACGGTCTAACAAAACACCCATAGAACTGCGTTACATAACAGCTCTGCGCAACAGCGCGCATCAAAGCACTTTCATTGTTCCCAAAAGATAATCCGAATTTGAAATTACGAATTCAAAGAAAACGAGTAATTATACCGGCTTGCTATACTTTCGCTATCATACGCCGTCTCGGCAGGAAATTAGCGGAAAAATTGAATAATTCTACTCTGAAACGAAAGCAGAAGAAATCACGGCGAGTGAGGTGAAGATGGAAATGTTGAGAAGAACGGGTTAAGACCATGCTTTCTTATTGCTTAGCGGTGGCTCGCAAATTTTACCGATTGTATAAAATAATGTGTGTCAATGCAGCGACTGGATTCACATGAAACGAATGCATCTACAGAGATCTAAACATGCCTATAGTACAATACAACAGGAAATACAATCCAACCTTACACGGTCGGTATATAGATAGACTGGGTAACCACCCAAATGCATTGGAATCAAAGCTGATAACTAACCCAGTTACTTTTTTTTTCTAACCCGTGCTAAGGAAAATTTTTAAAACCTATTTAGAGGATAAAAATTCCACCCATGCCGAGATTCGATCCCGCGACCTCTGGCTATCCGTGCCAGCGCTCTTTCCAACTGAGCTTATGGGTGACTCACCGGCATCAGTGAAATTTCAAACCTCTTTACAATATTCTTTGCATTATTCTTCAGCCAGATGTACGCTGCCTGTACGTAATACAGAGAATATTGTAAAGAGGTTCGAAATTTCATTGATGCCGGTTAGTCACCCATTAGCTCAGTTGAGAAGAGCGCTGGCACGGATAGCCAGAGGTCGCAGGTTCGAATCCCGGCATGGGTGGAATTTTTAGCCACTAAATAGGTTTTAAAAAATAACCCAGTTACTTTCAATAGACTGAAAGGAAGAACATTCCAAGATATGCTGAAAGTCCACTACGAAATTAATAATGTACATAAAAAGAATGAGACAGTGGTCACATTCCCTGAAAGCCCAGCTAAAGAACAAACCTATTGCTGAAAGTCCTAGATGCCAGGTGTAATAAAATTAAGATGAAAAAAATGCAGCGACTAATTAATGGTGATGAAGCGAAATATGTATGTCAGGATCATGGCAATCCAACAATCCCGCTAGGTACCTACCCACGGGTATACAGGCGTGAGGATTGATGAACAAGATTTTGCTGCTGCCGTTTTGGGACTTCCCTTATCCACCTCCGAAAATTTCCATCACACAATTAAAATGGGACTAATCATGGTTGTATTATTTTCTCTGGCTGTGCAATAAAGTGTTCTCTATGTATATATCTATCTAATCGGACTTTCCAAAATAATTATCGAACAAAAATTATTGTCGAAATAATAACTTCGATACAGCACAATCTTTTACAAAACAAACAGGGAAATACGCCCAAACTGAGGCCATTTGTACAGATGCACACAAGTTTAGTTCGGCTAAGATATTACGGAGTTATGAGGGAACATAGAAAACAAATAATGAAAAACCGAATACTTAATAATAATTTACATAAAAATATCTTACATTACGTATAAAATTTCTTACATTTACTTATTTATTTTATTTACCCAGTTAACAGTAAATACCAAATCATTATAGAGCTAAAGACCACCTCTCACAACGATCTCTCTAGCATCATCTAAAATTTATCCGTCAAAACGTTTATCCCATCCACAAGCAAATGACAGTAAGGGGCTGCTTCTAGCAGGGGCTGAGCTCCCTCCTAGAAGCTCCTTGCTGCCGCATACTCGTTATCAACCCTTGTATGTCCCCACTGCTGGGGCACGGGTCTCTTCCTGTCGCCTTCCATCGCAAGAAGGTTAGGCCATACTCCACCACGAGGGCCAAGTCCGGGTTGGTGGAGGATTTTAAGACAGTGGCGGGCCTTACTGTCAGAAGTTATCAGGCCGCCCATAAGGCCTCTGACATGGCTTAACGACTGCCATTGTATGACAGCCGGCACCAACGGCTTAACGTGCCTTGCGAAGCACGGAAGCGCTCGGAAAAATGCCACTAGCGGTAGTCACTGGACGCTCACCCATCCTGTACCGGTTCAGCTAGGCCACGAGCGCTTCATCTCTCGCGAAGAAGATCGAATCGCGCGAGGCGCCGAGTTTAGTAGCACGGGTAATGCAATTGCAATTGCATTGCAATGCGATTGGTACTAGACTACCGATAGTGTTAATGAAACGACCATTGCTAGACTAATATGACTCTATTGAACAACTATGCATTTTAGACACTCACCCCGGGGGTTCTATGTCGTCGTCGTCGTCAGGTATACCAGTCCACTGCTAGACATGGGTTCCTATGATTTAATACTAATTAAATTATTTACTTATTTAGGGTCAGAAGCAATGTATGTGCCTGTATGTAAATGTTTATTACACCTTAAGACCCGTGAATCTTAAGATGTAATACTAATAATAATCGTGATTGACGGGCCTACCCGTTAATAATCATAATTAATGGGAGTTCCGTTTACGACGCAGTGTCGTAATAAAGTAGCCTTTCTGCATATCCTAACCGTGAAGTAAAAGTGGCCGATAATGATGTGACCGATTTCTAAAGAGTGAAGTTGAATGGTGCCTCGTCATTGGCAGCTGTAATCGCTGAGACTGATGATTGTTAAGGCGCTACGCGGTGCTAACGCCACCAATCGAATCAAAATCATTTTGTTTTGTTATTAAATATTTTTTTTAAGTAATCATCATAACTCGTAACAACTGTGGCAGCTAGTTTTAGAACCCTCAGTGTAGAACCTAGAATCAACAACCTAGGACTTTAATCTACTTCCGCTGAATTCCATTTTTGGCAAGTCTGCTTTTAAGACGTTCTTGTCAGTAGATTTTAAAAGGAGTTAGGTACTATATTTACGACGTTGACTTTTTCCAAAGACGCGTTATAAAATCTATAATATAAAAATGAATAGCTGAATGTGTTAGTAATCGCAGATCTCGAGAGCAGTTGAACCGATTTGGCTAATTCTTTTTTCAGAATATTCCTTGAAGTACGAGGATGGTTCTTACGGAGAGAAAAATAAAAAAAATTAAAGAAACGACTGTCGGGCGGTACGAAGTTCGCTGGGTCAGCAAGTTATATATTTTTTTCCATTGGTGCCATTAGTTAGCACTGCGTAGCGCCTTAAGATCATTACAAGGCAAATTAATGTCGTTATAGGATTTTCACCGTAGTTTGTTCGTTACAATTTATTGCACAATAAATCATTAACAAAGATAAAATTTAAATAAGAGACTTGATAAAAACTTCGTGCTATGCCTTTGCATTGCAAGTCATTTTTATCAAGTCTATTAAAGATGCTTGAGATAGAAAACTTGACTGCTTCATTTGTAGAGCTCCAAGGAAAAATAAGAAAAATGGACAACACACAAACCATTGGATGCTTGCAGTCTCTCCGTTAAGTCTACATAACGTCACGTGTGTTTTTTGCAAATAAAATACGGTCAAGTGTATGTCAGGCCAAGCTCCGTGTAGGCTTCCGTAAAAGAAGGCGGTGGGTGTGTGATTGATGGCTTTTTCTATCCCACAAACAACTTCAACAAATTACTTTGCAATGGAAATTGTACGAAGTATTCTTTTGACATGTTAGTAAAAGCCTACTTAGCCATGATAGTTTTTCTTTTAACCCTTCATTGGGCACTGGTAGTATGAATTTCGCCATTCAGTAATTAGGTAAATGTCGGTAAAAGAAAATTAGGATATTATAAATGTAACAAATAAAAAACTGTTTTTATTATGTCTAGTGCTCGTGATAACCCAAGAAAATGATATATTGTAAATAATGTAGTCTGTAAATATCCCACACCAGGGCACTGCCCCTTCCATGCAACCTTCTAAGGCCCAATGTTCTCAACAATGTTCTTCAACAAAAACAATTGTTATGTGATAGGCAAATAACATCATCACGCCACATGCCTTCACGTATCTAAAATATAGACAACTCCTCCCAAGGCACGTAGGATTATTATATATAAGCTAGTGTAAGACTAGAATAAGGGAGTTAAGAGACTGGAGTCTTAACGATGTATTAATTAAAATGTGATCAACCGTTCCTGTTGTTTCCCTGCTGCGCCGCCGTCCTGCAACCACTTCCCCCACCACTGGGCATACTTCAGTTATTTTCAAGGTCCGGCCTTAATGAGTATATCTACAAATTCACTTCTTCAAAAACTCTTCTATAATGCATTACTAATTATGTTCTTTCGCTTTGCCCTAGTTTTTCCAACTGCATTCTGGAAGTGTGTTAGAGGAATCATGTTAGTAGAAAAAATATTGAAATTGTTTCTTTTTCTCATGCATGCATCATTTCACAATTGTTCATAGTAAAGTCCTCTAAAAAGATAGACAGTAACGCTCATTCATAAAAGCGAAACAATAAGATCTAAAAAAGATGGAGTGTCCAAAAAAGACTGAATGTAATTAAAAATCAAAAGTAAACAATACACATGAGCGATTAAACGCCAACCAGGCGCGCCGCGTGCGAATACGTCAAAAGTTTATACTTTAGACTCTGAAGTTTATACTGAGAATGTATTGTTAAAAAATTATGTCAAGGTCACGTTGTATTTGTGACAAAGAATCGCGGAAAAAAGCACCTATTGGTTAAGTTGAAAACAAGGTTAATTGTGGAACGGCTAGAAAAGGATTCACATAGGCTGTGGAATGCACTGCCACAGAAAATATGCGCTAGTCCCACAATTGGTGCATTTAAGAAGCAGTTGAAAAAGCACTATTTATCTTTATCATAACTTTGAGCTATATATTTACTTATTATTTTCTATGTATTTTATTTATTTATATTTACAGGTATTTAGTTTATGCAGTGTATTATTTCTGCGTAGGTTATTGCTAAGGGTTTTTGTAGTCTATGTAGTTTATTTTGTACACGTATATAGACCCGTTTTTTACTGCTGCTCCGACTCTCCAAGGTTTGCTGGAAGAAATCTCTTACAGAGATAAGCTCGCCTTTGTACATCTTATTTCTTATGTAATTTCTATTTAATGTTTCGTGTGCTATAAAGTATAAAGAGAAAAGGATTCATCGTTCCAATTTTGTCTTTGAAAATAGACAAAACTAGAAACATACAGTTTGACTGTAATGGTTCGAGATAGACAGTGCGAGGTAGACTCATCTACCAAGGGTTCCGTACAAAATTGTTGGTAAAAGTTTTTAAAAATAATTGTCCTCACCACGGGTTAGTGCAACAAAAAGAATATAGTCATTTGTAGGTCATAATTGGAAATTATAAATAGTGCAGGAATCGAGTCTCGCAGTTTTTTCAGAGCTTTTCCCGTACATTAATGACAAGTTTTTTATTTAGTATTTTCTAAGGTTAACACGAGCACTAGACATAATTAAAACTGTTTTTATAAAATACCTATTTTGGAACGTAACTTCACAATTAACTTTTGTAATTTTTGCCGAGGGTAGTAAACTAACCGTTAATGCTTTCAAAAAGACACCTACCACCTCAGTCATCCGAGACCAAGGCACCTGTAAAAGTGCCGAAACGTTGGAAAAATGTAATAAACGAGCATAAATCCGTATAAAAACAGTCTTAATTAAGTTTTTTATTTTTTAATGATTTAAATACCTATTTTAATTTTTTCGCTGTACTTGTACTATAAGACGATACGGCGATACTTGCCAAATTCCATAGTTCTAGGTCAACCGTAATGCCATATAAATTTTGATTTCCTTGAGTGACAAACTGTACGATCTTTGCGGCATAAACGGCCGTAGCTTTTGTTAACTTAGGAGTCTATTTTTTTTCACATCCAGATAGGGGATGTATTAGCAAAGCGAAAGATAAAAAGTACCCGGAACCGGCGTGCGTGCATGCAACGACTTATGAACGTTGATGAAGCGAAGGTGATCTGTCAGGATCGTGGCAAGTGGCAGTACCTGGGCTCTGCCTACCCCTCTGGGATACAGGCTTGAGGTTATGTATGTATGTATGTTTTTTTTCACAGCTTCAAGGGTCTGTAGACCTTAGTATAAGGGTTTTAATTTAAACTCGATACCTCAACGCGTTCCTGACATAAGGGTCTTGACAGATAAAGGACGGATAAATTAAAGTGATAAGGCTTCCATTTTTCCTCTTGAGGTACGGAACGCTAAAAAAGCCTTAATTCTGTCGAAACTGTAATTTTAAACCCTTTACAGATACGGTTGACAGAAGGTCAACCTTTACATCTTTGTTGCAAAGGCGCTTTTAACGGAAGTTTTAACGGATTAGTGAGCTCGGATGTAATGGTTGATGTGCTGGCGACTGTAGGTACATACTCAAGTTATCTCATAGATAATCTGGATTAAGTATCTTTGATAGCCCTCGGAAGTAAGCCCAAATTCAATGGCATATTCCATGACGTATGGGCTCACATTGAATTTTTTTATCTTAGATCTCATTTCCGAACTCTGAACTTGTTCTTGAATCTGTTGGATCAAAGTCAAGTTTATACGTCGAAGTATTGTGTTTCAAAGTTGTTATGTCTCCTTATCTGATTGTAAACTTCTTAGGTACCTGCTAGTTGCTAAATTACTTTACACATGAAAGAATCGTCGGATTATTAAGACTTGTTTGCATTGTTGCAGGAACATTCAAAACGAATATTGGAGCATTTGACGGAGCCACAGAAGATATTCCTCTTTGGTGCTAATCAAAATCGTGAGTAATGAAAATTGTCAATAATATTAGAAATCCGATCATGAGGTGCACCGGCAGAAGCTGGATGCGGTAAGCTGAAGACTGGGCGCTATGGCGCTCATTAGGGGAGGGCTATGTCCAGCGGTGGACTAATATAGCCTTAACAAGAATATTAGAAAACTGTACATACCTATAACTTCTAGAAAAACTCACTTTTTAACCATTTTAACAATTCTTTCAGTGCCACAGTTCCAAGTAGTCCACTTAGGTTACACGCGACGTCGAAAACGGTCATTCTACAGTCCTCATCCTGAAATAAGTGATCTAAAATCCCACTTAGGCCTGACACAGAGTCCTCGGATCCTAGATCCACAGTTCCTACTTGTGAGAAGATGGGAAAATAGTACTGAACCAGTGGTCGACAGTTCAGATGAAGAGTCGGACGAATGTTATTATAGGAGTCAGAATGCAGCGCTATATCTTTGTGATGATGTGGTAAGTTGACAGTAAGGTTATGATTCTAGAGCATGAAACAAGTTGCTATGGATGCATTCAACATAATTTAACTCATCAATGAAAATATGTAATTTAGTTTATCAATTTCAGAGAGGTGTACTCAAAACGGATAAAGTAACTTATTTCGTACACCCACTCCCAGAAAAGTTCCATCACGAGGATAGAAAGATGCACATAATAGTCAGAAGACCTATAGAAAATCTCAATGGAGACATTGATAAGACTGATGGAGAAAACGTCTGCTTAGAAAACAGCGAAACAGAAAACTTTAACACTATACCACCACCAGTAAAAACGTGGACAAAGCACAGAAGAAAACGTGAAGCACGCAACATAGAAACTAGCCAAGATAATTTAGAGAATCTAAAGATAGACTTAGCACATAGAGACAAAACTATAAATACATTTTTGAAGAAACTAGTTGATGCACCTCAAAGACAAAAAAGAGCTGTACTACCAGCTGTCTTTGTCGAAACAGCAGTATTCGTCGACAGAGACTTATACAAGCACATGACTATAAACTTTCCACAGGATACGGAAAGAGAACTGATTCGGTTCGTCTTAGCTATGATCAACGCAGTGCAACTGTTATACCACGATCCATCATTGGGAAGACCAGTGAACTTCATACTGAAAAGACTGGAGATACTTCACGAAGATCCAGCGAACCTCAAAAGGCCTCATGATATAGACAGGTTTTTGAGTAATTTCTGTACTTGGCAGAGACTGGAGAACCCACCAGGGGACAACGATCCTCTACATTGGGATCACGCGTTGATACTGACTGGGTTGGACCTTTATGTCGTCAGCAAGAACGGCAAGGTTAGCAGTCAAGTCGTCGGTATGTACCTATTCTCCTTCGTTATTACCTATTATTGAGTTAAAAGTTGGTTGTTTAAGTTAGGTACTACTGGTTACTAGATTATTTTACACCAGAATCAAGCATCGAGTACCGCCGCCTGGAAGAAACTGATACTCGTAGTTTTTTATTAAGGGATTATAAGTGGAAATTTTGATCTTCAAAATCAACTCGACCGTCACCACTGAATATTTCTTCAAATACATTTTACACTTTCCTATAATGCGCCACCCATAAACCTGCTATTGAGAAAATCTTAAGATATTTCATGCTAGATTATACTAGATAGGCACTTTAATGTAGCTCGAAATTGCTTATCGCGCTGTTGGATATACACCATATATTACAGATTCACCACGCTTCATCAAAGGTTGGTAATAGCATCCTAAGCCCAATCAATATCATAACTCATAAAATTGCAAAAACAAAGCCGATATTGTCGTTTTTTATACGGTTTATGTGACCATAAAGCGATCATGAACATAAAGCGTGTTTTTAGCAATATTGATGCAGCAGCTCTGTTTGTACCTATTAAGCTTCTTAACTGTTCTTTACTTTAAAAAATGCCTTGACACAGTTTCATCAGGCTAATTCAATTCTGAGGGTTCTGATCGTACCATGTGAAAAAGACTCGTTAAATTAGAACTTTAACCACTGTCATATGTAGTGATGTGAAGCGCTCGTGGCCTAGTCGAACCGAGTGTTTGGAATCAAAGACTTGAGTTAAGCAAGAACAGGCGCGCTCAGGTAGATGATGGGTGACCATCCCATGACTACCGCTAGTGTAATTTTTTCCGAGCGCTTCCGTGCTTCGCAAGGCATGCTAAGCCGTTGTTGCCGGCTGTCATGTAATGGCAGTCGTTAAGCCATGTCCGAGGCCTTATGGGCGGCTTGATAACTTTTGACAGTAAGGCCATCCACTGTCTTACAAACCTCCACCAACCCGGACTTGGCTCCCGTGGTGGAGTGTGGCCTAACCTTCCTGCGATGTATGAAGAGACCCGTACCCCAGCAGTGGGGTTGATATCGATATATAGGTAGTGCTATTAACAGCTATGGAGCTCTAGTAAAGTTATTTTTATCACTATTAAAGCATAAAAAGCGTAACAGTAAAAAATTGCGTCTGAAATCCAAAATAAAACAAAGCAAGTAGAAACATAATAAAGTTTAGAGAGAGAATTAAATTCAGGCAATTTATTCTACCAGCAGATGATGCGTGTTTTTTTCTGAAATTGGAGCGTTTAAAAGCTTGCTTGCTTGCTCTACATACATACCTCCTTACTCGATTTACTTTAAGCATCGTTTGTTAGCAGCATGTTATATTCGCTGACTAAAGAGAAGACAGAATAGAATAAAAATTATGTCCAGCATAACCACTGAAATAAAATTGTTTACTAGCACGAAAAGTGGTACACTTTAAAAACTGGTAAGATAAATAAATAAATATTCATGGACATATTACACAGACCTCGTTAGCCCTATACTAAGTACAACTAAATGGCTTGTGTTATAGGTGCAAACTCGACGATAGATTTTATACAATAAATACAAAGATAACATCCAAGACCCGAGACAAACTAGAAAAGTTTGTTTCCTAGTTTGACCCGGCCGGGGATCGAACCCGGAACCTACGGTTTTACAGTCTGCATGCCAAACCGCTGCGCCACCGAGGCCGTCGATGTTTACAAGTTTCTTCACAATAATTCACCTCTTTAGGCATGTAAAAATTTTTAATACATTTTTAATACAGTTGCTCAAAAAGTAGCGTATTGAAGGGACAAATAGCGTGCGGGATGTGGGCTATTACACACTCGTGCTTTTATTTACCTTTCCATAATGTCTATTAAAAAGAAAAACCAACCATGAAGTTATTACTAAAAAAAAAACATAGAAGTTTTTATGATTCATGCAAATACGTAGGTATATTTCTAAAAAGAAGCTACTAATTTGTATCAATATCAGATTTAATTAAATGAGTTAGGTTAGGTTTCATTTCATTTCATCTCATTAAATTTGATTTTCATTTCATATCAATAAAAAAATCCTATGTACTGAAGACTGGCTGTATAGGCATGGTACCTTTTGCCTACCAGAATGGGTGAAGAAAAAAATCTCTGCTTATATTCTTTTACGGTTGGCGTCATTTTTCAAATATTTTTTCTTTATTAAATTGCTTATTTTTTTCGCAACTGTAATAAAAATAGTCGTTCAGTACACGTGCGGAACCGTCATTGCAACTTGTTCCGACTGTCAACCCTCGCCTTCGGCTACGCCTCGGCTCGGGTCGACATTTGTCGGAACTCTTTGCAATGACAGCCTTTCCGCACTTGTGATGAAATATACTATTACTGGAACAAAGAGATCTGTAACACAGAGGTTTCTTCCAGGTCTAGCGCCAGTGGCTGGCATGTGCACAGTAACTAGCAGCTGCACCGTCAACGAGGGACGACACTTCGAAAGCGTCTATGTGGTAGCACATGAAATTGGGCACAAGTAAGATTATCAAGATAAGATTAGATTAGAACTCTTTATTGTACACACCAGAAAACAAAATACATAAAAATGGCTTACCTACATATCTAAGCATTGCCGTATACAATTGGCGGGCTCATCGCTAAAAGCGATCTCTTCCAGACATCCAGATAAGATATTATTAGTAAGATTAGGCACGTTAGGCTGTCGGTGGGGGCTGTCATGTAATGGCAGTCGTTAAGCCATGTCAGAGGCCTGATGGGCGGTTTGATAACTTCGGACAGTAAGGCCCGCCACTGTCTTACAATCCTCCACCAACCCGGACTTGGCCCCCGTGCTAGAGTATGGCCTAACCTTTCTGCGATACAGGAAGATTATCAAAATCTCTTAAGACTTAGAATAGGAATACTCTGAATGAACAAAAAACTACAAAGATTTTCGGATTGTCCACGCCGGTATACGTCCACGTAGCATGGTCAATTGTGTATGCATTGTGACGTATAAGAATAAAATAAGATAAGAATATTCTTACAGGGCTGTGTGGTGTCGGCCTAGAGAATAGCACCAACCCAAATTGTTCCCGCGGGTGTCGTAAAAGGCGACTAAGGGATATAAACCGGGGGGTGGGCAGCAGCGCCCCCTGCAGTATAATTCCACCAAACTGCGATCCCCAATCCGCATGCCCAGCTTGGGGATTATGGGCACTAACCCCCAATGATGGCACAACCTTGCGCTGTGGCGCTCATTAGGGGAGGTCTATGTCTAGCATTGGACTAATACAGCCTGAAGAAGAAGAATATTCTTTATTGTACACCAGGAAAAACAAACCTAAAATAATTACAGTACAATTGGCGGCATTATTGCTTAGAGCAATTTCTTCCAGACAACCTACGATGGAGAGTTGCTGAAGAGTTACCTAAACGTATAGGCTAAATAAAAAAGGCGTTAGCCCTGTGGGTAACAATGGACTCTGAAGCGAGACACCCAGGTTCGATTCCAATACCAATGCCTTTCTCGTACTCGGGGCTGCAAGTGATGCAAATAACTTCAGCCAGACATCGCTGCCTGTACGTAATACAGTGAATATTGTAAAGAGGTTCGAAATTTCACTGATGCCGGTGAGTCGCCCATTAGCTCAGTTGGAAGAGCGCCGGCACGGGTAGCCAGAGTCGCGGGTTCGAATCCCGGCATGGGTGGAACTTTCCGCCTCTAAATAGGTTTTTAAAATTAATCAAGTTTTCTTTTCAGTCTCGGCATGCGTCACGACGGACCCTTAGCCGACAACGGCTGTGACCCGAGCGCGTACATCATGAGCCCAACATTGGGCAGCGGCAAGATCACCTGGTCGCAATGCAGCAAGAGCTATCTGCAAAAATTCCTGGAGTAAGTAGCTTTGAGTATTTTTTTTGCCTTACCATATGTAGCTGTTCACTATTGGTTAACGTTTCCTTGACTCAATCGATATTTACTTATGTACCCTCTGCATTTATGCTACAACATCCACCCCAACTTCAATGTAGAGTATTATTCTATCCCTATAACCTTTTTACCAATAATAATAATTTGGCCTTTTTGCATCTACTTAATGAGATGATTTATACAGGCGTCCAGTGGCAACCTTTTTACCAAATTGAACATTAAAAATAATAATATTGGCCTTTTGCATCTACTTTGTGAGATGATTTATACAGCGTCCAGTGGCATCTTCACTCACACTAGATGGGTGAAGGGACCACTCCGACTCTGTAGCGCCTGGGACATGCTTTTATAGTTGGTGTTAGCTTGCCCAGCACCTATACCATCCTGACAGCTTAGTCGGCCTAGCCCACAGTAAAGACTATTCAATACGTGCGGAGCCAACCAAGCCGCGGGTTTCCTCTCGATGTTTTTCCTTCACCGTTAGCGTGTGGTATTGCGATTACAAATTTACAAATGTACGTAACTTTGAAATTAAACAAAGTCACTGGTACATGCCCGCACTGGGGATCGAACCTGGGGCTTTCGCTTGCGAGTCCATGGTTCTACCCGCTGAGCTACCACCGCTTTCTAAATTGAACATTATTCTAGAAATTTTGTCTTAAGTGCTCATAATATCGTCCTAAACTGTCGTAACTGTGACTAGTCAAGGTTCCGTGCTATGCCTCATTCTATGATGTTTTCAGTACTGTACAAGCTCGCTGTCTGGCAGACCACGGAAACTCAGCTGGGCAGCTGGATCATAGTGCTGAAGGCATCCTGCCAGGAGAACGGTTTGATGCTGACCAGCAATGTAAGTTTACATCTAATCCATGTACATAAAGTTGTTGTAGTTAGTTTGAGTTTCAAAACCATCACTTCATACAACAACTGCAACAGGCATTATATGATAAGCTTCATTTACCATTGACTTAGGTTCATCAAACTCACACAAGCCTCTAAATAGGATTTATAAGATAAGTACAACCCACATAACAATACATACTCCGCCTTCCTAAAAGACATTGTTTAGAATTCAGACCAAGCAAGTACCTACATTAAAAATTGCTGAAAACACTCAGACTTACTCGTAGATCGTTGGTACGAACAGACCAATGTTTAATTGATGGTATCAAATTCATTAGCTACGTTCTTCTGGGCCTTCTTCTTCCTTCTTTGTATTCTTCTTCAAAAAAATACAAGGCAGTCATCATAAGATTGAAAATATATTCGAAACTCTTAAGAAAAAGGTAAAACTGTCTTCATATCCTTCAAAGGAAATGAATTTTCAGGCATGCTGAAATACGGGCGCGGCAGTCGCCACTCAGGGTCCCAGAATTTGGAAGACATCTGCAGAGACCTCCATTGTCAGAGGGAAAGGTACACCTGGACCTCACACCCGGCTTTGGAGGGCACGCGATGTGGAGATGAAATGGTAAGTAAATTTGTAAATTCGTAAAGAAAATGCCGATCAATGTCCACTCTATATATTTTTTTATAATGGCTATAAACTTTCCACAGCACAGGCCTTCTCTTAAAGATACGGTATGGGCTTAATTATCTGGCGGACCCCCCGCGGTCATTGAAATTTGCAATTTCAAGCGCTGAGGTAGGTACTTGAACACCTCAGACACTCAGGTTCTTCACGATGCTATCCTTCACGATTAGCGAGTGGTATTGCTACTATAATATCACAAAATTAAATGTACCTACGTAACTAAGGAAATAAAGTCATTGGTACATGCCCGCGCCGGGAATCGAACCTGGGCCTCTCGCTTCCGAGTCCATTGTTCAACCCACTGGGCGTTTCATTAATGGTCTTAGTGCAAGCATGTCCAGGTAAAACTGCTATAGCGTTTCGGGGCGCTAACTACTGCCACAAATGGAAAAAAATCTTCACTTGTTTCATAATACGTTTTTATCTAAAAGTGAACATGAGCAATCTTAACAACTGTGATTTCTATTTTTAGAACTTACAGTCTAGAACAACATAGGTTCTAGACTGATTAGAACTTTAATCGATTTCCGGTAAAATGGCCGTTTTTTGACGGAAAGTGATTGAAGTCCTTGGTTATTGATTCTAGGTTCTAGACTGTGGGTTCTAAAAATAGTAATCACAGTTGTTAGTAGTTAGCGCCCCGAAACGCCATAGCCGTTTTACCTGGACATGCTTGTACTAAGACCATTAATGAAACGCCCAGTGGGTAGAACACCGGACTCGGAAGCGAGCGGCCGTAGTTCGTACTTGTCATAGTTATTAAGATTTATCATTATCATGTTTTCTTTTAAATAATAACGTACTATAACACAAGTTATGGTTTTTTTTTTCATTGGCCGCGATAGTTAGCAACCCCAAGCACCGATGACAGCAAGCGCTTTGAGCTTTGAACAGGAAACATGAAGTTATCAATAATATAATCATGTGGGCACAGCGATATCATTCCGATGTAAAAACCTAACGGCAAAATAGTTACTCGGGGCTGCAAGTGATGGAAATTACTTCAGCCAGCTGTCGCTGCCTGTACGAAATACAGAGAATATTGTAATGAGGTTCGAAATTTCACTGATGCCGGTGAGTCAGCCATTGGCTCAGTTGGAAAGAGCGCTGGCGCGGATAGCCAGAGGTCGCGGGTTCGAGTCCCGGCATGGGTGGAATTTTTAGCCTCTAAATAGGTTTATAAATTTTCCTTAGCACGGGTTAGTGCATTAAAAATAATAATATAATGAAGTTACTGAACGACTTCCAGTACTGCCGAGGCGGAGAATGCGTGGAACGAGACGGTGCCTCCGCAGCTGTTGGTTCCAGCGCGTGGGGCCGCTGGTCTGGCTGGTCAGAGTGCGCTTCGGCTTGCCTTCTCGACGACACCCACTCACCAGCTGCCACCGGCGTCGCTACTGCCGCAAGACGGTGCAATAGGCCGAGGTAACGTCATGTCTTTGAATACTTCTGGCCATTTTTCTTATCTATTTCTTTTAGATTCATCATCTGCCTGCCTCTGATTGGTACCGGCCTTTACCCCATCATATTTTACCCCATCAGTCAATCTTTCAGTCTTAATTCTTAGAAAAGTTTTGCTGACAAATGTTTCGACAGTGTTTCAGCTTCACCATGGTTAATTGATTTAAACACCCTACACTGGAAGATGTCACTGTTAGAAAGTAGTCTACATAAGTGTCAAATTTTATTTTAACAACTTTCAGTCAATCAATTTTAATCTGTCAATCAATCAAACAATCACCCCGTACCTACTTGTCTACTTCTGGACATAGAACTACCAGGGCACGACACTTGTCCTCGATCAATCTCCAACAGTACGTCGATCCAGCGAGCTGATGGACTTCCTACGCTGCGTTTGCCACTGCAAATGCCTACCAGATCACACTCCTCACTCGAGAGCCATTGCAACCCTTTTTTAATTTGTGAAAAGAATAACAGAAAAATCATCTATTCTCCCAGACACGAAGGCCGAAGCAACTTCTGTTCAGGCCCCGACAAGAAGTACCAGTCATGCAATGCCCAGCAGTGCACCAGTGTACCGCGGCTGACGGTGCGGCAGTTCGCAGACCAGATCTGTTCGCGGGCTCGAGAGGTGGACCCTGATCTCATCGGGACCGGCTTGCAAAGGATACATGCTGACGGTCAGTTTATGTAACACCTAGTACCTAGTGAGAAAATTTTAAAGCCTGGAGATGACCCAAGCTGATGGTCAATTAAATAAAAAAGGCTCCCAGAACTATACGCTCTGGGAAAGAATATCCTTAAGCCTGCATGCTGATGATGAGCTCCAATACTCTTCTTTTCGTGCCTCTCTGTTAATGAAACTTGGCGGTCATACTGACGCGTCAGCTCCCCAAAGTCATCCAATCGGTATTTCTGGAACGGATCTTGAAGGCAGAAGCCTTCAAGATCCGTTCCAAAAATCAGTGTTCATTTACTGACGTTTTCAATGCCAAATCGTCCTTATCATCAATCTCACCCAAGAGTATAAACATTAATACCAAACCAATTTAATTTCAATTGCAAGCCTAAGCGGTACGAACGAGTGTTCAACGTCTAGGGTCTTGGCAGGTAAGTTTATTTTCACTTCCTGATATTACATTTTCGATTGATGGTTACATCCAGAGTATGAAATTGAACTCCCAGCTGCCAAACCTCGAAGCCTTTGAAACCTGAAGCTTTCATTCCCTTGTTCCAGATGTGAGTAGCGCTTGCGCAGTGTGGTGCGACACTAGGGGTGGCGGCTACAAGTCCAGGGGCTGGAGTTTCCCAGACGGGACTGCTTGCTCAAGGATTTCACCCATGTTCTGCATCTCCGGCGTTTGTCAGGTCAGTAATACATCCTATTACTATGTCGCCCATTGGCTCAATTGGTAGAGCGCTGGTACGGATAGCCAGAGGTTGCGGGTTCGAATCCCGGCATGGGTGAAATTTTTAGCCTCTAAATAGGTTTTTAAATTTGTTCCTTAGCACGGGTTAGTGCATTAAAAATAAAAATAGTGTAATCAGTAATACATCGTCAGGATATACTAGTCCACTGCTGGGCATAGCCCTCCCTCAAAGAGCGCCACGTTGTGCTATACTGCCCTTTGTTAATTTTTGTCCAGTGTAGAGGTATGTATGGGTATGGGAGGAATCGCTTGTAGCCTCCGCTGCCTGAGTGATCTTAAACGATCACGAAGGTTAGCCAACATAGGGTGCGTTCAGTGCATGGATGGGTGACCATCTATGAATTGCGCTAGTGGCATCTTTCCGAGCGGTTCCGTGCTTCGCAATGCACGTTAAGCAATTGGTGCCGGCTGCCGACGATAAATGGCAGTCGTTAAGCCAAGTCAGAAGCCTTTGGGCGGCTTGAAAACTTCTGACAGTAAGACCAGCAACTAGTCTTGCAAGCCTCTACTAATCCGGACTTGGCTCCCGTGATTGAATATGGCCTATACCTTCCTCAGGGAAGACACCCATGCCCCTCGGTAGGGACATACATAATGGGGTGATGATGATGATGATAGAGGTATGTGTAAGTATGAATAAAGACTGAACACTGAATAGCCATCGGAAAGCAATGGACCGCATGTGATCGTGAGGGTTGGCGGGACAGGGAAGTGGCCTATGCCCAGCAGTGAGCTCTAGCCATAGGCTGGATAGATATGTCCCACATTAATTAGCATAAGACATATTCACAGAAGTAACAAATATACATACAAAAAAAAATCATAAAAATCAGTGAAGCCGTTTCGGATGAGGTCGATAAGAAACACTGTGACACGAGATTTTTATTTTAGATTTATACTTATCTTACGTAGACTTATCTATCAATTGATAAGTTTAAATTGATAAGAGTAAGATAAGATAAGAATAATTTATTGAACAAAAAAAGTATTGACCTAACAGCACGCCAAAGATTAGCTTGAATTGTATCAAATAACCTAATTGCACATCCACCAAAACTCTATAAAATGCATCCATGCTCGATAAGGACAGAAGATATTTTCAACTATTAATAACATTTAGAAGCGAAAAGTGTTTCAGAATCACTGCAAGTGGAACATCTTAGTTTCTGTCTAACCCGGGATATTGATGTAATTTCATGGCAAATCATCCATTTTCTTGGTAAGACTGTAGCTTAGGTATGTATGTACTCTTCGTCTTAGCAAAAAGTGTCGGTATGTCAGTATAACAGGTCTTTGTCCGATAAGAATAATTTGGCACTTTTATCTTGGCAGAGGTTATCAAAATAACCCAAATGTGTGCTTCTGGGTGTGTTTCTAGTGCTCCGATATCTTAAACATATACTGAGGTCTTTGACTTATCCGATAAGGCGGTCATCAATGAGAACGTCTTGTGGTAATCTTAAATTAAACAATGACTATCGGTGTCTGCCATTAAGTAGATACCTAAGTAGGTAGGAATAAATTGATAAGTACATTAGTCGTTACTTGTACAGAACTACCTATTGTACTCGTAAGAGCTGCCTACAAATATTTTTGTTTTGGACCGTACCAAGACTTATAGCGTGGTCAAAGTTTTCGTTCAACAAGAAAATTGTAAATTTTCACTGTACCGCGATGAAGAGTAGGTATCTTAAGAGACTAAATTAATAGATAGATAGATAAAAAAAATATTGAAATTTCCACAAACACTATGCACAAGAACGACACATAAATAGGTAGGTACCTACCTATTCGATAGTCACATACGAGGGGCGGCTGAAAAGTTTTGAGCCTAAGGTATTAAAAATGCTGATAGAAATGTATTAATGTAAAACATTTATTTTTCAATGTAATCTCCCTCTATTTCAATACACTTCTTACATTTGTTTAAAAGAGCTTTTAACCCGGTAAAAAAATATTTGCCGTCTTTGCCTTCAAAATGCTCGTTTACGGCCGCCTTCATTTCTTCGTCACTGGAAAATCTTCGTCCTCGGAGGTCCTTTTTCAAATTTGAAAAAAGGAAATAATCACTAGGAGCCAGGTCTGGACTGTAGGGTGGGTGGTTGATTTCTTCGAATCCTGTTTCGGCGAGGGCACGTCTCGCAACTCGGGCAGTGTGCACGGGCAAAAACAGGACTCCTTTCGCCAGTTTGCCTCTCCTTTTCTCGACAACCACTTGACGGACTTTTGTCAACAATACGGCGTAATAGTCTCCGTTCATTGTAGTATTTTTGGGAAGGTAGTCGATGAACAAAATTCCTTCGCAATCCCAAAAAACAGTGGCCATGAGCTTGGAAGCCGATCTTTCCACTTTGAATTTCCGTGGCGGCTTTTCTCCCTTTGCTATCCATTGCATTGACTCTTGTTTTGACTCCGGATCGTACTGCCGGATCCATGTTTCATCGACAGTGACGAGGCGAGAAAAAAACATCGCCAGGATTATCGCCACAGATGTCCAAAAACTCCTTCGAAGTTGTGACTCGACGCTGCCTGTCCAGTGGCGTGAGCATTTTTGGCACCCATCGCGCGCACACCTTTTTCATGTGCAAATGATTGTGCAAAATGTCACCAATTCGCTCCTTGCTGATGCCTATGGATTCAGCTATCTGCCACATCTTGATTCGCCGATCTTCGAGAACAAGGTTTTTCACTTTTTCAATATTTTCTTCGGTAACGGCGGTGTTTGGACGTCCTGACCTGGGATCATCTTCGAGCGACTCCCTGCCGTGTTTGAATTCACGTGTCCAACGTTTTACGGTGGCAAATGAAGGTGCAGAATCCCCATAAACTGCAGACATTTCTTCAAATATTTTTGTCGGCGTTTTGTTCTTCTTGGTGAGGAATTTTATGACAGCTCTGTACTCCAATTTCGTGCAAAGCGCGGATGACTCAGACATGGTGTTGTTTAATGTTCAATTACTAGAAGCGTAATGATGATAATGACATGAAACTTGGTATTTATACTACTTAGAATACGCGCAATTAGTGATGCACATTGCAAGTCATTAGTGATTCTTAGAAGTACTTAGGCTCAAAATTTTTCAGCCGCCCCTCGTACATAGTCACAGAGGAATCGCAGAATATTGTTTTATCCTCAAAGTAGGAGAATCTATTGGCACTTTTTTGTTAGTAATAGCTCGTTTGTTAACTAAACGGCAATCCTTAAAAAAAATTACTTGTAATAAACGAGCATAAATCCGTATAGAAACAGTTTTAATTAAAAAAATACAAATGAGAAAAATAATCGTTTGGTCTGGACAATTTGTGCTGGACATAATGGATAGGATGAAGGAAGAAAGATTGACGAAAGAAATAACTTAAGGAAATGTGGGTGGAAGGGCTGGTGAGGGCAGACATAGGTTTGTTATTTAATAATAATAATAATTTAATAATAATAATATTATTAAATAAATACATGATTACTTGAAATAAATTAATTAGCGAAGCTTATTAGCGAAGGGCGTTTAAAGAAAAGAGCGTATGCACGCCGGTTTCGGCTTCTTTTTATGCATCATCCCGATCCATCAACATTTAAGAAGCTAATGAGGTTTTCCAGGATAATGACACATGGCAAACCCAGGTTTTTCTCTGCACGGTCGAAATGCAGGCGTGAGTACCTAATGTTTCATACACATACACAACCTCACGCCTGTATCCCAGAGGGGTAGGCAGAGACCAGGGACTGCCACTTGCCACGATCCTGACAGATCACCTTCGCTTCATCAACGTTCATAAGTCGTTGCATGCATGCACGCCGGTTCCGGGTACTTTTTATCTTTCCTTTTGCTAATACATCCCCTATTTGGTCGATGTATGTCCGCCTGGGACGTCCCTTACCAGCCCTTCTACTCACATTCGCAATATATATTTGTTTCGTCAATCTTTCTTCCTTCATCCTCTCCACCTAATATTTCATTTTATATGCTTTTTTCGCTGACTGCCGAAGTTCTCGGGTTCGATCCCCGGCTGGGTGAAACTAGAAAACGAACTTTTCTATATCTATCGTGGAGTTAGCACCTATAAAACAAGTCATTTACTTAGTTGTATTTAGCATAGGGCTAGCGAGATCTGTGTGATATGTCCATGAATATTTATTTATATTTAAAATGAACATTTTAAATTTTCGAAGCAGTTGGCTACACAAAATACGACAATGGATTCAACAGAATACCAGTTCCTAGTTTTTATTGACAACCACAAAAAGGAAGATAACCGAATTATTTGCCAACCTCTGATAGGAGATCTCACGCAAAGAAGAAAAGGACTTATGTACTTACATATTCAAATAGAAAAAACGGTTTAGATAGTTCTCTTTCTTTATTTAGTCTGTGCTTCCCTAAGGTGCCCTTTCGCAAATAATCTACTAGAGTAGGTAACGTCGCTGTAAAATCTATATTATATTGGTTCGTTTATTGAGGCAGAATATGAAAATCTCTTGACAGAAATTCACCTGCTCGCCTCATGCTGACGCAGAGTTCTCTCTGCGAGCCAGCGACTGCGAATGGGAAGCGTTACAAGTTCCCACCGCTACGCCTCCCCCTATTAGGTAAGTGGATCACTATTCACCACTATACATGTACTTACACCCTAATACGTGACTAGATCTCAATTTACAACTATTGATGTATCACTCCCCCAATAGTTGAATAGATAGATATTGACAATTATTGATTAACTATTGATCACCACACTTGATCACTCGTAATAGGGAAGTGGACCACAATTCACCAATATTAGTGTACTCCCCCAAATAGGTAAGTGGGTGACAATTCACCATGATCCATGTACTCCCCCTAATAGATAAGTGGATCGACATTTACAACTATTGACGTATCGCTCCCCCTAATAGGTAAGTGGTTCACAACTTCCAACTATTGATGTATCATCCCCCCACAATAGGTGAGTGGACCACAATTAACAACTATTTTTACAGTGCAGTCAGCTTCAGAGGCAGTTTAAATACCTAGTCTGTGATAAAGGGAGAACGTGTCTCTCCATTCTAAAGTTTTTTTCTTTAATTCCTCAATTATACAAAGTGAAGTTAATAACAGCACCTTTCGTGTCCACTTATCCTATTGTAATCTTGTCAACCTATGACATGAAAATTTCCATGTGCTTGCTTTGGTAGGAAATATGATTTTGAAGTTTTGAACTCCCGTTTTACTGCGGGAAAATATCTTATACCCATGGGAACACTGACAAACCGTGCCGGCTGTCATGGAATGAAAGTCGTTATGCTATGTCAGAGACCTTATGGGCGGCTTCGTAACTTCTGACAGTAAGGCACGCCACTGCCTTAAAATCCTCCTCCAACCCAGACCTGGCCTCCGTTAAACCTTCCTGCGATGCAGGAGCAGTGGGGACGTACAAGGGTTGATATCGATAATTTTGAAAAGATTGTTTTTTTCACGTGAACACCGTTCACCTCTTAAAGTCGTTCGCGCTGACGAGTACCTACAACCCTCATTGACGACGCGCCAATTTATGAGACAACCCCTTTGTCCAGTACAAAAACCTCCGGGACCTGGCGTCGGGCAGTGGGCGCGCAATGGCGGCCTAGTAGCGGGTGCCACTACCACTGCATCGCCCCCGGCAGCGGGGTCAGGCTAGTGCAGGCCGTCGGTCGCCACACCGCCAGTATACAGCTGTGCCGACCCGACACACGCAGGGCGGATGCGGTGAGTTCCCCTACCACTCTCTAGTTGGTTCCCCTACCACTGCATCGCCCCCGGCAGCAGGGTGACGCTGGTGCAGGCCATCGGTAACCACACCACCAGTATACAGCTGTGCTGGGTCTACAAATGCAAGGCGGATGCGGTGAGTTCCACTACAACTCTCTAGTAGGTTCCACTACCACTTCATCGCCCCGGGCAGCGGGGTCAGGCTAGTGCAGGCCGTCGGTCGACACACCGCCAGTATACAGCTGTGCCGGCCCTACAAATGTAAGGCGGATGCGGTGAGTTCCGCTACAACTCTCTAGTGGGTTCCACTACCACTTCATCGCCCCGGGCAGCGGGGTCTGGCTAGTGCAGGCCGTCGGTCGCCACACCGCCAGTATACAGCTGTGCCGGCCCTACAAATGCAAGGCGGATGCGGTGAGTTCCACTACAACTCTCTAGTGGGTTCCACTACCACTTCATCGCCCCGGGCAGCGGGGTCTGGCTAGTGCAGGCCGTCGGTCGCAACACCGCCAGTATATAGCTGTGCCGATCCGACACACGCAGGGCGGATGCGGTGAGTTCCACTACCACTCTCGAATGGGTTCCACTACCACTGCATCGCAGCTGGTAGCAAGTGTAGTGCAAGCCATTTCGTCAGTATAACTATACTTAATTTTAATTTCGTCAGTATTTTTTTTCTGGTTGTCCAATAAAGTTTTCTCTATTCTCTATTTAGGTACCTATCTAATGCAACTTGACTCTCTCTCAAGTGACATTCTAGCGCTGCAGACCGACTGTTGCAGGACGTTTTTTCGCACTATTGCCATTCTAGCGCCGCAGGCTAGCTACTTTGCCCGACACACGCGGGGCGAATGCGGGGAGTTCCACTACCACTACCTAGTGGAGTCCACTACCACTGCATCGCATCTGGCAGCATACCAAGTTGTAGTGCAGGCCATTGTTTGTCATTTTGTCAAACGTCGTGAAAATTTCGTCGGATTCTCACCCCATCTGGAAACTGCTGATCGAAACGAGTTTTGGGATGCGAAACTAGATGGTGCCGTGCATGTTTTCATGTAATAACATGAAAAAGGGCTTTGAGTACCAAACGCCCTTGTACCCAATGCTTACTTTTTTTCCTGGTAGTCCAATAAAGTTTTCTCTATTTATGTATCTAAGGCACATTCAAGTGCTGCAGGAAAACTAAAACTATGCCCAACACACGCAGGGCGTATGCGAATCACACTGACTCTCTCTTTTTTCCTAGTGACATTCTGGTGCCGTAGGCAGAATCTTTGTCTCTCAATTAGTGTCGCAGCTCTATCAGCATGTGCAGTGACGTTTACACTATCACTGCATCGCACCTGGTAGCAAGATTTACCATATATCAGTCTGTCACTTCGTCAGTATATAACATATAACTATGTTAGAAACACGCAACGCACAGCAGATGCGGTGAGTTGCACCTGCGACTGTGACATTCTAGCTTCTTAGGCCAACTGTATCTCTCTCTAGTGACAAACTAGCATCTCGGGCAGTCTTCTCGCAGAGAGGAAACTTGACTTGTTTAAACACGGCACCAATGTCGTGTCTTTCTACCTCTAAATCGCTGTTTATAATATTTAGGAAACTAGTGACTAAACAAACATAATAGACATTCTCTCTATATAGTGTATGATTATTTATTTACTTTAATTTCTAAGTATTACTTACGGTTATCAATAACCCCTTTTCCCGTCTCACGTTGGTTGGCTAGAACAAAATATGAAGGCCGCCTATTGTACACTATTTACTTGGTGCAATAAATATTATGTAATAATAATATACCTAGATCACCATGTCTCGGAATCAGTCTACTTTAAAAAACCTATTTAGAGGCTAAAAATTCCGCCCATGCCGGGATTCGAACCCGCGACCTCTGGCTATTCGTGCCAGCGCTCTTCTAACTGAGCTAAGGGGCGACTCACTGGCATCTGTGAAATTTCGAACTTCTTTATAATACTCTGTATTACGTACAGACGTGTATTTTTAGCCTCTAAATAGGTTTTTAAAAATTTCCTTAGCACGGGTTAGTGCATTAAAAAGAATATAATCAGTCTACTTGTTAATAGAATGAAATAAAATAAAATAAATCCATTATACCTAGCCTAACGAGCAATATCCCACATTATCCTTACCTAAGATGTCCTAACTTACACTTATATAGGGGAAGGTCGGGTAGTGGGAGTCAGCGGGTAATGGTAGTCACCACCATATCTCCAAAAGTACTACTAATAGAAACGCGGCAACGGTCGTCCCCGCCTCACTTTGGCCCCTCGTAGTCGTCGCGGGCGCGTGGCGCCAGTGCGGCGTCGGCCAAGCTAATGAGAGGTGTGTTTTGTTTTTGCGGCTCGCTGATGTAAATTTTGACGGAGGCAAAATCGTCCCCGTAGGGCGGAAACTCACCAACTCGAAAAACACCGTTTCGAGAAATCGACGTTCAAAGTTTTGAAAACGAAAAAAAAATCTAGCGTCTGTTATACAGGAGATATTTTGAATGTTATTGTCTTAATGCATTTTCACTACAACAAAGCATTGTTTGATTTCACTTAAAGGTATAAATTTACATCAATTTAAAAGTTATGATGGATAAACAGTTTTTCCCTTTAATATTTTGATCTTAATCCCGAGTTAGTGATTTTCTACTTAAAGTTAGTTAATTTCTACCCAGATTTGACTATTATAAGCAGAAATAATTCGTTTTAGTGAACTTACAACCAGTCTCTGGAAATGCATAACAGTCTCAGACATAACTAAATTTGTTTTTTTGCGAACCAAAGAAGAAAACACTACAAAAAACTTTATTCAAAAAGGAAAAAGAACAAAAAGTGTCATAAATGACCATAACAAAGAACAATAGCTAAATGTCTTCTTCATCGTCTTCATTAACATCGGGCTTGGCGAGTCTATCAATGGTGAATTTAACAGTAGGAAGAGAAGCAAAATGAAATGAAAAGGTTTTAATCAAAGTAGCGCAGAAACTGCGGCTTAATGAACGTTACAATTCAAACTGGGTGTCCATTTCAAAATCTAGATCATTTTGAAGGAAAAATGAACAGTAACCTCCAAACTTGGTCTTTTCAAAGTTCTTAATTAACAAAGTTTACATATTTATTATAAAACATAGAACTCATGCATTATCTTTAATTCCAGACATCATTGTCATCTAAATAATCATTTATGTTATAAAAGCTCTTTTGGCACAAAGTTTGCTTAGCATTTTTTGAACCGCATTTCAGGTAAGCTTAATATATCTTCAGGGATTTTATTATAGAAGCGTAAACAATGCCCCATGAATGATGTGTTAACCTTTACCAGGCTAAATAGAGGTAACAAAAGTTTATGTCTATTTCTAGTTTTACATTGTGTTGGCTACTTAAAGTTTTAAAATTACTGGTATTTTTCCTGACGTACAATTTTTTTCATAGACATACTGACTGGCAACTGTCAGGATGTTAGTTTCTTTAAAGAAATCTCTTAACGAATCTCTAGTGCCTAGCTTATAAATGAATCTGATCGCTCTCTTCTGCAAAACGAAGATGGTCTCAATGTCTGCTGCCCGTCCCGACAGAAGTATGCCATAGGACATAACACTATGGAAGTTACTAAAATAAACAAGCCTTGCAGTTGCGACGTCAGTAAGTTCCCTAAATCTTTTAACTGCATATGCTGCTGAACTAAGCCTATTTGCATTTTTTTCTGTACGTGGACCACATTTAAGCTTTGATCCATTGTGATACCTAGAAATACAGTTTCATTCACAAGCTCTAATTTGTCATTCCCCAATATAACATTGCTATCAACCGTTTTGACATTTGGAAGAGTGAACTTTATACATTTTATCTTTTTTAAATTTAACAGTAATTTATTAGAAGTAAACCAATTTAGCACCCGATAGAGAGCATTAGGTATTTGTATTGTCGAAGTCATTTTCTTGTATCTTAATTTTAAAAATAAGTAATGTGTCATCTGCAAATAACACTATCTCTGACACATTTTGAACCATGAACGGCAAATCATTTACATATACGAGGAAGAGGAACGGCCCCAATATCGATCTTGTGGCCACCTCTGACCCTGAAGATTTAGTTCTATTTATTTATATCAGCTCTTTGAACTCTCCTTCTAAATATGATGTCATAAGTTTTAGCTAAAACCATAGACCAAAAAGGTATTTTAAGTCTATGCCAAAACTAACTAAAGTGGCTTAGGTGACGACGAGACTGTACTTTGGGTAGGCATAAAATAATTAAGTACATTTAATTAATTGTTCCTTTCAATGTGGCTGTAAAACATTGTAATTAGTTAGTTTTTGAAGTTTTTAAATTTGGAACTATGGCTCCTATGAAAAAACTGGTTAGACAGAAATGTAGAAAAAAATGCGATCCTAATGCTACTAAACGCTCATTTTCTCCTTAAGTCGACTTGGTGAGTTTCCGCTCTACGGGGACGAAATAAACAGTAACTATTGTAGTTATTGATCTACTTGTCTGTTACTTTTTTAACCCTTTGCTGCATTCTAACATTCTGATGTCCCTAACATTCAGTGTAATGATTTCGTACTTAAATCTCCAGTGTTCATAATATATATTTTGTGTTTAATTTTTTTTCTTTATTAAATACTTGTGGGTAATGAGAATCGGGTGACCCCCATTGCTCGCTTGTAAGGTAACTAAGGGCAAGGGCAAAGGAAAAAAGACGATAGTGCCAAGGAAGGGGACTGAAAGAGTAAAGAGGAAGGTTCTTCAGGAACCAGATGATTCTACCTCTGTATCGGACGTGGGAACTGATAATTTGTGTCAAGATGATGAACTAGATGATGCTGATGGTGCAGGAAATTTGTGTCTACTGTGTAACGAATTCGGCAGAAATAATGAGGTTTGGTACAGGTGTACCTCATGTGGTTTATGGGCTCACGCAGATTGTACTGGGTGGGAATCTGCCAAAGGTTATGTTTGTGATTAGTGCTAGATTTTTGTATGACCCTCATTGCCCACAAGGTGATCTCGATTACCCGCACTTCAGTGCAATGGGAGTCAAAACAGTTTTTTTTTGTTATTTTCTATTTTCCAAAGATGATTACTGATCTCAAATTATAGATTATTAAGTAAATTTTATTATGAGGCGGTTGCAATAAAGATTTTGTTGATTATAACTTTTTTGTTTTAATTCTTGCTTAAGTGACTCCCAATACCCATTTCTACCCTACTCTTTTCTTTCCTGAGCCCTATAATTCGACTTAGAACCCGTGTTAACCTTCACTTTTACCGGTGACGTAACGAATGGAATTATTTCTCGTCGTGTCACGTCATAAATATTCTATGTGTTCAAGTCGCGAAAGTTTAAAATATGGAATTATTTTGTCTTCAGGGCTGCACCCAGAGGAAGACCCCGTACCAATACGCGACCATGGTATGCACCAAATATAAGGAGAGAGTAAGGAGACTGTCCGGCCTAGGCATGCAGATCTCACCAGCTCTAGGTGAGAATTCATGAATTGTTTCCATATTTCCCTTGTACTTCCTGCGGCTGGACTGGTACAAAATCCCATTAGTAGGTATTAAGCCCACTTTTGTAGAATTTATTTTATTCAATCGATCGATATCAACCCTTGTATGTCCTCACTGCTAGGACACAGGTCCCTTCCTGCATCGCTGGAAGGTTAGGCAATACTCCACCACGGGGGCCAAGTCCGGGTTGGTGGAGGATTGTAAAATAGTGGCGGGCCTTGCTGTTAGAAGTTAGCAAGCCGCCCAAGGTCTCTGACACCGGCACGGTTTATCAATCTTCCCATGGAAATTAGATATTTTCCCGCAGTACAACGTAGCCTATGTGGTAATCCAGGGTGTCACCTAACTCCGTACCAAATTTGATTAAAATCGGTCCAGCCGTTTAGACGTGAAAAAGTAACAAAATATAGATACACTACACACCCACAAACTTTCGCCTTTATAATATTAGTGTGAAGTGTGGTGTAGGACGCCCTCCGTCCTGGTGGGATGAAGATCTGCGAAAAACTGCCGGCAGATGCTGGATGCGGCAAGCTGAAGACAGGGCGCTATGGCGCTCATTAGGGGAGGGCTATGTCCAGCAGTGGACTACATAATATAGCCTGAAGAAGAAGAAGAAGTGTGGTGTGATGTGTTGTGATTTGCAGAGGACCCGGACCGGCCGTGCCGCATCGCCTGTCAAGACGAGCGTGTGTCTCACCGGTTCTACCTGGTCAACGGGCAAGAGGGCTGGTTCCCGCTCGGCACGGCTTGCGGGAAGACCAACGCGTCTTTCTGCGTCAGCGGGAAGTGCTTGGTGCGTCCGCCATCTTGTTTTTGACACTTAAGACAGAAACGCGGTTCAAACACTGTGTGCCAAAAAGGCGATGACGTTACAGATTAATGCATGCCAAAGTTGTTGCATTTAAGCGCTTCGGCTGCCATTATTTTGGAGATGCAATACGCAGTTTGAAATTTTTACTGTGCAATTAATACGATTGTTAGGCGGCCATCTTAGAATCACCATCTTATCAAGAGGCCATTTTGAAGCTCGAACATACTAGACTGATATTGCAAACTGAGGCGTGTCAGAGCGAACAGCGAAAAACAAAACCCTAGCGCGAGAAAGAGCCAAAAATCATTCTTTCGACAGCGATTTTTGTTTTCTATCATGCCGTGACGTGAAGACCCCCTTTTTCAACAGAGTAATCTGCGACTTTTCGCTCATATTTTTTCTGTCTTCCAGGAATTCGGCCCAGACAACACGCCCTTATCAGAGTCTGTATTCACTCTACCTCTGTTGACGAGGAGTAATCTAACACACGTGCGCAGACGCTCCTCGAGACACAGGAGGAGTCTACAGCGAGACAGGGTGACCGTCAAGGCGGCGCTGAATCAGAGCCACTTGGATCACATCATTGCTGCGTTGAATCTTACTGGTAAGTATCCTACTAATCCTATCCTACTAATATTATAAGACCTCTGGCTAACCGTGCCATGCCAGCGCTCTGCCAACTGAGCTAATGGGCGACACACCGGCATCAGTGAAATTTCGTACCTCTTTACAATGCTTTCTGTATATTAAACGTATTAAACTTGGTGTATAGATGGATTGATATGCCGGCAAAGCGTTTCCGTGGGATATTATTTTGTTGTTACTGCAACCTTTCTACAAGACAAACTATTTATTTATTGCGTTGCCATAGCAGTATAATAATAATTTCTAGAAGATGCATTTGCCTTGAGCCGAATGTGAGTTCTTATAATGAGACTAGTTTTGCCCGCGACTCCGTCCGCGTGGACTTTAATAGCTACAAAATTTTGCAACCCCGTTCACTCCCTTAAGGGTTAAATTTAAAAACAACGGCGAAACACGTGTTGAATCAATTGTGTTGAAGAGTATTAATTTTAAGTTTCAAGAAAATTAGACAACATTCTTTATACCACCCATACAAATTTTGACAACCCTTTTCGCCCCCTTAGGGGATGAATTTAAAAAAATCCGGTCTTATTCCTTGCCTACATTATATATAGACCCTCTGTGCAAAATTTTTACTTCCTAGGTGCAACGGCTTGGGCTGGGCGTTGATGAGTGAGTCAGTCAGGACTTTGAATTTTATGTATATAGATTTTCGAACTAGAACTTTCGTAAGCACTACACATTAAGAAATATTTAAAATAATAATAATGCAGCCTATATAACCTCCCACTGTAGGGTAGGCCTTCTCCCAAAGAGAGAGTGAGTTAAAATAAAACATCTCGCCTTGTAAAGTATTACAATGCAATGCCATTGTATCACTGTATTGTCTGTTAGCTTTTAGAATTCGGGCTCTAGAGTAGGCTTCGGTTTTCGCCAATTTTCGCCGGTTTTCGTACTGATGATCGAGTTCTGATTTCGAAATTAAGTTTCATATTAATTCCAATATTTCTATTACACGAATACATCCGATTCTATCCGATAGTAGCCGAGGTATATTCTAAAAGCTAACAGACTGTTCTTCACAAAGCGAGCCAAATTCCAGGACTTATCTCTCCCGTCGTTTCTTCCAGACAACACGAGCGAGCACATAACCTACTTCGACACGGTACCAGATCACATCGAGGTGGACTTCAACAACCCGATACACATAGCGCCTGAGGAATCCATGTTCGGGAAGATACCGCGACACATGTGGGATAAGGTGTAAAAATAAAATAAGGTGTAGGAATTTATTCTACATAGAAATGTCATGCGGTGTTAATCTTCAAAACATTGTTAGGACTGTTTACAAATTCAATTATTTTAATAAAATGAGAAGCTGAAGACAGGGCGCTATGGCGCTCATCAGGGGAGGGCTATGCCCAGCAGTGGACTATATAATATAGCCTGAAGAAGAAGAATAAAATGAGTGCACTTTTGATAAATGTGGTCTAAATGTTTCTGGGTTTCATGCGTAATATTGATGTTGCGGACACTAGCCCCTGCTAAGGACCCGTGCCATTAGCTCAGTTGGGAGAGCGCTGGCATGGTTAACTCTTTTTAGCCTCTAAATGAATTTTAAATATATTTTTGTTTTTTCTATACGTACTTAGTTTTTAATAAAGAAAAGTTGTTTACAAAATTATAATTTTTTCAATCAAAAACTTAGCACAGGATAAGAAAAATATGTCTTTATCACCAAATTAACCTTTTTCACCATATTCATCAAAAGTATTACAATCAATTATTACCAATTTTATTACAATCACTAAGAATTTTAAATATTGCGAGCGAGATAGCACGCTCTACGTATGAACAGCCTTAAGACGCTCTTACTGGTGGAATCTCGATGGCGCCTTATGTGCGATCTATCTGTGTGTGAAAGCGAAATGTTAGCTTTGCTGTATAGACGAGCCATAATATGTATCACACATAATGGATACCCTCATCGCAGTGGATCTCTGATCTCTGAGTGGATTATGTGGCTCCATATCACGCGACAGTGATATGGAGCCACATAATTGTACGACAAAGACCAGAAGGTATTTGGTTTTGCACACAAATATATACGTCAGAAGTAACATAATGGAGGCGCTGCTTGGAGTCTCAATTCAGAAACAAAGGGCTTGTTTCTGAATTGAGAATTTCACTAAGTAAAAACTTTGTAGACTTTTAGTCCGGATCTACTTACGGGTGTTGTTATATCGGAAGAGTCCGGCCAGGTTTCGCTCCGATTCGTAGAGATTAATCATGGTGAGCAGAGACGGAGCTCGCCCGTAGTGTGAGACGAGCAACCGACGACGCGATTAAGCTCTGCGAATCGGAGCGAAACCTGGTCGAACTCTTCCGATATAACAACACCCGTAAGTAGATCCGGACTAAAAGTCTACAATGTGTTGTGCTTACGAAAGTTTTAGTTCAAAAAAGTAAAAACTTTTTTATGTAACGTTATGTCACGCTCTTTGCTGAGAAATTCGAGGAGACGGCAGTACAGTACGAAATACAGAGACTATTGTAAAGAGGTTCAAAATTTCACTGATGCCGGTGAGTCGCCCATTAGCTCAGTTGGAAGAGCGCTGGCACGGATAGCCAGAGGTCGCGGGTTCGAATCCCGGCATGGGTGGAATTTTTAGCGTCTAAACAGGTTTTTTAAACAATTGTCATAAGCACGGGTTAGTGCATTAAATATAACAGCTGGTTTTTTTCGCATTTCAGAGTCGGTCTCATGGTAAAAGTTATTCATATCATAGTTTAAGCAGAGTGTAACAATGACCTTAGAATTTTTGGTGCGTTAGTCAAAAATCCAAACACATCTTTATTGTTTTAGTCTTTCAGAGCAAAGATGTGTTTGGATAAAATAAGGAAACGTAGCTCATGCGTATAATAGATATAGAGGCTATTTTGTTTAGTTAGACTTAGTAAACTGTTCTTAGTCCTTATAATAAGTGTACAAAACTGTGGAATTGAAACCTAAGGGAATCGGTGTATGTTTTAGTTAATATTCTTGCTAAGACTGCGTAAAGTAAACAGAGTAGCTCTTAAGACAAGTGACATAGAGGCGTGAGTCAAATAAAAATGTTTCCTGTTGATTGCTGCAGAACATGATAATTTTACCAGTGAATTCCTGTTCTAGCATATTATGTACTGAATATTTTCACTGCCTTTTATGTTACAATAAAATTAAAAACTATGGGCTCAATGAAAATTCATGAAAAGATTGTGATCAATGTTTAGTATTTATTATAGAAGACTTCGTTGCTAATGCATTATTCCTAGTTAATTAAAGACTATTTTCAATTACAAAACGCATTTTTTATTACATCATCATTGAAATATGGAGTAAGGCTGAGCACTGCTCAACAAAACAGGTCTATTAACGATCTGATCAAAGAAATCAGATTCGTGATTCGAACCACTTTTCACACTACACACTTTATGCCGCGCAGCTGACAACATTCCACTCTCCTTAACTTTAGCACAATGACAACACTGCTTTTTTTTCTACCAATTGCATAATCTTACAATAAAATATACCTATTATAATATTTAATAAAATATACCTACTATAATAACGCTCGTACCTTACTGAACTTTAACCACTGTCAAAGGCCAAGTCAAACCGAGTGATTGGAATCCATCACTTGAGTTAAGAAACAACAGGCGCGATCAGGTACAGGACGGGTGATCGTCCCGTAACTGCCGCTAGTGGCATTTTTTCAGCGCGGCACGCTAAGCCGTTGGTGCCGGCTGTCATGTAATGGCAGTCATTAAGCCATGTTAGAGGCCTTACGGGCGGCTTGATAACTTTTGACAGTAAGGTCTGCCACTGTCTTACAATCCTCCACCAACCCGGACTTGGCCCCCGTGGTGGAGTATGGCCTAACCTTCCTACGATGCAGGAAGAGACCCGTGCTCCAGCACTCGGGATATACAAAGGGTTGATATCTCATCATATTACCACGGCGATGGCGGTTACATTACATGATTTTATAGTCAACAAAACGATCACGCTAGGTATAATAGGTTAGCGAATTAAGAAGGCACCTCTGGTGAGAAATATAATGCAGCCGAGGTACGACCCACTGGGCACATACCTTCTCTCAGAGAGTTTGGGCTAATTCACCACGCGTGCCCACCGCGGATTGGTAAGTTCAAGAGCGGAGGCGTGTTCACTTTAGACACTCAGATTAATTTCCTCACGCTGCTTCTCACTTTGAGGGAGCTACTAATTTAAAACTATAACATATTTTAAACTTTCGTGACTTGTACACATAGTTACAATATTTTCGGGGCTTAATCGCGTAGTAATTTATTGCTATTTTACCTCGACGTTTCGACAACGGAATTTCTGCTTGAATCAGGATCAAACCACTGAATAGAATTACACAAACCATCGGTACTTTCCAACGATCGCCGTTATTATAGCCGAATTGTGCGTGAAGCGGTTGAAATTAAGAAACACAAAAATTTTAATCGGGAATGTGGTTTCAAACTGTCGCAAACGTGGGATCCGGTCATCAAGATGTGTTCGAGTGGAAAAAAGTCGCATGGCTTATCGTCCGACATTGTCAGTGTAGTGTGTCGCAACCCTGATAGTGCTTTGTGATGGCTGATTGAGGGTAGTCTAAAACCTCATCAGCCGAAGATGCGAACGGGTGCCAGCCATCAGTCTTCTCGTGACCACGATGGCTGTAACGTCGTCGAAACGTCGAGATAAAATAGCAATAAATTACTACGCGACTAAGCCCCGAAAATATTCTAACTATGTTTAAAACTATAATTGATAATTTCCGAGCTATTAAAATAGCAACAGAATCGCTCGTAACCAAGCTGTCAATCTTAAACGATCACGAAGGTTAACAGCATAGGGAGCGTTCCGTGCACGGATGGGTGACCGTCTATGACTAACGCTAGTGGCATTTCTCCGAGTGGTTCCGTGCTCCGCAAGGCACGTTAAGCAATTGGTGCCGGCTGCCGTCGATAGATGACAGTCGTTAAGCTGAGTCAGTGGCCTTAAGGCGGCTTGAAAACTTCTGACAGTAACACCAGCCAGCCACTAGTCTTACAAGCCTCCACCAATCCGGACTTGGCTCCCATGGTGGAGTACGGTCTATAGCTTCCTTAGGGCAGAGACACGTAGTCCTCGGTGGGGAGTTTTTTCCCCGCTGCCTTTTTCTCCACTACACTACGGCCAGAAGGCAGCGACTTTTACCTTCTGAATGCAAATTCTTAACGTTGAAATAAATAGACTTGAATGCGACATAATGGGTTGATGATGTTGATGATTAGCTATTAAAATACTCTAATAAAATAACTAGACATAATTAAAACTGTTTTAATTATGTCTAGTACTCGTGTTAACTATAAAATAACTATACATTTAGAAGTCCCAGATTGGAAGGGATGACGCAATTCTCGCCCGGTGGCGCGTATAGTGAGATCGGTAGCCTGCGATCACGAGTAACTCTTCGATTGTGTTTCCTTCATGACGGCTGCTAGCCGGGCTTGGTCAGTCAGGAACCACTGCCAGAGCTTCCGCAGATTCTGTTTGTCACCGTTCTGAAATGCAGAAACAACCCATTTATAGGTAACCTTGGGAGAAGGGGCGCTCCTTGCTTTGGGACGCTACGTGTGTCTGCACTTTTGCCCCTTCTCACTTAGCGTCTACCGCGTCGACTCCGGGCGCGGCTGCAGAAGAGGCTGCTAGGTTGAAGGTCCAAAAGTATTCTGCGCTTTTGGGCCAGTACATTTTTGTGCCTCAAGCGATAGAGACAACTGGAGTCTGGGGAGTGCAGGGGAAGGCGTTTGTGAGGGAAATAGGACGTCGCTTGAGGCACCGTGGCTATGACTGCCGCTCTGGGGCATATCTTATGCAAAGAATTTCCCTTGCAGTGCAGCGAGGTAACGCCGCCAGTGTAGTGGGCACCTTTGGGTCAGATGTGTCCCGGGGCGGCTTATTCTCTTAGTGTTTTTTTGTTTTTCTTTGAATGTTTTGTTTTAATTTTCTATTTTTAGTGCTGACGAAACTTTTTGTCAATGAATTTTATTTTAATATTTATAGGTAACTGAATTTACTTATGTAGAAAATGTTGGAGTACCAGTGCGCCAATTCTCACTTCATCAGCAAATAATTCGTATACGCCTCTAAGGCGTATGACTTGAATTCTACAAAGTCGAACGACAGCTAATAATAATAATATCTTTTATTTCAGAATACACAGATCCAGATTACAATATATTATATTAATAACAATACACAGAAACAAAACAAAATAAAAGAGATATAGCAATAGTGTTGCAGGCCCAGCCTGCAGCAAATGCTGAGTCAGCTACCTGTTTGTGGCTGCGGAGATACAATGCCCTTCTAAATTGTAAATGTTTGTTTTATATCATATTCTTTGTTATATAATATTTTTCTTTGTTTTTTCTTTTCTTATTTGTCTGTATTATTTTAATATCGTTATGTATCTTTGTGGCTTCAAATAAATGACTCTCTCTCTCTCAATAATTAATAATTACATATCTTCGGTCATTTTCGATTACTATCGCGCTGAACGGAATGCCAATGTTGGTACAGTGAACTGCCCACATCCTCACACAGACACGACAGAATTTCATTTTTGGAGGTCCTCAATCGGCTCCGAAATGAGCCAACTCTATTTCGGACAATGGCTAAAATCTGCTACATTGAGTTCGAATCACACTAATATTTATAAAGTTTGTGAGTGTAATTCTTCACGTGTAAACGATTTCAATAAAATTCGGTATGTCAGCTGACACCCTGGATAACCTATAGGCTACGTTTCATTGCAGGAAAATATCTTATTCCCATGGGAACAGCTAGTGGGTAAATAAATGTCTAATGATCCGGTCATCAAGAAGTGTCCGAGTGGAAAAAAGTCGCATGGCTTATCGTCCGACATTGTCAGTGTAGTGTGTCGCAACCCTAATGGTGCTTTGTGATGGCTGATTGAGGGTAGTCTGAAACCTTATCAGCCGAAGATGCGAACGGGTGCCAGCCATCAGTCTTCTCGTGACCACTATGACTGTAACGTCGTCGAAACGTCGAGGTAAAAAAACAATAAATTACTACGCGATTAAGCTCCGAAAATATTCTAACTATGTGTCTAGTGACTAAGCCGAGTTATTATATTTTTATGCGGCAAATGTCTAAGCCTTTGAATGTTTTGCGTCTACGCTTTCAATTCGCGTGGGCGAGAATCGCCTCCCGGTTCCTGGTTTGTATTGGCTACCTCGAAAAGCAACATAGCCGAATCAGTTGCCAACCTCCAATAGGAGACGGCTGATGTAGAAGTAGAAAATCCAACGTTAAGTGTCTTTCTCTAAACGCATCTAATAACACTAATATTATAAAGGCGAAAGTCTGTGAGTTTGTTAATACTTCGTGTCTAAACGGCTGGAACGATTTTAATAAAAATTTGGTATGAAGTTAGCTGACACTTTGGATTAACACATAGGCTACGTTTTACTGCGGGAAAATATCTTTTACTGTTAATACACAATTTGGAGAGAGCTATGTTAGGAGTTTCACTGCGCGAGCCAACCAAACCCCAGATTTCGTCCCGATGTTTAACTTCACCGTTAGAGTTAGCTGTGGCCTGAGCCGACTAAGCTATAAGGATAGTATAGGAGCTGGGCAAGCCTACTCTATCTAAAAACCAATGCGCCAGGCACTCCAACGTCGGAGTGGTCCCTTCACCCATCTAGTGTGAGTGAAGGTGCCCCTGGACGCTGCATAAATGATCTAATTACGTAAAGTCCGGCCGCTGGGAGAATACGATCTTGACAGGTCACGATGGAAAGGACGACGTAACTTTGAAGTGGTGTTGAATTTTCGATAAAAATATTTTTAAGTTCTATTTGTCCTACTAGCAAATAATTATCATTGAAACTTTACTATTATGTAAACTTACAATCAATGTAAAACTTTGCGTAGTAATTTAACTGTTAAATAAAGCAGAAATCAATATTTAATGTTAATGTCTAAAATCCGTACTACGCTGTTACAAGGTTATGTCAACCGTATTTTTTTTGGAGTGATGTACCAAAAATAAAGAAAATAATAACGTTCCTGTCGTTATATTTTACAATAATTTCTTTGTAAAATATAACGAGAAAGAGAGGACGTCCTAAAACCACCTGGAGACGCTCAGTCCAGCAGGAAGCCACTATCGGGACAAACATGAAGGAGCTTGAACTAAAGGCGCAAAATCGGCCGATATGGAAGTCTATTTTGAGACCCCTATGTCCCTAACGAGGGATAACAGGAAATCATGATGATGATATGCATATAATTATTTTATGTTTAATTATTTTATATTAAAAGGTTAAGTTCGTTTAATTAAGTTTTACCTATTAGTTTATTTATTTACATATAAATCGTGAGTCGGTGGCAAAAGCTAGTTAAGAATAACGTGAGGAATGCTAACGTTGATTATCTCCCATCACTATTCATATGAAACAGACAGGTTTCAGGATCGTATTCTCCCAGCGGCCGAACTGTTGCTGGAAAGGCCATAAGAGTCACCTTGACTTGTGCAAATAGAGCGCCGGCTTCGGCAACTTTCCTGTCAGCTGCGTGTAACTCGGTCGTCAGACTGTGCGTAAGCGCAGCTACCGCCCGGTTGTGGCAGTTCGGCTGCTTAGTGGCGCCATCCCACAGGTAGGCTGCCAATGGCTGCTGGGATCGCTTGCTGTGGAGGAAAAGCAAGTTTATTTATAACTATATTCTTTTTAATGCACTAACTCGTGCTCAGGACAATTTTTAAATACCTTCTTCTTCTTCAGGCTATATTAGTCCACTGCTGGACATAGCCCTCCCCTAATGAGCGCAAGTGCCATCATTGGGGGGTAATGCCCATAATCCCCACGCTGGGCATGCGGGTTGGGGATCGCAGTTTGGTGGAATTGTACTGCAGGGGGCGCTGCTGCCCACCCCCCGGTTTGTGTCCCTTAGTCGCCTTCTACAACAACCGCGGGAAGAGTTTATTTGGGTTGGTGCTATTCTCTAGGCCGACACCACACAGCAAACCTAAAAAACCAGCAAAAACCTATTTAGAGGCTAAAAATTCCACCCATGCCGGGACTCGAACCCGCGACCTCTGGCTTACCGTGCCAGCGCTCCCAACTGAGCTAATGGGCGACTTACCGGCATCAATGAAATTTCGAACCTCTTTACAATACTCTCTGTATTTGTAAACTGACTAACTATAGAGCACAAATTTCGACGTGCTTAAGAAGTATATCTTCGAGTTGGTGCCAAGTTCCAGACCATACCTAGTTGTTGGCCACCGACTCCAAAATTGGAGTACAGCTAGTAAAAAAAATTAAGAGATATACAAATTTGCTTAGTATGCACGTAAAATAAACTCGCGAAGTGATAAAAATCGAAACAAATATAGGACTGACTTAATAAAATAAAATGGAATTAAAACTCACAAATCCTCAATAAACTCTCCCTTCCTCCTGAATCCATCCTCAATCTTCTCCTTCAATTCCTTGACAGAATTCTCCAGGTCTCCGGTCGTCTTCGCGAGAGCGATGACGTCATTGGTCGGCTGGACGCCCAAAACGGCGCTCAGGGTTGTCAAGAGGACGTCCCGGGTTCGAAGATTGTCTTCAGCTAACTGTTGCTCGTCGCATATCGACTTCATAGACTCCTGTTGATGAAAAAAAAACAAAATCACATTAAATACAAAAACATTTATTTCCCCAGCAGCACAAAATGTACATAACATAAAAGAAAAAAAAACAATATCTTATGAAAACAAAGTAGGTAATAAGAATAAATTTATGGAAACAAAAATCCTACAAAAGAAAAAGGTGCAGCTCAGCAACATGCCACAAGCCACAAGTGACCAGCGCTGGTTTTCTGCTGCATCTGCTAACATTTTTCGCTAACATCTCGATCAATCAATCAATATAAAATATATAAATCAATAAATCTATCATTCAATAAATCAATCAGTCAGCCTGTACCAGTCTGCCGGACATAGCCCCCCCTCACCAAGGCTTCTTCTAACTTACAGTTTGAAGCGCTCGTGGCCTAGCCGAACCGAGTGATTGGAATCAATCACTTCAGTTAAGCAACAACAGGCGCGGTCAAGTGCAGGATGGGCGACCGTCCCGTGACTACCGCTAGTGGCATTTATTCTGAGCGCTTCCGTGCTTCGTAAGGCACGTTAAGCCGTTGGTGCCGGCTGTCATGTAATGGCAGTCGTTAAGCCATGTCAGAGGCCTTATGGGCGGCTCGATAACTTCTGACAGTAAGGCTCGCCACTGTCTTACAATCCTTCACCAACCCGGACTTGGCCCCCGTGGTGGAGTATGGCCTAACCCGTAACCGAGATAGGCCTAACCGAGGCCCGTACCCGTTCAGTGGGGACGTTAAAGGTTGATATCGAACTCACAGTTTCTGTGTAAGTTTTTATAAAATGGTTTGATTCGATGTATGGAGAGAAGATTGTAACATCGTGCACTCACAAGTCTGCTAACGACGGCGGCGCGCTCCTCCTGAGCGTATTTGGCCAGTTCTGCGGCGAACTGTAGCAGCTCCTCGTGTGTTTGAAGCGAGTGCCGCAGCACAAAGTAGAGGCAGCGGTCCAGGGCTAAGGCCTGGAGGGTGGTGTCGTGAAGGTGGGACAGGTCTTTGTAGATCTCCCTGTGAAGTTAAGAGATTAAATAAATAAATATTCATGGATATATGACACAGATCTCGTTAGCCCTATACTAAAGGAAGGCCAATGAGACGAGATAAAGAATGTAAACAAAGTTTCTGGGGTTCTAAACATTTTTATTTGATTAAATTATAGTTATACAAATTTCGGATTCCTTATTCTAATTGCACGTGCACGAAAGCAGATATTTAATGACATAAGAATATTCTTATTTATGCTTTTTATTGAATATTCTTTTTTTTTTTCACCAAAGAAAATAGTTGGCAGGCCCTCCGTCAGATGGTCAGACGACCTGGGGTGCGAGTCTTTTAAAAAATATTCATGGACATATTACACAAATCTCGTTATCCGTTAGTTACAGGTGCTAACTCGACGATAGATTTAATACAATAAATACATAGACAACATCCAAGACCCGAGAAAAACTAGAAAAGTTCGGTTCCTAGTTTGACCCGGCCGGGGATCGAACCCGAGGCCTCCGGTTTTACAGTCAGCGTGCCAAACCGCTGCGCCACCGAGGCCGTCGAATTGGCCAAGTCAGACGCTGAAATTGGTAAGATCTTACTCGCGAACTTTTGTAGAATAATAGAGTCGCGGTCCGCTCTCGAACCATCTAGAATGGAGCATTCTGGAAGCCTATCGAATAGTCGCCGCACGCTTCGTTTTAGTAACGCTGCAAGCAATAATGACTCGTATGTCTACTAGCATAAAGCTCACAACTCTATGACGTGAAGCTGCTCTAGAGTCGTGGCCACGTGCAGCGAGGGAAGGTACTTGCGGGAATGTTCGAGAACCCTTGCGGGCGGATATAAATAGCGACCGCCACGGCGCGCAGTCAGTTCAGTTTGGACTTGCGAAGAGTAAACTTCGAGCGAACGTACCTGCGAAACGAGTGGTAACCTATGTCCTCGATACTATTGGACTTCGTTTAACCTGCGATTTGAATATCCGTGTGGAATTCGTGTTGTGAAGACTTGCAGACCAGACCATGCGGGAATAGATCCTAAGAAGTTGTCATTGGCGTTTTATCTCCAAATCTAGGACCCTAGCACGTAACAATATTACGTTCTTATTTATAGGAAAAACACGATTCCTTTAAAGCACTCCCTAGAGTAAATTTAATTAATCTGCCATTTTAGTGATCGTTTTTGGAATGTTTTTTATGAATAAGGCTATGTTAATCTCTAACTCTTGTAGGTTATAAATTGCTAAGATCTTTCTCACTTACTCTTTTAGGCCAAGATCTGACTTATGCACTCTTGTGGAATAACATGTAAAACTCAAAATGTCGCAGCTAACATGCATCGCCGTAATGAGATGATTTATACAGCGTCCAGTGGCATCTTCACTCACACTATATGTGTGAAGGAACCACTCGGACGCTACAGTGAGGGCTAACACTTTCAATATAACTCTATTAGGGTAAGGAGAATTTGAGGCTAAGTGCGAAAAGGGCAGTTATAGGCTAACATCTTACTATCTAACCCTAGTAGGGTAAGGACTTACTCTCTGAGGCCAAGTGCGGAGAGGGTTGTTACAGGGTACCAAAGTGCGAAGAGGGCAGTTATATGCTAACATCTTACCATCTAACCCCAATAGGGTAAGGGCCCAATTCTTCCCGCGGGTGTCGTAAAGCGGCACAAAGGGACACAAACCGGGGGTGGGCAGCAGCGCCCCCTGCAGTACAATTCCACCGAACTGCGATCCCCAACCTGCATGCCCAGCGTGGGGATTTTGGGCACTACCCCATATGATAGCACAACGTCGCGCTGTTTAGGGGAGGGCTATGTCCAGCAGTGGACTAGTATAGACGACGACGAGTAAGGGCTTACTCTCTGAGGCCAAGTGCGGAGCGTGCGGCCGCCTCAGCCGCCAGCGCGGCGCGACCCGTAGCCAGCCTCCGGACGGCGGGCCGGCTCTGCTGCTCCAGAATCGACTCCTCTTGCTCCAAGAGCTCTATCGCGCCGCGCGCGTCGATAGTCGCAGCCCTGGGGAGGAGACAAGTCCCAATAACGTGGCAGGCGTAGGCAAACAACTCATCATCATTCGACGCCCACTGCAAGACATTGTAGACTTTTAGTCTGGATTTACTTACGGGTGTTGTTATATCGGAAAAGTCCGACCAGGTTGTGTGAGACAAGCAACCGACGACGCGAGATCCGTCTCTGCTCACCATGATTAAGCTCTGCGAATCGGAGCGAAACCTGGTCGGACTTTTCCGATATAACAACACCCGTAAGTAAATCCGGACTAAAAGTCTATAATGGTTTGTGCTTACGAAAGTTTTAGTTCAAAAACTGCAAGACATATTTTTTTTTTATCTATTTTTATTCAGAGGCTTTGATCTCCATGTGATCATGTCAGCCCCATCAGACCAAATCACAATGTTTTCTTACACTACCTTATTCTAAATATAAGTACATAAAGTATATATTGTTTATTAATAACTAGCTTATAATATTTCACTGTACATTTTATATATTAATAAGGCTGCACTTGAGGTGGGATCGTGCAATAGGCTCTGGGATGTACCAACATCCATTACATTTAACCTTAACTCTGCTATTATATCTGCTCTTTGCACTGAATAACTGCAAGACATAGCCCTCCCTCATGGTTTTCCAAGCCTAACGGTCTTGTGCCGTGCGAATCCAGCGACTCCCCGGCACTAACCAGGCCCTAGAGTCTAATACTTACATAGTTTTTCAATAGAGTGGTATTGAATCGCGAGTGGCGTCGAGTTAAGTAGCACGGGTTGTACCATTGCAATGCTATATTATCAGACTACCGATAGTGTAAATGAAACGACCATTATCGGACTAATATGACTGTATTGAACAACTATTCATTCAATATGACGGCCTCGGTGGTGCAGCGGATCGCATGCTGACTGTAAAACTGGAGGCCTCGGGTTCGATCCCCGGCCGGGACAAACTAGGAAGCGAACTTTTCTAGTTTGTCTCGGGTCTTGGATGTTGTCTATGTATTTATTGTATTAAATCTATCGTCGAGTTAGCACCTGTAACTAACGGACAACGAGATTTGTGTAATATGTCCATGAATATTCAAAAGACTCGCACCCCAGGTCGTCTGACTATCTGACGGAGGGCCTGCCAACGCTGCTTCGTCAGACAAACAACTGCTGAACATCAACTTCTAAGCAGGTGGGAGCCAAATTCAACAACGTAAATCCAATTGAGCCAATGGGCGACTTAAGCAAACTGCATTACTTACAGCCCCTTAGTAGTCGGGGCTGTAAGTGATGCAATCTACTTCAGCCAGATGTCGCTGCCTGTACGTAATACAGAGAATAGTGTAAAGAGGTTTGAAATTCACTGATGCCGTGAGTCGCCCATTGGCTCAATTGGTAGAGCGCTGGCACGGATAGCCAGAGGTTGCGGGTTCGAATCCCGGCATGGGTGAAATTTTTAGCCTCTAATTAGGTTTTTAAATTTGTTCCTTAGCACGGGTTAGTGCATTAAAATAAAAATAGTATAACAATAGTATATTAAGAAAGGTGGCTTTTGTAGTTATATCCTTATTCAACACGGAGTGACAATATATTAACAATGCAAGTTTATATTCTTTTAAATGCACTAACCTGTGCTAAGGACAATTCCAAAAACCTATTTAGAGGCTAAATAGGTTTGTACGTAACACAGAGAGTAATGTACAGAGGTTCGAAATTTCACTGATGCCGGTGAGTCGCCCATTAGCTCAGTTGGAAGAGCGCTGGCACGGTTAGTAAGAGGTCGCGGGTTCGAGTCCCGGCATGGAATTTTAGCCTCTAAATAGGTTTTTAAAATGTAAGGTTGTAAATCGAGGAATCACTTACGGTATTTGCGTAGGATGTATGCTTTCATAGTTGGCTACAAGCGACAGTTTAGCTTGTTCGCCGCACAGCTCTGCTTTGGTATCGATGTAGGACAATATTGCCGCTTCTAGCCTGCAACGCAATAAATTAGCTTCAGGATTTTTATACATTTAATAGCTGACCCCGCAAATGTTGTTTTGCTATATTAAGTAATGTGAGTGGAAGGGCTGGTAAGGGACGTCCCAGGCGGACATACATCGACCAAATAGCTATTCGCAAACCTAACATACACAAAAAAAACATGATAATTGGTGAAGCCGTTTCGGAATAGTTTGATAACAAACACAGCGACAGATTTTTATATATTAGATTTCGGTTAATCTGTGATTGTGGTACACCACAGACCATGGTACACAAACGATCCGCCTAGGTACGACAGCCAGAGTCACTCGTTTCGTAGCGCTAAGATGTCAGATTGTACTGGGAAGTCACTCCGTTTTGACATTTATTTAATAAAAACAAAAAATAAAAACCAATTTCTGGTTAAAAGGCACTAAAACACTGAAATAATTTAAACTGAACTTGCTTTCACCGAAAGCCAATGGCAAAATATATATGTACGACCATGTGTGGCTGAAAGAATATATTCTTTACCATCATCAAATTGACAGCATTTCATATTTTACAACACGCAAATCTAAAAATACCGTTTCTTAATTTTGCTATCTTGATTACGAAAAAAATTTAAAAACCTATTTAGAGGCTAAAAATTTCACCCATGCCGGGATTCGAACCCGCAACCTCTGGCTATCCGTGCCGTGCACGGGTTAGGTTAGGTTAGGTTAAACAGCACTAAAAAAAGTATAATTACGAAAAAAATATTTGGAATTTTTATTATTGCTTAATTTTAGAGAAAATATATAAAAACCAAAAATCAAATGTCATGTCGGAGAAATTACGTTTTTTTAAAAAGTTTTTGAGCAACTGTATTAAAATAGTACATTATGATTATTTATGATATAAGTGCGGTAAGTTGAAAATTACAGCCGAGGCGATATTACTAGCCCGAGCCATCGGCGAGGGCTATAAGGAAGCAGAGGCTGTAATTTTCAAAGCGCACGTATGTCATACGACGTTTTATAACATATTCACGAGGAAATTAAAAAGAAAAACTTGTTCCGACTGTCAAACCTCGCCTTCGGCTGCGCCTCGGCTCGGGTAGACATTTGTCGGAACTCTTTGCAATGACAGCCTTTCCGCACTTATAATGAAATATACTATTCCTTTCCTTCATCCCAATGGTTTTTAAAAAGGCGGCAAGGGTGTTAGTATTATTAAGCTGTATGTGTGACGTAATTTGGCGGTTACGTCCTTTTAGAATAAGACGAAATTCAAACAGAAAATTAGGAACGAAAATCATCGAATTTCCAAAGATAAAAAATATGGGTAGTTTTAATTTGCATCTAGTTTCCTTTAAGACAGTAAAATATGTATGATAAAAAATTTAAATGTTGTTAACTGTCATGAAATCATCACTGCAGTCTCCAATAATAGACATTGCCCTTTACCTGTCCTCCAAGCCTTTAGCCTCAACGAGAGCCACTCTCAGATCGTTCTCAGTGCTGGCATTGTCATTCTGTTTCTTGCTGAACTTCCTTGAGGTGTAAAGATCAAAGTGAGACCGGAACAATGCTTGACACTGCTTGTAGGCCTCGAACGGACCGAAGGCCAGGAATTCTTCCGCAGTCTCCTGGAAACACCAGTTGTTTAACAAGACAGGTAAACTGTATCTGCGTAATTTATAAATATCTCTAATAAAATCGTCAAGTTCTGTGTTTATAATATGCTTTGATCTCATTTCAACTCAACTTAGTTACTTAGTTTTAAGATAAAGTGTTTAAATAAGTTTAAAAAGCATTTGAAAAAGTCTAATAAAAAAAAAAAAAAATTGTTATTTATGTTATTACAGAAATTATTTACTTTAAGTCAAGAGAGTTGTTACACACCTGTAATTGGATGTTAGACTAGAACATAATTATCTACACAATGCTATTTTAAGTGATGTATCTAATATCTGTTGGTTGTGTCTAATAAATAAATAAATAAATAAATATCTAATTGCCTCATTGGTGGGTATAAAGTATTCACAACTTTCTGGTTAGTAGAGTATAAAATGATTAAAAACCTATTTAGAGGCTAAAAATTCCACCCATGCCGGAGTTGGAACCCGCGACCTCTGGCTATCCGTGCCAGCGCTCTTCCAACTGAGCTAATGGGCGACTCACCGGCATCAGTGAAATTTCGAACCTCTTACTCTACAATAACCTACAATACTCTCTGGATTACGTACAGGCAACGACATCTGGCTGAAGTAATTTGCATCACTTGCAGCCCCGAGTACTTTGCAGTTAGGTTTTTACATCGGAATGATATCGCTGATATCAAATTATGATATAAATGGTCAGAAATGGTAGCAGTTAGACCCGAGATTTCCGCACTTAAGGTCGTGGCCTAGTGAAGCACTCGTGGCCTAGCCGAACCGAGTGATTGGAATCAATCACTTGAGTTAAGCAACAGGTGCGGTCAGGTGCAGGATGGGTTACCGTCCTGTGACTACGGCTAGTGGTATTTTTTCCGAGCGCATTCGTGCTTCGCAAGTCACTTTAAGCCGTTGGCGCCGACTGTCATGCAATAGCAGTCGTTAAGCCATGTCAGAGGTCTTATGGGCGGATTGATAACTTCAGACAGTAAGGCCCGCCACTGCCTTACAATCCTCGACCAACCCGGACTTGGCTCCCGTGGAGTAGGGCCTAACTTCTCTGCGATGCAGGGAGAGACCCGTGCCCTAGCAGTGGAGTCATACAAGGGTTGATATCAAACATATAATAAAATACCTCGACTGAAGCGAAAACACGTCATTGATGACAAATCTACTGAGGATGTATAGTCAAAATATCAATGACTATACTCTTAACGCCAGATCTACCCAGAAACCATTATAGCCAAACAAGGGCTCATGGCAGATATAGAGTGCTTAGTGCGAGTTTTTTAACTACTCGATCGCGTTAACGTAAACTCATACTTCTATGGCATCGAGGAAGCGCCACCTAGCGACAAGTATGGAAATTATGCTCATACTCACTACTCGATGCTCGATTAACGCGGTAGTAAAGTTATTCGATTGGATCTGTCAAACTCGCACTAAGCACTCTGAGAGGAAAAAAAACCTTATCATTTCTTAATGATTCACGATACTCATACATGGTTATATATTTAAAAACCTATTTAGAGGCTAAAATTTTTAAAAAATGGTTATATATATTTTTCGCAGCTGGTCGACACACAACACTCATTATTACTAAAAGTGACTACCTACAATAATATATTCTAATGTACTCGCCCGTTTTATATACATTGAAATACCTTATCAGTATGGCAGTTCTCATAAACAGCCAGCGTGTCAGCAATGATATCTACAACACTGTCCGTGACATTCTTCACCTCCTTTGCCAGGGCCAAGCACTCCGCAGAGGCTGTAACTTCGTCCTCCTTGTACTGGCTCTGCTGAGCATTGAGTTTCGTCACCTCACAGTTCAGTTCCTCTTTGTTTATTCTGGAACGGCAGATTACATAATTTAATGACAAAGTTCTCCTGGAAGTGTGATAAAAATGGTAACAGTTAAAATCAATTGAAGAAGAAGAAGAAACACATGTATTATACCCACAGTACACACGCCACAGTAATAAAACAAACTTAAAACACATTACTAAATAACATTTAAAAAAAAAAAGGAAAGAACACTAAAGGTGGCGTGTCACTGCCGCTATAAACGGCAACTGACTCAGCCTATGCTGATGGGCAAGCATTAATGCAATTGCAAACATTTAAAAAAATTACTTAATACAGGTCAAAGTAATTCGGTTTAGAAATAATAGATTATTAAGCTAACAAAGCCTCTACCAATCTGGACTTGGCCTCCATGGTGGAATATGGCCGATAATATCTGCCTCAGGGAAGAGACCCATGCCCCTCGGTGGGGACATAACGGTTTGATAATGAAGCTCTCAAAGGTACTCCACAATTATTCTTGTCAAAACTTTTGACCAACAGCTGTCAGGTAGCCAAAGTGTATACAAAAATAACAATTGACAACTCTGTGAACAGTAGATTATTTTGTTAATCTTACTTTAATCCTACATTTATTTAATCACTATTGTAGGTGTGTGTGAAAACAGGATTTAGATGACAGACAGACAGACAGCTAACAGTCCACTTGTTTAGGTAATTAAACAAATGTAAATAATCTTGATAAGTCTTTTTATTGAAACACACACTTTAAAAATAAAGATATTAATATTTTGTAAAATATTCATGAAATTACTTTAAATTTTGCATTGAAATGGTGAAGCGTAAAGATTTTAATTTAAAAAGTGCCTAAACAAGTGGTATACATTTTTTTTTCTCATATCGTTTGGAATGTTGGATATCTTTACAATAATAAACTCTGTAACGACTTCAGGTGTTGTTTTATTTGTAGATATGTGATATTAAAACAGAAAAACTGGATAAAAACGGATAAGCAGGTAAAATAGTCAGGTGTGTTCGAAGGGTATAGTAGTAGTGATGAAAAATGAGGGAAATCAAAGAATCATTGTCAAGCTATACTAGTCCACTGCTGGACATAGCCCTCCCCTAAAGAGCGCCACTTTATACTTTCATAGGGGGTAATGCCCATAATCCCCACGCTGGGCATGCATGACATCAAAGAATGTGTGACATAATTTAAATATTTGAAAATGATAGATAGAAAAAGAAATAAAAATGGTGTGAAGAGGTTTGCACCGTTACATGTTTATCTGCCATCATCAATCACATTATGCCTTTATCAGATAAGGTACTAATTATGACACTCTTTGAGCATGAAACCAAAAGACTCACTCATTTTGCCTAATCAAATCCTCAAGTATCGCCTCTTGCTTTTCCAGCATATCAAGCCTCTCCTTCAACGCGTCTGTGTCAAACTTCACATCTTCCAACGCTTCCTGGTCTCCGGGTAATGGTAAACCTTCATGCTCATCAAGGATGGAGGAAAAAACTGCTTCTAGTTCGGCCGGTGGTAGTAGCATTCCTTTCTTCATTAATTCAGCATAGCTAGAGTGCAAAAAGAATGGTTGAAGAAAAATTAGAAATTAAATATGTCAACAAACATCTTGGTCGAGTGTGAGAAAGAGCAGAGTAGGGAACAACTTATCATGCATTCAACTTTACCCACCAACCCAACTGTTGGTGTAATTAAATAAAATAAACCCATAACAGAAACAATCCCAGAACAGAAGGGCTCGTGGCCTAGTGGAGCCCATAGATTGGGATCAATCACTTGGGTTAAGCAACTACAGGTGTGGTCAGGTGCTGTATGAGTGATCATATGACATGACAGGAATACCCCCATGCACCAGCAGTAGGGACATACAAAGGCTTGATATCAGAAATGCTCTCGTGAACAAGTGCTGTTCGTGTGTCTGGCCGCACCATTTATGTTTTCCTTACTTTTGTAAGACATTTAACTAATGCTTTGGCCTTTAAAGTTATTGATGGCAATCATGAAATCTTATTAAGTATACATATAGGTAGCAATTGATGTTTTGATATAAGATGACTTGAGAAAATATGGTCAGAGTAGAGTTTTTTCCTGCTGCCTTTTCTCCACTACAATACGGCCTGAAGGCAGCGGCTTACATTTTACATTGAAATTCAGCAAACAGAATGTAACTAAATTCTTTACCTTGAAATAAATTGATGTGATTGATTGATTGAAACAATCCTCTCCCACCCTATTCACCTTCATTGTGTCATCAGACCCAAATATCCACTGCTGGACATTCTCGAAGATATTTTCCGGCGTATGTAGCAATTTATAACGTAATATTTCCACCTAAATAGGTCTCACGCTAGCCGTGGCATATGAAAGTTGATTGTTTACCTTTGTAAACAAGCAATTTATGCATAGAGAGTGTGTATATAGGTATATGGAACTTAAAAGTCCAAATCCACTGTAGAATACTAACCGATACTCCTCGCGTGCTGTCAAAGCGTTTCGGCAATCCAAATTGTTGTAAAGCCATCTCAAAATACCAGAAAAGTCCGGGTCACCGAGCATCCACTCGAAAGATTTTTTGTACGTCTCCACGCCTAAACTGTTGAGGAACGGCACGAATTCTTCGTCACTCAAATCACTGAAGAGATTCATCCTGTTTTTGTTGGATTTCTGACAAATACATCAGAAATTAAAAAGTTCGTTAAATTATTTTCAAAACAACAAGGAACTTCTTGTGAGTTTATGTACTAGATTCGATGACAATCGTAGGTTTGACAGTAAACGTTTCGATATTTGTTGTTTCTTTCTTACTACAGTGTATGAAGGCGTAAGGAAACAACATAGACAAGCGCTGTTCATTCTTTGGTTGGTTATGAATCAAGGTAATCTAATCTGGTTTGCTAGCTGTCAGATTTTAGTGTTGCCAGATAATTACCACGGAAATCTACTTTATGCGCCACATTGCCAGCGTAACATTTAAAAAAATTCATAGCTTTGTCAAAGTATCTTTCAATAGGGATGTGGACTAATGTTCGAAATGGATTTTGTTTTATAGATAGACGCTATTTAAACACGAAAAAAATTATTTCATGAAAAAATACGTCATATTTTACTAAAAAAATACATAATTAAAACTACTTTTTAAAATTCCCGCCAAAACGTTCTAAACTAACGCGTGAGTATGATGACGTCACAGACCGATAAACAATCTCGCGCTCTATGAAAGTTAACCTGATATTCAGTGAATTCTTACGAATAAATAAGTTATCTGAAAGGTGTTAAAATGAATACGATGTACAAATGCTGTGCAGTACCCATGTGTAAAAGTACGTCAATAAGTACGCCGCAAAAAATTTTCATACATGTTCCGAAAATTGCTAAAATAAGGAGAAAGTGGCTAACGCTTGCTAGAAGATGTTCAACATCATTGTCATCTACAAGTACCAGCTATTTTTGTGAAGACCACTTTGATGTAGGTACCTAAGCCAAATATTCTAAAAGTATTGTACGATAAAATTTAACGAGTATGTACTTAGGTACAAAATAGTTTTAGATAGGTAGTTTTGTAGGTTATGTAAGTGGCAAAACTTGTTTCAACTTTTTACACACTTGTACACTATACGTAACTCATTTTATAACACATCAAATTTCAGCTTCAAAATGACATGGAAAACTATGTTCAATATACAACAATGGGCTCGGTAGGTCGAATAAGGATGAGACCTGGTTGTTTACCTACAAAGTTTGCTTGCCAACCAACAAGGGCCAATACCTCTACCTATGGCTGCCGACCAGCAGCTGCAAAAAGGCAAAGGCTCGCATTGATAAATGAATGTGAAGAAGACATAAGAAAAGCTGCAGTTCAACATTGTGAAAATTTAAATATTGAAGTTCCTAATCAACATGAAGGTCAGTACCCTTTGAGCCCCATAAAGTAAATTCAGGGTGTTAAAGTAAGCACTTTTTGTGTACCACAATTATTGTTAACCCCTTGAAACTATTTTCAATAACTATGTTACCTGTGAATGTATTAACATTAACATACAGGCACATACATTGTTTCTGGCCCCACACTAGGATACCCTGTGTCGTGGGAACGAGAAACAGCTACGTCACAAACATGTAAACATCCAAGAGTTATTTTTTTTCTCTCCAGCCGGGGATCGAACCCAGGACCTCTCGCATAGTAAGCAGATGTGCTAACCATTACGCCACAGAGGTTGTCAGTAGGATGTAGAATGTAGTTTCCAACTTTGAGATAAAGTACTTTTGATTGACTGATCCGTGCTTCGCAAGGCACGTTAAGCAGTTGGTGCCGACTGCCGTCGATGGCAGTCCTTAAGCCAAGTCAAAGCCTAAGACCTTCTTTACGGAAGAGACCCCTCGGTGGGGACTAGTATATGTCTGTCTTAATAGAACTTTGTCTTTCAGATGCATTCCATGAGCAACAACAAACAACAAAAATTGATAAAGCAGCCCAGATAAACATAAGGCCCAAATATCGCAGTAAAACTACTCAGACTGAAATTAAAACATGCACAAGACAAACCTCTCCGATAAAGTTTCCTAGTACTTCTATATCTACTTCTCCATTCAAAGTTTCAGAGTTGAAGCCATTTATAAAACCACAGTTATTGAGAACAATTGCATCCTGCAACTTAAGAAACTATGACAAATCAGACAGTGATATATCATCAATGTACAATCCATCTGTATCAGGCATATCAAAAACTTCTTCTGACACAACTAGTTTAAAAGATGAGTTGAAAAAAATACCTAATTTAAAATCTATGGTAGAACATACTGTACATAAAATAAAAAAAAATCCACAGTTCTATATAGGTGTACCGAAAGATTGTTTTGATTTAATTAAAATTATGCATGAGCATACAGGTATTCCTGAACACAAAATATTATTGTGTTTGAAGAAAATTCGACTGGACAGCAAGTTTTCTGAACTTTCTGATGAGTTTGAAATAAGCAAGTCATATGCATGTAAAATATTTACAGAAAGTGTAGGCAAAATAGCTGAAGTTATGAGGCCTTTTATTGTAAGTTTAGACAAGTTGGCAATCAAAAGATGTTTGCCCATTGCATTTAGAAAAAATTATTATAATGTAACTTGCATAATAGATTGTCTCGAAATTGAAATTCAAAAACCCGGTAAAGCCTTAAATCAATCTCTGACATGGTCAGAGTATAAAAAGGCCAACACCATAAAATACCTGATTTCAAGTACACCAAATGGACTTGTGAATTATATTTCACAGGGTTATGGAGGGAGAATCAGTGATGTATGTCTGGTAGAAAATAGTGAATTTCTTAACTGTTTACCAAGTGGGGCACATGTAATGGCTGACCGAGGCTTTAAACATGTTGAAACACTATTACTTAGGGTTGGGTGTAAACTAATAAGGCCACCTAGTGTAGTATCAGGTAATAAATTATCTAAAGAAGAAGCAAAGGAGACGAAAAAAATTGCAAGTCTGAGGATTCATATAGAGAGAGTTATTAGACGCATCAGAGAGTTTTCTTTTTTAAAGCCACATGCTTGTGTAAATAGTTATCTTATAGGGAAACTTGATGATGTCATAGTTATTGCTTGTGGTCTTATAAATTTACAAAACTCATTAATTAATAAGTGATAATATAAATAATATGAAACTGAAAATAAAAACACTAAAATAAAAATAATGAGGTGTTTATTTATTTTTTTCTCTTTTACTCATCTGTTGTTTTATACAAAAACGGGTAAATATTTTGTTTCGAAAATAATAATAAAAAATTTATTAAAGAACTAACATATTCTTTATCAAATTCCACTAATATAATATTTACTTTATTATTAATTTGAAAATTAACATCTGCAACACAAAAGTAGCACTTTTTATAACCACAAACATTTGTATTTGGTCATAACATAACATTTGTTTGAGGGTTTCCCATTCTGTATATAATGTTTTAGTGTTCTCATTATAGGGGCATTTTCTATAAGAAACTGCTCGCCTATTCCATCTGGTGAACCAGCAATCATGGGAAAGTCTTTGCTAATGAAAATACCACATTTCCTTATCCTTTTTTGGAGCATGGTTTGCACAGTTTTTAATACCTTACATTCCAAAGCTCTCCCACGTTGCATAGCTGGAGTATCCGGAATGTTGCCACCCATTATCAATGATACCATTGAAAATTCAATGATGATACTAAGGTACCATCACTTGTTTTGCATTTTTTCACTTCATAAGCCTTGGAAGCTGTTATTCGACCAAATCAAACTTTCTCAACAAATCAAACGACCAGACCAAACCAAGTTGCTGCCAGTCCGGTCTCTTGTGTTTTCCTCCACCTTTTTTAATAAGTCAGTAGTAAATAAGCCAGATATTTGCTTGATGAAGTCATCACTACATGCTTCTTTAAATTTCTGCACTAACTGGTACATTGAAAGCCCTTCTTCATCGTTAGTGATGTTTTGCACATATCTTAATAATGCACAGTTGTGAATACCTTTCGCTGTAGCCTGTTCCACAAACTTGTCAAAAACACTGGCATCTGAAGAGGTTGAAGCTTGTGTCTTAGTTAATTATGAGGTTGTAATAAATTTTAGCGTTGTTCCCACTTTCGATAGTTGAGATTTTTTCCAGTAACATTCTATCTGAGTACATGATGGCTCTTCGCTTCTTCGGTGCATCCACATCAGAAATGCTACAGCATGTTTGCACCCACCCATTGATGCAGCACAAGCGTGGCATTGTGTGCTGATAACAAGACTGTTTTTTTCATCCACAATGACAGTCACTGTATACGGCTTAGCTCGAACTTGGTGTTCAGGGCACACGCGGCACTTCACTGTACAAATGTTCAATTCTCTTCTCAACTGAACGTACCTATCCTACGGCATCATCGCCATAAGATTCTCTTGAAGATCTGGAATAGAGAAAGTAGGTAGCGTAAATATAGGTACAATAAAAATTTTACATAACCTAACTTTTCACATTGTTGTTAATTTGTTATAGTTAGTTGTAATATGACATTAAAGTATGCAAAAATTATGTAAAGTGAATATAATTTAATAAAAAGTAGTGATGTAAAATTATAGGTAGGTATTTCAAACGTACTTACGATGACATTTTTACGTTTCTAAGCTCCGCTGCACAAAAATCCTTATTTCGGGCAAAATAACTTGCCACCATCAACGAATCTATCTTCGGTAAGTTAGAACTACTTCCTTTGATGAATCCAGTCTCCATTGTTATAATATTACAATAATATTATAATAATATCGTTGAAATTAGTTCGCCGGTGATACTTTTGACTACGTGAGCTTGTTTTGTTTAGCGGTCAGTGACGTCACCCGCGCTTTGATGGACGTTCGCAGTCACGTGATAATGGGTATTAAATAATGCAATTTAAACTATTTTTATTTATTTTATGGCAAATAAATATATTCTTAGAATGTTATTATACGTTTTTAAATACGGTCTTTAATTATAAAAAAATAACTTAACATGAATTGGTAACATGTGTCAACATCCGTATTTGTTCTAAAAATGTTTTAGTAGACTATTAGTCAATAGTACGAACCCCGGCTTGACACAAAAACAAAAACCCCAGGCCTTGGATCGATGTTTACAATGTTTGTGATGTCGCTGTTTGTGGTTTCCACGACACAGGGTGGTTGTCAGCTAATGTGGGGACAGAAGCAATGCGTGTACCTGTATGTAAATTTAATGTTAGCTTAATGCTTGGAAATTTTCACGTTACAAACAGCTGTTTAGCTGCGGAGTGGGGGCGGGCTCTATGTACTGTTCGTAACATTAGTAACAAAACTCTCTGAATAAAAAAAAATTAAGTAGTTTTCCTCATGGTTTTCCTTCAATCAGTCAGTCCTTCAACCCATAGAGTATTAAGTCTGGGAAATAGAGAGTCCTCTCGCGGCCTTTTTCTGCCAACACGATCGAACTTGGTAAAAGCGCCATCTGGAAATCGTCCCCGAATCTCGAAACATTCTTTAGCTATAGATAGGTGTACATAGCTACGCGTATTGTTATAGATACGTATACATAGCTATGCGTATTGCTATAGTTACTCTGAAATAGTTTTGCTGAGTATTTTTAACATCTTTTAGGTACTTATACCTAGGTACCTCCATAAAAAAAATTAACAACTGCACATAAAAAAAGAAAATAAAACAATACAAATTCAGAGTAACTATAACAATCCAGTTACAATAATAATGCGAATTATTGGATATTGTTCAAAATAAAATGAGCTTGGTTTACAGATAAAACTTTTATTTTAATATAAAATGGTTGATATACTTATAACATTTATTTCTAACTTTTAAGGTGTTTATGTTTGTTTTACTTTTGAGCTGCTTCCTTACACAGTTACACTCGTCACCTTCATTTTCATTGTATGTCGGTTTTCCATCCAAAATCCGGTTAATACGTCTGCACCAACTATAAATATAAACGCACTTTCTTGAGGTTTCCACAGTTCAAATTTAACAAAAAGGACACTCAGACGAAAATTTTACTGCAACAAACAAACCAAACAACGTTGCGAATTCGAAATTCCAGTTTGATTTTAAAACAATGATGTTGCCATTAACAAAAATAAGTTAAGTCATTGAATTATATTTTTGACACATTTACTTACCTTATTAAATTGACTTATTTACATATCTTACTGCCTTAAGGTAAAATAAAATATTAAAAACTAAATGAGCTCTTTTCGGACAGCTATTAAAAAGTAAAAATACTTCCTTTTTCTCTCGATGGATGGCGTTGCAAGTCTTGTGTATGGAAACTGAACTTTTTTTTTTTTTTAATGCCAAGGAAGGAGTCGTCACAGCATAGCTATGACTATAGATTATAGGAAAAATGTGTGTGTTCCGTTTGACTGCTGAGTAATCTGTGCGTATCTGAGCGTAGCGTGTTGATTGTGTTGACTGTTGGTTGCTAGTATTGGGCCTGCTCGGACATCATAAAGATCGCTCCGTACTGTTACATTTGAGACAATGTACTAGTACTGTATATTAGTACTATTAAGACTATTAGGACCTCATAGTAGAACCATCTCAACGTTCACGTTTTGACCTTTCAGCCATAAAATATGCTTTTTTTAATATCTGTATTTTTACAGGACCATTAATTTATGATTAATATTTTTAATGTTGCCGTGCCACCATTATATTAGAAGTACTATGATAAAAATCAATCAAAAAATATTTTTAGTTCGAGTAGTTTTTTTTCCTACGTACAATGAAATAATTATTACTATCTAGATTATCGTAAGCTACTTTTGTTATTTGCAAAGAACAAAAGTAGCTCATAGAACAAGATTACTACCACAGAAATAAGCGTCCTAAAGCGCACGAAACAGAAAAATTTCCTTCACCAATAATTCACTGTAATAAACAGTGAAAATATTATGTTATATTCGTTAGAGAAACTTACATCGAGAAAACAACACGGTATTACTTTTACAAAAGTACCTACTTGGATTAGCGCGCGAACCAGCAGCGCAGAATTGACACAATGAATGAAACAAAAAACAAAACAAGTAAAAACAATCTCTATTGCTACGACATACGACCTACTTCTAAAGTTCGGAAAAGACCGACCGGCTGAAGGGAGAATATTTGATTTATTTACGACCATGCTTGCCTACGGACCCTGATACTTTCTTTAATCGACGAAAACAACGCTTGTGACCCGGACTACCTGATTGCTTACCTGATTGACCCGAGCCTGCTTATTGGACCACGATTCTTCTTGTATCAACGACACCGGCCTGTATAATGGACAAACAATATGGGGAGTGGTCTCTCGCGGACCTTAAAATGGAGTTGAAGGTGCGAAACGCAAAAACAATACTTAAGAATTATGTTTTTAATATATTTGTTTAGATTAATAAAAATTAAAATTAAAAATAAAATTATAAAATGACTTGAGCAAATTCTACTGTATTTTTTTTATCGTCAACCCAGACTTCAGCTGTTCGATTTGATAGCTTTAATCCACAATGTTCTCTGTTTATCTTTTGGGAACAAGTGAGTGCCTTAATTTTTGCAAGTTTTTACAGCGCAAACTCTATTAATTTTCGTATCCATGCTTGCACTCGATTTTGATTCGTTGTTTGCATTAGGCAGGAGAGCAGAGAACGTCTAGCTTTAGTAATTGTTTTGAGGTCTAGCTCTACACTCTACTAAGGCTACGTAAGAGGCGAAAGTTGAACTTTATATAAAAATACCAGACTTTGTACCTACTATGAAAGGAAAGAGTCCCTTCTCGCGTTTAGTGTACATACGTCTGTACACTAATCAGCCCGGCCGCGCGCAATCCCCCAAGCGCTTAGTGTACAGACGTATGTACACTATGCAACGCTCAGATTGGACTCTTTTTATCTATGCTCTGTGCATTCTCTATGGACAATATCTGTTGTTTTATTGGCCAATGGTTAGTAAGGATTACTTTCGCCAACCAATCAAATGACGTGACGTGGAAAAAAATTGAATTATCATCGAAACCACATGAGCTTGCTAGGTCAGACGCCATTTTGCGTTTTCGTCGTGAGTTGCTCCGCTCGCTAAAGTTTTATAAGTTATTTAGAGAAGGCAACGCTGAGTATTTGTTCATGTGTTATATATCAAATTACTGGGAAAAGTGTGTAGATTATGTTTCAAATAATAGTTTCGTTGTATTTGATGGAAAAGAAAGTGAAAAAAGCCTCGAACTTTTAGCCCGGATTGTGCCGCTTGTATGGGCGGTCAGTGTCATTTTACCTCTTCCTGGTAATTATTCATTTATAGCTTTATTTTGGTGAATTAGAGTATGAAAATTGTGTAAACAGTAATAGATAATATGCAGATCATATTATAAGTGTTAGTTCAGTGCTAGTGAATGAGTAATTAGTGAAAATAGTGAGACAAAGTTCAAAGTAGTGTCAAAATGGCGTGGATAGTGAAATTCATCTCGTCATTTGAATATCATGTAAGTTTATTGATAATTTTATTAGCATTACAAGTATAATAACCGGATAGGGAATTTTATGCAGATTGTAGTGATATATAACACTTATTGAATAATTACGTAGTACTTTCTCTAATTTGAGAAATGCGGAACTGTGTTCACAAAAAAGATGCAAAAAAATGGCGGTGCGAAATGACCCTGCACTATGCGGTACCTTTGAACTTTCTTTTTTCCGAGCGCGCGTGGCGCTAGAAGGGGTAGTACTACTACCGATGGACGATACAAAACTCTGAAACTCTGTGAGAACTAATGTAGTCTCTCTTATCTGTGGAACTCATTCCTAACTTAATACTCTGTGATCCTACCAACTGATATAGAAAAAAAATCGTAGCAACTTTAAAGGGACTCCGTGCTAGCGCCATCTATTACGTCTGTGTGGAACTCCACTGACAGCCGTCATTGAAAAGCCCTCATTATTAAAGTAAAATAACAGCTTTTTTGTAGTGACATCTATAGACAAAATAATGAAACTTTCTATCACAAAAATTATTCTAAGCGACATCTAGTGTAACTCGTGGGTTTCAGGGAAAACTAGGAGATGGCGCCACTATATTCTTGAATGGTCATTTAGTACAAAGTGTCCCTCCCCCTTCAACCCCACTGTCCATCACGTTATAAATATTGAGTGTAGGTAGTCACTGACAAAGGAATCTGTCCGTCTCAGAGGCCCGGGGCCACTGTGAGCCAAAGAGTAGGCATAACTACCACAATGCTGTGAGCAGCATTCAAATCGCTTACACATAGAATAATAAGGCTTAGAATCGCGGTCCGGACTTCTGAGTGAGGCAACAAATTGGTGTTGCCAGCTTGGCATGCTGTCAGTGTTACTCTATTACGCGTCTGTGAACTTCATTTATTTACAATGTGCCTAGACAATTATTACTATCACCAGAAACCTTGGAATGTATACAGAGCATCGTAAATGCAATGTAAAAAGATACAAAAAAAATGTTGCTTATATTTACTTAGTATGTATTTAATTACATAAGTATTTATTTTGTTTGTCTATGATTATGGTATATTATTATTTAAATATACCTATATTTTATTTACTTTATATACCTACTATGTAATTTTATTATAAGTAGGTACCTACTTACATTCTTGCAATCTTTCGTTGCATGATGCGTCTGCCGACTATATTCTTCATGCAATCTGCTCAATCCAAAGGTTGTCTGGAAGAGACTAAGCGATGAGACCGCTAATTGTATAACATTACCTTATATTTAAGAAATCATGGTTATATACTTTTTTTCTGGTGGTGAAATAAAGTGTTCTTTATCTATCTAAAAATCTATGTACTTAGGAATAAAAATATATAAATACTAGCTGACCCAGCGAACTGCGTACCGCCTAACTCTTCATCGATTCAAATTTTTTTTTTATTTGTCTCTTTCAGAACCATCCTCATTCTTCAAGGACGATTCTAAAAAAGGAATCACCGAAATCGGTTCAACTGCTCTCGAGATTTGCGCTTACCAACACATTCAGAGATTCATTTTTATATTGTAGATGTTAGCTTAAACATGATAACAGCTGCAGATAGCTCTTTTGGTTGTCGCCCACTAGTAGGTAACAAGTAGGTAAGTAAACACACTCTTGCTACGTAAGTGTGTGCGTATAGCCTCGCTTTTAAGCGGTTTAATTTTTACACGCACTGTCTACGCAAGATATGTCTATGCGTCTACCATTCCACACCACACTAAATCACTCAATTCTCTTGCTTGGATGGCGGAAGAGCCCCAAATTGCTCCCATTAGGCAATCTGAGCCCCTCCGTGTGGCTTTTGGCACTTCCACGCACTTGAACGCTGCAAGTTCAAGGTTACGCCAGGCAGGACGACATTTTGATGTAGATACTCATTTGCTGTGTGGTGTCGGCCTAGAGAATAGCACCAAACCAATTCTTTCCGCGGGTGTCGTAAAAGGCGACTAAGGGGCACAAACCGGGGGGGACAGCTGCGCCCCTTGCAGTACAATTCCACCGAACTGCGTTCCCCAACCCGCATGCCCAGCGTGGGGATTATGGGCATTACCCCTATGATAGCACAACGTGGCGCTCTTTAGGGGAGGGCTATGTCCAGCAGTGGACTAGTATACAGTATACAGTAGTTAGGTACCTACCTAATAATGTGGGCGATACAGTCTTGGTTATAAAACCACGATTTACCTATTTCTTCCTCTCCTTTTCGTGTCATCGATTCGACCCGTTTATATTTTACCTACCCAATAGTTGGTTAGGTCCTCCAGAGTGCAGGTATGAGGGCACAATGGGCATTGGAGCAGGTGCACCATGGATTTCGATGAGGCTCCACAATCACATTGCTCCTCCGTTGGTGCAATATAACCCCATCTGCTTAGGTTTTGTCTGCAGCGACCTACTTGGGTCCGGAGTCGGCGTCGTCGGCGACTGTCACGTAGGCCATTGCAGATTTCTTTGAATGCAGTTTTTAAGTTGGTTTTACCTTTACCACATACTTAGGTACTATTTAAACTGCATATTTGTAAGTCGGTTAGTTTAAGTAGATTAGATTAGAAAATTCTTTATTGCACAATAAGCATATTTGTACAAAGGCGAGCTTAATACTAATGAGTATTTTCTTCCAGCTAACCTTGGGTTATGTGGATATTAGTGCGGGTAGTGCCCGAAGAGAGTTATACCCAGTAAATAAATTATCATAATTTAATAAAATCGCATCGTATAAGTTGAAAGAAAAAAAAACTTATTAAGAAAATACCGAATGAATAACATGAATACTTAGAATACACATTATAATGATATAAATATATATATTTATACATGTATATATACATACCTACATTATATAAACTACAAAAATTAAGTACATTCTAATGAAATCATTTTTTTATTTCAAAGTAAAGAATTTACATTTTGTTAATGTCAATGTAATGTAAAATGTAAGCCACTGCCTTCGTATGCCTATTCTTCCCATATAGTTCATATAAGTACACCTGCCTACCTACGCACTTTATCTATCAGTTCTATTCATATACACCTACCTAGTATACTTTTATTACCTTTCATCACCTACCTAGGATACTATTTTGTTTTCAGGTGTGTACAATTAAGATTTCCAATCAAATCGAAACTGCACAGAAGAACTGACGTGGAATCGGGTTTTTACAGTAGCATCATTTAAGTGTAAAAAATGTATAATCTATAGGTAAGTTATAATTTGTTATGACAGTTCAATGTACCCGTATTGCGAAGCCGAATCTGTCCACATTGTTAGTCAGCGTGTTAAAAACGTAGTCTGTGGTTAAAACCATGGTTGTAGTTCTATGAAACAGGCCCCAGTTAGGACTTCGTTTGGACGTGCCGTGCATTGTATGGACTATTGAAAGCCACTTCTATCGACACACTGATGGCGGAATAGCGGCTTTCTATGGTGGACGCGTTTCCATGAGAACGGACGTTGTGAAGAATAATGGTACGATTCAATCCAGAAAATTGGTACCGTACTAGATTAGATTAGAACTCTTTATTGTAGGTAGGTACACACCAGAAATCAAAATACATAAGAAGGCTTACATATCTAAGTATGGCCGTATACAATTCACGGTCTTCGATCGATCTCTTCCAGATAACCTTGGGATGGACAGAACTGAAAGATGAAGACAGTAGGTAGGTAGGTGTACATTAAGAATATAGGAAGAATATGTACGTACATAAACTGACTTAAAACTAATATACATATATTTTTAATAAAATACATAAACTAGGCCTATTATATAGGTACCTATGTATAATAAATATTATTAATTTATATATTATACAAACATACATAATTATAATATACTAATACATAGATTTATTATTATATATACATACAATATTGTTATTATATATATTGTTTAAGTCTCGTAATTCCCAATGTATATACAATAAAGAATATTATATTTGTTTACCTATCTATTTGCGTAGTGTAGGACGCCCTCCGACTAGGTGGGATGACGATCTGCAAAAAACTGCCGGCAGATGCTGGATGCGGCAAGCTGAAGACAGGGCGATATGGCGCTTATTAGGAGAGGGCTAAGTCCAGCAGTGGACTAGTTTAGCCTGACGACGACGTCACGTAGACTCTCCAAATGCAGGTAAAGAGTTTTTTTTTATGTAGGTAGTAATCATGTTTTCATTAAATAAATAACGCTGCAGTACCTACAGTCGACAGCTGGTCCACCACCATAACCTACCTGATTAGAATGAAAGCTCTGACAGTAAGGCCCGTTTCTGTCTTACAATCCTCCACCAACCCGGACTTGCTCCCCGTGGTGGAGTATGGCCTAACCTTCCTACGATGCAGGAAAAGACCCGTGCCCCAGCAGTAAGGACATTTGTATGTCCTTACTGCTGGGGCACGGGTCTCTTGGCTTTGCTTCTTGGAGCATGGCTCTCACGGGTTGATAGTAAGTAATATTTATCGCGGCTATACGAAATAATCACAAAGTTGTACAGTCATTTACACTAAAAATACGTATTTTAAAATGTCTCACGTGATAATGGAAAAGAATAATAGGGGGTCCAGCCGAATCTCACTAACCTAGCGAAAAATCGTCAAATTCCTCTCTAATGGATACCGCCATGACAAATGCTGGATGGGTGACCATATCTTGACTATCTCTAATAGTATTTTTTCCGAGCCCTTCCGTGCTTCACAAGGACGTTTAGCCTTTGGTGCTGGCTGTCATGTAATGGCAGTCGTTCAGCCATGTCAGAGGCCTTATGGGCGGCTTTATAACGTCTGACTGTAAGGCTCGCCACTGACTGCAACCAACCCGGTCTTGGCTTCAGTGGTGGAGTATGGCCTAATCTTCCTGCGATGCAGGAAAAGACCCGTGCCCCAGCAGTAGGGACATACAAGGGTTGATATCGATCGAAAATATTTTAAAATATCTCACGTAAAATTTCGAGCCGAATGTCGCGGTATCTCGCTAAGGGGGGACGGTATCGAGAAAATCGTCTTCACCTCTAATGGACACCCACACGACAAGGGCAATGGAAATGCACCTACTGAAAGGCCATCGTTCCGCATAGGAAGTGGGCGTGCGTGGCTGAGCATCGTTCATATCACTTTTGTGCTGTGTCCTCCTCAGATAGAAAAACAATGGCCGGTGGACGCCCGTCAGCCTCTTCAGCTGTGGAGAAAGAACCTTTCATGGGACACTTGAATGGAGGACTGTGGCATGTTTTGTGCCATCTCCGCACCGCATACTTTAAAATCTATCGGTGCTATTTACAAATAGCGAAGACTCCCTTAATGATAAATTAACGTAAATAAAATAAATAGCCTCTAAATAGGTTTTTTAAGTAAATAAAATAGACAAATAATAATATAAGCAGTAAATATTTTCTGCTTCCTAGAGAAGTTCCAAAAAACAGTAACGTACGTAAGTGTTGTAATGTGAAAATTATCAATAATGTTTAGTAATTGAAGTACTTATAGTAATGTTATCAAATTTAAATAACGATCGATATCGTCACCAACCCTTCTATGTGCTGGGGCATGGGTCTCTTCCTGCACCGCAGGAAGATTAGACCATACTCCACCGCGGGGACCAATCCGGATTCGTGGAGGATTTAAATATACGAGTAGGTATTTAGTAATAAAATTTATGTTAGCTATATAAGATTATCTTAGCAATGCATTTTTTTGTTCTTTATTGTCTTGTTTTATTTTGGTGTTATGTTTATTTGAAATAAATGTTTAATCACTTCACTTTCATGTCCTGACCAGGGGCATTATTACGTAAGTGTCCACTGAGTCGGGTGACGTTGATTTTTACTTTTTTTAAGCTACTCCGGCTGTCAAATGCATACATTTTTTGACACTTAGGAGTCGTCTAAATGCTTCACTCGATAGAGTGGAGTGCTACGTAATAGGAGGGCTGAGCCCATATCTAATGTGAGACTCAAACATGTATTGTGTAACATCATTGTTTTATTTCCGTATGATGGCTAATAAACAACACTCGTGTAACTCATTTAAATCGTGTTACATAAAAAGACAGCCCAATGTAAACTGCGTTTGAGAAGGGTTTTAAGGAAACACGATTCCTTACTAAAACAGTCCACAGATAGACTGTAGTAAGGGGAAACACGTAACCACAGCTTAATTTCTTAAACTGAGGAGTGTTTTTGAGGAATAATGTTTTTATATTAAAGAATGTTTTATAGCTACAGGACTAATTATTAAGTATCGGTGCGGCTCCTCAGAAAAAAACCCATCTGAGACATGGTTCAGTATTAGTTTGGTCCTAGGGCGTTATTTATAGCTACAATATAATCCCGGCTATACTCTCGATTTCAATATGGCTATATTGTGTTTCAAGTATACTTTTCCCTATGTAATTAGTAGGTATATTTTACTAATTACCTTAATCATGGTTGTAATTTCTTTATTGTTATTTATTTATTTAATTCTTTTTTTTCCGGTACATAGTTCCATTGACTGTTGTCTATCATCCTTTTATGTAACTACCTACTTACCTATTGAAAAGTTTGTAAAAAAATATATTAATTATAATAACAACTTAAAATAATCTTAGTAACTTAGAAGGTCTTATTTATAAAAACCCTCATCAGATGCAATTTTTTTACTACGTAATTCCGTCGTAAAATCTCCACTGGAGACTATTTTAATCGGATTACACGCTGCTTGTCACAAACGCTATTCGTCACTTGACGTATAACGAGGTTTTCAAGACTTTTTTTTAAAAGGCAGTGTAATTTACTTTTAACATCTGTCAAATGAGTAGGTACAAAAATAACTACTGACAACTGTTACTAGATATCACATTCTTAGGGTACAAGAAACTAGGGATACGTGAACTACTCTGTAGTAAAATCAGGAATTAAGGTTATTACGGTAACTTAGGTGGTACTTTCAGCATGTCTCTATTTCTATCTAAAAGTGTTAGAATTGAATTAATGCATCAATCAATCATTATGAATTTATTCAATACCTACACAAAGTTCAAAGGTGTTACGCGTGTATAAGGTACCTACTTGAATAAAATACGATTGGAATATCAATGTTTGTTTTTCATCATCATCAATTTTCATCATGAACACAATGTTTTAAATAATTATAGTGACCTTTTAATAAAGAAATCAATAGACCAAACGCCAAAAAATCTAATTTCACATGACGATACGATACCTATGTTATGACGTTATTACCAGTGCTTATGGTACTTGTGAAAGGAAAAACCGTGTATTACAAGTATCATAATAATTTCACGCACCAAATAATGTCAGAATCCTGAATTTGCGATAGCAATTGGTGTAAAATTTGACAGTTAGATGATTGAATGACTGAATGTGAATCATCTAACTTTGTCAGTTAGATCATTGAATTACTCTGAATGTGAATTCAGAGGGATTCAATTGTCTAACTGTCAAAGTTTACACCAGTTGCTATCGCAAATTCAGGATTCTAACAGGATTTGGTCACCCAAGTCCGGGTTAGCGGAGGAGGATCCTGAATTTGCGATAGCAATTGATGTACAATTTGACAGTTAGATGATTGAATCTCTCTGAATTCACATTCAGAGTGATTCAATCGTCTAACTGTCAAAGTTTACACCAGTTGCTATCGCAAATTCAGGATTCTAACAGGATTTGGTCACCCAAGTCCGGGTTAGCGAAGGAGGATCCTGAATTTGCGATAGCAATTGATGTACAATTTGACAGTTAGATGATTGAATCTCTCTGAATTCACATTCAGAGTGATTCAATCGTCTAACTGTCAAAGTTTACACCAATTGCTATTGCTAATTCAGGATTCTGACAGGATTTGGTCACTCATTTCAGGGTTAGCGGAGGATTGTAAGACAATAACGGGACTTACTGTCAGAAGTTATCAAGCCGCCCATAAGGCCCCTGACATAATAATATAGCACCTGTTCCTGTAGGGATCCTTAAAAACCCGCCGTTTTCGGAAGAGGAGGGGATTTTGAAACTTCTTCCGATGTATTATTTTTCAGGTTGTATATTGTAGGTCAAGTCAACTTTTTTTTTGACTTGACCTAAATTTAAACATTTGAATGCCATTGGGTCCACATTTTAAGCACGACAAACATAAAATCATTATAAAGATACAGTAGAGTACATGTATCGCCAATGTACTCTAATGTATCTTTATAATGATTTTATGTTTGTTTTTTCTTGTTGTATAATACAGAATACTCTTATCTTATCTTACATATCTAAGATTTGCTGTATACAATTGGCGGTCTTATCGCTAAAAGCGATCTCTTCCAGATAACCTTGATATGGATAGAACTGAAAGATGAAGAGAGTAGTTAGTTAGGTGTACAATAAGGTTCAAGCATTCAGACAAATCAGCGGCCGACATTCATAAACACCTCGATAACATCGCGTAAAGATTTTGTATGGAATACCGCAGAAATTATTACATAGTTACTTAATTCCGGATTCACTTCCTTGATTTTTAGTCGGAAGAGTCCGACCAGGTTAATAATGTGGTTACGAAGCTTTAGTTTATAACCACAGTAAATGTTTACGAAAGACTTTTTTTCCATTCTGAAAATTTAGGGAAAATTACCTACTTGTGCATTGTTGTTTGCTAAGCGACGCCGACGCATTGGTAGACCTTCAGAGTAAGGGTACTGGATGTGGACTGCACAGATGGCGCATCACAACTGCATTAGCTGTAATCCGAGAATCGTGGCATGTTTGATGTGCCTTGGGGCTTTTCATAATAAATTATACATAGTACACGCGAAGGTGAGTTTTAATACAGTAGGTACCTAAGTTTACAAAAAGAAGCATGTTTTTTATGTAGCCTATAAACGTGCAGGACCCGGGTCTTCTCTTAGGGAGAGAGAGATTACGGGCTTAATTACCACGCGTGCCCACCGTAGCTTGGCAATTTCAAGCGCTGAGGTATTGAAATTGAAATTGTTTTTTGCACGAAAAGTGGTGTATCTTTAACAGCTGGTAAGATATTTATAATTATACTATTTTAAATGCACTAACCCGTGCTAAGGACAAATTTAAAAACCTATTTAGAGGCTAAAAATTCCATCCATGCCGGGATTCGAACCCGCGACCTCTGGCTATCCGTGCCAGCGCTCATTCCAACTGAGCTGATGGGCGACTCACCGGCATCAGTGAAATTTCGAACCTCTTTACAATGTTCTCTGTACGTAATACAGTACGAACATGGGTGGAATTTTCAGCCTCTAAATAGGTTTTTTAAAGATATTTATAAGTTTTTTTATAAGTGATATTGCTACTATAACTTCACAAATGTACATAACTGCACTGGGAATCGAACCTGGGTCTCTCGCTTCAGAGTCCATTGCTCTACTCTCTGGGATATCACCGCCCGCATTTTCAAATATACCCAATTTAAAATGGAGGTTTTATGTAATTTACCTTTAAAATAAATAACCTGCTCTACACGTTCAAAATGTGGGTAGTTTGAGAAACGCGGTTGTGTGTGTACGTCAGTACTACAGGTACTGCGGCTCGCTAAAAATCATGGTTTATTTTGCTGACACTACTACCCAGCTATCATAGGGGGTAATGCCCATAATCCCCACGCTGGGCACGCGGGTTGGGGATCGCAGTTCGGTGGAATTGTACTGCAGGGGGCGCTGCTGCCCACCCCACCGGTTTGTGTCCCTTAGTCGACATCCGCGGGAAGAATTGGGTTGGTGCTATTCTCTACCGACACCACACAGCAGCATTATGGGCATTATCCCCTATGATAGCATGACGTGGCGCTTTTTAGGGGAGGGCTATGTCCAGCAGTGGACTAGTGTAGCCTGACGACGACGACTATATACCTAGCCCAAAAGATAGCTTTGAATTAGTTTAGGGTTAAAAGTTTATTTTTCTATCATAGACAGGTTTAGCACATGGGTAATGCGAGCCCACCGCGGATCGGCAATCTCCAACGCAGAGGTATTTGAACAAGTTTCTTTAATAGTTAGTTAGAATGCGGAAGCAACACTTGTGAATATGCTGAAGAATATTGACCTGTCTCCGAAATCTATTTTAACGTCTCTGAAACTATCACAAATCTTTCGTTACATAGTGAACGGTTTATTTTTCGACCTGTCAGCGCTGGAGTTCCCTGAACGTTGACACCTCCTTTTATCCTTAATTAAGTCACGTTCTCAAACGTTATACCTACAGTGTTATTTTTTGCCCGAAATAAGTGTATTGGAGTTAGTGTTTTACAGCAGCTTTTGTTCCGCTACCGTTTATTTACTTTCGACTGCATTATGAAATGCAAAAATGTATATTATATACATACATACACATACGTAGGTAACCTCACGCCTGTATCCCAGAGGGGTAGATGGAGACCAGGGACTACCACTTGCCACGATCCTGACAGATCACCTTCGCTTCATCAACGTATGTACATAATTATATATGTGTGTGTATATACATTATATTTAAAAAAAAATATTGAATAGAATAGAACTTTCACTATATAATATTTTACCGGAAAGTTCTTTGTTAGCGGTTTTATTAATGAGAATGAGACGCAGGCGCGTATATGTCTATTCACAAACGTAGTAGTTCTTTAGACAAATTTTTGTTTGTTTTGTATAGAAACATTACTGAATGAATGAACGAACGAACGCAACGAACTAACGAACGAACGACCAACGAACAAACAAACAAATGAATAAATGAATGGTCCATTTATGGTTTTAAGCATTATCCATCAGACAACTTCACTGCGAAGCAGAAAAACAAAAATAAATAAATAAGTCATTCCCCTAAACGATAAACTGTGTTTTAGCGTATATAAAAACACAGTTTATCTTTATCTATCTATAAGCGTTTTTTGAATCTTGCGTCTTTTTAAAAATCAACCCTGTATTTTCGGCTAAAATCACAACTTTTCATCGGTACGCTAATGTAAAATTTTAAAATTAAATTTGTTGTAGCATATTAGTTACAACTAAGTTTGTTTGAAAGAAGAAACATCGACATTTTTGAGCATGTTGAATTTAGTATGTTTAGTTTTTCTTAAATGAGCGGCCCATACTGAGATGCACCAAACAATGTGGCCCGTGGTATACGAGGAATCGCTCTTAGCCTCGGTTGCCTGAGCGATCTTAAACGATCACGATGGTTAAACAACATAGGGTGCGTTCAGTGCATAGATGGGTGACCGTCGCTACACCGTGGCAAGGCATTGGTGCCGGCTGCCGTCGATAGATGGCAGTCGGTAAGCCAAGTTCGAGACGTTTGGGCGGCTTGAAAACTTTTGACAGTAAGACCAGCCATTAGTCCTGCAAGCTTCCACCAATCCGGACTTGGCCCTGGTGGTGGAGTATTGCCTGTACCTTCCTTAGGGAAGAGACCCGTGCCCCTCGGTGGGCACATAAGGGGTTGATGATGATGAGTATACGAGGAGAATTAAGCGGACACTCAACATACGCCCACTCTCAAAGAGAACCGCGAAGGGGAGACTTGCATATTATTAAAAAACCACCCTGTATTTGTGGCTAGAATCTCTTGGTATAAATTTACCACTTTTCATCGGTACGCTAATGACAATGTTAAAACTAAATTTGTTGTAGAAAATTAGGTAAGTACTTAATTAAAACTAAGTTTGTTTTCAATTTTGTTTGTTGTTTGTTTATCTGTACTGCTGCACAGGTACTTATATCCACTTTTAGTTTGCAAGTAGTTATTATAGGTAGCGTTTTACCTACCTATATTCTTATATATTTGGGAAGAAGCCTGGCTACCCATAGCACAGGGAATCCTAGTTTGGGAGCCAGTAACCACGTTTCGTAGCCGTTTTACAATAAAGTTTTTCTTTTTCATTTTCATTTCATTTTCATTTCATTTTCATTTCATTTTCATTTCATTTTCATTTCATTTTCATTTCATTTTCATTTCATTTTCATTTCATTTTCATTTCATTTTCATTTCATTTTCATTTCATTTTCATTTCATTTTCATTTCATTTTCATTTCATTTTCATTTCATTTTCATTTCATTTTCATTTCATTTTCATTTCATTTTCATTTCATTTTCATTTCATTTTCATTTCATTTTCATTTCATTTTCATTTCATTTTCATTTCATTTTCATTTCATTTTCATTTCATTTTCATTTCATTTTCATTTCATTTTCATTTAATTTTCATTTCATTTTCATTTCATTTTCATTTCATTTTCATTTCATTTTCATTTCATTTTCATTTCATTTTCATTTCATTTTCATTTCATTTTCATTTCATTTTCATTTCATTTTCATTTCATTTTCATTTCATTTTCATTTCATTTTCATTTCATTTTCATTTCATTTTCATTTCATTTTCATTTCATTTTCATTTCATTTTCATTTCATTTTCATTTCATTTTCATTTCATTTTCATTTCATTTTCATTTCATTTTCATTTCATTTTCTTTTCATTTTCATTTCATTTTCATTTCATTTTCATTTCATTTTCATTTCATTTTCATTTCATTTTCATTTCATTTTCATTTCATTTTCATTTCATTTTCATTTCATTTTCATTTCATTTTCATTTCATTTTCATTTCATTTTCATTTCATTTTCATTTCATTTTCATTTCATTTTCATTTCATTTTCATTTCATTTTCATTTCATTTTCATTTCATTTTCATTTCATTTTCATTTCATTTTCATTTCATTTTCATTTCATTTTCATTTCATTTTCATTTCATTTTCATTTCATTTTCATTTCATTTTCATTTTCATTTTCATTTTCATTTTCATTTTCATTTTCATTTTCATTTTCATTTTCATTTTCATTTTCATTTTCATTTTCATTTTCATTTTCATTTTCATTTTCATTTTCATTTTCATTTTCATTTTCATTTTCATTTTCATTTTCATTTTCATTTTCATTTTCATTTTCATTTTCATTTTCATTTTCATTTTCATTTTCATTTTCATTTTCATTTTCATTTTCATTTTCATTTTCATTTTCATTTTCATTTTCATTTTCATTTTCATTTTCATTTTCATTTTCATTTTCATTTTCATTTTCATTTTCATTTTCATTTTCATTTTCATTTTCATTTTCATTTTCATTTTCATTTTCATTTTCATTTTCATTTTCATTTTCATTTTCATTTTCATTTTCATTTTCATTTTCATTTTCATTTTCATTTTCATTTTCATTTTCATTTTCATTTTCATTTTCATTTTCATTTTCATTTTCATTTTCATTTTCATTTTCATTTTCATTTTCATTTTCATTTTCATTTTCATTTCATTTTCATTTCATTTTCATTTCATTTTCATTTCATTTTCATTTCATTTTCATTTCATTTTCATTTTATTTTCATTTCATTTCATTTTCATTTCATTTTCATTTCATTTTCATTTCATTTTCATTTCATTTTCATTTCATTTTCATTTCATTTTCATTTCATTTTCATTTCATTTTCATTTCATTTTCATTTCATTTTCATTTCATTTTCATTTCATTTTCATTTCATTTTCATTTCATTTTCATTTCATTTTCATTTCATTTTCATTTCATTTTCATTTCATTTTCATTTCATTTTCATTTCATTTTCATTTCATTTTCATTTCATTTCATTTCATTTTCATTTCATTTTCATTTCATTTTCATTTCATTTTCATTTCATTTTCATTTCATTTTCATTTCATTTTCATTTCATTTTCATTTCATTTTCATTTCATTTTCATTTCATTTTCATTTCATATTCATTTCATTTTCATTTCATTTCATTTCATTTTCATTTCATTTTCATTTCATTTTCATTTCATTTTCATTTCATTTTCATTTCATTTTCATTTCATTTTCATTTCATTTTCATTTCATTTTCATTTCATTTTCATTTCATTTTCATTTCATTTTCATTTCATTTTCATTTCATTTTCATTTCATTTTCATTTCATTTTCATTTCATTTTCATTTCATTTTCATTTCATTTTCATTTCATTTTCATTTTGTAAAACTTAAAAGAAGAAACGTTGCTATTTTTATGCATGTTATATTATGTTTAATTTGTTATGTATGTCTCTTTCTTGTCTCGCATATCTAATGTACTATTTTGTACATTTAAGTGTGAGTGCGTATTTTAAAATAAATGATAGATAGAGTATTCTTAAGTGTACACAGAAATTACAGTAACTGAAATTGGGCATTGTCACGTCCTAATTTTTATTCTATAAATCTAAAATATAGACTAACATAAGACACTAATTTGAATATTTTCTTAATTTTTGATGTAATTAATTTTTTATTAATTATTTAAAGTTTTGTAAGTATGACGTCACCACTGGCATTATGAACTACGTTCATTGAATTTATTCATGATAAAAAAAGTTGACGTTTGACAAATTAATGTTGTTGAGTTGTTGATGACGATTTTTTTTAAATATTTGTAGGCAATGGAACTACTGCTTTAGAGCCAATGAAGACGTCATTGAAAGAAAAATTAAGTGAACATTATTTTGCGATAAATATTAATAATCCATTTTTATTTTACCTATTAAACCCCTAATAGTAATCATTATCCCTATTCCTCGAAATGGTTTTCACTTTACGATGCCTCCCTGATCAATGCCCATTGGCGGCCATGTTACTAAGAATAATTTCTTCCAGGCAACCAAGAATTTGTCTATCTATCATATTTCATTACATACATAATCTGACAGAGTAACTTATTAATTACCTATTAGTTTTACCCACTCTTTCCGATTTTAACACATCTGTACATTGACTCTTAACAGCTGCTCTTGTATCCACTTTCCCCACTAACATTGAATTACCAGATTGTTAGTGTACTCTACAAACCTGTGGTTATCTTCATAATAATCTCCAGCCTATCATTATACGGGGATCAATCCCGGGGTGTGGGAACTACATAGCATCCTTGTTTTGGCTCTACGAGTATTAACTGTGAGCCCTAGGGCTGATTCAACACCTATTATTACGTCCTATAACCGTGATAATGCCCCATAATCCTTTTTATAAAATGTGGCACTTGGTCCACCTTGTTCAGTGAAACTGTAACGTGTATTTCTGTCTAACTGTAACGAATATATTTCTTTGCTATCTTTACCTGTAACCAATTAACTTTGAAACTGAGAACTATTAACGGGTGTTTTTTCGTGGTCCCATTATTTTGTCCCATTAACGGGTCCACAGGAGACAATTATTCCTTGGGGTCCTGGGAAAAAATAATGGGACCACGAGAAAACACCGACTATGACGAACGTTAAGTAAAAATTTGAGTTTCCTTAGAGTCAATAGTCTCCTTAGGTAAAGGTGATTGAATGGAGGGTTCGACTAGGATGGGCAGCATTTGGTAAACTGGATGACGTCTTTGAGACTAATTTCCACAATCTCTAAGGTTTAAAACCAATGTGTCTTGCCCATACTTAGTACTTACGGTGCGGAAACATAGACGCTCATGAAGCAAAATAAACGTTGCACAAAGCGTACGTACAGCGTCTGTTAGCTTTTAGAATATAACTCGTCTACTATCGGATAGAATCATATATTCGTGTAATAGAAATATTGTAACTAATATGATACTTAATTTCGAAAAACAGAGCAGGAAGTGTGCTTTCAGCGAAAACCGAAGCCTATTATAGAGCCCGAGGTATACCTATTCTAAAAGCTAACAGACTGTAATGAATGAGGTGATTTATACAACGTCCGGTGGCATCTTTACTCACACTAGGTGGGTAAAGGCTCTACTCGGAAAGGATGTAGGTAATGAGGTTCAAATATCTGATAAATGGAAATTAATAAATGGAGAGAGATTTGCGGCTGCGACGCTGAGTTGAAATGTACAGATTAATTTACAAATAAGCACAAAAAACGCCCTACCGTGAAATAAAACAAATACTTCTCTTACAATTTTATTCTTAAATTTAATGTGGCACTCATTTGCAAATCATAAATAAATACACTAGACACAAACTCAATAAATATTTCACACACGTGAAATAATGCTTAAAAATACTTATCATCGTCTTGTTTATAAATTTATTCTAAATTTAAAATTTAATAAAATTTGATATAATACAAAAAACTTAAACACTACAGTTTTATTTTTAAAAGCACACCCTAAATGTAATCGGAATGGTCTTCACCGCATCATTTGCCATCAAAATATGTTACAATACTTAACATAATATATAGAAAATCCTGTCACAATGTTTGATATCGATCTCTTCCAATATATTTTCACCGATTATATTCGTTTTTTTAATGCACTATCCCGTGCTAAGGACAATGTCAAAAATCTATTTAGAGGCTAAAAATTCCACCCATGCCGGGACTCGAACCCGCGACCTCTGGCTGACCCTGCCAGTGCTCTCCCAACTGGGCATGGGTGGAATTTTTAGCCTCTAAATAGGTTATTAGTATTTGGTAGGTCTAAACTTAAGTCGTAGGCTAATTTATATGGAAAAAACGTTTCTCAAGTCAGCTAGTAAGATATAACTTCACAAATGTACACAATTAAGAAAACAAAGTCATTGGTCTATGCTGGGATTTGAACCCACGACCTCCCGATTGGGAACCCGGTATTCTATCGCACCGCACCATTACCACCGCTCCAGGCTGGTCACATAAAGTCGAAGAATTTAGGATCGATAGGGCGCACACTGCTGTGTGGTGTCGACCTTGAGAATAGCACCAATCTAAATTCTTCCCTCGGGTGTCGTAAAAGGCGACTAAGGGACACAAACCGGGGGGTGGGCAGCAGCGCCCCTTGCAGTACAATTCCACCAAACTGCGATCCCCAACCCGCATGCCCAGGGTGGGGATTATGGGCATTACCCTCCAATGATGGCACAACGTTGCGCTATCGCGCTTATTAGGGGAGGGCTATGTCCAGCAGTGGATTAATATAGCCTGTACAAGAGTGCACAGATTCGCGAGTGGAGAACTTAAACTGGCAAACGCAGCGTAGAAAACCCAGCAGCACGCTGAACTGACGATCTGTGGCAGATTGCTGGCAGTGGCTGGCTTAGGATGAAGAAGAAGTGGCGTAGCTCGGAGGAGGCCTTGTCCAGTGATCCAATACGGGCTGATTGCTTGATTGATTGTAGTCCGACACCGTCCATTCTTGACTTGGAGATCCTCAGTACCTCTATGGCATGGCACGAATTTCTCTTTCCTCTACCTCTTGGGGTTGACTGGTAGAAAATGTTTACAGTATTAAATCCGTCGCATTGTACTATTTTTTTACCCTTTGCCAGTCGGTGGTACAAATATTACCACCTTAAATTAAACCTTATTACTTTGAACTAAAGTCTAAAACCAGTGAAAAAAATACACTAGTTCTGCCCAGGGTTAAGTGGTGCAATGAGAGTGTGAATAAATAATTAAATGGCGGACGGTGGATAGCGTTACGAGTAGTGGCGTTTAACTGGCCATTTTCTTCGCTATTCTCTAAAAAACTTTCTCTCCATTAAGGATCTGGTCTTCATCATACAGTCAAGATCGCAGGGTCCTCTTTAAAAAGTCTTTTCGGCGACACTTGACTATTGGGTTCACTACTAAACGTCCTAAAGTTTCTCAGTAGCACGCCAACCTGCAAAAAAGGATGCAAAATTGTCAATTCTTTGAAGACTCGGTTATTTATTTAGAAAGAAATTAGTCGAAAGTTGTCGAAGTTTAACAAAACAAGGTCAAGTCTAAGTTTGCGGTCAAAGTTCTCGAAGTGGCTAAAACACGGCTAAGTGCAAGTTTGCGGCCAAAGTTCTCGAAGTGTGCATAAACACGGCCAAGTGTAAGTTCTCGGTCAAAGTTCTCGAAGTGTCTATAAACACGGCCAAGTGCAAGTTCTCAGTGAAAGTTCTTGAAGTGTGAATAAACACGGCTAAGTGCAAGTTCTCGGTCAAAGTTCTCGAAATGGGTAAAAACAGGGCCAAGTACAAGTTCCCGGTCAAAGTTTTCCAAGTGTGAATAAACACGGCCATGTGCAAGTTCTCGGACAAATGTGTTACTCTGAAAAGTGTATGTTGCTTTGCGGTAATTAGGCCCATACCTACTCTCACTTTCTGAGAGAAAGTCTGTGCACTGCAGTGGGACGTTTGGCCCCTGCATCTATGTAATGAGGTGATTTATACAGCGTCCCGTGGCATCTTCAGTCTCATTAGATGGGTAATGGGACCACTCGGATGCTGCAGTGCCTGGGACATGGTTTTAGATAGTAGGTATAGGCTTGCCCAGCACCTATACTATCCTGACAGCTTAGTCAGCCTAGCCTACAGGAAAGACTAGTCATGGCGTGCGGAGCCAATCAAGCCGCGGGTTTCCTCACGATGTTTTCCTTCACAGTTAGCGTGTGGTAATGCAACTACCAATTCGCCATACCACACGTTTATAGGGAAAATAAAAAAAGTTGTTTATTGTCTAAAAAGCTAGATTCATGTCTGTTGTTGACACCAGTTAAACTTCAGATTAGCCTCATTAATGGGTCATAGTTGGGTCAAACGATCTTTTGGTTTGATAATACTGTACTTCAGACACTAGGGTTTTCTCCAGCTGTTTTGCTTCACCGTTAGTGAGTGGTATTGCTACAAATACTTCACAAATGTACATAGCTTAGAAAACAAAGTCACGTGCATTTGATATATTCCGGAATTTGGACCCATGACCTTCCGATTGAGAAGCCGGCATTCTAGCGCTCCGCTACCACCGTTCTTTTTTACCACCATTCGGTAGCGCTACCAAAACATCGGGGCATCCATACCGCATAGTAGCACGAGGCCACGCCGATCGCCAGCCCGACCAGCACGTCCCACCAGTGGTGCCGGTGGTCTGTGATCCTGGTGAGGGAGCAGACCGCCGAGTAGACCAGGGCGAGGATCTGCAGTATAGGCACCAGCAGCGCCGTCTTCTCGGACAAGCCGAAGGCTCGCCGTTGCAGGTACCACTGTCAGGGCAAGGCATTGGAGTAAAATGAAGTGTAGGGATAAATCAGAATTCCAGCAGGTACACGTTGCTGAAGACAGATATTTGGGGTAAAACTGAAGGGATTTTTAATGCGTTCATCGTTTTTTTATAGTCGGCGCTTCGAATATTTTTAAACTTTAAATTTGGGATCAGAGTTTCGAGCCTATGATCGGGAATTATGAATATACTAGCTGACCCAGCGAACTTCGTACCGCCTAACAGACGATTCTTTAAAAAAAAAATCTCACCCTAAGAACCATCCTCGTACTTCAAGTAATATTCTAAAAAAAGAATTAGCGAAATCGGTTCAGCAGCTCTCGAGATTTGCGATTACCAACACATTCAGCGATTCATTTTTATATTATAGGTACTTTGATGAGGCTAAGGTGATCTGTCTGGCTCGTGGCAAGTGACAGCGCCTGGTCTCTAGCCCTATAAGATACGCTTCAGGTTATGTTATGTTACATGTATGTTTTACTAATATTAAATCATCAAGGATACTGTTAGTTAAGTACCGCATAGGTGACGTTAGTTTTCTTATTAATAAATTCAACAATAAAACTAAGCCTTGAAATAAATGTGTTATTCAACACTTCTGAACACAGAGTTTGTCTTTTTAATTTTTAATCTCTGGCTAGATCAAGACTCCCGTTTACTCAAACTAGAAAAAAACAACTAATTTCAAAACTCTAAAAAACAATACTATTTTTATTTTTAATGCACTAACCCGTGCTAAGGACAAATTTAAAAACCTATTTAGAGGCTAAAAAGGCGTCGCTGCCTGTACGTAATACAGAGAATAGTGTAAAGAGGTTCGAAATTTCACTGATGCCGGTGAGTCACCCATTGGCTCAATTGGTAGAGCGCTGGCACGGATAGCCAGAGGTTGCGGGTTTGAATCCCGGCATGAGTGAAATTTTTAGCCTCTAAATAGGCTTTTAAATATCAAACTATAAAAAGTAAAACTAAACGTCAAAACGGTCTTTCGCCAACCTAGTTATTATAATAATCAGAACTTTCCCCAAAAGATTGCTTTTTACATCACTGTAGAACATACAGAATGTAAACCGTAATTTTGTCACTTCAAAAATTACCTTTTTTAGTTTTTATTACCTTCTAATTACTTAGAGATAACGAGTAACGACAGGGGCGTTCCCTCTCCCGCTCATGTTGGTTATATTAGCTATTATACTGGTACAATACAAATGAAATCTTCTCCTAAAACGGTCGGTCAATAAGAGGCTTAAATATCCAGCGGCCCAACCCAAAATCATTCCTAAAAAGTTTAACAATGGTGAGAGTCTATTGTCACACCCGATCTAACTTAGCATACAGATATTTTGAGGAAGACAAGACGTCATAGAAAAACCCTTTTAGATGATTAAGATAATTGAAGGGGGTTAAATGTAATCCTAATTTTCCACCAATCCGGACTTGGCCCCCGTGGTGGAGTATGGCCTATACCTTCTTCAGAGAAGAGACCCGTGCCCCTCGGTGGGGGCATAATGGGATGATGATGATAAAATGTATTTTTGAAAAACTAGCTTTTAAAACTGCAACTTAATGATAGAGACTTAAAAAAAGCAGCTGCAATAGGTACCTCTCAGCTATTTGTCATTTTGGCTGTTGTATTTTTGTAGGTATGTGTTATTTTGTGTTATGAATAAATAAATTAGAAACAAAACTATCACAGAATGTTTTTTTGTTTTATTATTTTTGGCCTGTCTTAACTATTGGCTAATAACTAGGATACAAAACATGTTTGAAAGTATCTTGCATTATAAGTATGAATGTGAAGAGTGTCTTATTTAAGTTTAAAAATTCAAATTTACAAACAAATTACTGTATGTAAATATACAAATATTCGTTGAGGTAAGCCCCTTCGTCAAGTCATTCTTGAATTTTAACCCTTTATAGGGCAAAAGCGAAATTAGTATGGCGGCTGTATCAATTCTAACTTAAAAACCGGTTTCTACTACCTGTTCAGTTCAAACCATTATTGTACTTCATAAATACAGATTTAGATTATGATTTATATATCAAATTCAAGGAAAATAAATAAATAATCTATTAACTTACCTTGAAACACGTAAATATCACATTTGACCACTAAATTGTTTAATTATATATCAAACATAATCACTTCTCCTGGTCGTAAACACTTATTGAGACGGAAGACACAAAAGTAACCACCACTTTGTCACACCCTACCAAGATCATGTGACTAACTTCACTTTGGTGGTTTCACTTGCTGCTTGCGTCCGTTCAGGGAAGACTCATTTGAACAATAAAGTCGACTACCAATGCAAGCTCACATGAATTATGAGCCTTATAATCAACCTTGACAGGTGGTTACAGCCGCCATACTAATTTCGCTTTTGCCCTATAAAGGGTTAAGTCAAATTTCAATGATTTATGTACTTTATCTAGCAATATCACAAGAGTCGAGTTCCATAACTACAATGTGTAGTTATGACGATTCAATGGTACATAGCAATGATTTTCTACTTGTTAATCGATGCGTTAATCGTCTTTACAATGTAGCTATATCAACTTGTGGTAGTAAACCATGAATTCGACTTCTATAAAACCAGTTCTGCGGCTACTTTAAAGTTTCCTGTCGGCGGGGACATAATGGGTTCCTCGCCTGAGGAAGGTATAGGCCATACTCTACCACGAGGGCCAAATGCGGATTGGTGGAGGCTTGCAAGACTAGTGGCTGGTCCTACTGTACATAAACTAAACTCACGCCTATATCTCTTAGAAGTAGGCAGAAGGTTTTCCATTTGCCACAATACAGACAAATCGCTGCATGTAAGCCTTCTTCTAATTCAGGCTATATTAGTCCACTGCTGGACATAGCCCTCCCCTAATGAGCGCCATACCACCGCCGGCTGTGTGTTGTCGGCCTAGAGAATAGCACCAACCCAAATTCTTCCCGCGGGTGTCGTAAAAGGCGACTAAGAGACGTAAACCGGGGGGTAGGCAGCAGCGACCCCTGCAGTACAATTCCACCAAACTGCGATTCCCAACCCGCAAGCCCAGCGTGGGGATTATGGGCATTACCCCCAATTATGGCCCAACCTTGCGCTCATTAGGGGAGGGCTATGTCCAGCAGTGGACTAGAATAGCCTGAGGAAGGAAGAATGAGCGCCATAGGGCCCTGTCTTCAGCTTGCCGCATACAGCATCTGCCTGCAGTTTTTTGCAGATCGTCATCCCACCTAGTCGGATGGCGTCCTACACTACATGCACGCCTGTTTCAGATTAAATTAAATCATACCGCGATGAAAAATCCGCAGAGCACGGAGAGAGAAGTGTGCCCCGAAGGAAAACTGTGGTACGAGTCGTACTGTATCCAGGCGGAGTATCTTGTCGAAGAACACGTGAAAGTGCTCACGTATTCCGACCTGGAACAGAAGCAGTGAGATATTACAGAGATTTACGGAAAGAAACATAGCATAATGTTCAGCAGGAAATCTTAAGAGAGAAAGGAAATGAAGGAACACGACCTTTTTATGGCATTACAAACATTTCATCAGCAAATTCCTGCAAGTTTCCAAGAATTCTGAACAGTACATGAGCCTTAAGTACGTCAGGTAGTTTAAATTAAATGATCGTTTGAATGATTTCGAAGTTTTTGCCGCGGTAGTGTTTTGTGTCGGTTTTAATTTTTTAGTTATAAAAAAACATTTCACGATTTTTTTATGACTACAATTCCACTAAATAGTGTTTTCCGAGAGCAAATAAATGTAAGAGTCACTAAATACATCCAATTCTCTTTCTTTTCGGTTCGGAATTTCTCTTCGGAACCACCTGTGAAGTCTACCCTTAGTGCAACAAAAAATATTTTATCAAATCCTGGAACGGTCTTCGAGTAATTGGGGAACATAATTACTTACATAAAAAAGACAAGATTCCGATAAATTACGAACCTCCTTCTCTTCTGATGTGGGTTAAAAAAGGCAAGCACTGTTCAACTTGGAACGTTGCATGACCTTTACAAAATAATAATAAACACTGGAACGACTTCAATTGAGGCTTTATTTGTAGATATGTCGTAATATTTTACAATAAATCAGAAAACTGGGTAAAAACGGATAAGCCAGTAAAATAGTCGGATCTGGTCGAAGGGTAAAGTAGTAATGATGAAAAATGAGGGAAATCGAATAATGTGTGACGTAATTTAAATATTTGAAAATGATAGATAGAAAAAGAAATAAAAATGGTGTGATGAGGTTTGCACCGTTACAAACTTACCCATTACAGGTCTTCAAAGTATCAGGCTCGCAAACATCGAAGAACACCGGCCGTGGGCTTCCTGTTATCCCCTTTATAGCTTCGACCCCAACTATGTTAAACAGGAACCCAGCCATGTAACTTTTGTACACTTGGAAAGTATTCAACATAGAATACTTTAACTTTTGTCTGATAGAGTATCCGGTTGTGTGCAGGACGAATTCATTGATCAGGACCTGAAAGAAAGATGAGTGAGTCAGCTTAGGGAAATACCAAGCCCACGGTTTTTTACCACAACTACGTGGTCGCATCAGTGAAAGGGTTTTTTTACAAAGTTAATGAATCATTTCTCGACCCAATTTGCTTGACCCGAAATTGATCTTAGTCATCTTGGCGAAAAGACACCGACTTTTTTGGTCGTGCGCTACCTCCCTCCAGTCGTCTTCCTGCCTGAAACTAGCGTTCTCTCCCCATTGCGACTTTACAGCAACACTTGGGGCGTCCCTAAAATTAATCATTGAAACCATAATTGTTTTATTTACCTTCCTCCTGGCTTCCACGCGATTTTTTCTTTCACCGCATTAAACACACCTATTACAAGTTCTAGTGCAGTATGGATCACTTACTAGTCTTAATATTTCCACGCAAACGTCATCCTATGTCTTAATTCAGATCTTTGTATATTGTACGTCGGGTTACATGAAAACCTTTTCAGCCGTTATTGCGGACCCAGAAACAAACATCCCAGAAATCTTTACAATCTTTCCAATTTGTAATATTAAGATGATAGATCTATAACAACTATAGTAGCAACATTTTTGATATTAATTAGGTGACTAAGAACTGGTATAGCTATCCAAGGATGAAATATTTAGAGGATGACTCGTCTCTTAAATGAGGTTACCTGATACCAGTGACTACTAGGTGTAGGTAGGATGCTTATTTAATACTAGTTAGTCTTTCGACCTTGTGGGAGGATCTCGTGGAATGTTCACAGGATGATGCAAAGGATTTTGGATATTACTGGATGCTAAATTGCTAACTTTGGGATATCTTTTTTAGTTACGTGAATCAGACCAAGTATGGCTTAGATAGTTATACCTAGAGAACATTTAATTACATAAACTCACGCCTGTATGCCAGAGATATAGGCGTATCAAGGTTTTCTTCTCCTCGGTTCATAGGTACGCCCTTGACAGAGCGGTCATGTTCCTCGCCAAGATTCTTTATTGAAGGCTGATGTTGCGTACCTCACGACGTTTGGGTACTCCACTCGGCTAGATGCCGCTTTGCTACAGTCTGTTAGCTTTTAGAATAACCTCTGCTACTATCAGATAGAATCGAATAAATTCGTGTAATAGAAATATCGGAACTAATTATGACACTTAACTTTACAAAATAGTGAAGAAAGTAATGTAAGTAATGCAATTTGCTTGAGTCGGATGTCGCTGCCTGTACGTAATACAGAGAATATTGTAAAGAGGTTCGAAATTTCACTGATGCCGTGAGTCGCCCATTGGCTCAATTGGTAGAGCGCTGGTACGGATAGCCAGAGGTTGCGGGTTCGAATCCCGGCATGGGTGAAATTTTTAGCCTCTAAATAGGTTTTTAAATTTGTTCCTTAGCACGGGTTAGTGCATTAAAAAAAAAAAATAGTGTAATAGTGAAGAAAGGTTCTAAACAGAGCAGGAAGTGGTATTACACTCGTGTGCTTTCGACGAAAACCGAAGCCTACTCTAGAGCCCGAGGTATATTCTAAAAGCTAACAGAACGTACATTCATGCAGCTACTTTTTTGCAGTAGACTTAACTTGGTTGGTCCATCCCATTGGTGCTTGACCGCTAGCTCTTTCCCTCGATCTTTCTTTTTTCTTTCCTTGTACTCTGTAGTACGTATCGATGTACTCACAATCAAAATAGGAAGTCCCAGCACTGAGACAACCAACATAGCGGTGGTCACTGTGTCTCCGTGGAACACGTAAGACAAGGCTGGATCATTGCAGAAGAAGCCTGCCTTGTGGCTCGGGATGACGCAGAGCTCGTACAGAGTAATGACTAGGAGTACTGTGGACAAAGAAGAAAACACGGTCAAAATATTTTATTGAGTAAAAACACAAAATGGAAAACTCAATGATCTTTTTTTTAAAAACCTATTTAGAGGCTAAAAATTTCACCCATACCTGGACTCGAACCCGCGACCTCTGGCTAACCGTGCCAATACTCTCCCAACTGAGTTAATGGGCGACTACCCGGCATCAGTAACATTTCGAACTTCTTTACAATACTCTCTGTATTACGTACAGGCAGCGAGTGCACGAGCAGCTGTATTAGCTCAGTTGGGAGTGCGCTGGCACGGTTAGCCAGAGGTCGCGGGTTCGAGTCCCGGCATGGGTGGAATTTTCAGCCTCTAAATAGGTTTTTAAAACAATTCATTTAGTTGTACTAAATATAGGGCTAACCAAATTTGTATAATTTGGCCAAGAAAATTTATTTATTATTTAAAGTCGACTAACCCTCAGATTAACATGTAGACTGCTTTAAAAACCTATTTAGAGGCTAAAAATTTCACCCATGCCGGGATTCGAACCCGCAACCTCTGGCTATCCGTACCAGCGCTCTACCAATTGAGCCAATGGGCGACTCACGGCATCAGTGAAATTTCGAACCTCTTTACAATATTCTCTGTATTACGTACAGGCAGCGACATCTGACTTAAGCAAATTGCATTACTTACAGCCCCGACCACCTACTTTGCAGTCAGGTTTTAACATCGGAACGATATCACTGTACCCACATGATTACACTATTTTTATTTTTAATGCACTAACCCGTGCTAAGGAACAAATTTAAAAACCTATTTAGAGGCTAAAAATTTCACCCATGCCGGGATTCGAACCCGCAACCTCTGGCTATCCGTACCAGCGCTCTACCAATTGAGCCAATGGGCGACTCACGGCATCAGCAATGCAATTTGCTTAAGTCAGATGTCGCTGCCTGTACGTAATACAGAGAATATTGTAAAGAGGTTCGAAATTTCACTGATGCCGTGAGTCGCCCATTGGCTCAATTGGTAGAGCGCTGGTACGGATAGCCAGAGGTTGCGGGTTCGAATCCCGGCATGGGTGAAATTTTTAGCCTCTAAATAGGTTTTTAAATTTGTTCCTTAGCACGGGTTAGTGCATTAAAAATAAAAATAGTGTAATCATGTGGGTACAGTGATATCGTTCCGATGTTAAAACCTGACTGCAAAGTAGGTGGTCGGGGCTGTAAGTAATGCAATTTGCTTAAGTCAGATGTTGCTGCCTGTACGTAATACAGAGAATATTGTAAAGAGGTTCGAAATTTCACTGATGCCGTGAGTCGCCCATTGGCTCAATTGGTAGAGCGCTGGTACGGATAGCCAGAGGTTGCGGGTTCGAATCCCGGCATGGGTGAAATTTTTAGCCTCTAAATAGGTTTTTAAATTTGTTCCTTGGCACGGGTTAGTGCATTAAAAATAAAAATAGTGTAATCATGTAGACTGCTACGCAATGTACCTTGAATTATCATATTGGACTGCATGCAAATTGTAGTTTCTTGACACTCGGCTCTGTAGTCGTTTTGACAAACCTAATAGGCCAATGGGCGACTAACCGGCATCAGGCAGAGTTTGCGGGTTCGAGTCCCGGCATGGGTGGAATTTTTAGCCTCTAAATAGGTTTTTAAAATTCTCCTTAGCACGGGTTAGTGCATTAAAAAGAATATAATAAATGACTTGTGTTACAGGTGCTAACTCGACGATAGATTTAAAACAATAAATACATAGATTGTATCGCCACTGTCTTACAATCCTCCACCAACCCGGACTTGGCCCCCGTGGTGGAGTATGGCCTAACCTTCCTGCGATACAGGAAGAGACCCGTGCCTCAGCAGTGGGGACATACAAGGGTTGATAACGAAATACATAGATAACATCCAAGACCCGAGACAAACTAGAAAAGTTCGTTTCCTAGTTTCACCCGGCCGGGGATCGAACCCGAGACCTTCGGTTTTACAGTCAGCGAGCCACACCGCTGCGCCAGGCCGTCCAAATAAACCATGAAATAGTTCTATGAAACAGGCTCCAGGAAATCCAAGTACAATAGGTAGGTAACTTCTCCGAACGTGAAACCCTAACATCCTGTTATACAGTTCAGAACGTCATCATAGGAATAAACCGAAGGTAAAGGAAATACTCGAGTGACGTCCAATCAAGTGACGACATCTGGATGATTGGGTACATGGTACCTCCAAAACTTCGCCATAAGGTTTATAATTATTTGGTTTACGCAAATATGACCACATTTCTGAATATCGCGCTAAGCTCAAGTGGCTTTCCATCCGCCTCCGTAGGAATACTCATATTATTTTGCTGCTGTACTCTATACTGTTCAATCCAGCTACTCTCCTTTATCTCAAAGAGCGTTTTAGTTACCTCAGTGACACCCACGGCCGGCCGGTCCGGCTGTGGAATGAGCTGCCGGTTTCTATAAGGCGCTCCCCATCTCCTGCTATATTTAAATCTAAAGTAGTTAAATTCTTTCTTTCCAAATAATTTCTAATTTTATTTTTGTCTGTAAGTAAATCCCATTTATTTTTCCTACCATGCATGCTATTATAACTTAATGTTTATGTATGCTTATAATAGTATTTATCTATGTAAGTTTATTTTATTACGTATACATTAATATTCGATGAGCACCTACTACCCGTCTCAATTTCTCCTTCTGCAATCTTACCGATTTAAGGTTGCCTGGAGGAAATTGCTATCAGCAATAAGGCCGCCAATTGTACCTCTTCTTTTGTAACTGTTGTCTCTGTAATTATTTTCTGGTGTGTACAATGAAGAATATTCTTATCTTATGAATGCGTAGTTAGAAGCGAATTTCATAGAAGTATAACTATGAATCGATTTTTAATATTTGATGGAATTTTATGAATTGATCTTGTATCGTAGACATCGGCGTGAACAGGCAGATGGGAAGGCGTTTAATGAAATCGTTTATGCAATCGAATAAAAAATGAAAGAAATATAATTTTCATGTGCGTACTACATTTCACAAAAGCATGACAGTAAGAAGTCAAAAAAGAGAAAAGAAAATCGTGTTACTTTTCCAATATAAAAAAATAAGCTGGCCAGCGAGCCGCGATGATGTGCCATTCGGTGCTGCAGTCCTGTACAAATTATCGAATTATTCAGATTTTAAGAATTATTCAGATTCTGAAAAATCTGAACAATTTGATCAATTTGGAATTGTTTATTTGCTTATGTTAATGTCGATGTTCTTCCTTTTTGTGGTGGTATTTTTATTAAACCTGCTGTATTAGGTGGAAAAACTGTAAGGGCCGAGTCTGTAATGAAATAAATAAATAAATAAATAAATAAATAAATAAATAAATAAATAAATAAATAAATAAATAAATAAATAAATAAATAAATAAATAAATAAATAAATAAATAAATAAATAAATAAATAAATAAATAAATAAATAAATAAATAAATAAATAAATAAATAAATAAATAAATAAATAAATAAATAAATAAATAAATAAATAAATAAATAAATAAATAAATAAATAAATAGATAAATAGATAAATAAATAAATAAATAAATAAATAAATAAATAAATAAATAAATAAATAAATAAATAAATAAATAAATAAATAAATAAATAAATAAATAAATAAATAAATAAATAAATAAATAAATAAATAAATAAATAAATAAATAAATAAATAAATAAATAAATAAATAAATAAATAAATAAATAAATAAATAAATAAATAAATAAATAAATAAATAAATAAATAAATAAATAAATAAATAAATAAATAAATAAATAAATAAATAAATAAATAAATAAATAAATAAATAAATAAATAAATAAATAAATAAATAAATAAATAAATAAATAAATAAATAAATAAATAAATAAATAAATAAATAAATAAATAAATAAATAAATAAATAAATAAATAAATAAATAAATAAATAAATAAATAAATAAATAAATAAATAAATAAATAAATAAATAAATAAATAAATAAATAAATAAATAAATAAATAAATAAATAAATAAATAAATAAATAAATAAATAAATAAATAAATAAATAAATAAATAAATAAATAAATAAATAAATAAATAAATAAATAAATAAATAAATAAATAAATAAATAAATAAATAAATAAATAAATAAATAAATAAATAAATAAATAAATAAATAAATAAATAAATAAATAAATAAATAAATAAATAAATAAATAAATAAATAAATAAATAAATAAATAAATAAATAAATAAATAAATAAATAAATAAATAAATAAATAAATAAATAAATAAATAAATAAATAAATAAATAAATAAATAAATAAATAAATAAATAAATAAATAAATAAATAAATAAATAAATAAATAAATAAATAAATAAATAAATAAATAAATAAATAAATAAATAAATAAATAAATAAATAAATAAATAAATAAATAAATAAATAAATAAATAAATAAATAAATAAATAAATAAATAAATAAATAAATAAATAAATAAATAAATAAATAAATAAATAAATAAATAAATAAATAAATAAATAAATAAATAAATAAATAAATAAATAAATAAATAAATAAATAAATAAATAAATAAATAAATAAATAAATAAATAAATAAATAAATAAATAAATAAATAAATAAATAAATAAATAAATAAATAAATAAATAAATAAATAAATAAATAAATAAATAAATAAATAAATAAATAAATAAATAAATAAATAAATAAATAAATAAATAAATAAATAAATAAATAAATAAATAAATAAATAAATAAATAAATAAATAAATAAATAAATAAATAAATAAATAAATAAATAAATAAATAAATAAATAAATAAATAAATAAATAAATAAATAATCAATACTAAAGGAACAGTTGTCTGGTTTCTGTGGTAGGTACCGTGGTCTATCGATTTTACGGAAATACGATAATTTCTCGCAGTACGACGTAGCCTATGTGTTAATCCAGGGATTTAGCTGATTCCATACCAAATTTTAATGACAATGTTAGAAGGAAATTACATGAAATATTTAACTGACGTGGCAACTTTATGACATCAAATCAATGCCTGCCAAATACGCACCATAGACGGAAACAAGACAGATAATATGGTTTATGTACTGTCGACAGTTCGTATTTCCCTCCTTTGAGTGGTTTATTATGCATGATTCCAAACAGGATGCGTGCCGTGACCTCTCGCGCGGTAAGGTCCGAGGAGGCCGGCTGCACCAAAAGCATAGTGAAGTAACTATGTTTTAACATATTTTACAGAATTTTACTGCCATTACATGACAGCCTACACCAACGGATTAACGTGCCTTGCAAAGCACGGAAGCTCTCGGAAAAATGCCATTAGCGGTAACCTCGGGACGGTCACCCATCCTGCACCTGACCGCGCCTGTTGTTGCTTAACTCAAGTAATTGATGCCAATCACTCGGTTCGACTAGGCCACGAACACCTCACGCTTCAGTCGTCATTTCATTTTTATAAGTAAAGAAACAACAAAGTAGAATTAATGCAGTAGAAATGAGGTCCTTGAGAAGTAGGTATGTGTAGTGTTACTTTGAATGACAGGATGACAGCAGGATACGCAATAGTCTGATATATCCATGAACGTTGACTGAGACCACAACGTTCTGAAAGAGGATGTAAGATGATGAAAGAGTGACTAGAATTGAGAAAGAAATGTTGCTTTGGTTTGGACATGTGGAGAGGATGAAGGAAGAAAGATTGACGAAACAAATATATATTGCGAATGTGAGTGGAAAGTCTGGTAAGGGTCGTCCCAGGCGGACATACATTGACCAGATAGGGGATGTATTAGAAAAAGGAAAGATAAAAAGTACCCGGCACCGGCGCGCGTGCAGGCAACGACTTATGAACGTTGATGAAGCGAAGGTGATCTGTCAGGATCGTGGCAAGTGGCAGTCCCTGGTCTCTGCCTACCCCTCTGGGATACAGGCGTGAGGTTAGTATGTATGTAATTAGTAGTTCCTTTTTGGTTTCTTAATATTTTAATGATACAGCTGGCCAAGCAAACTTTGTTAAAATACAGTAAAAAAATAGTTAATAGAAATAAGTGAGGCTTTCAGCTTAAAATGTGTGCTTAATTTAAAAACCTATTTAGAGGCTAAAAAGGCATGGGTGAAATTTTTAGCCTCTAAATAGGTTTTTAAATTTGTTCCTTAGCACGGGTTAGTGCATTAAAAATAAAAATAGTGTAATCATGTTGGTACAGTGATATCGTTCCGATGTTAAACCTAACTGCAAAGTAGGTAGGCGGGGCTGTAAGTAATGCAATTTGCTTAAGTCAGATGTCGCTGCCTGTACGTAATACAGAGAATATTGTAAAGAGGTTCGAAATTTCACTGATGCCGTGAGTCGCCCATTGGCTCAATTGGTAGAGCGCTGGTACGGATAGCCAGAGGTTGCGGGTTCGAATCCCGGCATGGGTGAAATTTTTAGCCTCTAAATAGGTTTTTAAATTTGTTCCTTAGCACGGGTGCATTAAATCCTAAGTGCATTAAAAATAAAAATAGTGTTATCATGTGTGCTTAATACTAAAACTTCGTTTCATTTATTACTTTTCTAGTCATAAGTACCTAAGTTTGTAATAATGTATTTTGTGTATGTTTAATTTTAACTCACAAAACGTAGTTTTACGGTTCTTTTGCTGTAGTTTTGTTGTGTTGTGTGTCTTGTCTTTGGAATAAACCTTTACTGTTCTATTTTATTAAATTGGTATTTTTTAAAAACGTTGCTTACACGAATGCGTTACCGAAAGCGTAGCCGAGGCAGACCATCACAATATGACGTCCTAAATCCAGACAATTCAGAAGCGTTTAACCAATTTAGCGGCGGGAGTTGGTTTTGGCGACCCTTTTTCGTACGGGTTCAAAGTCAATGTCAATATTATTATTGTGTGGTGGGAGAGTGGTGTCATGATGAGTTTTAGAAGGGTCAAAAATAGACGTGCATATAGTCTGGTAACTTTTAGAATATACCTCGGGCTCTAGAGTAGGCTTCGGTTTTCGCCGAAAGCACATGAGTGTAATACTACTACCTGCTATGTATAAAACTTTTCTTCACTATTTTGAAAAGTTACAATTCCACCCATGCCGGGACTCGCACCCGCGACCTCTGGCTAACCGTGCTAGCGCTCTCCCAACGGAGCTAATGGGCGACTTACCGGCATCAGTGAAATTTCGAACCTCTTTACAATACTCTCATTAATACGTAAAGTTATGTAAAGTTAAGGTCATATTATTTCCGTTATTTCTATTACACGAATATATCCGATTCTATCCGATAGTAGCCGAGGTAGGTTTATTCTAAAAGCTAACAGACTATACATAGGTGGTACAACAACGCTACTCGCGCGTTTTGAATGTAAAATTTGCTCCTTTCCAAAGAATTAACTGTCAAATTTTCACTTGTATCCTTGCTGGCCCTATTTTATAATAATAATAACCTATACACAATACAATCACTTGATCTGGTCCCAAACTAGGATACCCTGTACTTAGGTAACCAGGCAAGGACATCACATACAGGATAGAACTATTAATTATTATCTTACTATCGTACTAATATTATAAAATAATTCGCTGGGTCAGCGAACTTGGTACCGCCTAGCTGTCGATACTGTGATAACTGTTTTTTTTATTTTTCTCTCCGTAAGAACCATCCTTGTACTTCAAGGAATATTCGAAAAAGTATCAACGAAATCGGTTCAGCTGCTCTCGAGATTTGCGCTTACCTACACATTCAGCGATTCATTTTTATATTATAGACTAGCTGAGCCAGCGAACTTCGTACCGCCTAACAGTCGATTAGTATTTTTTTTTAATTTTCTCTCCGTAAGAACCATCCTCGTACTTCAAGGAATATTAAAAAAAAAGTATCACCGAAATCGGTTCAGCTGCTCACGAGGTTTGCGCTTACCAACACATTCGGCGATTCATTTTTATATTATAGAAGATGTGAGAGTTTGTGAAGATGTTTGAATGTTTGGTACTCAATCACGCAATGACGTCTGAACAAATTTACTTGAATCTTAGCGTACAGATAGATAAAGATCTTGATTGAGACAAGAATACTTGATATTCCGGTAATGCGTTCCAGTGGGACAATTTAAAGCTAGGAATAATAAAAGAAGGTAAGACTCCAAAAAACTATGAGTTTTAGTCTCATGACACGCAGCCCAGTAAAGATGATGCTCATCCCCTGACAAGTTATGTTACGTATCTTTCATAAAATCAGCCTAAAGCAACTATTTTCTTTAGGCTTAGGATAAACGAATGCACGAAAAAAAGATTTTTTATATTTTTAACCAACTTCAACAAAGGCGGCGGCCATTATAGTCGAATCTAATCAAAATCTCCTAAAAATATACACACTTCCTACCTACTTTATTTAAAGTAGAGTTTAAAATAAGATTTAAAAACCTATTTAGAGGCTAGAAATTTCACCCATGCCGGGATTCGAACCCGCAACCTCTGGTTATCCGTGCCAGCGCTCTACCAATTGAGCCAATGGGCGACTCACCGGCATCAGTGATTTCGAACCTCTTTACACTATTCTCTGTATTACGTACAGGCAGCGACATCTGGCTTAAGCAAATTGCATCACTTACTTAATTGTCCTTAGCACGGGTTAGTGCATTAAAAAAAAAATGTTTAAAAATTAATAAAAAAATATAAAAAAAACCAAGTATGAATAAGTAAACATTAGGGGAGGGCTATGTCCAGCATTGGAATACATAATAGGTATAGCCTGAAGAAGAAACAAGTAAACATTTTCTTTTTATAATGAGTAATATTTTATTTAGTTTCCTGTGATCCTACATAATACAACTGTCCAAGAGAGTTCGTTTAAATCATTGTTATAAAAAAAAAAGTTTTATAATAAAATTTATAAAAATGTTAATAGAAATAAGTCAATCCGTTCAGAACTTAATTTTGTGAAATTTCCCATGTTTTATACTTATTAATCTATTCGAGGCGGACACAAATACACAGGAAGAGACCCGTGCCTCAGCAGTGAGGACATACAAGGGTTGATAACGAAATACATAGATAACATCCAAGACCCGAGACAAACTAGAAAAGTTCGTTTCCTAGTTTCACCCGGTCGGGGATCGAACCCGAGACCTTCGGTTTTACAGTCAGCGAGCCACACCGCTGCGCCAGGCCGTCGAAATAAACCATGAAATAGTTCTATGAAACAGGCTCCAGGAAATCCAAGTACAATAGGTAGGTAACTTCTCCGAACGTGAAACCCTAACATCCTGTTATACAGTTCAGAACGTCATCATAGGAATAAACCGAAGGTAAAGGAAATACTCGAGTGACGTCCAATCAAGTGACGACATCTGGATGATTGGGTACATGGTACCTCCAAAACTTCGCCATAAGGTTTATAATTATTTGGTTTACGCAAATATGACCACATTTCTGAATATCGCGCTAAGCTCAAGTGGCTTTCCATCCGCCTCCGTAGGAATACTCATATTATTTTGCTGCTGTACTCTATACTGTTCAATCCAGCTACTCTCCTTTATCTCAAAGAGCGTTTTAGTTACCTCAGTGACACCCACGGCCGGCCGGTCACTACGTTCAGAGTGCTTAGTGCGAGTTTGACAGATCCAATCGAATAACTTTACTACCGCGTTAATCGAGCATTGAGTAGTGAGTATGAGTAAGTTAACCGTTCGAACTGGCAAAACGCTGTCACAGTACAACTCGCACTCGCGTTTATTCGTGTTTTGGCTGATAAACGTGTTCACTTCTCAACGTAAACCATTACAACTCGCACTCAGCAATTTTAATCTCAATACTTGTCGCTAGGTGGCGCTTCCTCGATGCCATAGAAATATCAGTTTACGTTAACGCGATCGAGTAGTTAAAAAACTCGCACTAAGCCCTCTGACCAGAATTTGACGCTGAAAACCCCTAGTCATACGACAAAGTTCGTTGCTAGCTCATTTACTGTAAGAGCGGTCCGGCTGTGGAATGAGCTGCCGGTTTCTATAAGGCGCTCCCCATCTCCTGCTATATTTAAATCTAAAGTAGTTAAATTCTTTCTTTCCAAATAATTTCTAATTTTCGTTTTGTCTGTAAGTAAATCCCATTTATTTTTCCTATCATGCATGCTATTATAACTTAATGTTTATGTATGCTTATAATAGTATTTATCTATGTAAGTTTATTTTATTACGTATACATTAATATTCGATGAGCACCTACTACCCGTCTCAATTTCTCCTTCTGCAATCTTACCGATTTAAGGTTGCCTGGAGGAAATTGCTATCAGCAATAAGGCCGCCAATTGTACCTCTTCTTTTGTAACTGTTGTCTCTGTAATTATTTTCTGGTCTGTACAATAAAGAATATTCTTATCTTATGAATGCGTAGTTAGAAGCGAATTTCATAGAAGTATAACTATGAATCGATTTTTAATATTTGATGGAATTTTATGAATTGATCTTGTATCGTAGACATCGGCGGGAACGGGCAGATGGGAAGGCGTTTAATGAAATCGTTTATGCGATCGAATAAAAAATGAAAGAAATATAATTTTCATGTGCGTTTCACATTTCTACATTTCTAAAAAGCATGACAGTAAGAAGTCAAAAAAGAGAAAAGAAAATCGTGTTACTTTTCCAATATAAAAAATAAGCTGGCCAGCGAGCCACGATAATGTGCCATTCGGTGCTGCAGTCCTGTACAAATTATCGAATTATTCAGATTTTAAGAATTATTCAGATTCTGAAAAATCTGAACAATTTGATCAATTTGGAATTGTTTATTTGCTTATGTTAATGTCGATGTTCTTCCTTTTTGTGGTGGTATTTTTATTAAACCTGCTGTATTAGGTGGAAAAACTGTAAGGGCCGAGTCTGTAATGAAATAAATAAATAAATAAATAAATAAATATCAATACTAAAGGAACAGTTGTCTGGTTTCTGTGGTAGGTACCGTGGTCTATCGATTTTACGGAAATACGATAATTTCTCGCAGTACGACGTAGCCTATGTGTTAATCCAGGGATTTAGCTGATTCCATACCAAATTTTAATGACAATGTTAGAAGGAAATTACATGAAATATTTAACTGACGTGGCAACTTTATGACATCAAATCAATGCCTGCCAAATACGCACCATAGACGGAAACAAGACAGATAATATGGTTTATGTACTGTCGACAGTTCGTATTTCCCTCCTTTGAGTGGTTTATTATGCATGATTCCAAACAGGATGCGTGCCGTGACCTCTTACGCGGTAAGGTCCGAGGAGGCCGGCTGCACCAAAAGCATAGTGAAGTAACTATGTTTTAACAAATTTTACAGAATTTTACTGCCATTACATGACAGCCTACACCAACGGATTAACGTGCCTTGCAAAGCACGGAAGCTCTCGGAAAAATGCCATTAGCGGTAACCTCGGGACGGTCACCCATCCTGCACCTGACCGCGCCTGTTGTTGCTTAACTCAAGTAATTGATGCCAATCACTCGGTTCGACTAGGCCACGAACACCTCACGCTTCAGTCGTCATTTCATTTTTATAAGTAAAGAAACAACAAAGTAGAATTAATGCAGTAGAAATGAGGTCCTTGAGAAGTAGGTATGTGTAGTGTTACTTTGAATGACAGGATGACAGCAGGATACGCAATAGTCTGATATATCCATGAACGTTGACTGAGAACGTTGTGGACTGAAAGAGGATGTAAGATGATGAAAGAGTGACTAGAATTGAGAAAGAAATCTTGCATTGGTTTGGACATGTGGAGAGGATGAAGGAAGAAAGATTGACGAAACAAATATATATTGCGAATGTGAGTGGAAAGGCTGGTAAGGGTCGTCCCAGGCGGACATACATTGACCAGATAGGGGATGTATTAGAAAAAGGAAAGATAAAAAGTACCCGGCACCGGCGCGCGTGCATGCAACGACTTATGAACGTTGATGAAGCGAAGGTGATCTGTCAGGATCGTGGCAAGTGTCAGTCCCTGGTATCTGCCTACCCCTCTGGGATACAGGCGTAAGGTTAGTATGTATGTAATTAGTAGTTCTTTTTTGGTTTCTTAATATTTTAATGATACAGCTGGCCAAGCAAACTTTGTTAAAATACAGTAAAAAAATAGTTAATAGAAATAAGTGAGGCTTTCAGCTTAAAATGTGTGCTTAATTTAAAAACCTATTTAGAGGCTAAAAAGGCATGGGTGAAATTTTTAGCCTCTAAATAGGTTTTTAAATTTGTTCCTTAGCACGGGTTAGTGCATTAAAAATAAAAATAGTGTAATCATGTTGGTACAGTGATATCGTTCCGATGTTAAACCTAACTGCAAAGTAGGTAGGCGGGGCTGTAAGTAATGCAATTTGCTTAAGTCAGATGTCGCTGCCTGTACGTAATACAGAGAATATTGTAAAGAGGTTCGAAATTTCACTGATGCCGTGAGTCGCCCATTGGCTCAATTGGTAGAGCGCTGGTACGGATAGCCAGAGGTTGCGGGTTCGAATCCCGGCATAGGTGAAATTTTTAGCCTCTAAATAGGTTTTTAAACAAGCAAACTTTGGTAAAATACAGTAAAAAAATAGTTAATAGAAATAAGTGAGGCTTTCAGCTTAAAATGTGTGCTTAATACTAAAACTTCGTTTCATTTATTACTTTTCTAGTCATAAGTACCTAAGTTTGTAATAATGTTTTTTGTGTATGTTTAATTTTAACTCACAAAACGTAGTTTTACGGTGCTTTTGCTGTAGTTTTGTTGTGTTGTGTGTCTTGTCTTTGGAATAAACCTTTTCTGTTCTATTTTATTAAATTGGAATTTTTTAAAAACGTTGCTTACACGAATGCGTTACCGAAAGCGTAGCCGAGGCAGACCATCACAATATGACGTCGTAAATCCAGACAATTCAGAAGCGTTTAACCAATTTAGCGGCGGGAGTTGGTTTTGGCGACCCTTTTTCGTACGGGTTCAAAGTCAATGTCAATATTATTATTGTGTGGTGGGAGAGTGGTGTCATGATGAGTTTTAGAAGGGTCAAAAATAGACGTGCATATAGTCTGGTAACTTTTAGAATATACCTCGGGCTCTAGAGTAGGCTTCGGTTTTCGCCGAAAGCACATGAGTGTAATACTACTACCTGCTATGTATAAAACTTTTCTTCACTATTTTGAAAAGTTAAAATTCCACCCATGCCGGGACTCGCACCCGCGACCTCTGGCTAACCGTGCTAGCGCTCTCCTAATGGAGCTAATGGGCGACTTACCGGCATCAGTGAAATTTCGAACCTCTTTACAATACTCTCTGTAATACGTAAAGTTATGTAAAGTCAAGTGTCATATTAGTTCCGATATTTCTATTACACGAATATATCCGATTCTATCCGATAGTAGCCGAGGTAGGTATATTCTAAAAGCTAACAGACTATACAAAGGTGGTACAACAACGCTACTCGCGCGTTTTGAATGTAAAAAATTACTCCTTTCCAAAGAATTAACTGTCAAATTTTCACTTGTATACTAGCTGGCCCTATTTTATAATAATAATAACCTATACACAATACAATCACTTGATCTGGTCCCAAACTAGGATACCCTGTACTTAGGTAACCAGGCAAGGACATCACATACAGGATAGAACTATTAATTATTATCTTACTATCCTACTAATATTATAAAATAATTCGCTGGGTCAGCGAACTTGGTACCGCCTAGCTGTCGATACTGTGATAACTGTTTTTTTTATTTTTCTCTCCGTAAGAACTATCCTCGTACTTCAAGGAATATTTAAAAAAAAGTATCACCGAAATCGGTTCAGCTGCTCACGAGGTTTGCGCTTACCAACACATTCGGCGATTCATTTTTATATTATAGAAGATGTGAGAGTTTGTGAAGATGTTTGAATGTTTGGTACTCAATCACGCAATGACGTCTGAACAAATTTACTTGAATCTTAGCGTACAGATAGATAAAGATCTTGATTGAGACAAGAATACTTGATATTCCGGTAATGCGTTACAGTGGGACAATTTAAAGCTAGGAATAATAAAAGAAGGTAAGACTCCAAAAAACTATGAGTTTTAGTCTCATGACACGCAGCCCAGTAAAGATGATGCTCATCCCCTGACAAGTTATGTTACGTATCTTTCATAAAATCAGCTTAGAGCAACTATTTCCTTTAGGCTTAGGATAAACGAATGCACGAAAAAAAGATTTTTTATATTTTTAACCAACTTCAACAAAGGCGGCGGCCATTATAGTCGAATCTAATCAAAATCTCCTAAAAATATACACACTTCCTACCTACTTTATTTAAAGTAGAGTTTAATAAGATTTAAAAACCTATTTAGAGGCTAAAAATTTCACCCATGCCGGGATTCGAACCCGCAACCTCTGGTTATCCGTGCCAGCGCTCTACCAATTGAGCCAATGGGCGACTCACCGGCATCAGTGAAATTTCGAATCTCTACACTATTCTCTGTATTACCTGCAGGCAGCGACATCTGGCTTAAGCAAATTGCATCACTTACTTAATTGTCCTTAGCACGGGTTAGTGCATAAAAAATAAAAATAGTTTAAAAATTAATAAAAAAATATAAAAAAACCAAGTATGAATAAGTAAACATTAGGGGAGGGCTATGTCCAGCATTGGAATACATAATAGGTATAGCCTGAAGAAGAAACAAGTAAATAATTTGTTTTTATAATGAGTAATATTTTATTTAGTTTCCTGTTATCCTATATAATACAACTGTCCAAGAGAGTTCGTTTAAATCATTGTTATAAAAAAAAAGTTTTGTAATAAAATTTATAGGCATAAAAATGTTAATAGAAATAAGTCAATCCGTTCAGAACTTAATTTTGTGAAATTTCCCATGTTTTATACTTATTAATCTATTCGAGGCGGACACAAATACAACAAATCAAAGTTCATGAAATTCGGTCCAGCCGTTGTTAAATAACAAATGGTATAACCAGCCCTATGTATGTATGTATCATCATCAGATATCAACCCTTGTATGTCCCCACTGCTGGGACTCGGGTCTCTTCTTGCATCGCAGGAAGGTTAAGCCATACTCCACCACGGGGGCCAAGTCCGGGTTGGTGGAGGACTGTAAGACAGTGGCGGGCCTTACTGTCAGAAGTTATCATGCCGCCCATAAGGCTTCTAACATGACTTAACGACTGCCATTATCGTCATTATCATATTATGTGTCATCATTAATAACAGTTCAGCGTTTTAACGCCAGTCCATTCTTTGATGTATGTACGCTACTTAAGTTACTTAATCCACTTTTATATTTTTGTTGCAAAATCGCCCTTAACGTAACTGGTCAGAGTGCACGTAACTGCTGATGTGCTGTCGACTGTTTGCCATCCCTTGGAGCCAGCCGTTCTCTGTTTGTTACGCAACGCTATTACTTCATTAGTCGATCACATCCTATGCAGACTCCACGCACGTGTTAGTCCACGCGGTGCTAGCTAGTCTGTTAGCTTTTAGAATATTCCTCGGCTTCTATCGGATAAAATCGGATATATTCTCTTCTCTTCTTCAGGCTATATTAGTCCACTGATGGACAAAGCCCTCCCCTAATGAGCGCCATAGCGCAAGGTTGTGCCATCATTGGAGGGTAATGCCTATAATCCACACGCTGGGCATGCGGGTTGGGGATCGCAGTTTGGTGAAATTGTACTGCAGGGGGTGCTGCTGCCCACCCCCCCGGTTTGTGTACCTTAGTCGCCTTTTACGACACCCGCGGGAAGAATTTGGGTTGGTGCTATTCTCCATGCCGATACCACACAGCATACACAGCACGGATATATTCGTGTAATAGAAATGTCGGAACTAATATGACAGAAAACTGTACATAACTTTTCAGAATAGTGAAGAAAAGTTTTATACACAGCACTTCCTGCTACACTTGTGTGCTTTCGGCGAAAACCTAAGCCTACTCTAGAGCCCGAGGTATAATATATTCTAAAAGCTAACAGATTGTACAACCTACATATATTTTTTATGTAGTCCACTCACAATCCACTGCAGGGCACAGGGCCTCTGTCAGAAACAAGCGCGTGCCCGCCGCGGATTGGCAATTTCAAGCGCTACTTCAGGCAGTAAGGTTTGCTCACGATGTTTTTCTTCACAGTTAGTGAATCGTATTGCTCCAGCAGCTTCTCCACAGACCTAGTTCTGGTCTGAGAATGGTCGTCGGTCAGTCAGAATAGTTAGTAGTACTTAGGCAAGACAATGTTTGCGGGGTCAGCTAAGCACATCACACTGATCACTAATATCGATATCAACCCTTGCTGGGGCGCGGGTCTCTTCCTCCATCGCAGGAAGGTTAGGGCATACTCCACTATGGGGGCCAAGTCCGGGTTGGTGGAGGATTGTAAGACAGTGGCGGGCCTTTCCGTGAGACATTATGAAGCCGCCCTTACGGCCTCTGACATGGCTTAACGACAGCAATTACATGACAACCGGCACCAACGGCTTAACGTGCCTTGCGGAGCACGGAAGAGCTCGGTAAAATGCCACTAGCGGTAGTAACGGGACGGTCACCCATCCTGCACCTGACCGCGCCTGTTGTTGCTTAACTCAAGTGATTGATTCCAATCACTCGGTTCGGCCACTCGGCTACCACAGAACATAAAAAAAAATTATGTTCTGTGGACGCTACAGTAGCCCGGACGCTGTTTTCATGACTGTTTCATATCCATATCAAAAGAGTTTTTGAGGGTTAGGGATTTTTTATTAATAAGTCAGTTAAGCTACAACTAAACAGGTTGTAGATTATGTCGTATCTATGGCTATAATAACGTGAAGCAGTAAATGAAATTGTAGAGTTCGGAGCACTTTTTCGTTGAGGATTAGTAAGGCTACTCGATACTAGATGGCGCTAAGAGTCCTGTTTAAAAATCTCTGCTTGCGCGATCGATCGGCTAAAACGAAACACTTGATGACAAAATGTAGTCATAACGTCTAAATTATAATAATGGGAATCAAGTCTAATAGTAACAGCTGCAGGATTATTTTTTAAATGAACAATTCTTTAAACTCGCTTGAGGCGCTTTGAGGTGCTAACTAACCAATGGTTTATAGTTCCTTCATTTGTTTTATAATACTAACGTTTTTTTTCTAAATAAAAATAAATCTTAATACCTGTGATTACTATTTTAGAACACACAGCCTAGAACGTAGTATCAACATCCTAGGACTTTAATCGATTTCCGCTAAAAACGGCCGACTTAGGTGTTTTTGCCCTAGGTACCTATATAGATTCTACAAATATCTAAGACTTTTATTGAGATTCTATTATGTAAAACAATGATTTACTTGAGGTTACGTCCTGTGAACTTAAAAATAACTTCGATCCAATTAGTAATCAATTATGTACTAGTAACCGGCGCCCATTTTGTAGATAATATGATAATCGACCGTCAAATCGAATGTGTCCATAAATAGGCAGGTGTATTAAAATCTCAATAATAATCGGTACATAATGAAAGTATCCGATTCTTGTCTCAAGTCGTTGGGTGTAATTACTGCCGCAGCGGGCGTTTAGGGTAAAGGGCATAGTTAATGTCCATGGTAAAAATAATTGTTTTTTACCCATTAGAAGGTACTTATACGTAGGTATTATACTATAAAATCGTAATTTAAGACTTGTGACGTGTTTCAGAATTTCATTGGGTATTTTTAAAAGTAGGTATATCTGTACACAAAGAATATTTAGAAAAGAAAAATTCACACCTTAACAACCTTATTTAAGTATAATAAGTACAAATAAGTAATAAAATTAGTATGACCAAATTACCCATGCCTTAAGATTATGGTAAGTGTGTATTATCATTCGGATGAGTTGACATTTCGTAACTAAATACCTTTATGATGTTCGGAAGCCAAGATTTGTCGTACAGTTGACAGCAAATTGACGGTTACATTTCTGTTGCAACGTTTAGTTATTTATTATTAATTTAGGTAATTATACTTAAATAACCTTATTTAAGTTTAATTACCAACAAATAAGTAATATCTTCGGGCAGTGGTATCGTCTGTTTTGTGTTGTAACAAAAATATTATGAATAGAGCTGAGCAACAATCATGTTATTTGATTATTAATATTTGTTGTAATTTTTCTTACATTTTGTTTTTTTGATCTAGGTCTATCAATATTAAAAAAAAAACTTTCCAGTTTCTACCAGCTATAAATGTATTAGCTCATAATGGGCTAGCGCCATCTGCTTTATGTCACCGCGAAAAGCAAGATGCTGCGACCCGGTAGTGGGATATAATATAACTTTTATCTTGACTTTGTGCCTTAACTAAGCGAATAATTACCACAGAGAAATATTTGTATTCGAAATGACGAAAAAAAATATTAAACGACTATTATGGTTTTTTTTTCTCATCGGTCTATATCACATGTTTTGACCCAATAAAACTGTTACTACGGAGAAATATTTTAATCTACATCTCTATGTTAATTCAGTGAGAGTGTAGCAATAATCACTCGCTTAGGAAATAATCAAGTTTTTACTTTCATAGTTGAAAGCTCTTCTCTATGACGCAATAAAATTAGTATGACCAAATTACCAATGCCTTAAGACTATGGTGAGTGTTTATTATCATTCGGCTGAGTTGACATTTCGTAACTAAATACCTTTATGATGTTCGGAAGCCAAGATTTGTCGTACAGTTGACAGCAAATTGACAGTTACATTTCTGTTGCAACGTTTAGTTATTTAAGGTAAATGAACAGATGTATATAGGTATAATGAAATGAAATTAAAATGTTTTATTCAAAGTAGCGCAGCAACTGCGGCTTTATGAACGTTTTTAAATCCTATTTAGAGGCTAAAAATTCCACCCATGCCGGGATTCGAACCCGCGACCTCTGGCTATCCGTGCTAGCGCTCTTTCCAACTGAGCTAATGGGCGAATGGGTGGAATTTTTAGCCTCTAAATAGGTTTTTAAAATTTTCCTTAGCACGGGTTAGTGCATTAAAAATAATATAATTTATGAACGTTACAAGTCAAACTAGGTGTCCATTTCAAAATTTAGATCTTTTGGTTTTGGAGAAAGAATGGTCAAGAAAACTCCAAGCTTAGTCTTTATAAGTAGGTACTGCATCCTTAGACCCTCGGACTAAGAAGTGCATAAGAAACAATAGCTACTGTAAATTATTATTGACTTGCAAAAGGTTAGGTACTATATAGGTAACTTACGTTATTTAAGCGTTTACGTTTATTTAAGGCGCTTAGAGGCGCTAACTAGCGCTACCAATAGAATAAAAATCAAAACTTGTTTTATAATACGTTTATATCTAAAAGTGAACATGAGAAATCTTAACAACTGTGATAACTTAGATTTAGAACGTACAATCTAGAACCTAGGATCAAGAATCAAGGACTTTAATCGATTTCCGCTAAAAACGGTTAAAGTCCTACGATATTTATACTACATTCTAGGCTGTACCTATGTTCTAAACACAGTTACCACAGATATTAAGATATCTCATGTTCATTTTCAATACAAATGTATTATAAAACAAGTAATGATTTTATTCCATTAGTGACGCTAGTTAGCGCCCCTGAGCGCCTTAAATAAACGTAAACACATAAATAATGTAAGTAAATACTGTAGTTTCCAGTCAACGCCCCTAAGCGCCTTAAGTTATATGATTTAGAGTAAGGTTTGAGGTTGAAGAAACAATGTAGAGTTTTTGTTATGTCGATAAAGTCGAACGTCGATCAGTGTGCGTGTTTTTACATCACTTTACCCTCCGCTTCTACCATAAGATCCGTGAAGATATAATGAGGCGCGAGTAATGCAGCACACTTTTTGCAAAACGTGCTTATTTAGATGAGAAAGATTATAAATAGGTCCTACAGTGAGCAGCATCAAACGGCTGATGATGATGTTCAATTTATACTACTTTTGGTTTTAGAAAAGAGTTAAGAAAATTAGGGGTATACTATTTTTCTTAACTCTTTTCTAAAACCAAAAGTAGTATATTGGACATCATCATCAACATCGGCCGTAAATAGGTTTTAAAAATTAGGGGTTCTAAATTTGATTTCTTGAATTTGAAAAGACTAAGTATGGTTTTTTATCTATGTTTTCTCTGCTATTTTGTTATTTTCAATGTAATAGTTTGACCAACTCTGGCTGAATGTATCAATTTACAAGCTGTTAATTTTCTAGCATGCTTATTTTGTTAATTTAATGTATTAGCCTCACCAGCTCTGGCTGAATGTACCAATTCACAAGCTGTTAATTCTCTACCATGCTTATTTTGTTAATTTCAATGACCAGCCGAGGCCGAATGTACCAATTCACAAGCTGCAAATTCTCTACAATGCTTGTTTATTTTGTAAGCACATTCTTTTTTGTAAATCAAACAACATGCACATGTCACACTCGTTTTTACGCTGCGCGAGGTCGTTGACATATTCAACATTTTTGTTGCTTTTTTCTTCCTTTTTACATTAGCCGCGATTCCATGTTTTCGCCATGTGCTTGCAGTCTTTCTTTAGCTCGCAGCCGTGTGAGGTCCATTGTCTCTCGGGTTTGTATTAATAATATAATTTTGTGATTAGCAAAATCACATTAGTAAAGTAAAGTCTATACCGATATCAGCCCTGCTGGGGTTACGGGTCTCATCCTACAACGCAGGAAGGTTAGGCCATACTCCACCACGGAGGGCGAAGTCCGGGTTGGTGGAGGATTGTAAGACAGCGGCGGGCCTTAGTCAAAAGTTATCAAGCCGCCCATAAGGCCTCTGACATGGCTTAACGACTGACATTACAAGACAGCCGGCATCGGACAGTACTATAGTAAGAGTGCATAACAATGCTCCCATAGTAAAGTTATATACAAGCTGTCCACCGTTCTCTACGATACAGGCTGTTTCTAGTATAGGAACATTGATTAATTCATCTTAATTTTACTGTAATCGCGTCAAATGGTCAATGAGCTACTTAATTAGCTTAGTTCTACTTAGATGCTTTTCTTTTTCATATTGCGACCAACAATACACCAAGTTTGACAGTATGAGAAATATGGGTTAATAATAATAAATTTAAGATAAGATAAGAATATAATTTTAATTTAGCTAAAGGTCTGCGCAGACGAGGGACTCCCCGAGGGACAAAAGTCCCTGAATCGTAAAAATGTTCTCCGAGTACTTGTCGCGAACTCAACGCCTACGGTGTGCGTGACCGCACACCGTTTTGTTCCCCGGAAATTGAGTGAAGCGTACGCTATGGAAACAAATATTCTGAGATTACATTGTGTTGTATAATTTACATGAAGTTGAAAAAGAAAAGGCGTTTTAAAAGTAAACACCAAACTTTTGTCCACTCAGGTCTCTCGAATATGTCCTCGGTAACTTGAGGGACATCTTGTACGGGGTACTTTTAGTCCTTCGTGTGCGTTATTCGATACAATTCAGACGAGACGAGACGTTTGCGCAGGCCTTTATAGAAAATCTATATCGTCGGACAAAAAAGTACCCGGGGGATAGTCCCTCGTTTGCGCAGGCCTTAATCGCCAACCTCCAGTCGTGAAGAGGCACTGAAGGAAGAATTACTAGTAGCATTTTTTTGTGTCGGCCCATTCTCAGTGACGGGCTCACAATATTATGCGAATAACGGGTATCTCCCTGCGTCGTGGATATTAACAACATATTCTCAAGGGCTCTTTGCCGAATAATAAACGGTTGTCAAGATAAATGGCCGCCTTGCGCTGATAAGAGCCACTTGAATGTCTACACCTTTTTGGTCGCATCGCAACCGCAGCGAGCAAGCAGCGAGGCCTAATTTGTTTGCATTTCTGCTGCGGAAAATAAAATTTCTGCCTTAACCCAATGGCGTTAAATCCAAATTTGATTACTTGGAGTTTAACTTAGGTAGGTACTAACCGAATCTCCAGTTATTAGTGATTAGATTACATCTTTCCAATAAAAGCTGTAATGTTTTTTTCCGGTTCGGAATGCTAATAATGATTATGTAAATTAGCTGTCTACTTAATTAAAACATCCGATCATTGAAAGCTGAAGAGGCTGGTTTTAGGCACTATCTATATTTATGAAATTCCCTGTGTTAAAAATTATTTCTTCTTCTTCTTCAGCCTATAGGTATTAGTCCACTGCTGGACATTGCCCTTCCCTAATGAGCGCCATAGCGCAGGGTTGTGCCATCATTGGGGGGTAATGCCCATAATAAAAATAGTTTAAGGTAACAGAATTTATTGATAGTAACTTGCAAATAAATTGAGGCTTCTGCTTTTTTTAATTAACTCAAAAAATATCTCATTACTTAATGAGATGTTTTTTGGATGATTGCCTAAAACATATTTATTTTATCTAAGTGTTAAATAAGTGCAATTTTTGTTGCAAAGTGGCCCGTAGTAACTGAGTAGAATGCACACGTATAAGTGTCGAAATGTTATCGAATGTACGCTAAGAATTTTTTTTTTAATTAGATAGACTATGACTTGATTAATTTATTTTTCTTCAGTCATTAAGTATTTTACTATTTTGTATAATTTAATCTAAAATTATGGGAAGTAAGAAAGAGAGTAAACTAGTGTGTCGTTGATGAAGCGAAATAACTCTGTCAGAATTGTACCAAATTGCCAAGAAGTCTGTGCCTACCTGTCCGGAATACAGGCGTGAGTGCATGATGTACAGCGCGTTTCTAGCAAGCTTATTAAAACCTCCATGTAGGTGCACAGTGATTCGAGATGTAAGAAAACATACCAATGACGAGTAGAGGAACATCGAAACCGATCCTCCACCAGAGGTTCCGGCATTTTGACCCCTTGCCATCCTCATCCGCTTCAGTTTTCTGTAACAATGAAAATGAAACTATACTGCCCTGCAAAACTAAGTACTACAGCTTTAATTTTCTTTTAATTCTAAACTACCGTGTCTTAAAAGAAGGTTGCACACTATGAAGTTTTCCTAAACAAAATTATACCTTTTTCGTATCCTTTTTACTACAAAAGTAGAGTTTTGTGCACTTAAAACTAGTTTTATTTGTAAATATCAAATTACATGTGTATAAAATTACATTTTTGTTAGTTGATATTTATTTGTAATTCATATGCTAAGAAAGCGACTTTGTACAGTTTTTGTCATACGAGTATAATCAAATAGAAAAAAAACCTGCAATAAAAAAAAAGTTGGGCAATATTAAAAGGGTGGTACTTAGTTTTGCAGCTCGGTGTAGTTAAATTACGAAGAAAATAAATATTTCACGAGCAACTGAAATTTGCAAAAATGTTGTTTGATCATTATACAATTACTTTGGTCAAATCATCCCCCACGGGACAGGCATAGCCTAGTGTGGGGGTCTGTACCTATATGATGTACTTTTTTATATGGCAATAAACGTTTTAATCTTTTTTTTTATCGTAAATAAATGAGGCCCCAACAAGGGGTCATCTTTACTAATCTGATTCATCATCATTCTTTTGACACCCACTGGAGCACATATCCGAAGCTTCTAGGTCTTACGCCAATAATCCGATTGATCATTAGAAAATTAGAAAGTGATCACGTTCCTAACGGGCACTTACTAAATATTGACAATAGTTAAAATAAATAAATTAAATTAAATAAAATAGCCTTTATTTTCACTCTCTTAGATAACACTATAGCAGGAACTTGATTTGGTTAGTAGGTATGTTAATTTCTTAGAGCTACAATATTAGTTAACAATTCGTTAATAATTTTAAAAACTTATCAACTTGAGAGTGCCCATAAACGGGTGTAGGCCTCCTCCATCTGAGTCCAGGTGACTCTATCACGGGCAGTGCGCGTCCAGCATCTGCCCGCTACCCTAACAATGTCGTCACTCCAGCGTAGTCGCGGTCGTCCTCGACCTCTGTCGCCGTTTCTAGGGTACCAGTGCGTGACTCTTTCGCTCCATCTATCGTCTGTAGAGCGGACTACGTGACCTGCCCATTTCCATTTAAGTTTTGCAGCTGTTTGTAGAGCATATTTAATCTTTGTTTTTGCCCTAATGTCCTTTATTCGCTTTCTGTCTCGGAGTTTTATACCTAACATGCTTCTTTCAGCAGCGCTTTGAAAAACTCTGATTTGACGTTTCTGTTCTTTTGTTAGTGTCCAACATTGACATCCGTATATGAGCGTTGGTAATATGCAGGAATCCATTATTTTAGTTTTAAATGTGATTGGTAATCTGCTCTTAAACACTTCCTTAAGTGACCAGTATTTCCTCCAAGAGGTTGATATTCTTTTTGATATTTCTTTGTTCATAGAGTCCTTAAAGGAAATAATTCTGCCAAGATAGACGTAGTCTTCCACATATTCTAGTTTTGAGTCACCGATTGATGTAAGTGTCTGTGGACCGTTCGTTATAAGTTTAGTCTTGTCCGGATTAATTTTTAAGCCATATTGATTACTTGATTTGTAGAGTTCCAGTAGCATACCTTTTAGAACTTTTGGGGTTTTCTGCGAACAGTACTAAGTCATCCGCAAATCGGAGGTGAGAAAGTAATTTTTAATTTATGTTAATTCCTTTATTTTCCCAATTCATTTCCCTGAATATGACAATAGTTACGAATGAATAATATTTTAAAAAACCTATTTAGAGGCTAAAAATTTCACCCATGCCGGGATTCGAACCCGCAACCTCTGGCTATCCGTACCAGCGCTCTACCAATTGAGCTCAATTGGTAGAGCGCTGGTACGGATAGCCAGAGGTTGCGGGTTCGAATCCCGGCATGGGTGAAATTTTTAGCCTCTAAATAGGTTTTTAAATTTGTTCCTTAGCACGGGTTAGTGCATTAAAAATAAAAATAGTGTAATAATATAATTTTAGTTTTACTTACATAAATATTAATCCATAATTATTAACGTCATAGAAAAATTATAATGAAAGCGTTGCAATATTGAAAAGGATGAGTAGGTACCTGACAAACATCTTGTAGTATTCCCATTTACCGTCACCACGCAAAGAAGAACAACCAAATGAATTATTAAAAAAGACTTAGGAATAATATTCTCCTAATAGTTCCAATGATACCAAAAATACTACTTAATAATACCTAACAAAATTGCTAGGTAGGCCAGCGTGCGTGACTAAACTTTCAAACGAGCTAAAATAACGTACTATTGATCAAACCTTCCACAGTTCCACTCAAGGTCAACGTAACCTTACGCCACCGACCTTCACCATTTGACCTTTGTGGAAACTGAGCTGAAATCTTCAAGGACGGCTCAAGGGTCGCTATTCCCTAATTCAATTCATGAGAAAGGTTTACTACTCGCTTCGACGTAGAAATGACGACCTCTGTGGCGTAGCGGTAGCGCATTGCCTACCATGCAAGAGGTCCCGGGTTCAAATCTCCGCTGGGAACAAAAAAAAACCCCGCAGGTCTTGGATGTTTACAAATACAAAATATTTATTGATACAACCAAAATTATTCTTACATACACTTTTGCTGGGATTCCCTACATGTTTGTGATGTCGTTGTTTCTGGTTCCCACGACACAGGGTATCCTAGTGTGGGGCCAGAAGCAATGTATGTAAATGTTGTTGTTAAAAAAAAAATATAAAAGCTAGTGTGTTTATTTCGAGAAGTCTTTTCTGTATTAGATCTACATGGAGAAAAATCAAGAGAAAAAGGAGAGGCTCTTAGCGATAAGACCGCCAATTGTATAACATTACTTAGATTTAAGAATCATGGTTGTAATATTTTTCTGGTTGTGCAATAAAGAGTTCTCTATCTATCTATCTATCTATCTAAATCGGAATCAATTAAAATCAAAGAGTTTTATTCAAAATAACACAGAAACTATGAACATTGCAAGAAAAACTGGGTGTGCATTACGAAATCTAGGTAATTTTGGAGAACTCACAGCACTCTCGCTGCTCTCAGAGTTAAATCTGAAGTCCTTCGTTTCTCTCAGGATTCAATATAGCACCCGTGACATAAAACAATGGCACCTTGGTGTATAAGACATCTATTAAGACATAGATGAAGAAATATTTTTTTTAAAACCTATTTAGAGGCTCAAATTCCGCCCATGCCGGGACTCGAGCCCGCGACCTCTGGCTAACTGTACCAGCACTCTCCCAACTGAGCTAATGGGCAAGTGCCGGCATCAGCAAAATTTTGAACCTCTTTACAATATTTTCTGTTTTATTTACAGGCAGCGACACCAGCGAACCAGAGATTCACCGGCATGGGCGGAATTTTTAGCCTCGAAATAGGTTTTTAAAATTGTCCTCAGCACGGGTTAGTGCAACAAAAAGAATATAATCATATAAATTTTTTGAGTACATTAGGATAAAACGATATTAAAACTGTAGTACTTAGTTTTGCAGGACAGTGTATAATAAACAAAAACTAAATTACAAACGCGTCGTACAAAGGCATTTGTATGAAAATTGTAAACTAATTAGTCCTAAGTCAGGTAGATATAAGGTCCGCATACTAAGGGAAAAGGATGTAAGACTTAACTAGATTGGGGTTCAGAGAGACTTTAGAGCTATCTAGACAAGAATTTGATCTGAATTATGCTAAAAGTTCCGTAGAAATGTATAAGGGGAAAATTTATTTACAGAATTTCTGGGTTTTTGAAGAGTAGGTAATTTAAAAACCATCAGTGAATAAAGAGACATAAAAATTGAATCCTTTTAAGTGACTAGAAAAGAAATTTATAACAATTACATAAACCATCTATAATATAAAAATTAATTCCTGAACGGCTGAACCGATTTCGCTAATTCTTTTTTTAGAATATTCCTTGAAGTACGAGGATGGTTCTTATGGAGAAAAAAAAAAGAAATAACTAATCGTGTGTGTGGTATCAGGAGATGGACGTAGGTGGGAGAATAGAAATCACATCTTAGTTGTAGTGTGTCCTCGTGTATTGTATGAAGTGAACTTAAATAACATTGTGCATTTGCTTATATTCTATGTTAAGTGCTGGCTAAACATAAAGTGCAAGTTATTGTAATAATGAGGCTACACGCCTACTACACCTACCCCGAAAGACCATAACGTGAGGCGGTACGAAGTTCGCTAGGTCAGCTAGTTTTATAATAAAATTTAATACTTTTAACATGGCAAACTCGAAAAGAAAGATAGCTGAATTGGTTGCCAACCTCTGAGAGACACATGAAAGAAGAAGTTATGACGTCCGTTATCAATAAATAAATTAGATTGTAACATATTGACATAGTAAGTTAAGTTAGCTATAGAGCATGTAAAAGAGTTTAAAACTTAGAAAATTTTAAAATACCAAACAGTCAAAAGCTGTTCTATTGGCATTTTGCTGCTGAACATTTTGGAATTTTCTACTGACATTTTTAGAACTTTCTCTTCCTCAATGTGGTTGGTATTTTTTTCCACCCAAAAGACTGGCAGAAATGATTTTAGTCTTAACCGAAACTGTATTTTTTAATTAAGTTATAGTTATATCTGGCACGGTTAGCCAGATGTCGCGGGTTCGAGTCCCGGCATGGGTGAAATTTTTAGCCTCTTCATTGGTTTTTAAGTTATATTTTACCAAAACGTTCAACTAATTTTCAGGTATAATAATTTTTACTTATTACACATATATAATTTTAAATCTGCAATGATATAATGTAAACTTAGAATTCTTGTTGTTTTTATCTCTTTGCTTCAGTATTCGAATAAAAACTCTCTACGACCACATAGTCTTACATACAAATATAATACCTCAGAACCCTTAGTTTTTTGTGTTCATCCCGCGCCTACTCCGCCTCTTAATCCAGCTTTACAAAAAGGAAGGCAGTTATGGAAGGTCAAATGGCTTACCCTTAGGCTTTCCAGGGCACTTAGACCTTGAAATTTAGTCTTTATTTATTGAGCCCTAATGTCGGCCTTTTCCTTGAAAAGATTTTTACGAGCTTACCTTGAACCTGAATGACCTCACTAAGAAAAAATACTGTAGAAAGATAAGCTCAAATAAGATTTTCGTCACCCTAAAGACTTGTTAGGGACCAAATTCCTTTAGAGACCAAAAGCTTAATTAAATACTAAAACGCTGGCATCGCCTGTCGACGATTATGCTTCTCAGTTTCTCATAGAGACGCCGCAGTTCGTAATAATTTCCAATTATTCTATGTTTTTGATAATATATAGATAGAGAATACTTTATTGTAACTGTATTGTAATAAACGAAGAATAATTCGAATATATAATATATTTGAATTATTCTTCGTTAATTACAATACAGTTGTATACAGTTACATACAACACAGGGTCCACACTCTAATGCGCTTAATTAGGGCGCCATTCTTTGCAGGTGGATAAATACTAATGTTTAAATATTGATATATATATATATATATATATATATATATATATATATATATATATATATATAAACACTAGTATTTATCCATCATTAGGATCTGTTAATTATTAACAGAATAATGACTAGAATTAGGTTATTCTGTACGTAATACAGAGAATAGTGTAAAGAGGTTCGAAATTTGACTGACGACGTGAGTCGCCCATTGGCTCAATTGGTAGAGCGCTGGCACGGATAGCCAGAGTTTGCGGGTTCAAATCCCGGCATGGGTGAAATTTTTAGCCTCTAAATAAGTTTTTAAATCCTGTTATACAGCTCAGAACGTCATCATAGGAATAAACCGAAGATAAAGAAAATACTCAAGTGACGTCCGCGCCACCGAGGCCGTCAAATCATTAAGAAATATATTAATAATATATTTCTTAATGATTCGCGATGATCTTATACATTGAGGGCCTTAGGGCCGTTTTCTCCATTTGCTGCGCAAAACTGGATTTCATAATCCGGATCATGCTTGAACGAAGTTAAAAAAATAGATTTATGACCATCCGATTTCTCCCGTAACTTTTTGATCTATACTATTTTTATTTTAATGCACTAACCCGTGCAAAGGAACAAATTTAAAAACCTATTTAGAGGCTAAAAATTTCACCCATGCCGGGATTCGAACCCGCAACCTCTGGCTATCCGTGCCAGTTCGAATCCCGGCATGGGTGAAATTTTTAGCCTCTAAATAGGTTTTTTGATCTAGTTCACGAAATCTAGTTCTAGTTACAGATTAGACCAAAAACGCTAAGATTTGAGGGTTTATTTTTTTATTTTGAAACGCAGCTGTCTAAAATGTCGAGAATTCTGTGATATTTCCGGTTATTCTGTGTAATTTCATAAACTTTTTCGGCAATTTTGAATTTTGTTTCTGGCGCGGTTTGTTTTGTGCGAAATAAATTTTGAACGGCTCTCATGAAAGATGATGTTAAAACGAAAAAGAGATCCAATATTCACCAATAGTGAAAACAATATTTGGTAAAGTAAAACCTTTGACGTCTTTTGGCAGCTGATATCTGACATTTGTCTGACTGTTAATCTGGTTTTAGAAGCTAATCGTCCAATATCGGCCGTTCAGAGACTTCAGTTTAAACTTTGGTTTAAGATGTTGGAGAAATCCAAATTTAAAAACCTATTTAGAGGCTAAAAATTTCACCCATGCCGGGATTCGAACCCGCAACCTCTGGCTATCCGTACCAGCGCTCTACCAATTGAGCCAATGGGCGACTCACCGGCATCAGTGAAATTTCGAACCTCTTTACACTATTTTCTGTATTACGTACAGGCAGCGACATCAAGCTTAAGCAAATTGCATTACTTACAGCCCCGACTACCTACTTTGCAGTTAGGTTTAACATCGGAACGATATCACTGTACCCACATGATTACACTATTTTTATTTTTAATGCACTAACCCGTGCTAAGGAACAAATTTAAAAACCTATTTAGAGGCTAAAAATTTCACCCATGCCGTGAGTCGCCCATTGGCTCAATTGGTAGAGCGCTGGTACGGATAGCCAGAGGTTGCGGGTTCGAATCCCGGCATGGGTGAAATTTTTAGCCTCTAAATAGGTTTTTAAATTTGTTCCTTAGCACGGGTTAGTGCATTAAAAATAAAAATTGTGAAATCCAAATTGTTATTGTAATCTCGATTAGGAGTCCAAAACCGGATTTAGCTTGCCGTAATCTAGATTATTAATAAAAAGTCAGTTCACTAAAAGCGCTGTTAAAGTGGCCTTGTGAGATGCTTATAATAGGTCCAAACAAAAACGTCATTAATAAAACAAAATCCCCATTATAACTGTGCTATAAACCTGCTATAACTTAAAGTTGATGTGGCTTTACTTTAAATCTACTACAAACTTATTATAAGCGATATTTTAATCTGTGATTGCAAAACCACAGATTACAAAAGTATACATTTGTCAAATTATTGTTTGTTTGAAGTGTAAGTATACAGGGTGTCTCATTTAAATCGGTCAGCATGGGAAAGTCTGAAACTTTAAGACATACGAAGATCTGTTCTGAGGAACCATGTCATCGATTTTAATAACAAGAAAAACTGTATTCATATATTTTAAAAAACATCTGTACTGCGTTCGGGAATCGAACCCGGTTGTTTTGAAAAAAAAAAACTTCCATCGATCAAACACTAACAGTCAATTGAAAAGCCCACTTAAAATAAATATGTAGATACTTATTTAAAGATTAAGATTGTTACCTAAACGTGTTGAATATTGTATTGAAAAAGGCGGCTGTCACTTCGAGCACCTACTAAAATAAATTAAAGTATGTGAAAACAATGCATTTTATTCATTTTAGACATCATGTTTCATATAGACATTTACTGTTTAAGACCTACACAATCGATATCTAAATAGAAATAGTGTAGGTTATTTTTTTAAAACCACCGGGTTCGATTCCCGAACGGAGTACAGATGTTTTTTAAAATGTATGAATGCAGTTTTTCTTGTTATTAAAATCGATGACATCGTTCCTCAGAACAGATCTTCGTATCTCTTATAGTTTCAGACTTTCCCATACTGACCGATTTGAATGAGACACCCTGTATACTTTGCTTTACATATAACAAGCTCCCTTTTGTACTTACTTAATATTTCCTGTAAAATGTCTTTATGTGCAATAAAGTAAAGTAAGGAATATACCTAACTATTCAATGTTAATAATGTGCCAAACAGGCAAATACCAGTGGGACGTAGGTATCGTTGTCGTTATCAACCCTTGTATGTCTCCACTGCAGGAGCACGGGTCTCTTCCTGCATCGCAGGAAGGCTAAGCCATACTCCACCCCTGGGGCCAAGTCCGGGTTGGTATATTTCTAGTAAAACACTAATAATATTATATACACAAATAAAGAAATATTTTACAGAATGTACAAGAGCAACAGCGTGTACATAGGTGAGCTTATTGCCACAGAAACTTCTTCCAACCAACTCGAAAGGAGTTAGACTCTATTGACACTTCTAGATGAATAAAAAAAACATACTGATACCGGGTCATAGTTTTGCATTCTTGAAAACACTTCGATTCAAAACTAAAGTTCAATGACTAGTTCTGTTTTATTTTGTTTTCACGTTTTTTTTTGGTCTTATTGCTGCAATAAAAGTAATAATTAGTTAGTTCACCTTGGTAAAATTTTGACACAGACAAGGCGACATCTTAACACGTTTGCATATTACACACTGATTGCGAATTATCACAGAATTACGATGTGTTTTAAAATTTATAGATTCGTATTCGATTAGGTGTATTCGTCATATCAAACTACTATCTGCATTTCACTAAAAACATTGACTTTATCAGTAAACTTCATCGATTAGTGATAGACTTTGTTTGCACGAATTTTAAATTGTAAGGTTCCGACCTTACGACCTTGCGGTAGTAGCACAGCGTAACTTCACCGGCCTCTCGATCGGGAGGTCGTGTGTTCGAATCCCGTAGGTACTTACCAATGACTTTGCTCCCTATGTTATGTACAATTTGTCAAGTTATAGTAGCAATATCACTATTTAAAAAAACATATTTAGAGGCTAAAAACTCCACCCGTGCCACAGATTAGATAATCCGTGCCGGGACTCGAAACCGCAACCTCTGGCTAACGGTGCCAGAGGTCGGCGGTTCTAGTCCTGGCATGGGTGTAATTGTCCTTAGCACGGGTTAGTGCTAAGGACAATTTTACAATTTTGCACAAACTGCCTTGCTTCGCAAGGCACGTTAAACAGTTGCTGCCGGCTGCCGATGATAGATGGCAGTCGTTACGCCAAGTCAGAGGCCTTAGGGCGGTTGAAAAAGTTTTCTAATAGTAAGACCAGCGACTAGTCTTGCAAGCCTCTACCAATCCAGACTTGACCCCAGTGGTGGAGTATGGCCTATAGCTTCCTCAGGAAAGAGACCCGTGCCCCTCAGTGGGGACATAAAAGGTTTATGATGAATGAACTTTTAGCTTTGACCTATTGGGGGTTTTCCTGGAAACCCGACCCATGCACAGTGTTCAGTAATTATGAATTTGTGTTCTGTACGTCATAGTAGCAATACCACACGCTAATCGTGAAGGAAAATGTTGTAAGGAAACCTGACAGTCTGAGGTGTTCAAATACGTCTGCGCTTGATATTGCCATCGTCCCACTGCAGGGCACCAGCCTTCTCTCAGAGAGAGACTATGGTCTTAATAACCACGCGTGCCCACCCCGGATTGGCAATTTCAAGCGCCGAGGTATTTGAATACCTCAGACGCTCGGGCTTCCTCACGACGTTTTGCTTCATCTCACTTCAACTTTTTCTCGTACTACGCTGTTATTAACAAGAAAGCGTTCCCTCTAAAATACTCAACAAAGGCAGTCCAAACTCTTAAATATAATGTAAAGGAAAATCATAATAGTGTTTATATAATAATGTTTGATTAAATTACGACATACCTACCTTCAGTACAAAAAAAATTGTTTACTCAGTCAGTCAATCGGTCGGTCCGTCAGTCGGTCGGTCGGTCGGTCGGTCGGTCGGCAGTCGGTCGGTCGGTCGGTCGCTCAAAATTAGTTACCTAGGGCTATAATTATAAAAGAATAATTATATCTTATAAATATATAAATCAATATTCATAGAGATATTACACAGATATGCTAACTCATAAATACATAGATAACATCCAAGACCCGAGACAAACTAGAAAAGTTGACCCTTCCGGGGATCGAACCTGAGACCTTAAGTTGTACAGTCAGTGTGCCAAACCGCTGCACCACCTAGGCCGTCAAATAAATAAATATATTTATAAAAGACATTGTTTTTTAAAGACAATCGTATAATTGTTGACTAAAACTTACCATGCCCTTGTAACTCCTTCTCGAAGACACCATCCTCCTGATTCCTTCTACACTCACTGGTAGACCTTCAACCATTGTTTTGTCACTCGATTACAATTGTATAATATTCTACGGTCAGAAGCGAAAACTAATTAAGTTTAAAGTCCTATTCACGTCCACTTAGCCAATTAACTCCAACAATAATGAAGTTTATGTGGAACGAGTAAATCAAAGGCACTACTGGTGGTGTGGTGACTAATGTGGCTAAAAGGAAATAGGAGAAACCCGGTGAAACAAACGCACTAATGACCCTGATTTGTTATCTCTTTACGTCTTTGGCAGTTAGCCAGAAGTCGCGGGTTCGAGTCCCGGCATGGGTGGAATTTTTAGCCTCTAAATGGGTTTTAGAAATTGTCCTTAGCACGGGTTAGTGCATTAAAAAGAATATAATCTGTACATTATGTCCGCGGGTTACTAAAAAAATATGGTTGATTTTGCTGACGCTACCTACCCCAAAAGATAGCTCTGAATGTACACACTGTTGAGACTCAAATTGGATGCTCATTCAATTGTCTTATCATTAACTCCACAGAACATAAAAATACTCTTTTTTATGTTGTGATTAATTCAGTATGTCCGCACCGAGGGCTACGGGTCTCTTCCCTAAGGAAGGTATAGGCCATACCTCACCCCGGGGGCTAAGTCTGGATTTGTGGAGTTCAATTAACTGTTGAGACTCAAATTGGATGCTCATTCAATTGTCTTATCATTAACTCCACACAACATAAAAATACTCTTTTTTATGTTGTGATTAATTCAGTATGTCCGCACCGAGGGCTACGGGTCTCTTCCCTAAGGAAGGTATAGGCCATACCTCACCCCGGGGGCTAAGTCTGGATTTGTGGAGTTCAATTAACTGTCGATACTATATATTTATCCGAAAACAAACAGTCTTACAAATGAACAATTTTATTGTCTTATAAAGAAATAGACCTACCCTTGAGAAATAACTATATTATATTATTTTTGTTGCACTACCCCGTGCTAAGGACAATTTGAAAAACCTATTTAGATGCTAAAAATTCCACCCATGCCGGGACTCGAACCCGCGACCTCTGGCTATGGTTGGCTAGATACTAGGGGCTGCAAGTGATGCAAATTACTTCAGCCAGATGTCGCTGCCTGTAAATAATACAGAGAATATTGTAAATAGGTTCGAAATTTCGCTGATGCCGGTACTTGCCCATTAGCTCAGTTGGGAGAGCGCTGGCACGGTTAGCCAGAGGTCGCGGGTTCGAGTCCCCGCATGGGTGGAATTTTTAAATTATGTTTTTGTCCAGTTCTTCCTCCAAAACGATCAAATGTTTTGAAACGGACACTTATTCTAGCATGTAGGTACCTACCGTTCTAAACTTAAAAATTATTTACATTGTATTTTGTATTCTATCATTGTACCGTGTTATTTTAATTCAATCTATTCATTTTAATTCAATTCATTTCAATAAGACGAAGTTTCTGTGCTACTTTGCATAAAACTGTTTTTGTTAGGTATATTCCATTTAATAATAATAGATTAGATTAAAAATGCACATTAATACTCTTTATTGCACGCTATACAAAAATAATAATAGCAACTTCCACCAAATAATGATAACTCACACACCCACTTGTGTTATCCTTATTCGACACAGCACAATTACTTGTCCTGTTTTCGACTGCTTTATGTTCAAATTGCGTCACAATTAAATGTAATAAGGTAGAAACAACGAGATAGGAAACGTTTTAGTTTTCCCGTTAGTTAGACCTGAGATTTGGTGGAGTATGGTCTAACCTCCTGATGAAGGAAGAGACCTGTACGACACAGCAGGCACGCGTTGGCCCTTTACGGCCTACGTATGAAAGCAGCAGCGACGACCCGCCATTTTTTGATTACTTTTTCTCCTCGATCCGTAAGGGGCAGAGGTGCAGTTAAACATTTTACGTTTATCTCTAATTAAACATTATACAGTCCACTCTCTCTCTCTCTCTTTATTATCAACTGGCCTATCTAGTGCCCCAGCAGGGAACAAACAAGTGTCGATATCAATTCGATTCGATCAAGACCTGAGATTTCCGCCCTTAGCCTCATATTTGGGCCAATGCAAGTAGTAAGCGCTGCGGCATGTTACCACTTCAGACACTAGGGTTTCCTCACGATGTTTTCCTTCGCCTTTAGCGAGTGGTATTGCTTCTATAACTTTACAAAGTATTACTTCGAAAAAGTTTATAAGTTTAAATTTAATGTTCCCTCATTAAATTGAAACTTATAAACTTTTTCGCTAACCATAATGTCGCTAATTCCACTTATTAAGTGTTAAATATAGTTTAACTATTAATTCTTGTAATGTCATTGTCTAAGGTATTTAAATAAACGGTTATAAATTCGTGGATTTTAAGTTTTATGCTGTGTGGTGTCGGCCTAGAGAATAGCACCAACCCAAATTCTTCCCGCGGGTGTCGTATAAGGCGACTAAGAGACACAAAGCGGGGGGGCAGCAGCGGCCTCTGCAGTACCATAACACCAAACTGCGATCCCCAACGCGCATGCCCAGCGTGGGGATTATGGGCATTACCCCCCAATGATAGCAAAACCTTGCGCTATGGCGCTCATTAGGGGAGGGTTACGTCCAGCAGTGGACTAATATAGCCTGAAGAAGAAGAAGAAGTTTTATTACTATAGAAAAGTATTTAGGTATAAAAAAGAAGTAAAGTCGCCTATACGGTTGCGTAACTGAAATCATACTTTGGCTAAATTAATAAAAACAGATATTGTACGGAATCGGGCGTTACTTCGCGGAAATCCGTAATAACACTAAAATATTTATCTACTCTGATAATACAATACAAAGATTATAAAAAGGAAAACAAAACTCTTATGACAAACATTACGCATAGGCCAAAAATAAAAGTTTTATTACGATACAAGTCTTTTATGGACACCTGTGTCATAATATAACGTTTCAAACATAACGATACACCTATACAACATCCAATCATAAGCTCCAAAAAAATACTTAGCTAAGTTCCGCCAAAAATCCCACATGCACCATGCCGTTAGTTAATGCACCGCCCTCCCTCCCACTTTCAAGCAGAAGCAAGACACGAACACTCCACCACCAACACCTCTCCCAACTTTGACGATCTCTGTGGCGTAGCGGTAGCGCGTCTGCCTACCATGCAAGAGGTCCCGGGTTCGAATCCCGGCTGGAAACAAAAAAAAAGTCCAGGTCTTGGATGTTTACATGTTTGTGATGTCGTTGTTTCTGGTTCCCACGACACAGGGTATCCTAGTGTGGGGTCAGAAGCAATGTATGTGCCAGTATGTAAAATGTTATGTTAAAATGTTAACTAAGTGCATGCTCGGAACTTTTAGCCTCTAAATTGATTTTTTAAATTGTCCTCAGCACGGGTTAGTGCAACAAAAAGAATATAAGTTATGTGAAGTTAAGTGTCATATTAGTTTCGATATTTTTATCACACGAATATATTCGATTCTATCCGATAGCAGCCGAGGTACTCGTATATTCTAAAAGCTAACAGACTGTATTGTTGTAAATACGTATTTTAATAAGTAGAGTTATGGTGGAGAGTAATATTAACTGATCCTACATAAGTGTCATATTAGTTTCGATATTTTTATTACACGAATATATTCGATTCTATCCGATAGTAGCCGAGGTACTCGTATATTCTAAAAGCTAACAGACTGTATTGTTGTAAATACGTATTTTAATAAGTAGAGTTATGGTGGAGAGTAATATTAACTGATCCTACATAAGTGTCATATTAGTTTCGATATTTTTATCACACGAATATATTCGATTCTATCCGATAGCAGCCGAGGTACTCGTATATTCTAAAAGCTAACAGACTGTATTGTTGTAAATACGTATTTTAATAAGTAGAGTTATGGTGGAGAGTAATATTAACTGATCCTACATAAGTGTCATATTAGTTTCGATATTTTTATTACACGAATATATTCGATTCTATCCGATAGTAGCCGAGGTACTCGTACATTCTAAAAGCTAACAGACTGTATTGTTTTAAATACGTATTTTAATAAGTAGAGTTATAGTGGAGAGTAATATTCACTGATCCTACATAAGTGTCATATTAGTTTCGATATTTTTATCACACGAATATATTCGATTCTATCCGATAGCAGCCGAGGTACTCGTATATTCTAAAAGCTAACAGACTGTATTGTTGTAAATACGTATTTTAATAAGTATAGTTATGGTGGAGAGTAATATTAACTGATCCTACATAGGTGTCATATTAGTTTCGATATTTTTATTACACGAATATATTCGATTCTATCCGATAGTAGCCGAGGTACTCGTATATTCTAAAAGCTAACAGACTGTATTGTTTTAAATACGTATTTTAATAAGTAGAGTTATAGTGGAGAGTAATATTCACTGATCCTACATGTCATATTAGTTTCGGTATTTTTATAATACGAATATATTCGATTCTATCCGATAGTAGCCGGGGTACTCGTATATTCTAAAAGCTAGCAGACTGTATTGTTTTAAATACGTATTTTATTAAGCAGAGTTACAGTGGAGAGTAATATTAACTGATCATACAGCGCTATAGTTTTCTATAGCGCTGAAGGATCAGTTAAGATAAGGACGACTTAACTCATGATGAACCCATTATGTCCCCACCGAGGGGCACGGGTTTCTTCCCTGAGGAAGGTATAGGCCAACATGAGGCCAAGTACGGATTGGTGAATGCTTGCAAGACTAGTGGCTGGTCGTACAGTCAGAAGTTTTCGAGTCGACCTAAGGCCTCTGATTTGGCTTAACGAATGCCATCTATGGACGGCAGCCGGCATCAACTGCCTAACATGCCTTGAAGCAAGGAATCGCTCAGAAAAATGCCACTAGCTTAGTCATAGACGGTCACCCATCAATGCACTGAACTCTACCTATGTTGCTTAACCTTCGTGACCGTTTAAGGTCACTCAGGCATAGTTATATATTAAACGGGTCAAATCGCGATTATTTATTAGGTAAAACGTAATTACCTGAGTCTACCCGTGACCACGGCAACTGTAACGCTGCCGAAACGTCGGGAAATAAGGTAATTACGTTTTACCTAATAAATAATCGCGATTTGACCCGTTTAATATATAACTATGTACGAGTATCGCGAAACATTAAGAAATAGGTACTGTCACTCAGACAGCTGGGGCTACGAGCGATAAGGGTGACTTAACAACTAAACTGTAAAGGTCGACGTGTTGTCGACAGTACTGACCAAGTTTGTGCAATGGGTTATTGATACTTTTACTACTTGGTATGAATGAAATCACGAGCGACGATATCGAAACACGTTTAAAATATACACGTGTGAGCTGATATTACTATGGATTTCAAATAAAAAGTGTGTTACTATTTTACAACTTCCATATATCACAGTGCGGTCGCAGTGGAATGGCCGCGTTACACACCTTTTTGTAGCCTATATACTTGCCTATATACCTACTGTAGGGCACAGGCCTTCTCTCAAGGGTGAGAATATGGGCATAATCACCACGTGTGCTCTTAATATAAACCCTTTGTCTCCGCTGCTGGGGCACGGGTCTCTTCTTGCATCGCAGGAAGGTCAGGCCATACTCCACCACGGGCCCAAGTCCGGGTTGGTGGAGGATCGTAAGACAGTGGCGGGTCTTACTGGCAGAAGTTATTAAGCCGCTCATAAGGCCCTGAATGGCTTAACTTTAGTGATAAATTTGTATAAAAAAAATTATTGCCTGCCCACACTTCTCGGTTCGTCTCTAGGTCTCCGATCTAGCATTTTTACACCCCATTTTTAATGTTAATTTCAATTTACTCTTATGTGCAAATTATATATGTCAACTTTTACTTTTTAGGTTTTGAATTATTTAGATAACACGGTGTAGGTATAGACCCAAACGGAAAGGTAACTTGCAGACTTGGCCAATATTTCATATTGCGAACATTGTGGTTATCTGAAATATTTACGAGTTAACTCGAGACGTATGTAACAGTAAAAATATTACACAGAAGAACGCCGACCGTAAATCAAACAATTCTTTTTTAAATTTATTTATATTGGGAAGACAAACAGTATAAAAAAAATAAAAATAGTATTATCATGTGGGTACAGCGATATCATTCCGATGTAAAAACCTAACTGCAAAGTAGGTAGTCGGGGCTGTAAGTGATGCAATCTACTTCAGCCAGATGTCGCTGCCTGTACGTAATACAGAGAATAGTGTAAAGAGGTTCTAAATTTCACTGATGCCGGTGAGTCGCCCATTGGCTCAGTTGTATAGAGCGCTGGCACGGATAGCCAGAGGTCGCGGGTTAGAATCCCGGTATGGGTGGAATTTTTAGCCTCTAAATAGGTATTTTTTTAAATTTTCCTTAGCACGGGTTAGTGCATTAAAAGTAAAAATAGTATAATAGTCTAAAAAAGACACCTTAAAAATACAGAAGGCCTACGTTACAAATTTTAAAAAATAAGTCACATTAAAAAATTTAAACACTTAGCTTAAAAAAACGACATTATTACCTACTTAATTATAGCATTAAAATGGAAAGGTTAATGCACCGTCCCCCCTCCCACTTTTTCAAGCAGAAGCAAGACACGAACACACCACCACCGACGCCAAAACTTCTCTGGAAAAATTAGCGACAGGTTTCGCCCTAACACGAGGCATCCTCAGGCTCACAATATGGCCTAATTACATACAATACTAAATTATACATTTGTGAGTTGCGAGAGTGATAGGCTACATTAAATAAGTATTAATACAAAAAACGAAATAAAAATATCACTAAAAACACAAAAAAAAACAAACTGAAATAAAAGGTAACCAACAACTCGACTTCTTCTTCTTCTTCAACCCATAGACACCCAATGCCGAGTGTAGGTCTCTTCCAATGCACGCCATTTATTACGGTCTTGGGCTTTTCGAATCCAGTCCTTTCCTGCCACCTTGACCAGGTAGTCAGTCCATCTTGTTGGTTGCCTGCCCACACTTCTGCGCCCCTCTCTAGGCCTCCAGACCAGTAATTTTACACCCCATCTTTTATCCTGTCTACGGCATATTATATGGCCTGCCCATTTCCCCTTGTTACGGGCAATCACCTTGGCTATGTCAGTTTCGTCCTCCTTCGACTCGGCTCCATAAGCCATGACAACTCGACTGTCCAGCATTAACTAATAAGCAAGCGGGAGTCAAATTCACCAGCTTAGAAGTCAGTGCACTGTCGTCAGGCTGTTGGTTAGTTTATATATATTTTTTTCATCTAAATATTTTCGTCAAACGTTTATGTTCGATGGACTGCAGCGCCCGAGTGGTCCCTTCACTCATCCACTAAGAAAGAGAGGTGTTTTAGAACGCTGTATAAACCATCTCACCACGTAGACGCATAAGGCAAAAGTTTTAATGTGAATATTAATGTAATTGTTATACAGTCGCAGTAGGTTGACCTTTAAATTTTCATTCTAAAGCGACCCGCCATCTCCTAACCAAACGGTCAGTTGTAGAAACGAAAAAAACAATAGTATACTAATAACACATACCTATATTTTTTTACTCAAAGAGAGAGAGGGAGAGTATTTGCTTGATCACCACGCGTGAGTGAAGCAACAACAGGCGCGGTCAGGTGCAGGATGGGTGACTGTCCCGTGACTACCGCTATTGGCTTTTTTTCCGAGCGCTTCCGTGCTTCGCAAGGCACGTTAAGCCGTTGGTGCCCGCTGCCACGTAATGGCAGTCGTTAAGCCATGTCAGCTTCTGATGAAGATAACTTCTGACTGTAAGACCCGCCACTGTCTTACAATCCTCCACCAAACTGGAATTGGCCCCCGTGGTGGAGTATGGCCTAACCTTCCTCCGATGCAGGAAGAGACTCGTGCCCCAGCAGTGGGGACATACATGGGTTGATATCGAATCGAAAATTTAAAGAAAACATATCTACGGAACCCTCTAAAGCACATGGCCCAACACACATTTGACCGGTTTTTTTAACTCTCTCAGGAGTAAACCTTCTGTGGGTACTTGTCTATACTTTGGCGTCAGACAAATAGCACTAATATTTCACACCCTCATGCATTGCCGGTTAATACGTAATATGTACATTATTATGTGTAAATAATAGCACATGTTTGAAGTAAATAATTGCGTTTTGCGATACTGGTTTGGAAGGATTCTCAAATTGTTGCGAAGTTTATTTTACTTAAAACTTCATGTAATCTTTCCAGTTTGATATGACTTTATTTGACTTTATAATACATCGTGCTTAAGTTATTCACATGACAAATGATATTTACTAGACAATTCGTCATATAGACCTCTGTTGCCGAACTAAGCAACAGCCTGTGTTTCGGCAAACAGCGCCACTCCCTCCGGTAACACTTATTTGCCAATATTTATTTCGGTGTTAGTATTTTATAATTTATTGGTTTTCTAGTCAGGTAACTAAACTGTTTTAAATAAGTTAATACTAACAAACATACATAGGTAACTAATACTAACTGTGTAATCTACAAAAAAAGAAAACAATTTGGATTGTTTTATTTGGTGCTAATTAAGAAGCTACGCCTTTGTATCAAATACTTTCTGTTTTTGTGCAAAGAATTTACAATAATAATGAAAGTTGATAGCGGGGACCAGTTTCATAGAAAAATACATACATGGTTTACTATGACCATTCTATGCATTGCTAAGCCGATTAACCCACAGATTAACAAAATCAGACTCTGCTACGCAATGTACCTCGAATTGTCATAATAAACTTTATTACGAATTGAAATGAAATTAAAGGAATTTATGTGCATAGTTTAGTTACACGAGTGCGTCCTATCTCCCTGGCCCCCAAACTAGGATACCCTGTGCTATGGGTAGCCAGGCACTTCCAATTCAGGTCATAGAATAAGTTATATTTTTTTATGCAAAACAGCTTGCCTCTATCTTCTCTGCAATATAAAAATGAATCGCTGAATGTGTCGGTAAACGCAAATCTCCAGAGCAGCTGAACCGATTTCGCTAATTCTTTTTTTATAATATTCCTTGAACTACGAGGATGGTTCTTACGGAGAGAAAAATAAAAAAAAAAATAAAGAATCGGCGGTACGAAGTTCGCTGGGTCAGCGAGTATAATATAAAAATTAATCGCGGAATGTGTTGGTTAGCGCATATCTCCAGAGCAGCTGAACCGATTTCACTAATGATTTATTTAGAATATTCCTTGAAGTACGAGGATGGTTCTTACGGAGAGAAAAAAAAATAAAAATTAATGAAACGACTGAATCGACGGTACGAAGTTCGCTGGGTGAGCTATTAGTACCTACCTATTAGGTATGTATTTTCTGTCCGTTTCATAAGTTTCATTTCAATTTCCCCTTCGGCCACTTTCGAAACCAGTTTCGAAAACAGAATTATTTTTCTTTTTAGGAAACCTGTTTATTAAACTTTAACTTTGACTTTAACCTGATAAAGAAAAATTATTCTGTTTCCGAAACTGGTTTCCAATACAGAATATAAAATCTTCTTTTGAAACTCCGTCATGGATGAAAGGTACATATGCACAAAACAAATTTTTTTATAGGACAAATGAAATAAAGTGAAAAGGTTTTATTCAAAGTAGCGCAGATACTGCGGCTTAATGAACGTTACAAGTCAAACTAGGTGACCATTTCAAAATCTAGATCATATCGGAGAAAAAATTGGACAAAAAAACTCCAAAGTTTTGAATAATAATAAAAAAATAATAATCTAGATCATATCAGAGAAAAAATTGGACAAAAAAACTCCAAAGTTTTGAATAATAATAAAAAAATAATAATAGCAATTATTACAAGTAACTAAAAAACTAAACAATAATAATAAAGTTAAGACCCTAACGTGTCAAACTACTTATGGTTCGCGCTCATAATGCAGCCTATGTCAGCCCTATTGTAGGGCTCAAACCTTTTCTCTAAGAGAGTGTGTGGGCCCGCGCTATTAATCATTTTAAATAAATAAGCTAATAATCAATCATCATCTTCATAATCAGCCAGTCGCAGTCCACTGCTGGACATAGGCCTCTCCCAAGACACGCCGCTGAGGCAGCCCTGAGACCATGTGGACCGAAGTCAAAGCAAAGCGTGGCAAAGCGGTGAGCAGTGACTGGAAGAGGATAGGCTAATGAAAATATTGTAATTAAAAAGTTTAGAAAATAATAAAAAGATAGGTTTTTCTTTAAAAACTAAGTGCGATATTTTTTTTTAACAGCGCCATCTAACGTCGAGTAGAATAGAAAAAAAGTTTCTCCTGTACGCCACTGTTTGGAAAGGGGCGCTCCTAAAACGACAACAAACAACGAAATTGTGAACTTGACAAAGTTTCTTCTAACACGATAGCAAATCAACAAGCAATCAATCATTACAATATATTGGCATTGGTTTCCCTCTACGTTTTCAAGCAGTAAGTGAATAGCAACTTTCTTGTATTATCTTCTTTTAGCGAGACTTCGTTTACTTGGAATTCCTTGGAAGTATGTTTTAAATTTTAAACTTTATTTAGAAAGCTCGCTACTTAGTAGGTACCTACTAGGTAGTCAGTAAGGGATTTCAAAATACAGATAATAGCTATGTACGTCACTGATGCAGCCAACGTGCCAGCGCCAACAGCATACTTCGTGCAATTGTCAATAGGTTGAACGATCTGGGTATACTTAAATGCAGTTACATCGGAGTGCAACTTTAGTGTAAGTACATGTTATTAAGATAAATGTCACACTCAATAAAAAAACACAAACACAGTACGATATCCAATGAAATAAATAGTGTACATTGAATAAATAAGTTTTGTTGTCTTTGTACTAACATAGTTTAGAAACGCGCGCGTTTGTGTGTGTGGGAATGTGTGTGTCAATGAAGTCAATGAATGAGTTTATTTTAGTATCTTCACGAGTTTTATAATATTATGTGCTCTGGTTTACAATAAAGAATATTTTTATCTGATCTTCAAATAAGGGTGAGAGTGTGGTTTCTGATGGTTCTGTAAAGGTTGATCAGCTGTCCACTGAACCTTTCATTACGAGTATCAGCGTGCATATACGGATTTATACGACAATGACCTCACTCGCATTGACGTATTTATGTGCCCAAGCCGTAGGTAGTTGATTACCGGATCATTCAAATAGTGACCGTGGAGGCTTATGTTATAGTAAGTCTTATTCGAACGGCATAAGAGCGATTATTGGACCTCTCGATGGCTCATCTGAATGATGCTGAGCTGACCGTAGCTAGGGACACAATACACTTCCGCAAAGGATAAAAGAGGCTAATAGGCTTTAGGTGAGCTATTTTGTATGGGTCTCTGACCGTCGGTTTCTGAATTGAGAATTCAACTACTTACAGTCCATTTAGCCTTACTTTTCCAATTTAGTAAACAAGATTCTAACCTCAAAATTTACATTTGATGCCAAAACTAGATTTTTTCTCGCAAGTTCATGAACCGGGTATCTAAAAAGAGTCATTTTCAGCACAAGTTTACAAATCATTTTATAGATGGCGCTTACAGGCGTGACCATAGAAGAACCAGAATTCTGCTGTCAAAATTAATCTGTGCAGAGCAAAATTTGACAGAAGTGTCCATATAGTATTTTCTAAGGTTAACACGAGCTGTAGACATAATTAAAACTGTTTTTATACCAAGAAAGATACACCAATTCATGCGAAGTGTCAAGCACAGGATTCCCTTACAAGAGGCAGGAGTATACAAGCTTGACTGTGAATGTGGTTCCTCGTACATTGGTCAAACGAAGCGTACCATAGCTGAGCGGGTGAAGGAACATATCGCTGATGTGAAACATAAGCGCTCTGGTAGATCTGCAGTCAGCGAGCATACACTTAGCGGTACCAACCACTTTATACATTTCGATAAAGTTAAAGTTCTAGCCCGAGAAGAACGTTTCTTCCCTAGAATGATACGTGAGGCAATAGAGATCCGCCGGCATCCAAATTTTAATAGAGATCGTGGTTGGAACATACCGGTAGCATGGGAACCAGTGCTTAAGTGCATGAGACCCCCTTGCTAGAAGTGTGACTGTAGAATAAATAATAAAAAATCAATTTAATTTCAATTAATAATCTGTATCTTTAAGTTCATATAAAGTAATTAGTTTATAAATTTAATTTTAACTTCAATTACTAATAATCAATATTGTTGACTTTATATAAAAAATAATTGGTTTGTCTATTTTGGAACGTAACTTCATAATTAACTTTTGTAATTTTTGCCGAGGGTAGTAAACTAACCGTTAATGATTTCTAAAAGACACCTGTCACCTCAGTCATCCGGGACCACGGCACCTGAAAAAGTGCCGAAACGTTGGAAAATTGTAAAAATGTAATAAACGAGCATAAATCCGTATAAAAACAGTTTTAAGAAGTGTCCATGTTTTTGCAAGGCCGTATGTGGGCGACCGACCTTTTTTATTGTTTATTTTGACTTTGTGTACATATTGTCTTTTTTACTTATGTCAGTTTTAAATTTAGTTTTCTGTCTATCTAGTATTAATTGTCTGGTGAAAATATTATGATCGAATAAACACGGAATTATAAATAGATATATACTTTTACTGAAATAAAAGAGTAGGGCACCACACGGTGCTTAACACCGTGGTTGTAAGCGCCATCTATGAATTGATTTGTGAACTTGTGCTGAAAACGGCTCATTGGTAGCGTGTTATCTGAAATAGTGAGCCCAGGTTACTTTATTTAGTTCGAAACTGCAATTCGGAATATGGCAGTTTCGAACTAAAAAGTCATACTTTACCGGTAGAATATTGTTTACTTAAATAAAAAAGTTAGGGTAAGTAAATAGACTGTAGTTACCAGTCGATTCCTGAAAAATTCTCAACAAAGTCTAGGCAGAATAAAATTCTCAGTACAGAAACGTTCAAAAAATTTGACTAAAGATGAACCCACAGATTCTTGTACACTGATCTTTACTTTACATCCACGCAATATCAACCTAGTTACCAGTCGATTCCTGAAAAAATCTCAAAAAAGTCTAGGAAGAATAAAATACTCTGTACAGAAAGGTACAAAAGATTTACCTAAAGATGAACCCACAGATCCTCGTACACTGATCTTTATACTTTACATCCACGCAATATCAACCTAGTTATCAGTCGATTTCTGAAAAAATCTCAAAAAAGTCTAGGCAGAATAAAATTCTCTGTACAGAAACGTACAAAAGATTTGCCTAAAGATGCATCCACAGATCCTCGTACACTGATCTTTATACTTCGCATCTAGACAATGAGATGATTTATACAGCATCTAGTGGCACCTTCACTTACACTAGATGGGTGAAGGGCCCACTCGGACGCTGCAGTACCTGGGACATTGGTTTTTAGATGGAGTAGGCTTACAATAGCATCTATACCATCCTCAGAGCTAACTCTATATCTGCGGAGTCAAATAGTTTCCTTACTATAGTGAATACATAACATAATCTAGGCGGACATACATCGCCCAAATAGGGGATGTATTAGCAAATGGAAAGATAAAAAGTACCCGGAACCAGCGTGCGTGCATGCAACGACTTATGAACGTTGATGAAGCGAAAGTGATCTGTCAGGATCGTGGCAAGTGGCAGTCCATGGTCTCTGCCTACCCCTCTGGGATACAGGCGTGAGGTTATGTATAAAATAATAATAAAAACATGCACCACAAAACAATCAGTTGTCCTGGGGGATGAGTCTCTAAAATGCAAAGTTGTTCAATTCAGTCATATTAGTCCGCTAATGGTCGTTTCAATCACACTATCGGTAGTCTAGTAACCAATCGCATTGCAATGGATTCGATCTTCTTCGCGAGAGACTGACATGCCTGCTTAATTGCGCGGGTTTTACCCCTGAAATGACATTGTACTGCTATTGGCTTATAGACTACCAAATTAAGGCAAATAATAACTACCTACTAAAAAACTGGTGTGAATTTTGTTTTTCATTAACCTGGGCCTCCTTACTAACAACAAAATATACTTCTTATCGTATAGGAAAGGAAGTAGTGAACTACATTTCACACGAATTTAAACGGGCAACAATTAAAGCGTAATAAAGATGTTTTCTAAACGTTAAGTTCTATACCAAGGTCTACACCGCAATACATCGGGCCTGCGTTTCTTAAAATTACAATTTAGTAGTTAATTCATCATCATCATCATCAACCCATTATGCCCCCACTGAGGGACAGGGTCTCTTTCCTGAGAAAGGTAAAGGCCATACTCCACGGAGGCCAAGTCGGGATTGATAGAGACTTGCAAGACTAGTGACTGGTCTTAATGTCAATCAGAAGGTTTCAAGCCGCCCTAAGGCCTCTGACTTGGCTTAACGACTGCCATTTATCGACGGCAGCCGGCACCAACTGCTTAACGTGCTGCGAAGCGCAGAACCGGTCGGAAGAATGCCACTAGCGTTAGTCATATACAGTCACCCATACATCCACTGAACGCGCCCTACGTCGCTTCGTGATCGTTTGAGATCACTCAGGCAGCCGGGGCTGCGAGCGATTAATTAGTTAATTAAAATAATATATGTTTATTTCATAAAAAATGCACAAAATATTCTAGCGCTGGAAGCCAAAAAACTTCTACGTAAGATTATAGTTTTTTCAGAGGTTGCTCTATGTTAAAGATGAATTTGACAATCATTCCACTCCGCTTACACGTATTTACTTACATAATTATAAGTAAAAGGGCATGCCGAATGAAACTATACATGCAAGTGATTATATATTAAGTCACACTAATATTATCAAGATCACCCAGCGAAGCCTGGTCAGCGAGGGTGATTAGACCACACCCCACAAATCACAAGGCTTGTGGGAGGCCAAGCATGTCCCGGAGAGGGACACCCTAAGAAAAATGCAAAAAATACAATTTATAAAATTTATTTAATTAATAACTCGAGTAATACAATGATCAATATGTCAATTTAAATTTATAATTGTTGCATGTAATAAACAATTATTTTGAAAAAGCAATAAAAAAAAAATTATCAAGGCGACAGTTTGTGAGTGTGTATGTCTGTTATTACTTCACGTCTAAATGGCTTGAGCGTTTTAGGCTACGTTTTACCACAGATTAGAAAATAGTTACTACGTAAGTTTTACTACGGGAAAATATATTTTACTGTTAATAATTATATAATTTATTTTCCCTAATAAACCACAGGTAACACAGCGGGGCGCAGCTTCCTATCTGTTAATAACTAACTTCCACACTTTTCCTGGTCCCAAACTAGGATATTAAACTAGGGAAAAAGGTGACAAGTACATGGAAATACACCGGACCGAGGCCATTTGCACATGCAAATCTACCGCGGCCCCTAGTGGTAACCGAACTGACGATTTTTTATTTTCATGGCATAGTAATCAGATACTGAAAAGTACTAAAAACCTGAATAGCGTATCTTCAGTGTCTATAAATTTAACTATACCCACTATGTAAGCAATAAACCTAATTACGAAGTATACTCACAAAAACACGATTCCACTAAATGCCTGCGCAGAGTCCCTCGGGGACAAAAGTCCCTGAATCGTAAAAAAAGTCCTCCGAGTACTAGTCGTGGACTCAACGCCTACGGTGTGCGGTCATTTTGTTCCCCGGAAATTGAGTGAAGCGTACGCTATGGAAGCAAATATTCTGAGATTACATTGCGTTGTAATTTAAATGAAGTTGAAAAAGATAAGGCGTTTTAAAAGAAAACACCGAACTTTTGTCCAGTCCAGTCTCTTGATGTCCTCGGTAACTTGAGGGACTTTTTGTACGGGGTGCTTTTAGTCCTTCGTGTGCGTTATTCGATACAAATAAGAGATGTGTATCGACGGACAAAAAAGTACTCAGGGGATAGTCCGCCATCTGCGCAGGCCTTAAAACACACCCAGAGGCGTTTTATTTAAGGCGCATCGGAGTACTAAATAGCGCCACCAATGAAAAAAAAATGTATCTTATGATAAAAAATATGTCTTTGGGAAAAGCGAACATGATAAACATAAATAAATATAGTAGCTCTTTTTAGAACTTACTGACACGAACCTAGGTCCAATTATCTTATTATATAATAATAATAATAAAGCCTTTTATTCCAATTTTTTTAGTTTCCTTTCTACAAATAGTTCCAGTACACTAATCACATTAAATCTCTAAGTTCGGTGTGCCTTACAGCATAGGCCTCCTCCAACGTCTTCCACTGTTTCCTGTCTGTTGCAATTCTTAGCCAAAGCGGACCTAGAGTCAGTTTCAGATCATCTTCCCATCTTGTCACTTGGCGGCCCCTGCTCCTTGACCCATCTCTTGGATACCAGAGTGTAACCAGCTTGCTCCATTTTTCATGCTTGCAGCGGAGCATATGCCCTGTCCATCTCCATTTTAGTTGCTCAATATGTGTTAGGATGTCTGTTAGTTTGGTTTTGCGCCTGATATCTATATTGCTGACTCTATCTTTTAGCTTCAACCCCAGTATGCTCCTTTCCATGGCTCGTTGGCATTTTGTAAGTTTTTCTCTTTGATTTTTTGTCAAAGCCCAAGTTTCGCATCCATATGTGATGCAGGGAAGAATGCATGTATCAAAGGTTTTTTTCTTTATCTTTATGCCGAGTTCCTTGCTTTTCATTATTTCTTTCAAAGCCCAATATTTTTTCTACCCCGTAGCGATTCTTTTATCTATTTCTTTGGACATTTGGTCGCTTGGAGATATGATCTGACCCAGATATACATATTACTCAACATATTCAAGTTTTTGTCCATTGACAATTATATCTACAACTGTTGCGTTCGTCATCATTTTTGTTTTGCTTGAGTTAATTTTCAAACCCACATCTTGGCTTTTGTCTGCTAGCGTTTGTACCATGGATTCCAGTAGTCTTGGGTTCTCCTCCAATATGACCAGGTCATCAGCGAATCTAAAGTGGTTTAGTCGCGATCCGTTTATGTTAAGGCCTAGATGCTTCCAATCCAATTTTCTAAACATTTGTTCTAGTACTGCTGTAAACAACTTTGGTGAGAGAGGGTCACCTTGCCTGACTCCCCTATCAATTGGAAAAGTATCACCCAGAGATTCCAACTTGATGCTAGCTTTACTCTCTCTGTAGATTTTTTTGATGATGTTTACGTAAGCATATTCTACTCCCTGCTCTACAAGACTTTGCCATACACACCTATGTTTAAGGCTGTCGAAGGCTTTTGAATAATCTATGAAGGCCAGATAGATAGGTTTGTTGTACTCGTTATATTTTTGTAGAAGTTGTTTGATGGTGTGTATATGGTCGATTGTGCTAAAGTTTTTCCTGAACCCTGCTTGTTCCACGGGTTGGTTTTCGTCAAGAGTATTTGATATTCTGTTCAGTATCACTTTCGCAAAAACCTTATATACATTTGAGATAAGGGATATGCGTCTGTAATTTCCAATATCATTCTTTGGACCTTTCTTATAGAGAAGTATAATGTGTGAATCTGCCCATTGGTTTGGGATTTTGCCAGTAAATAGTATCTCATTGAACACTTTTATTAGCATCGGACTCAATTCATCGACTGTACCTCGCATCAGTTCATTTGGAATTCTATCAGGGCCAGGAGATTTTTCTCCTTAACTATTATCTTATCTTATTAACCGACTTCAAAAAAGGAGGAGGTTATTAATTCGACGCGTATATTACTTATACATACGTTAAAGCAGTTTTGCCGAAGATGGCCGTTTTAGCGGTAATCGATTAAAGTCCGAAGTTGTTGATCCTAGGTTCTAGACTGTAGGTTCTAAAAATAGTTGTCACAGTTGTTAAGATTTATGACGTGTACTTTTTGAACATAAACACGAATTTTATAAACCTATTTAGAAGCTAAAAATTCCACCCATGCCACGGCAAATTACTTCAGCCAGATGTCGCTGTCTGTACGTAATACAGAGAATGTTGTAAAGAGGTACGACATTTCACTGATACCGGTGAGTCGCCCATTAGCTCAGTTGGAAAGAGCGCTGGCACGGATTGCCAGAGGTCGCGGGTTCGAATCCCGGCATGGGTGGAAGTTTTAGCCTCTAAATAGGTTAAAATTTTAAAATTGTCCTTAGCACGTTAGTGCATTAAAAATAATTGAAACACGCACTGTGCAACACCTTTGGTTAGGTGTTTTCCTTGTAAAATCTCCACCGCAGACTATTTGTCAAGCGACTTTCCCGTTATCCTGAACGTTTCCAATCCTCTATCCTTCTAATTTGCATGTAGAATTTGACAGACGACGGAGTCATACAGAACTGTACGACTTCGTCGTCGATGAACTGGCAGTATGGAAAGTAATAAGTAATAACACTAATATTATAAAGGCAAAAGTTTGTGAGTGTATACGTTTGTTACTTCTTCTAAACGGCTTGAGCGATTTTTATAAAATTTGGTATGGTGTTAGATGACACCCTGGGTTAACACATAGGCTACGTTTTACTGCGGAAAAATATCTTATTTATAAACCTTTTTAGAGGCTAAAAATTTCACCCACGCCGGGATTCGAACCCGCAACCTCTGGCTATCCGTGCTAGCGCTCTACCAATTGAGCCAATGGGCGACTCACCGGCATCAGTGAAAATAAAATAGTATAATCATGTGGGTACAGTGATATCGTTCCGATGTAAAACCTTACTGCAAAGTAGGTAGTCGGGGCTGTAAGTGATGCAATTTACTTCAGCCAGATGTCGCTGCCTGTATACGTAATACAGAGAATAGTGTAAAGAGGTTCGAAATTTCACTGATGCCGGTGAGTCGCCCATTGGCTCAATTGGTAGAGCGCTGGCACGGACAGCCAGAGGTTGCGGGTTCGAATCCCGGCATGGGTGAAATTTTTAGCCTCTAAATAGGTTTTTAAATTTGTCCTTAGCACGGGTTAGTGCATTAAAAATAAAAATAGTATAAACATCTTATTCCCATTGGAAAATCAAATAAGCCGCGGGTAACACCGCGGGGCACAGCTTGTAGTACCTACCTATATTAAACAGATGTGTAAGAAAAATAAGACTAGCAGCTCTTCGCACTCGCACCTAATCCTAAGCGACTCCAGTCGTGTAACCTTCAAATAACTATGGAATTTGACAGAAGTTGGAGTATACAGAACTGTATGACTTCGTCGTCTGCTTACTAGCGGTTTGCTATGTAATAGTTTATTGTAAGCAAAACAAGAATAGCAGCCTTTTGCCGATGTATTACTCGCACCAAATCCTGAGCGATTTCAATCGCTAACTGTCAAAATAGTTTAGAGTTTGACAAACGACGCGGTTATACAGAACTGTAGGACTTCGTCGTCTATGAATTGGTAGTATGGGATGTAATGGTATATTAGACGGATATATAGGTAAGCAAAACAATACTAGTAGGCCTTTGCCCGTTTATTACTCACAGCAAATCCTGAGCGTTCCAATCGTCCTATTATCAAATTTACGTTTAAACTATTACGTTTTTTAATAAAGGGGCACAATTTTCTTAAATGGAGAAAAAACACATAATTATATAAAACCTATTTAGAGGCTTAAAATTCCACCCATGCCGGGACTAGAACCCGCGACCTCTGGCAATTTGTGCATGCGTCACAATAACAAAACAAAACGATAAATGGTATTATGGTATAATGCCTGACAAGTAACTTGACCAAATAAGTAACTTAGCATTCTTTAATTAAGACAAAAAATAATAATTTTTTTTTGGATCTTAGGCGTCCATCAAATTTTTTATATCAAACTAGCTGACCCAGCAAACTTCGTAACGCCTAACAGTCGATTTTTTTTAATATTTTTGTTATTTTCCTCTCCTTAAGAACCATCCTCGTACTTCAAGAAATAATATTCTAAAAAATGAATTAGCGTAATCGGTTTAGCTGCTCTCGAGATTTGCGCTTACAAACACATTCAGCGATTCATTTTTATATTATAGACTAGCCAACCCACCGAACCCCGTACCGCCTAACAGTCGATTCTTTAAATTTTTTTCTCTCCTTAAGAACCATCCTCGTACTTCAAGGAAAATTCTGAAAAAAGAATTAGCGAAATCGGTTCAGCTGTTCTCAAGATTTGCGCTTACCAACACATTCAGCAATTCATTTTTATAATTATAGATAGACTAGCAGACCCCACAAACGTTGGTTTTCCTATATTAAGAGTCTCCCTCGTAGAGCAATTACATAACAATAGTTTGGTTTTTATTTACAAACGACATCGCCGGATCGCTATGAAATGCCAATTCGTTTGGGGGACATAAATCGGGGTTTAATCGTGCTTTCTATGAGAATACGGTGTACGTTTCTATGCGAAAGATTGCTCCTTGAGAAGCCGTCTTAATTATAGTCCATTTGTTTAGGTCGCAAAAAATTTAAACAACCTTGATACGTATTTTTGCCGAAACACACACGTTTTAAATTAAAATCTTTACACTTTACCAATTCAATCTGAAATTTCATACAAGGTAATATAAGAATATAATTTTTTATTATACACCAGGAAAAAAACAAACATAAAATAATAACAAAGATACAATACAATTGGCGGCCATATAATTGCATAAAATTCAAATAGAATGTAAATATTTTTATTTACAAAGTGTATGTTTCAATAAAAAAACTAATCGAGATTATTTATACTTATTTAACCACCTAAAAAAATGGTACGTGTAGCCTATACGACCTGTTCTCAGACCAACCAAATATACACAAAAAATCATAAAAATCCATGAAGCCGTTTCTGTGGATAACAAACACTGGGATACGACGTTTTTATAACATATTACATATAACTACCAAATATTCAAGATAAACACACCTGCGTGTCGAGCGACGAATCCGATACCGTGTTCACAGCAAACTCCTCCTTGCTTTCAGACATTTTACCACAGTCCAGCACACCCATAGCTTCACTCTGACACTACGTGACAATAAAGATCAAATTACCATGAAACACACTCTTTTAAAACACTCGGGACCACCTGATGCCTTTAATCATGTCAATAGACTGGCTGGCGTGTGAGCAGCATATGGCTAACTTGGCTTGTTATTCACAATTCATCAAGATATGCTCCGGTGCTCTTGACGTTTATCTACTGGAGATAAAGTCCTTTATCCAATGGCTGGCGGCTTGTACAAATTTATGTGAGTGTGTGAGTGTGTATCCGATTCATTCGGTTACAACATACGAAAAATGAGTAACATTGAGTAGGTACTGTTATAGTGAGCTGGTATTGTTTCCGTGGAACTGAATAGTACCTAAAGGTAACAGAGTGCTTAATGCGAGTTTGACAGATCCAATCGAATAATTTTACTACCGCGTTAATCGAGCATTGAGTAGTATAAGTTAACCGTTCGAACTGGCAAAACGCTGTCACAGTACAACTCGCACTCGCGTTTATTCGTGTTTTGGCTGGTAAACGTGTTCACTTCTCAACGTAAACCATTACAACTCGCACTCAGCAATTTTAATTTCCATACTTGTCGCTAGGTGGCGCTTCCTCGATGCCATAGAAATGTGAGTTTACGTTAAGGCGATCGAGTAGTAAAAAAAACTCGCCCTATAAGCATTCTGCTGTTAAATTGCATCGTTTATTATTAGCCAGCGCTGCCGGTGCCGGTCACAACCGGACCAGGGCCTCGATTCTGTTAGTGCATTATATAGTACAGTGACAGAAACATGGTCGGGTCACGTGGGGTTTTTTTCATACCATTGACGCCTAGAAGGTTCGACATATTTGCGCGCGTAGTCTAGCAGCAGCAATGAAATGAAATCGCCATGTTCATGCAGTTGTCATTGTACCGCAATGCACTAGCACAATCTAGGCCCAGGACTGTCCTAGACAGAGATTTTTGGTACAGAATGGAGGAGGCTTACTGCCATCTGTGGGAGTCCCAAACTGTATAAAAAAAATCAAAATTTTTAATTAATTAATTGTTTTATTTTTAATGCCCTAACCTGTGCTAAATAAGTTTTTAATTAATGAAGTTCAAATATTTATTTATCAGTTTTTAGCTTTGAATCGCTCGTGGCCTAGTCGTACTGAGAGATTGGAATCAATTACTCGAGTTAAGCAATAACAGGCGCGCTCGGGTGCAGGATGGATGACCGTCCGGTAAGTACCGCTAGTGGCATTTTTCCGAGCGCTTCCGTGCTTCGCAAGGCTCGTTAAGTCGTTAGTGCCGGCTGTCATGTAATTGACAGTCGTTAAGTCGCTATCCTCTTTTGCTTGATGAAACCAAAGTATGTAAAACCACGCTTAAATATAAACTTAAAGAACATGATAAAATAAAACTACACCTATGTAAGATAATATAACAATATTCTTTATTGTGCCAGGAAAACACATACAAAACATAATAATGTACTTGAAACGAATCATTAATATGTATTATGTATACAAATAATATACGATAAGTTAGCTATATACAGAGATACAGCGCTTTGCCAACAAACTGCTTTGCAATTTGGTCAGAGGTCTTATGGGCGGCTAGATAACTTCTGACAGACCATCAGCCACTAGTCTTGCAAGCCTCCACCAATCCGGACTTAGCCCCCGTGGTGGAGTATGGCCTATACCTTCATCAGGGAAGAGACCCATGCCCCTCGGTAGGGACATAATGATGAATGAAGCGAAGTGCAAAAATCTCTCGTCTAAGTAGATATCATCAAAAAGTAATGTGTGAGGATTTTCGCAGTCTACGTACCTAGTTTATTTTGTACACTTACGAGTATATAAGTAGATCTATTTGTCCCCGCTGCTGCAGCTCTCCGAGATTTTCTAGAAGAGATCTCTAACAGAGATTAGCTCGCCTTTACACTTGTTATTTCTTATGTAATGTCTTGTTTAATGTTTCATGTGCAAAAAAATATCTATAATAAAAAAGTAAAGCTTAATATTCATTATTAACTGCATGCAGAAGCTTTAGCTCATAGATTGACGGAGCGTAACGTAAGATAAATAAAAATTACATTGTGTTTGATTTGCTAATGACAGATAATAAATGTTGCTACCTAATTAAGCTAGTTTGGGAAACTACGCCGAGTCTTCTCGTCATCCATACCGCAATGTTTGAAAACTAAAGTTTTCAACCAGTGCGTCCTACCTGTGATGAGTCATCACTGATGACCTACGGAGCCGAGACATGGACACTCACGAAAGGGCTGGTCCACCAGTTCAAAGTCGCTCAGCGAGCTATGGAGAGAGCTATGCTCGGAGTTTCTCTGAAGGATAGGATTCGTAACGAATGCATCTGACAGAAAACCAAAGTTATCGACATAGTTCAGAGAATCAGCAAGCTGAAGTGGCAGTAGGCTAGCCATATCTCGCGGAGAACCGACAACCGTTGGAGTAAACGTGTTATTGAGTGGAGACCGCGACTCGGCAAACGTAGTGTAGGACGCCTTTCGACCAGGTGGGATGATGATCTGCGAAAAACTGCCGGCAGATGCTGGATGCGGCAAGCTGAAGACAGGGCGCTATGGTGCTCGTTCGGAGAGCGCTATGTCCAGCAGTGGACTACATAATATAGCCTGAAGAAGAAGAATTAAGCTAGTAATCAAGTTTTAGCGGAGCGGTGGTAGCGGAGCGGTAAAACACCAGTGTCTCAATCGGGAGGTCGTGGATTCAAATCCTTTTCTAAGTTATTTACCGTACATTTGTGAAGTTACAAAAGCAATTCCACTCATTGGCTGCGAAGGAAATACATCGCGAGGAAACCCTAGTTCTTGTGTCAACGCACCTCAGCGCTTGTAACGTACAATGGCACAACACACAGCTAAGTGCTGCAACCTCAGGTCTAACATGCACCAGAATAGTCGTGACGACAGTATCAAATAATCAACGATTTAACGACACTACGGGAATGTACATATTAATAGTACATTATGGTACTAATGTCTAACATTGGTGATTACCGCCGAGGCGCCATTGAGAGCCAAGGACGGTAATCAATACAAAGACGGTCATCAATACACACGTGTATCATACGACGTTTTTGAACACACTTGTGAATAAAATAAAACTAATTTTAATTAGTTGTGAAAAATGTTTCGCTATGGCGGGAAAAAATTATCAGATTTCCTATGTGCGCGCATTGCGATCGGCCACAGACTAAAGGGAAAGAATGTTTTATTTATACGTGTATACAGTGCGTTCACATTAACTTGACGCGTGAGAGAATTGGTAACAAGGACATAACACGTAAATTAGCTTTTGGACCTAATCGGAAGATGGTGAAACAAGCCCTCAATTTTTTTTTTCCCCAAGTAATGGGAATGATTTCTTATTTAACATGGTAACAGTAAACATCTCAGTGCTACCAATTCTCTCACGCGTCAAGTTAATGTGAAGTACACGTACGATTATATTCTTTTTTTTAATGCACTAACCCGTGCTAAGGACAACTTTTTTAGCCTCCAAATAGGTTTTTTTTTAAACACGTACGAGTTAAAAATATCTATTTAAATAAGAAGTTGCATGAAAAGAGCAAGCAATAGGAACATTAATTTATTTGTTCTACTGAACACGATCTTTTTTTGGAATAAAACCTTTTTTTTTAACAAAGCAACACAACCAATAAAATTAAAAAAAAATCTATACCTCATAATAATGAATTATAGCAATGAAAAAGTCACAGTTTTGTTACAAAAAATTTAAAAACCTATTTAGAGGCTAAAAATGTCACCCATGCCGGGATTCGAACCCGCAACCTCTGGCTATCCGTGCCAGCGCTCTACCAATTGAGCCAATGGGCGACTCACCGGCATCAGTGAAATTTCGAACCTCTTTACACTATTCTCTGTTTTACGTACAGGCAGCGACATCAAGCTTAAGCAAATTGCATAACTTACAGCCCCGACTACCTACTTTGCAGTTAGGTTTTACATCGGAACGATATTACTGTACCCACATGATTATACTATTTTTATTTTTAATGCACTAACCCGTACTAAGGACAAAGTTAAAAACCTATTTAGAGGCTAAAAATTTCACCCATGCCGGGATTCGAACCCGCAACCTCTGGCTAACCGTGCCAGCGCTCTACCAATTGAGCCAATGGGCGACTCGATTATGGGTGTCATTCTGTGCCTAACTGCGGTGACCACAGAGCCACTTTTTGAGCAAGTGTGATCAAATTGTAGTTGTATGACACGCGGCCCAGGTTGTTTGGCTGTTCCATAATCTCGATATCCGTCACAAAGCGAAAGTCCAAGAATTCGTAGTATAGTGAGTATACATGGCCAGGGCCCGATTATCTATTAGGCACCTGCCTAGGGGCCCCACATTGGCTAGAGTCCCCGTGGTACAATTTTCTGTTTGAATCTGATTGTTCGAGTTAAACGTTCATAATTTAAACATTTGAATGTTTTGAATGTACAGGTGACACAATAAAGGCTCCACTATGCTGTTTTTATTTTGTTTTGTCTGTTCATCAATAGACTTGGAATCGAGAGACACAAGGTCGATTCCCGGTTCGGGTATGTACCAATAACTTTGTTTTCTAAGTTATGTGCATTTGTGAAGTTAATAGTAGCAATACCACTCGCTAACCGTGAAAGAAAATATCGTGAGGAAACTTGAGGTGTTCAAATACCTCAGCGCTTAGAATTGCCAATGCGTGGTGGGCACGCATGGTAATTAGGCCCATACTCTCTGAGAGAATGCCTGTGCCCTGCAGAAGAACGTTTCTAGGCGGCATAAAAAAGTGACCATTTTATTTTATTGCATATTGTGTGTTTAGTTTTAACTTATGTAAGTTTTATTTCTGAACCGTTAATAAATATATTTCATTTTCATTTTTTTTTTATTTTCATGTAAGTTGAAACAATAAAAAAAGCCAAAATAATTTCATTCACTATAAAAACAAAATGTTTTCTTAATGAACGTCAATGCTGTTCGTTTCAAAACAATAAATAGATTATGTGGAAAAGAAACTAACAAAGAACCTCCACATATTTTATTCTTTTCACAACAGATTTCAACTTAATTAACAGTTAGTGAACAGTGCTGTTCGTGTGTCTGGCCGCAGCACTTGTCATGTTTTCACGGCCTATGTAAAACAATTGAATAATGCCTTAGCATTTAAAGTTATTAATGACAATCATGGAATCTTATACGTATTGGTGGTATCTAATGTATTGAGTTGACTTGAGAGAAGATGGTCAGAGTGGAGTTTTTTTCCCGCTGCCTTTTTCTCCACTACACTACGGCCCGAAGGCAGCGGCTTTCACTTTCATGTTACATTGTACTTTGACATTCAGCAAACAGAATGTAAATTCTTTACGTTGAAATAAATTGAATTGAATTGAGTTAAACATAATTATATTCGGCTGTGTGGTGTCGGCCTAGAGAATAGCACCAACCCAAATTCTTCCCGCGGGTGTCGTAAAAGGCGACTAAGGGACACAAACCGGAGGGTGGGCAGCAGCGCCCCCTGCAGTGCAATTCCCAACCCGCATGCCCAGCGTGGGGATTATGGGCATTACCCCCCAATAATGGCACAACCTTGCGCTGTGGCGCTCATTAGGGGAGGGCTATGTCCAGCAGTGGACTAATATAGCCTGAAGTAGTAGTAGTAGATATTCCTCTGTTTTTGGTTGTGCAATAAATAATAATAAATAAATAGCAATAATGTGTACTAATAGATAGATAGCGAATTACTACTAAACAAGTTAGAAAAGCGTAAAGGGGCCCGAAGCAATAGTCTAGCCTAGGGGCCTCGACACAGTTAATCCGGTCCTGTGTGTGACTCATAGCTACCAACCATGTGCCAATGTCAGATTGCAAAAGCATACATTGACTGTACGGTACGACATTCAAGCACAAAGCAAATGTGACTCAGATGGCTAGTGAAAGGACGTTGTACATGTTTGTCTTTCGTCTACTTTTTTTTTGCGATTTATTTTGCGATGTATGAAAGCGTAATGCAGGAAAAAGAGTGGACAAGTGCGAGTCGGACTCGCCCACCGAGGGTTCCGTACAAATTTGTAGGGTGTTACATATTTTAATTAATTCAGGAATCGAGTTTCGCAGTTTTTCATTAGCTTTTCCCGAACTAAAAGACAATTTTTGTAATAATTAAACTATTTTTATTTTTAATGCACTAACCGCGCACTAAATGCGTGCTAAGGAACAAATTTAAAAACCTATTTAGAGCCAAAAAATTTAACCCATGCCGGGATTCGAACCCGCAACCTCTGGCTATCCGTACCAGCGCTCTACCAATTGACCCAATGGGCGACTTACGGCATCAGTGAAGTAATGCAATTTGCTTAAGTCAGATGTCGCTGCCTGTACGTAATACAGAGAATATTGTAAAGAGGTTCGAAATTTCACTGATGCCGTGAGTCGCCCATTGGCTCAATTGGTAGAGCGCTGGTACGGATAGCCAGAGGTTGTGGGTTCGAATCCCGGCATGGGTGAAATTTTTAGCCTCTAAATAGGTTTTTAAAATTTTTTTATGGTTTAATTAAAAAATTATCGTTTACAAGTCTCCCGTCCCTGCAATTTTAGAAAACGACGACATTACATACTTGCCAAATTTCTTAAATCTTGGTCAACCGAAAGTACGCTATAAATTTTGATTATCTCGATTGTCGAAATATACGTTTTTACAAATAGAAGTATTCGCATTCGATACACAGCAGTAAAAAAATGAAGAGAAGTTTCACATTATGCATATCAGTTTATCAAAGGTAGATGACCCATGAAGCGCTCGTGGCCTAGGCAAACCGAGTGATTGGAATCAATCACTGGTTAAGCAACAACAGGCGCGGTCAGGTACAGGATGGGTGAGCAAGACACAAATAAACCACCACCGACACCAATACTTGTGGTGATGTGTTCGTGTCTTGCTTCTGCTGCATGATGCTTGTGGGATATTTGGCGGAATTTAGCAAAGTAATTTTCACATTTGAATGCTACTAAGGTATCAAACTTCTTAGAAGTTCAGTTCCAACAACTTAACGAAATAAAACACAATTACATTAACATCAAGCTGGCGTCATAATCTGTGGTCAAAAACATTAATGTCACAATAAAAACAACGTTTTCTTGAGAAAAGTGACCAACAACTTGTATTTTCATTTACAGATATTTTCCTAAACGTTTGCCATGTACCAACCTCCGACCATGGATCCACCGAACCTTCCAGAGCTGAACTCTTATGAAGATGAAGCGATAGACACCGTCGCCTACATCCTAAACTCAGCAAGGATGAAAGTGGGCACACGGCTCAATCTTTTCCAGCTGAAAGGTTCGTATACACAAGGCCTGCTATAGTTCTAAACTCAGCAAGGATGAAAGTGGGCACACCGCTCAATCTTTCCAGCTGAAAGGTTCGTTTACACAAGGCCTGCTATAGTTCTAAACTCAGCAAGGATGAAAGTAGGCACACCGCTCAATCTTTCCAGCTGAAAGGTTCGTTTACACAAGGCCAGCTATAGTTCTAAGCTCAGCAAGGATGAAAGTGGGCACACGGCTCAATCTTTTCCAGCTGAAAGGTTCGTTTACACAAGGCCTGCTATAGTTCTAAACTCAACAAGGATGAAAGTGGGTACACGACTCAATCTTTTCCAGCTGAAATGTTCGTTAACACAATGTCTGCTATAGGATTATAGTCTATTACCTTTTAGAATATACCTCGGGCTCTAGAGTAGGCTTCGGTTTTCGTCGAAAGCACACGAGTGTAATACTACTTCTGTATAAAACAAGTTTATTTAAGTCTAGTAAGTGTCATATTAGTTCCGATATTTCTATTACACGAATATATCCGATTCTTTCCGATAGTAGCCGAGGTATATTCTAAAAGCTAACAGACTATACATTGTCAAGATATTTTGTATCACACTCTTCTTCTTCTTCTTCGGGCTATATTAGTCCACTGCTGGACAAAGCCCTCCCCTTATGAGCGCCATAACGCTCTGTCTTCAGCTTGCTGCATCCAGCGTCTGCCTGCAATTTATCGCAAGTATCACCATCGAGTAGCGGCATCTCGCATCTCTGAACTAGAGCAAGATGGGGCTAGCCGGTATTAGGATAAAACTTTTACTGAACCGTTCTTCTAGGTGATTAAGTAACAAGATGTTTTCCATACAAACGCTGTCGATTTTATTTATTAACTCCTTTAAAATCTTCCTCACAGGGAGTTTAAATAATTTAATTAAGTACATGTTTCACTTTACCACATGAGAGTGTAAGACATAACACGACATAACCTCACGGCTATATCCCAGTGGTGTAGGCAGTTACAAGGGATTGCCACTTGCCACGATCCTGACACATCAGCTGTGGTTCAACAATAAGAGTGCATTGTATTCCCAGGAATGTCCTTAAAAAACTCTACAGTTACTTATTTTAGGTACTCGTATCGTGGACACCCGTTCTCTTACATACCTAAATTAGCTGTTGATTTAACAGAGCATACAAAAATCGTCTTTGTACGCGATACGACTATCATTTAAATAGCCACTTTAGTGCATCGAGTGCGCTAAGATCGTAAAAACATCAAAAATTCGAAGAAAATAAATACCCTGACTGAGGTTGTTATCAACCCTTTTATGTCCCCACTGAAGGGGCACGGGTCTCTTCCTGTATCGCAGGAAGGTTAGGCCATACTCCACCACGGGCGCCATAAGAGAGTGGCGGGCCTTACTGTCAGAAGTTATCAAGCCGCCCAGAAGGCCTCTGATATGGCTTAACGACTACCATGGACATTATACAAATATATCCGATTCTATCCCATAGCAGACGAGCTATATTCTAAAAGCCAACAGACTATCTTGTTTCCAGGTGCAAGAGATGAAATAGGGCCCAGGTCCAGGCTCCCAATCGCAGGAGTGACGCCTCCGCTAGCTATAAAGAGCGAGAAGTTCATCGCAGATGTCATCAAGAGGAACTGGCTGCTTACTGATGTGCTGATGTACGTCCTCAAGTACAGAGGCTGTACGACGGATGAGACCTCAGTTTACTATTATTTTGAGGTAATCACATCACATCACTTGCTGTGTGGTGTCGGCCTATAGAATAGCACCAACCCAATTCTTCCCGCGGGTGTCGTAAAAGGCGAAAGGGCCACAAACTGGGGGGTAGGCAGCAGCGCCCCCTGCAGTACAATTCCACCGAACTGCGATCCCCATCCCGCATGCCCAGCGTCGGGATTATGGGCATTACCCCCTATGATAGCACAACGTGGCGATCTTTAGGGGAGGGCTATGTCCAGCAGTGGACTAGTATAGCCTGACGACGACGACGACATCACATGACACTATCACATCACCCCTCATATCAGCGGCAGCGGCAGTGATGCAGCGAGTACGTGGTAGCGCTAACAGCATCCTACGTGCAATTGCCGATAGGCCTGGTTGCGCAGTCTGGGCACACCTAATGCAGCTACATGAAAGCAAAAACTGCTCACAGACTGTGCAACTTTAGTGTACATAGTAGAAATAAGTTTTGTTGTTTTTGTACTAACATAGGTTAGATTTTACTAACAAATTTATGGGTGTTTTACGCCTGAAATAAATAATAAAATAAATAAAAATAAAATATCATCACATCACACTAATATTAAAAGGCGAAAGTCTGTGAGAGGTATGTTTGTTACTTCTTCACGTCTAAACGGCTGGAGAGATTTTAATGAAATTTTGTATGCAGTTAGCTGACACCTTGGATTAACACATACGCTACCTTTTACTGCGGTAAAATATATTTTACTTTTTATAAACATTATATTTTCCCAAGTAAACTGCGGGTCACAGCGTGGGGGGTAACATTGGCTTTTTGCATCTACGTAATGAGATGATTTATACAGCGTCCAGTGGCATCTTCACACTCACACTAGATGGGTGAAGGGACCACTCTGATGCTGCAGTGCCTAGGACAGGGTTTTGTAGATAATCTAGGCTTGCCCAGCACCTATCCTGACAGCTTAGTCGGCCTAGCCCACAGGAAAGAGTGGTCAATACGTGCGGAGCCAACCAAGCCGCGTGTTTATTTGCAATGTGTTCCTTCACAGTTAGCGTGTGGTATTGCGACTACAAATTTGCAAATGTACGTAACTTTGAAATTAAACATTGGTAACTCATTGGTACTGCCCCCCGCACTAGGGATCGAACCTGAGTCTCTCGCTTGCGTGTCCATTGCTCTACCCACTGAGCTACCACAGTTGTTAGCCCAGGAGGGGTAGATATATTGTAAACGGGTCTAATCGCAATTGTTTATTAGGTAAAACGTATTCACCTTAATCGGCAAGCCGACACATAACACTAAAAAAATCTAGAAAAACTAAATGTGACTAACAACAAATTGGCTACTCACAGTAACGTCGGGAATTAAGGTAATTACGTTTTGCGTAATGAATAATCGCAATTAGACCCGTTTAATAAATAATTTATGAGTATCACGAATCATCGAGAAAAAATATCGGAATACGGAGGAGACCTGGGCTTGCCACCATCCATGGGCTTAGTCGATAAATGGCCAATTAACAAAAAATGTAACAGTAAAAAAAAGCAGAATGACTCATTCTCGGAATGCCTAATTCGTAGAATGGCCAATTCGCTAAATGGCTTATACTAAAAATGGCTTCATCTCAAAATTTTCAATGTTCCATTTCAACGTAACATTTCATTTTCAATGTTCCTGGCAAATTCTTTCGCTTCAACATTCAACCATGGCTGCATGCACGTTGGTTTTGAGTAACAAATAAATAAACCGAGTTAATGCATCAGTCTATATGCACTTTCTCCTGTACAAAGAATTAAAAGAAATATTTAAAACCACAGGACGCGCCACCAAACATCGACGTGCTAAAATGTGAGATGTAAAGATAAAAATGTGTTACTTCGATTCGAATATTGACTTAAGTTTTGTAATCTTTTGTTTGTTACTTTCCCATCCAGATAGCATTGTATTCCCTGGCTATGTGCACAGTGTCTTTGCTTTACTAATTACTTTGCATCCTGCCTGACGGATAGATAATGCTTGCTATTTGTTGACATCATGCTAGCTTCTGACTTCAGCGTAGCTTTGGTCTTCAACTTGTACGTACAGAGTGGCGAGCACATGTCAACGCTGCTTGAACACTACAAACTCCAACATTCCAGCATCGCTAATTGGCATTTCATTATCATCATCATCATCATTTCAGCCTATTGCAGTCCACTGCTGGACATAAGCCTCCCCCAGGGTGCGCCACAAGACCCGATCTCCCGTTTTCGCCATCCAGTCACCACCAGCCACCTTTTTGAGGTCGTCGGTCCATCTGGCCGGAGGGCGTCCTACACTACGCTTGCCGAGTCGTTTAACTTGGCGAAACTATACGCCAGGTTTTTCACACCAGAATGGAAGAACTCGTACACCTACTTTGTAGAATTTGTTCGGCTCCTGACTGCCGCTTCCGCTGGGATTGCCGTCGACAGTGCTACACGTGCCGAATATAAAAGGCTTACATATCTGAGGATCGTGACCGTATACAACCGTTCTCCACTCGTTTCGATGATATGCGCAATTGGATGCATGCGGAATGTATCTCCTTGCTACGAGTACCTTTTTTCAGAGCAGTGCATTGTGTTTTGGCTCTCGCCCGTCTGCGCTCCAACTAGCCCAAAATGATCTGCTTTGCTACGACGTCGTGACCTCATAATATGCCGAAACATTCTGAGGGGCCTATGGTGACAAACTGAAGACAGTCACTTTGTTACTCGGAGCTCGTTTATTATGGAAATATTGCTTCTTGAACTATATTCTAGACTTGCGAATTTCATTGTGTTTTGGCTCTCGCCCGTCTGCGCTCCAACTAGCCCAAAATGATCTGCTTTGCTACGACGTCGTGACCTCATAATATGCCGAAACATTCTGAGGGGCCTATGGTGACAAACTGAAGACAGTCACTTTGTTACTCGGAGCTCGTTTATTATGGAAATATTGCTTCTTGAACTATATTCTAGACTTTCGTTCTAGACTTGGGAATTTTTTTGTAAACATAACGAATAATTTTGATATATTAATTTTCTAAGCAGTGTATCTACTGCCGAAGTATATCTACGATCACTTCTATAACAAGAAACTGACTCATCTCACTGGGAATCAGCACTGCTTGCTGTAATACAGGTGTCAAGTGTAGCACTGCTACAGAAAGTAATTATTACATTAATTTCCGTTGGACAGCAAGACTTGACACCTGTATTTCATAAACTAGTTCTAATTACCTACTTGATAGATTGTATTGTATACGTAACTAGTTTTGGTAGATTTTATCAACTCCGCAAGGCTTCTAGTAATTAATTCTTCTTATTATTTGTGCCTCTCCTGTCCGCTAATGAAGCTCCATATTTTTTTTCTATTTCTTGTCAAGCAGGTTTTCTAGATTATGGGCATTACCCCCCAATGATGGCACAAGCTTGCGCTATGGAGCTCATTGGGGGAGGGCTATGTCCAGCAGTGGACTAATATAGCCTGAACAAGAATAAGAAGAAGACTAAGTCTTCAACGCAGCACTGGGTTCGTCCGTCTATTCTATATTAGTAACGAAGTTCTTCTTCTATCAGAACGCATTTTCCCCCTTCTTTTTTATTATTATACGGTGTCAGTAACAAAATTAATCAAATAATAAAATAATTAATGGCCCAGATAACTTTTGAGAGGATGTAGTGACTAGAATTGAGAAAGGATTTTAAAAACCTATTTAGAGGCTCAAAATTCCACCCATGCTGGGATTTCAACCCGCGACCTCTGGCTTTCCGTGCCAGCGCTCTTCCAATTGAGCTAATGGGCGACTCACCGGCATGAGTGAAATTTCGAACCTCTTTACACTATTATCTGTAATACGTACAGGCAGTGACATCTGGCTTAAGTAAATTGCATCACTTACAGCCCCGACTACCTACTTTGCAGTTAGGTTTTTACATCGGAATGATATCACTGTACCCACATGATTATACTATTTTTATTTTTAATATTCGAACCCGCTACCTCTGGCATGGATAGCCAGAAGTCGCGGGTTCGAATCCCGGCATGGGTGGAATTTTTAGCCTCTAAATAGGTTTTTAAAATGGTCCTTAGCACGGGCTAGTGCGTTAAAAATAAAAATAGTATGAGAAAGGATTGTTTCGTTGGTTTGGACATGTGGAGAGGATGAAGGAAGAAAGATTGACAAAACAAATATATATAGGGCTGGTAAGGACGTCCCAGGCGACCAAATAGGGGATGTATTAGCAAAACAAAAAGATAAACCCAAAACCGCCGTGCGTGCATGCAACGACTTATGAACGTTGATGAAGCTAAGGTGATCTGTCAGTATCGTGGCAAGTGGCAGTCCCTGGTCTCTGCCTACCCCTCTGGGATACAGGCGTGAGGTTATTTATGTTTTGTATAACTTTTGACAGTAAGGCGCGCCACTGTCTTACAATCCTCCGCCAACCCGGACTTAGCCCCCGTGGTGGAGTATGGTCAAACCGTCCTGTGATGCAGGAAAAGACCCGTGCAATGGGGACATACCAAGGGTTGATATCAATTTCAACAATGGCCCAGAACTCGCCCACTCGCACTCCAGTGTTATTATGATTAAATCAGTTAATATAATTATTAGTACTAAAATTATATCACCACAAAACACGTGAGTCGTGCCATTGTCCTACTGCCTTCCCCTCTGGAAAACAGGCATGAGTTGATGTATAGTACTGTCCAGGCTATCTTCAGCCAGCCCACTCCGCGGTATCCAGTGCCGCAGGCGACGGCCTCAGTATTCTTTCGGGTGCAAGACAAACAGGATGATCCGCCCGAATGCGCCGTGCCTTCCGCTCCTCTGGTGAGTTAGATAAATAGATAGAGAACACTTTATTGTACATAAAAAAGGAAATTACACTGATATTTCTTAAACTAAGAGTAGGTACAGACGGCGGCCTTATCACTAATTGAAATTGAAATGTTTATTTACCTATCACACATAGATTAGAGAACATAATATGAATACTATGATAAAAAATTAGAGACAAATATGTGATTAAAAGGATGTGTGTGCATGCATCATCACATCACAGCGCTGATTTCCAGCCCGTCCTTGTTCTCACTGAATTAAATACAATAAAACTTTGCGGATTTTAAAAAGAGAACACCACTAAAATGAGTTGTACATCTACTTACAAAGTGCTACAGTGCTACACAAGAAATAAGTCTCGCGGATGTACCTGCGCAGATAACCAAATTTTGGATGTGCGGCAAGTTGGCCGCGCGCCTTTCTTGCTATTGGTTGATTCAACGTCATCGATGCAGGTGACTATTAGTTTGGCAATATTAGCGTGAGCGAAATAGGTAGCGCTACTGCGGCAATCTATTCTGCGCCTTAACCGTATCGGTTAAATATCAAGTTGAATGTATTTATAGCTTCGGGTACTTTTGTTACACTTCTTCCTAGTCTGCGCGAACGTAGATGCCCGAAGGGACTTTTATGATGTGTAGTACTGTACCTTTTTAGATGACAATGGTAGCTGGAATTAGAACCGGTACAGTGCATGCTTTCTAGCTTTTAGAATTGTTATGGAATCTGTTAATTAAGGACTTTTCGTGGCGGGTTTCTAAATTGAGAATTTCGCTAAGTATATAGGTACTTAAATAATGTTCTGTCACGCTCTTTCCTGAGATATTCGAAGCTTAGAGAAATTCTCGATTCAGAAACTGACCCTAAGATGGAGATTTTTGTCCATTTTTATTTGTTCAATTTGTTGAAATGGACATCTTTTTTAAGGCGCTTTGAGGTGCTAACTAGCACCAATAATGGAATTCATTCATGACTTTTTTTAATGATTATATTCTTTTTAATGCACTAACCCGTGCTAATTTTAAAAACCTATTTAGAGGCTAAAAATTCCGCCCATGCCGGGATTCGAACCCGCGACCTCTGGCTATCCGTGCCAGCGCTCTTTCCAAGTGAGCTAATGGGCGACTCGCCGGTATCAGTGAAATTTCGAACCTCTTTACAATATCCTCTGTATTACGTACAGGCAGCGGCTGAAGTAATTTGCATCACTTCCAGCCCCGAGTACCTACTTTGCAGTTAGGTTTTTACATCGGAATGATATCGCTGTACCCACATTATATTCCTTTTTAATGCACTAGCCTCTAAATAGGTTTTTTTTAATGATGTCTAATTTTTGAAAAAAAAACGTGTTATGATTTGGTATTCCATTGGTAGCCCTAGATAGCGCCCTAAAGCGCCTTAACTTGTAACGTTTATTAAGTAGCAGTTTCGGTGCTACTCCACCGTGGCGACATTAAATATCAACTCTTAATTTACGTCGCGATCGTCGATGGAATCACAACCGCTGTCATTATGTCTTTTTATGGGGCACAGCTACATTCTTATGTAAACGCCTTCTTGGAAGGAACTCCCGGATCACCATAAATAAGCATAGCAAAGATTTCAGAGATTGTACAAAGTTTAATAAGGACAGGAATTCGTTTCTACACTTTCAAGATGGCATGAATGCGGATTTTATTTTTCGCCGAAAACCTAATGAATCGGTAGGTCCATGTCTTTTATCATTAGTGTACAACCACAAGAGATGCATTGAGCCTGAAAGATATCATCCACAGTGTTATTAAATATCCCAGCAGCATCAGGTCTTGCTTTGCTTCGGAGTCGATAATTTAACCCCCCCTTCCAATAATTGAAAGTTCATATTTTCTTTCATGTCTCCGTCTATGGTTGCCTGGAAGAAATTGCTTTTAGTAATAAGGCCGCCATTTGTACTATATTTTTATCTAGGTTCTGTTACTGTAATTTCTGTGTACAATAAAGAATATTCTATCTATCTATCTATCTATCTATTTTCTCAATTATTTTATTTTGAAATTGAAAACTTGTTTAATTATCGCAATGTTAATAGACGATGTTAATTACATACTTAGTTAATTTAGTGAGTAGATACGCTATGCGATAATAAGGATATGCTCAGCTAAATGCTGCGTGTGCAAACATCAACGCAGCGCTGATTTTCAGCACATCCCGTTTTGCTAGAAATTGACACTTTGGTAGCTAGACATGCAACTAGCCAATATACACACATCACATAAATTTAGCGGAAAATAAGCATAATTAGGCAAGTAGGCACTATGATTATTAAGAGTAATATCAAGACTGTAAGTAACATATAGGTGGCACCACATGGAATCGGAAAATCCATTTTTATTTTCAGCCGACTACTGCAAAGCCCAGAAGGAGAGTAATGTGTGTAGCTCGTATACATCATAATATGTATGTATATAGTTATGTAAGCTATATAAATTCAGCATAAAGCCAACAAAAAAAATTACTATAAAGACAAAAAATAAAAACTGACTCGCCGGCTAAGCGCACTTGTTTCTTCCAGCTGACCTTTCGTATCGAGGGTCATCGCCAGGACCACGACATGCGGTACGTCGCGCTGAAGCCCGACTGGATCCTGGAGGTGCTGATGACCAAGATCAAGTTCTTCAGCAGGATCGAGAGTATTAATATGTTCTGATCGCCCACTTATTTTTTTCATCTTGTGGTTCCATCTCCTGCTGGAGGTGGACTATCTTGTGGCTTATGTAATCCGTGATGTGGCGGCTGGAACAAATTGATGGTCAAATGGTTTGCTGGAAGAGAATGCTTGCATTAAGCACGCCCTTGTACATTTACCCATGTAATTAGTGCAATAAAGATTTAAAATAAATAAATAAATGGTCAAATTCAGCCAGATGTCGCTGCCTGTACGTAATACAGAGAATATTGTAAAGAGGTTCGAAATTTCACTGATGCCGGTGAGTCGCCCATTAGCTCAGTTGGAAAGAGCGCTAGCACGGATAGCCAGAGGTCGCGGATTCGAATCCTGGCATGGGTTGAATTTTTAGCCTCTAAGTAGGTTTTTAAATTGATGGTGCCTATTTGGAACCGTTCAGCCAAGTTATAACCACTTATACCGACTTGGGGCTAATTCTGTTAGCATTCCGGAGTGCATTAATTTAAAGTCATATTCGGATACTTTTTTCCTTAGCTAACTTCACAGTAGGTACGTGAATAAAACCTGTTTGATCATAGATTGATGCAGCCTAGTAATCAACATAAAACTTATCCTCCACCCATGTTTTACCGGTTCTGAATAAGTCAACTCAAGTTATCTGTAAGATTACCTCTAAACATCACTAATTTGGCATCAATTTTAGTTCGAATATCTTCTCATGGCTTGTAAGCTATTTTAAGTACAGGTTAAGACTAAGCCGTATAAAATAAATGGCATGGCTTATCATAAACTTCTAGTTGTGGTTAGACCTGAGATTTCTTTGTCTTAGACCGATAAGGGACACAAGAACCCCTAAATTAGTTACTTTGTTGATTGACGTGATGGTATACGTGCGGCGGTGAGAAGCGCTCGTGGCGTAGTCGAACCGAGTGATTGGAATCAATCAATTGAGTTAAGCAACAACAGGAGGGGTGAGGTACAGGATGGGTGACCGTCCCGTGACTACCGTTAGTGGCATTTTTCCGAGCGCATTCCGTGCTTCGCAAGGCACGTTAAGCCGTTGGTGCCGGCTGTCATGTAATGGCAGTCGTTAAGCCATGTTAGAGGCTTTATGAGCGGCTTTATAATTTCTGACAGTAAGGCCCGCTACTGTATTACAATCATTCACCAACACGGACTTGACCCCCGTGGTGGAGTATGGCCTTACCTTCCTGCGATGCAGGAAGGAACCCCTGCAGTGGGCGCATACAAGGGTGAATATCGAACTGTCAACCACATTAATTTTACAGTTTGACGTTCGGTGGAATCATTCAGGATTTGGATAACAGTAGTAACAGGTAAACAATAAACGCATAGGAGCCTTTTATTGTTTACCTGTTAGTTAGACCTGAGATTTCCGCACTTAGCCTCATAGTTGGGCCATTGTACGTAGCAAGCGCTGAGGTACGTTAACACTTCAGACACTAGGGTTTCTTTACGATGTTTTCCTTCACCGTCGGCGAGTGGTATTGCTGCTATAATTTCACAAATGGACATAACTTAGAAAACAAAGTCATTGGTACATGCCGGGGTTTGAACCCACGAACGATTGAGAGGCCGGCGTTCAACACCGCTCCGCTACCACCGACCCTTGTTTACCTGTTACTGTATGGTTATTACAGTAACAGGTAAACAAGGGAAGGACAATTTGGTAATTGTGGTTCATTGGCTAATTAAGCGAGTGATAGTGGCGGCAATCATGGATAAGTTTTTTTTACTAACTTAATTCCGGATTCACTTACTTGAGTTTAAGTCGGACTCTTCCGATAAAAATCCAGTGAGATGTGGCATTCAGTTAAATGTGTAGTGTTCACGAATGTTTTTTGTTAAAAACAAGTTATTGGTTCAAAGAGGACACAGAAGCTGCGCTTCCAATAAATAAAAATTTCCAATTTGAATTTTATTTTACAATGTTCAAACTTCTGATTAAAGGATTTGGTTTCATTACAGATAATTGAGAAATCATTATAAAGTTTTACATCTATCATAATAATAATATTGGCCTTTTGCATCTACTTAATGAGATTGATTTATACAGCGTCCATCTTCACTCACACACACTAGATGGGTGAAGGGACCATTCCGACGCTGTAGTGATCCCAGTGCAGGCATGTACCAATGACTTTGTTTAATTTCAAAGTTACGTACATTTGCGAATTTGTAGTTGCAATACCACACGCTAACCTTCACGCGTGAAGGAAAACATCGTGAGGAAACCCGCGGCTTGGTTGGCTCCGCACGTATTGACTAGTCTTTCCTGTGGGCTAGGCCGACTAAGCTGTCAGGATAGTGTAGGTACTGGGCAAGCCTACACATCTATAAAAACCATTTCCCAGGCAAATTTAAAATAAGTTGCTTTAATACGCTCTTGACAGAGCGGTCGTGGTCGTTACATCGTCAGGGCGGTGGTCTGCCTCACAAGCCTCCGCCATTCCTCTCTCACGGCCGCTTTCTTTGCGCACTCGTTAATAATGAACAATATTATTTGAAATAAATTAAAATTACTCCAGCAATAAAATATTTAAAGACTTTCTTAACATTTTAACATTTCCGCCTATTGCAGTCCACTGCTGGACATAAGCCTCCCCCAGGGTGTGCCACGAGACCCGATCTCCCGTTTTCGCCATCCAGTCACCACCAGCTACCTTTTTCAGGTCGTCGGTCCATCTGGCCGGAGGCTTAAATAATTAATTATTCACAAAAAAATCAACAATAATTCTCCCCCAAATGGACAATTTTTTACCAAAAATATAACGTTTTACTGATAACGAAAACGCGACCACCGTTTCTTAATTAGATTAATAATTAATCCCAGGTTTCTGTTTCTCATCGATTACCACTTCTAAAGGTCTAAAGTAAAAAAAAATATATTTTTTTATTTTAAATACAATCCTGATACATGGCGAGCTAATTATACGAAAATTGAAAAAAAAGAAAGATAATTTCACCGCTTCTAAGCTGTAGAATTTTAGTGCAATTTGTCGAGAATTTCATCGCTTTGCTAGGGTTGTTAAATTATTGGCCAAACGAAATATGGTGAATTTTTATCTAATTTTATGGTTAAATAAAAACCTATGTTATCTGGCTGGTTCGTTTTATTTACAAAGCTTTAGCATACCTCTTCTTCTTCTTCTTCATGCTATATTAGTCGATTCCGGACTCGTGGTCACACCAGGTTGTCACACCAGTGTGAGAATCAGAAATAGTCCACTGCTGGACATAGCCCTCCCCTAATGAGCGCCATAGCGCAAGGTTGTGCCATCTTTGGGGGTTAATACCCATAATGGGAGCATACCTCTTACGTTACCTCAATTACATATCAACATTTTATTTTATTGTAGTAGCAATACCACTTGCTAAACGTGAAAAAAAAACATTGCAAGGAAAGCTGAGTCTCTGAGTGTTCAAATACCTCAGCACTTGAACTTGCCAATACGCGGTGGGCACGCATTGTAACTAAGCCCATACTCTCTCTCTCTCTCTCTCTCTCTGAGAGAAGGCCGGTGCCTGCAGTGGGACGTTTATAGGCTACGTGAAAAAAATATTTTATCATTGTGGCTATTTTGTCCCATAATGTTACGGCTCGGAAGAGTTCTATGTTTGTAAGCACAGTAATAATTACAATGCTTTCATCATAAATAATAAATAAATAAATAAATAAATAAATATGGACATATTACACAGATCTCGTTAGCCCTATTACTAAGTAAAACTAAATGACTTGTGTTATAGGTGCTGACTCGACGATAGACTTAATACAATAAATACGTAAATAACATCCAAGACCCGAGACAAACTAGAAAAGTTCGCTTCCTAGTTTGACCCGGCCGGGGATCGAACCCGAGACCTTCAGTTTCACAGTCAGCGTGCCACACCGCTGCGCCATCGAGGCCGTCAATCATCATCATCATTATAATTTTATTATGTACATCGCAAATTTTATTTACGTTCTTTGGCTGCGCGAAGACTCATTTTGCGTGCATTTGACGTTTGATGTTCGTCTACCTACGCGTGACGTCAGACTTGACGCCATGACTTTGCGAGCTGTTTTTCCACACAGCTAAAATAATTTTAGAAAAATGGCTTTAGCCTTCGTAAAACTTTAGTTTATTACTGAAATATAGATTTATTTGTAAATAATAATTGTGTCCCCACATTATGGGAGAGGTGGCCTCGGGTCAAAGTAGAAAACGAAGTTTTCTAGTTTTTCTCGGGGCTTGGATGCTATCTATGTATTTATTGTATTAAATCTATCGTCAGGTTAGCACCTATAATACAAGTCATTAAGTTGTACTTAGTATAGGGCTAACGAGATCTGTGTAATATGTCCATGAGTATTAATATTATTATTTAAAAATGTTTCGTCATGCCATTATGCTGTCAGCACCGTAACTTGACGCTTGCGATAGGCCCACAGCGATGGACCGATGTGCTCAATTAAGCAAAACGGTGCCACCAGTCAGTAATCTGAAAACACACCGATGCGCAGACGCGTTGATTATCCCGCTTTTTTCCTCGGCTAATTGGCGGACGTGTCGTTAAGCGGTTTTATAGTCTGTGACGATGTCTAAGATTACGTTAGCGCTTAATTTTCCTGACTACGGTACGTAGAGCTAGAGTTGGATGACTGAAAAAAATATATATCGACAAATACCTTTTCTTATTGATTCGCGATACTCATATGTAGTTATAGCTATATTAAACGGGTCAAATCGCGATTATTTACTAGGTAAAAAGTAATTACCTTATTTCCCGACGTTTCGGCAGCGTTACCTACAGTTGCCGTGGTCCGTGGTAAGGTAATTACGTTTTACCTAATAAATAATCGCGATTTGACCCGTGTAATATACAAAAAAATACCTTTTGTCGATAAGTACAGCCAAACAGGGGCCTAATTATGCGCAGAGCACCTAAATTCTTAGCGATTCCAAGCATCTATGAGCCGGTTCACTAAGTAAATACCTTAGTTATATTCTTTTTAATGCACTAACCCCTGCTAAGGTCAATTTTTAAAAACCTACTTAGAGACTAAAAATTCCACCCATGCCAGGACTTGAACCCGCGACCTCTGGCTAACTAATGGGTGATGCCGGTGAGTCGCCAGAGGTCGCGGGTGCGAGTCCCGGCATGGGTGGAATATTTAGCCTCTAAATTAACTTTTATAAATAACTTAAGTAATTACACTATTTTTATTTTTAATGCACTAACCCGTGCTAAGGAACAAATTTAAAAACCTATTTAGAGGCTGAAAATTTCACCCATGCCGGGATTCGAACCCGCAACCTCTGGCTATCCGTACCAGCGCTCTACCAATTGAGCCAATGGGCGACTCACGGCATCAGTGAAACTTCGAACCTCTTTACAATATTCTCTGTATTACGTACAGGCAGCGACATCTGACTTAAGCAAATTGCATTACTTACAGCCCCGACCACCTACTTTGCAGTTAGGTTTAACATCGGAACGATATCACTGTACCCACATGATTACACTATTTTTATTTTTAATGCACTAACCCGTGCTAAGGAACAAATTTAAAAACCTATTTAGAGGCTGAAAATTTCACCCATGCCGGGATTCGAACCCGCAACCTCTGGCTATCCGTACCAGCGCTCTACCAATTGAGCCAATGGGCGACTCACGGCATCAGTGAAACTTCGAACCTCTTTACAATTTTCAGCCTCTAAATAGGTTTTTAAATTTGTTCCTTAGCACGGGTTAGTGCATTAAAAATAAAAATAGTGTAATCATGTGGGTACAGTGATATCGTTCCGATGTTAAACCTAACTGCAAAGTAGGTGGTCGGGGCTGTAAGTAATGCAATTTGCTTAAGTCAGATGTCGCTGCCTGTACGTAATACAGAGAATATTGTAAAGAGGTTCGAAGTTTCACTGATGCCGTGAGTCGCCCATTGGCTCAATTGGTAGAGCGCTGGTACGGATAGCCAGAGGTTGCGGGTTCGAATCCCGGCATGGGTGAAATTTTCAGCCTCTAAATAGGTTTTTAAACTTAAGTAATGTTTTGTCACGCACTTTTCTGAGAAATTCGAAGAGACAGCAAAACCGTTAACTATTTTCTTCGCGAAATTCTCAATTCAGATTGTGGCCCCAACTGTCGAATTTCATACTAATTTGACAGTTGGACGATGGGAATCGAGGATTTGGTGCGCATGATATAGGAGTTGGTTCGGAATGGACTGTTTAATAAAAGAAACTAATGCAAAACGGGTAAAACGAAGTGTAATATGACAATAACACAATGAAATAGGCAATGAAATGGTGAGAACAGGAATATTACAGCATGAGTGACATGAAAGAGAAAAGTGAAAAGGAAAGGAGGATATACAGAATTATAAAATTATTCCGGAGTCTTCATTATCCCGGGCCCTTGTGCAGAAATGAACAGATGTTCAGATGTTCTCGGTTACCAAGGATGTCTCCCTGATGACCAGCCGAAGAAACTTCGTGCAGGGTCGGCGTAAGAGCCCCTCTGCTGTGGCTACGACCACCGGATGTTACGGAATGGACTGTAATAATGAAGGCAACTAATGGAAAATGGGTAAAATTAAGTATAATATGAAAATAATAGGGAAATGGTGACGACGAGAACCTTACAGCATGAGTGACGTGAGAGAGAAAAGTCAAAAAGAAAAATAGGTATACAAAATTGTAAAATAATTCCAAGGAGTCTTCAAAAGGATCGATCGCACCGATTGATCAATTCATTGTAAAAAAAATACAAAATTATTAATCAGTAGTAAGTACCTAATATTCATTTGTAACAAAATTAGAAAACGAAATAGACGTGTAAAACTTATAGATTGTTGGAAGGCCAATGAGACGAGATAAAGAATGTAAACAAAGTTTCAGGGGTTCAAAACATTTTTATTTGAATAAATTATAGTTTAAAAATTTCGGATTCCCTATTCTAATCGCTGTTGTCTGTATTAGTCAAACATAATAATAAAATGGCAATGTGGCGGACTTAATAAAACATTAAGTCCGCCACATTGCCATTGTATTTTTTTACTTATGTGCAATAAACGTATTAATAATAATAATAATAATTCAGGCTGTGATTCCATAATCAAAACCAACCACTAATTACCATAACAGCAAAAATCAAAAAGAAAACTAACAGTAACGGATTAATAAACACAATAAACTAAGTAAATACGGAAACAAAAAAAATATGTATCACTTCGAACGCAATCTAAACAGGAATGAACTATTATAGTTCACAAAATGGCGGATGACACCAAATGTTGACAACTGCCATACTGAAAATTTTCCTGTACCACGAAATAGGCAACGATAGCTGTCGTCGATCAAATGACGCCATTGCCGCATACGTGTGACAAGGACAGAGATAATAATCGCTCACTATAGCAATATAGCTCGGTAACGGTCCGTTTGTTGACATTCTTTATCTCGTCTCATTGGCCTTCCTTTAGTTGGGTATTCATTGAATATATTAAATAACTAAGTTGATCAACGTTGAAAATGGTATAAATAAATACACATGCAATATCCAGTGCAGTTTACATAATTACGTACTATATAGGTTAATGATGAGCTATCGATAGTTGCATAGTTGAGAACAGGTAATTTTGCATAGATTGCAGCCTTTGTATGTCCTCACTGCTGGGGCACGGGTCTTTTCCTGCAGCGCAGGAAGTTTAAGCCATACTCCACCACGGGGGTCAAGTCCGGGTTGGTGGAGGAGTGTAAGACAGTTGGCCGCCCACATCTGATTTTGTCTCATTTTGTATCCAGCCAGCAAAATTGTGATTTTTTATAGATTGTGTAAAAGGACCTTCATTGCAAGATTCATGAATAACTTACCCAAAAAATTTTTTGTCACTGGAATACTCCCTACTAAAAATGCATAAATCCATACATACCTAAAAAGAGTAACTATTTTATAATTTATTATAGTTTAGTTAGGATCGACAAAACCTTTTCCTCTTCGATGCTACTAATAGCCTTGATATTTTGTTCGTGAGTTTAAATTCCTCGTGCAGATTGACTCACGCGCACCTATTTTTAAATTGGAATTTAATTTGTTGTGAGACACCGCTACTCATCTAAAGGCTATGTTAAAAAAAGCAGGTCTATAAGAGCCGGTATTGACTAATCTTCTTAGCAACTTGTTATCTCTGCGAAACAATCACAGAACGTAATTTATGAGCGAACCGTACTCACTCTACCGAGGATAAATATCAAAAAGCGCCTACCTGAGTCACCTCGCCGTTTTGCGCCCCGCGAACCGCTTCTGATCGAAAAAAACCTGTCTGCTGCAGACTGTCGACGCAGAGTTAAGTTACTCAAACGTGGTACGCTGCGCATACGCACGGACGTTTCGCGCGAAAACAATCGTGAGCGCGTTGGTTTTTCGAACTGTCAACACAGAACGCGATTGTGGAAGTGTAAATAGAAACATGGTGCGTTCAAATAATGTGATTATGTGCTTCCGGATGCCTGGGCGCACCAGCAAGGTTATGCCTTCGCCAAGTGCCGAGGGTATTTTTACGATCCCCATGGATAATACCATGTCTTCGACTTCGACTCTGAATGTGGCTGAAGTAAGTTGGTTTTTGAGTTTTAACTTGTGATTAGGTGATGAACAGCAGTTGCGTCATTCTAATTTCGTGGTTATCTAAATGAAAATACGTTTTCATTGGTAATTTACCTGTTGTAGTTAATTTTCCTTAGATAAACAATTTTAGACCTAACCTAAAATAGGTACAGTTTTTAACTAATGAATCGAAATATGTCAAAATAACTAAAACCGTATTATAACATTTCGATTAGGTTCTTTTATGGTTTTAGCAGCTCTATCTCCAGCTTGGCAGATAACTTTATTATTTTTGATAATTTTAGATTACAAACGTGATTTTCAAGTTATTAACAGAATGGAGAAGTTAGATTAGGTCATTGAATTTTAAGTAGAGACTTACTTAAAATTTAATGATTAGCCTAATTTAGATCAATGCAATATTATTAAACTTATTTTATTCTGAGGTTATATCTATAAATAGATACTTTGTGGTTTTCGTCACGTACTATTAAATTTTTTTGCCTGTAGCATTACATAATACCTAATTGGTATTATCTAATAAATAATGTAAAAATATATGTATATAGTACTAACGTAATGAAATAGAGTTATGTTTAGTACGTTACAGCTAAAAAACGCGGTAAAAACAATTGTTAATTAATGTGATCTATTTATGAAGTCATGCAATTAATTTGAGTTAAATTAAAATTAGTTCTGACTGAATTTACGAGTAGCAGTAGATTAGGTTAGGTTTTGTACTGTAAATAAACAAATTATCTAAACTTACTATACGTATGTTACTTATATAACACTAACATCCAAAACTAAGAACTAGGTACACACTTACTTTTTTTTTCAAATATATTTCAAAGATTTTAGCAGTAAGGCTACCCACTAGTTTTGCAAGCCCCCACCAATTCGGACTTGGCCCCCGTGGTGAAGTATGGCCTATACCTTTCTCAGGGATAAGATTCTCACCCCTCGGTGGAGACATAATCGGTTGATGATGATAGATTTTACATTATTTAAAATGTAAAACATTTTATAAAAAAAATTATCAGCTTTCTTTGAAGCTATAGTCAACTAAAATTCATATTTTTAACCTAAAACGATGAAATAACCATTTTAAGCTTAGTGGTCGAAAGTATATCTGGTATACTTAAAAAGTTATTGCAGTTTTAAAAGTGTGATAGTTTTACAGGCCAGTGTCTATATCACATGCATGATACATCCTGTAGTTCTAGGGTGACTGGATTAAAGGATGCCAATGCGATAAAGTAAGAATTTCAACTACTAGAATATCACAGCCTTATTTATAAATACACAATTCCTCTTAACTCTCCAAAAACACTGTCTGAAATAGTCTGTGATGATGATTTTACAAGAAAAAAACGCATGCACAGATTAAAGAAAACTGACTCTGAGGAGTAGTTTAGAGCAATTGTATTTTTATTAGTAAAAATCGCCAGTCTTCAATATTTATTTATGCAACTGTAGAAAAAGTCAAGGCCACAATTTATAGAAAAAAACTGTGTTTTACTGCGTTATTATCGTGAGAACAGCAGGTTAGGGTTGCCACTTTGCTGGGCGTCCGGATTTAGCCGGATATGTTTTTTTTAATGGATGAGGCATTTAATAGGAAAGGTATGAACATTAATGTGAGTAAAACGAAAGTACTGGTCTTTGAAGAAGCTGATGAAATGACTGAGTGCAAGATAACGATTAGAGGCGAAAGAGTGGAACAAGTTAAATAATTTTTCTATTTGGGGAGCCTGTTTACGAGGGATGGAAAGTGTGAAGGTGATATAAAAAGAAGAGTAAAAGCGGGAAATTGTTTAAACGGTGCCTTGCACTCCATTGTGTGCAGCCGAAACATCTCCAAAAGAGCAACTCGTAGATTGGCTATTCATAGTGGTGTGCTGGTCCCAACACTTATATGGTAGTGAGACTTGGGTGTAACAAAAGAAGCAAGAAAGTAGAATTAATGCAGTAAAAATGTGGTCCATGAGAAGTATGTGTAGTGTTAATTTGAATGACAGGATACGCAATAGTCTGATTAGAGATTAGTCTGATAGTCTGACTGAAAGAGGATGTAGTGACTAGAATTGACAAAGGAATGTTGCGTTGGTTTGGACATGTGGAGAGGATGAAGGAAGAAAGATTGACGAAACAAATACGAGTATATATTGCGAATGTGAGTAGAAGGGCTGGTAAGGGACGTCCCAGGTGGACATACATCGACCAAATCGGGGATGTATTAGCAAAAGGAAAGATAAAAAGTACCCGGAACCGGCGTGCGTGCATGCAACGACTTATGAACGTTGATGAAGCGAAGGTGATCTATCAGAATCGTGGCAAGTGGCAGTCCCTGGTCTTTGTCTACCCCTCTGGGATACAGGCGTGAGGTTATGTATGTAAGTATGTTTTTTTTTAAGTTATTTATTCAACAGAATACACACATATTACAATAAAAAAAAAAAATTTTACTGAAACCTGTAAAGCTTTATCTGTGAGCTGAGTTACTCTTTTCTTATCACAACCTCAAGAGGTGTTGTTTTAAGGCATTTCGGCACTTATTTGCAGGATTTTTATGTTAGATGTATGACTTTTAGAGTAACTAGCACAATACAGTACAATTTATTTTTTTCACGTAGTTTTTAAGTCGACATTGTTACCTACATTATATGGGTACTTAAATAAAAATCACTCACATGCGTGCACGCAAAGGGTAATGAATATTGATGAACCGAAATAGGTCTGGAATGATCGTGGCAAGTGGCAAACTCCTCCAGGATACAGGCGTGAGTTAGTGTTATGTTGTTAAGGTAACTTAAAACTATTATTATTAAAACTTGCATAAAAACCACTTAAGTAGGTGTGTTTAATGCTACTCCGCATTTCTACCAGCAAACCAAATAAGTCAAATAAGTCGTGTCCGGTCACAATATTCGGCTATTTATAGAGCCAAATCCGGATTTTACATTTTTGAATGTGTCAACCCTAGTTCCAAGCCCATCATAAAAAAAAACAACACAACATTAGTATTTTTTTAGTGTTTCACAAGGTCTACAAAAGGATCGCCTCAACAACCCCGTCCAGCTTAATTGTCCAGGCAGCTTACCGGCTACCTGGAGCACCCTGTACTCTCCCAGTAAGTCCCTTATTATCTTAACACTAAGGTCGTTTTCCGTTTGAATTTTCGAAAGCCTACAAAGTGGAAATACCACTGACTAAGGCCGATGGAATTCAAATCACCGTACAGCCAGATACATGCAATGGCTTGGTTAGTTAAGTTATTTTCACATTAAACACGTCGTGGTCTCCAAGACAATAAATGGTTAATAGTACTTATTAAAATAAAATCACATCATTGTATGATGAATCCACGTTGACTTTGCATGCGCTGACTATGATGCTATCAGTAATAACTACATAATACTAATAAATACAACTTGCGTGAGCACTCTACACATAATTAACTTAATTCCGGAGTCACTTATTTGAGTTTTTTCGGTGTAGTCCGACCAGCCCTCCTATTACGTAGCACTCCACTCTATCGAGTGAAGCATTTAGACGACTCCTAAGTGTCAAAAATGTATGCATTTGACAGCCGGAGTAGCTTAAAAAAAGCAAAAATCAACGTCACTCAATTCAGTGGATACTTACGTAATAATGCCTCTGGGCGCCGATTCTCGCCCATACGAATTGGGAGCGTAGACGCACCATATTAGACATTTGTCGCATAAAAATAAGATAAGATAACTCGACGGGGCATTAAGGCCTGCGCAGACGAGGGACTATCCCCCGGGTACTTTTTTGTCCGTCGATATAGATCTCTTATAAATTGTATCGAGTAACGCACACGAAAGACTAAAAGTACCCCCGTACAAAACGTCCCTCAAGTTACCGAGCACATCAAGAGACCGGAGCGAACAAAAGTTCGGTGTTCTCTTTTAAAATGCTTTTTCTTTTTCAACTTCATGTAAATTACAACACAATGTAATCTCAGAATATTTGCTTCCATAGCGTACGCTTCACTCAATTTCCGGGGAACAAAATGACTGCACACCGTAGTCGTTGAGTCCGCGACAAGTACTCGGAGGTCATTTTTAGGGTTCCGTACCTCAAAAGGAAAAAACGGAACCCTTATAGGATCACTTTGTTGTCCGTCTGTCCGTCCGTCCGTCTGTCAAGACCCTTTTTCTCAGGAACGCGTGGAGGTATGAAGCTGAAATTTATATCAATTACTCAGGTCTACTGTCCCTTGAAGCTGTGAAAAAATCAAACTTCTAAGCCAACGCAATCAAAAGATACAGCCGTTTATGCCGCAAATTTTCGACACTTGCAAGGGAATCAAAACCTACAGGTTGCTTCCCGTGAACTCAGAATCTTGAAATTTGGTACGAAGCAACGTCTTATAGCATAGTTAAAGGAAAAATTACGAAAACCATAAATTTTTAGTTACATCACATAATATATATTTTTTTAATGATTTTAAACTTACTACCCATTTCATCATAAACGCGTAGAGGTATTAAATTGAAATGCATACCAAATACTCAGGTCTATAATACAGGTTTGTACGGAACCCTCGGTGCGCGAGTCTGACTCGCACTTGGCCGGTTTTTTTTACAATTCAGGTACTTTTGTACCTCGGGGTCAAAAGTCCATCTGCTGTGTGGTGTCGGCTTAGAGAATAGCACCAACCCAATTCTTGCCGCGGGTGTCGTAAAAGGGAAACAAACCAGGGGGTGGGCAGCAGCGCCCCCTGAAGTACAATTTCACCGAACTGCGATCCCCAACCTGCATGCCCAGCGTGAGGATTATGGGCATTACCCCCTATGATAGCACAACGTGGCGCTCTTTACTGGAGGGCTATGTCCAGCAGTGGACTAGTATAGCCTGACGACGAGCTCGGGGTCTCGTGGACTGTGGCCCCAATCGGGTCGGGAACCTGTGGCTTTAAGCCAGCTCTGCCACCTTACCGTTACGTCACTGATTTGTGGTATGAATCGAATCCATATATACGAGTTTTTTTTAACCAGTGTAAAACAATATGTAATGTACAATGTACACAAACAAAATAGGTTCAAAACAAGTTTGGTAACCTTAACCCTTAATCGGCCATAGGACAATTATTTCCCACCACAAATGTGACCACTAACCAATTTTTTATTATTTTTCTGTTAGTGGCAAACTTAAATAAATTGAACGCATCTTTAGATCGATACTTTTCTTATGTATTTTATGGCAACACTTATTCCTAAACGTCATCGCTGCATGTCAATCGGTATTCAAAAACAACCGTTAATTTTTCACGTACATTTGCTCCCCGAATTTGAGTCTATTTTTGGTACTACATCAAGAAAAAATCCTGTAAGTATTTAATGGTTTTTGGTTGTTTTTGCTAGATATGTGTTGGTTTGTATGGTAATGAAAACAATGTGAGTAAGTTGTTGCATTACTATTTTTTTCTTATTCAAAAAAAGTGGGAAACTATTTCCCTGTGGCCGTTTATGAAAGTATTTAAGTGGGAATATATTTCCCTATAACTGTTTAGGACAACTAATAAATATTAATATATAAAAAAGTTTGTCTGTTTTTTCTATATTACAGTCAATGGTGCCACCTAAAAAGAAGAAAAAAGTTGAGGATAAGTAGTTAAAAACAATTGTTGACAATTTGTCGGACCTGTCACAGTTAATACTCCAGAAAACACCAATCAATATCTCTTAAAAATAAAAAAAGGTGAAAATTTCGGCGTACCAAACGAGATACGCCTCAGGAATGTAGGTCTGCATATGCCTATTAAAGAGAGCACATACAAAAAGTGTTGCATTTGTAGTTCGAAACAAACACGGACAAACATCACATGCGCTGGTACGGATAACCAGAGGTCGCGGGTTCAAATCCCGGCATGGGTGGAATTTTTAGCCTCTAAATAGGGTACTTAAGATTTACCTCCGGACTTTTAATTTTATTCCCTAAAAATAAATCAACGAGTGAAACAGAAGGCAATAGCTAGTCAAGTGGGAATTTATTTCCCACATATATGTTACTGGATATAGGAAACATATTTCCCACAAAAAAAAACCCTGTTTTTTTTGTGTTTGTGTTCTGTGTTTTTATTTAATTTTAAGAAAACAATATTCTAATATAAAACAACTTACTTGATTGGAGCCATGGCCGATTAAGGGTTAAGGTACTTGGTAGCGGCTGGAAGAGTGCATGGAGTCCGAGTACTTGTCGCGGACTCAACGCCTCCGGTGTGCGGTCATTTTGTTCCCCGGAAATTGCGTGAACCGTACGCTACGGAAGCAAATATTCTGAGACGACCCCAAGCTCAAAATTGTGTATTTTTGATACAGCAAAAACATATACTACAACTAAAGACCATATATAAATTAAAATACAATATTATTAACTTATCAAAAAAATCATATTAAGGTAAGGAATCAACCAATATATTGTTGAATGCATCCATTAGTTACATTAAAGAACAACGTTGCAACGGAAATATTTTTACTGGAAGGGCCGCTACTACCACCAATAACACGGAAGTGTCAAAAAATCAATAGATACTATACCTACTGTGTGATAATTTGAAGCGGCAATGGAAAAAAACATATTTTATTGAAGACCTCATCAATGATGCGTCATTAGCACCGTTTATTAGCGTCGTTTGACTGCACAAGTACACAGCCCGACAGCGAACTTGTGAGATATTTTTTATCTCAGTAGTTCCGGTTGTATGTAACCATCGACGTGCGGTCAGGACGATTACAATCGAAAATAACCCTTAAATACTTTATTAGATTCGATCACAAAATTCTTTATTGCACAATAAGCATATTTGTACAAAGGCGAGCTTAATACTAATGAGTATTTTCTTCCAGCTAACCTTGGGTTATGTTATCGTTGAAGACTACAATTCAAGTGCAACAAAAGCCCGTTCCCGTGTCATTCTCGTGCCCGTTGGTCATGACAGCCGCACGGGCCGCACTTGTTTACGTCAATATCGTAATTTCTAACCCTGTATAATATATCGTGAGGTAACCGGAGTGTCTAAGGTGAGATCACATAGGTCAGGGCTTCAAATCGCCAATTCGCGGTGGGCGCGCGTATATTGAGTCCATTTTCTCTCCCTAAAAGAAAGCCCGTGGGCATTTCCCCCAATGATGGCACATCCTGCGCTATGGCGCTCATTAGGGGAGGGCTGTGTCCAGCAGTGGACTAATATAGCCTGAAGAAGAAGAAAAATAAGAAAGAAAAGCTGTAAGTAATTTAAAGCAAATTGCATTAAATTACTTACAGCCCCGAGTAAGTAATTTAATGCAATTTGCTTAAGTCAGATGTCGCTGCCTGTACGTGATACAGAGAGTGGTGTAAAGAGGTTCGAAATTTCACTGATGCCATGAGTCGCCCATTGGCTCAATTGGTAGAGCGCTGGCACGGATAGCCAGAGGTTGCGGGTTCGAATCCCGGCATGAGTGAAATTTTTAGCCTCTAAATAGGTTTTTAAATATATGCATTATTATTATTGTAATAACTTGATAACTTATTATAAGTTTCGGACCGCTTACCTGAATCCTTTGTAATTTTAATAGTTATCGATTATTTTGCAAATGTAGGTACCTAAATAAGTGAATTCTTTAAATATATAGGTAGGTAAAGGTAGGAACGGTGGCGCTCGTGCCCTAGTCGAATCGAGTGATTGGAATCAAAATAGGTGCAGGATGGGTGACCGTCCTGTGACTAATTTTTTTCCTTAACGCTTCCGTGCTTTCCAAGGCACGTTAAACGTTGGTGACGGCTGTCATGTAATGGCAGTCGTTAAGCCATGTCGGGGGCCTTGTGGGCGGCTTCATAACTTCTCATTGTAAACCCCACCCACTGTCTTACAATCCTCCACCAACCCGGACTTGGCCCCCTTGGTGGAGTACCGCCTAACCTTCCCGCCATGCAGGAAGAGACATACACAGAATAAATAAATAAAAAGAAGAAAAAGGGGAAAGTTGATTCGATCCCCACACCAGTTAGGTTGGTTCAGTTCAGGAATGTTGCCGACAGGATCTCCCCTAGGTTGAATGGGATGACGCGCCGTGTCGCCTTGATAGCGACGTAGAAGGCCAGCGCCGATCCCTCCGGGAAGCCGCCCCGAAGACCAGGTGGCCAATTCTCACTTCATTAGCAAATAATTCGTATACGACTTTAAGGCTTATATCTTGAATCTACATAAAAAGTCGAGCGACAGCCGAAATCTGTATTTTTAGAAGCCAGGCTACATGGAATTCGAATGAGAAAATAAATGTCTAATGACTCTGTCGAGTTATCTTATCTTATTTTTATACGACAAATGTCTAAGCCTTCGAATATTTTGCGTCTACGCTTTCAATTCGCATGGGCGAGAATCGGCTTCCAGGGCCTCGATTCAGTTAGTGCATAATAGTACCATGACAGATACATGGTCGGCTCACGTGGGGTATCTCTTTATACCATTGACGCCTAGAAGGTTCGATGTAGGTATGTGCGCGCCTTGAAGCTGCAAAGTAATTAAGTAAATCGCCATGTTCATACATTTGTCATTGTAAGATAACATAAGATAGGAATATTCTTTCTTGTACACACTAGAAAATAATTACAGAGACAACAGTTAATAAAGAAGAGGTACTATTGGCATTGGCATCAGCAATGAGGCCGCATTGCTGATTCCTTATTGCGACCTTATTCTTCCAGGCAACCTTAAACCTTAGCTTTTAGAATATACCTCGGGCTCTAGAGTAGGCTGCGGTTTTTGTCGAAAGCACAGGAGTAATACAACTACGCTGTATAAAAGTACTTCCTGCTCTGTATAAAACTTTTCTTCACTATCTTGAAAAGTTATGAGAAATCAAGTGTCATATTAGTTCCGATATTTCTATTACACGAACATATCCGATTCTTTCCGTTAGTAGCTGAGGTATATTCTAAAAGCTAACAGACTGTAAATTAGCAGAATCTAGGCCCAGAAAAAAACGGTAAAGATGGTAGAGGCGACGTTCCGCAGCGGCAACAAACTTCTTTAAAAATCAGTCCGGCCAAAAATCCCACAAGCACCACGCGGTTGCTTGTAAGATGGTTAATGCACCGCCCTCCCTCCCACTTTTTCAAGCAGAAGCATTGGGTGGTGCAATCGGTGGTGCAGCAGCAGTGGGGTCCTCAGGTACGGGGTATGAGGCCTTGCCTCTTGTCCCGGGCGGCTTCTCCGGGGTATCGAACCCCGGGACATTGTGCCATCTTGGCGTACTATGCGGGCGGGGCGAGCTCCGAGCTGTTGCAGCTCGACAACTCGAGGAGTTCCCGAGGGTAAGGACGTCCATCCTCTGGCCGGTCGTAGTTGGGGGCTATATGGTGGAGGTGCCGGTGCGGCCCGTTGTCGGCGCAGTCGGACATGCGCCGCGACAAACGGACCACGAACTCCTCCACACCCTCCACTATTAAGTCCCGGGCAATCATGTCGTTGCGGACATAACGCCCCCGGCCCCCACGATGGCCCTCAGGGCGATGTTTTGCTGGTCCTGCAGCTTCTTGCGGTTGGTCGCGGAGCACAAGACGTACCATGCAGGCGCCGCGTAGGTGAGTCGCGCGTACGTCTTGTATATCCAGCTTAGTCCGGGGTGGTAGACTTGAGTGGTGGTGTGTTTGTGTCTTGCGTCTGCTTGAAAAGTGGGACGGAGGGCGGTACTTTAACTAACCGCATGTGGGATTTGTGGGATTTTTGGCGGAATTTAGCAAAGTAACTTTCACATTTTAATGCTATAACTTATTTTCTTATACGTTTTTTTTTTTCAAAAACTAAACATCATGAATCTTTACCACTATGACAACTATTTTTAGAACCTGCAGTCCAAAACCTAGGTGTTTAACCGATTTCCGTCGAAAACGGCCATTTTTAGCGGAAATCGATTACCTAAAATCCTAGGGTGTCGATAATACGTTGGGTGTTGGGTGGTGTTGTTCTAGACTGCATGTTCTAAAAATATTTATCACAGATATTAAAAATCTAAGTTTGCTCGAGTTTTTTTTAAATTATAAAAAAGTTATGATTTCTATTTCATTGGTGGCGCTACCGGTGGCGTTAGCGCCCCAAAGCACCTTAATAGATATTTACAAATCAATTTATTTATAGTCTAGTATAAGTCTTTTAAGTAAATTAATAAATTACTTATTTACTTACTTACCAGATAATTGTTCGCACTCACCCAACAGCGGGCGTAAAGAACGCCTATCGCAGACGGTAAAATATTAGATTTTCATAACAAAATCTGATAAAAATGGCCGCTGGGGGCGGTTGGAGAGAGGGTAGCAGAGCGCACACCCAACTCCTTCCTTCGTCAAATCACAGACTACATAAGGATAATAATGTTCTGCGAGAGCCGAGATCAGTGACTGAAAATATCCGCATTGAAAGAACGTATTGATTGAGCGATCGCCACAGGCAATCACTCATTCAAAGATATCCCAAAATAGTGGCCAAGAATGAGTAAACTTAAATTAGCAAAATAAAATTCGACGATCTATGTGGCGTAGCGGTAGCGCTACCATGCAAGAGGTCCCGAGTTCGAACTCCGGCTGGGGAGAAAAAACAACCCCAGGTCTTGGATGTTTACATGTTTGTGATGTCGTTGTTTCTGGTTCCCACGACACAGGGTATCCTAGTGTGGGACCAGAATCAATGTATGTGCCTGTATGTAACATTTACATACAGGCACATATGTAAATGTTACATACAGGCACAAGGAGATCCTCTGTCCGAGATACGCACCGGAGCGGCAGTCAAGCCACGGTCCCTCAAGCGGCGAAAATAGTTGTCACAGATCACAGAATCAACAACCAAGGACTTTAATCACTTTCCGCCAAAAACAACCGTTTTAGCAACACAGGGTAAGCTAGGTTTCCACGGTCTTGATTGGCTATTTTGGTGTTGTCACGAAACACCGTCCAATCAGATGCATTAGTTTACTCGGTCCGAGCGTACTAAGACCGTGAAAACCTGGCTTTACTAAATAATTTCAAGCAGCTACAGTCAATCCAGATTTAAACCCGATTTTATAAGGGGATCTGCAGGGCTCTCACTCACACCAACACTAGAACTACTTCATTAGAGCGAACACAATATACTTTTATGATTCACGGAAGTGGTCTGTACTTTAGGTAATTTGAGAGAATAAATAACTCCGACGTACAATGCTATCGTGCACGCTCGTGACGTCACTCCTTTTTTATGCAGATTTTAAATCAAACTCATCTTAATATTCATAACGTTATGTATGACGCATGAGTTATTTATATGCGTCATACATAAATCATAATATATGCACAGTCGGCAGAAAATTAATATAACCGAGTAGAATACAATGTATTACACTATTTTTATTTTTAATGCACTAACCCGTGCTAAGGAACAAATTTTAAAACCTATTTAGAAGCTAAAAATTTCACCCATGCCGGGATTTTTACCCTCTAAATAGGTTTTTAAATTCTCCTTAGCACGGATTGGTGCATTAAAAAAATAATATAACAGCCTATTTATATCTTAAAAAAATACGAGGTCGCGATACTTACCCCCAGTTTCTGGTACGCCAAAAAGCCGTCATTCTGTCAGTTCGTCAAAGTGCAAACAAAAATACATTTGACAGCTGTTAATAGTACATTAACCGATTGCTAGTCTACAAGAAACCAGGAGTTGATTATCTACTAGTGAAATTTACAATTTAGAACCCGTTGGTCCGAAAGTCGACAGCATATCAACCTTTAAACAAACTAATATACTATTTTTATTTTTAATACACTAACCCGTTCTAAGGACAAATAGCCTCTAAATAGGTTTTTCAAACTAATATAACCGAGTAGAATACGTACATTGTATTCTTTAAAAACCTATTTAGAGGCTAAAAATTTCACCCATGCCGGGATTCGAACCCGCAACCTCTGGCTATCCGTACCAGCGCTCTACCAATTGAGCTCAAGAATACAATGTACGTATTCTACTCGGTTATATTAGTTTGAAAAACCTATTTAGAGGCTATTTGTCCTTAGAACGGGTTAGTGTATTAAAAATAAAAATAGTATATTAGTTTGTTTAAAGGTTGATATGCTGTCGACTTTCGGACCAACGGGTTCTAAATTGTAAATTTCACTAGTAGATAATCAACTCCTGGTTTCTTGTAGACTAGCAATCGGTTAATGTACTATTAACAGCTGTCAAATGTATTTTTGTTTGCACTTTGACGAACTGACAGATTGACGGCTTTTTGGCGTACCAGAAACTGGGGGTAAGTATCGCGACCTCGTATTTTTTTAAGATATCTGAATAAATAGGCTGTTATGTTATTTTTTTAATGCACTAACCGGTGCTAAGGAGAATTAAAAAACCTATTTAGAGGGTAAATATCCCGGCATTGGTGGAATTTTTAGCCTCTAAATAGGTTTTTAAATAGGCTGTTATTTTAATCTCCTCTGGCTTTCTGTTGTTAAATGTATGAAATATTTATGGATTAAAAATAGGTAAGAAGGACTCAAAATCGAAGTGACTGCATGCAACGACAACGACCAAATTTTGGATGTGCGGCAAGTTAATCGACCAATCAGATAGTTTCATTTTATGGCAGGCCGCGCGCCTTTGTTGCTATTGGTTGATTTAACGTCATCGATGCAGGTGACTATTAGTTTGGCAATATTAGCGTGAGCGAAATAGGTAGCGCTACTGCGGCAATCAATTCTGCACCTTAACCGTATCGGTTAAAGATCAAGTTGAATGTATTTATAGCTTCGGGTACTTTCGTTACACTTCTTCCTAGTCTTCGCGAACGTAGATTCCCGAACGGACTTTTATGATGTGTAGTACTGTACCTTTTTAGATGACAATGGTAGCTGGAATTAGAACCAGTACAGTGCATGCTTTCTAGCTTTTAGAATTGTTATGGAATCTGTTAATTATGGACTTTTCGTGGCGTGTTTCTAAATTGAGAATTTCGCTAAGTAAATAGGTACTTAAATAATGTTCTGTCACGCTCTTTCCTGAGATATTCGAAGCTTAGAGAAATTCTCAATTTAACCGTATCGGTTAAAGATCATGTTGAATGTACTTATAGCTTCGGGTACTTTCGTTACACTTCTTCCTTGTCTGCGCGAACGAAGATTCCCGAACGGACTTTTATGATGTGTAGTACTGTACCTTTTTAGATGACAATGGTAGCTGGAATTAGAACCAGTACAGTGCATGCTTTCTAGCTTTTAGAATTGTTAGGAATCTGTTAATTATGGACTTTTCGTGGCGTGTTTCTAAATTGAGAATTTCGCTAAGTAAATAGGTACTTAAATAATGTTCTGTCACGCTCTTTCCTGAGATATTCGAAGCTTAGAGAAATTCTCAATTTAACCGTATCGGTTAAAGATCATGTTGAATGAACTTATAGCTTCGGGTACTTTCGTTACACTTCTTCCTTGTCTGCGCGAACGAAGATTCCCGAACGGACTTTTATTATGTGTAGAACTGTACTACTTTATGTTTTAAAAACCTATTCAGAGACTAAAAATTCAACCCCCGCCGGGACTCGAACCCGCGACCTCTGGTTAACCGTACCAGCGCTTTCCCAACTGAGCTAATAGGCGAGTGCCAGCATCGGCGAAATAGATCTGTCAGGAACAGTCAGGATCGTAACAAGTGGCAGACCCTGGTCTTGCTACCCCTCTGAGGTACAGGCGTGAGTTTATGATAGATGTTCTTTATTGTACACGGTAATTACAGTAACAGATAATAATATTATAAATATAAAACGACGCGAGAAAACGTAATTGCTGTAAGTAGCAAAAAAGGCGTAAGTGTACTAAAAGCACTGCCAGATTCAGATTTTTTTTCTGCGTTAAATGGTATCGGTCTCATACCGCTACGATGAAAAAAAATCTACTAACCCGGTAGGTACATAATTGAAAAACTTTCAAGTTGATTTTCCTGTAAATCTTCGAAAAAGGGGTGTTTTGGATACTATTCTACTAAAAGCAATTAAGCGGTTAGTGTTTATGTAGGTACCTGATATTACTTACAGCATTCTTGTGGTCTGAAAATAGGAGATTGACTTACAGCGCTCTTTTGTGTCCTTGAGTGTATGAATCTAAGGTCAAATGTTCCTACTTATAATTTTGTAAGTCCCTTTAGCACAAGCTGCAATTTAATAGTAAGATTAATAAACAACTAATGCTATTACAGCATTAAATTACAGCTAGGTACAGCATTTAATTTATACTATTTTTATTTTTAATGCACTAACCTGTGCTAAGGACAAATTTAAAAACCTATTTAGAGGCTAAAAATTTCACCCATGCCGGGATTCGAACCCGCAACCTCTGGCTATCCGTGGGTGAAATTTTTAGCCTCTAAAAAGGTTTTTAAGCATTTAATTTCTACTAAAATCCAAAATTATCTTAAAACAGTCCATTACCATCAGAATATTTTATAAATTAATAGATTTACATCACTTTATTTAGTGTGCCACGAATGAAAAAAATATTTTAAGTACAGCATTTAAAGAACATCAAATATATGAAACTGACCTACCTCCCTAAAAATTATTTAACTAAGTACTTACGACATTCGTAAGTTTTTTAAATAAAAAATATTTTTTTTATTTAAAAAACTGTATGTAGTGAAAAGCTTTATGTTGTGAAAAATCTACTTCTCATAACTTTAGAACAAATGTTTTTATTCCAGATAGTAAAGATTATTTTCACAAAAATTTGTACCAAATATCATCTTCCTGTCACTGATAAATAACAAGTTATGATTTTTTTCTAATTTAAAACTGATTTATTGGCTCTACTGAAAAGCTGGCAATTACGTTTTCCTACGTCAAAAAATATATTAGATACAGCTGGCGGCCTTATTACTAAAAGCAATTTGTCCGCATGCAATTTTTATTTTCTGGGTTAGGACTGAACAGGGTAATAAAATTATTCGTTAAAAACCACAGACTGCATATGTATACAGTCTGTATACATAATACATTGGTTTAGCGGTGACTGGCGAGTTAACTTTTTACATGTTCAAACGGTGAGTTACAGATATTTTACGCATTGCAGCGCCACCTAGTAGCTAATAGAAACACCTCAATTACTTTACAAAAGTTACGCCATCTGTTATCGAGTAGTAAAACTAAACACATTTTCATGACCTGAAACTGTTTTTATTCCCTTTACATTATAGGCTTTCAAGCTGGCATGCTTATACATAATAAACTACCTATGTTCTAAAAACCTTATCAAGGCTTATTTCACAACTACCCGGTACCGGTAATAGCACGCCACTTACACGTAAGAAACAGGGCACCCATTGAATTTACCAAGAACAATCGATATCTCGGATTACGATAGGTAAAACAATAAGGCACAATGATTTCCATCCGCTATTAAATCGGACGCCCGGTGTAGGTGCATTTATATTACATTCAATTTGTCGACTTCGCTCGGCAACGCACGCAACTTGAAGTTTTTGAACGGGCGGCGGCTTGGCGCGTCAGTCGGGAACTGGCAGGCGTGAAAAGCGAACGCTCCACGATTCGAAATTCGAATTTTCCGAACCGCGAAAGACGGAATACGCGCCGGAAAATAAACTTCGAAAAAAGTTTGCTCTGTTTTAAACAGAGGCTGTGAACGGACCTCTTTGTTTTTAATTTTGCTAAACTGTTGCGACCTGTGTTTCTCTGTGGTTTGTTTCGATTTTTTTTGGAACTTTTGAAAAAAGAAAAACAATGACATTTGTTTTTTGCGTTTTTGTTTTGGAAAATGCCTCATCTGTTTGGCTGAGCAGAGAATTAACTCAGTGAATTTCTTTTGGTAAGTTTTCAATCAAAGTATCTTTTCTAAGACCTACCTACTCAAGATGAGTACATTGTATCATTAAGTAACCATTACTTTTTAATATGAGAATAAATCGGAAAACCTGGCACATCACTTACTTGACTGCAGTTACTTATGTAGGTTTCTAATTGGAACTAGATTTTTCTAAGGAAGTTCCCTTCATTTTGACTCTACGTCTCAAATAAGCGGTTGATAAGATGTAAGTTTTGTTTATTTATACCTATTCGGCTGACTTTATCGACAACTTATATCGGGGTGCCTTGAACCCTGACGGGGAATGGGTAATTCAAACAGATAGTGTCAACTTATTGTTCCGTGTGGCAGAGTACAGTCAAAGAAAGCCGGGTCCTCTGCATCTGCTCTTATTTTGTAAGATATAAGTGCGTTTTTCGAACAACGATCAATGCCCGACGGATTTCAAAACATCATAATTGCTTTTTCTCGCCCTGACTCTTGGTGTTAGGATAGAATTATTCTAACGCTACCTTCTACACATATTAATATAAAAATTACCATTATAATTACAATACATTTTTGTACCACTATTAATTAATGTTGATTAGCTATTAGCATATCCGTAATGAGTGTTCACTCAACTTATTTCTCAAATCTTATTTTACGTTATAGTTAAAAGGTAGGAATGCTCTCTGAATTGTACCTACTTACCTTAAAATAATATTACCATAATAAATTAGTCATAAATCACCTTGTTGCATAATAATGATCACCACATATATCTTAAAAAAATACCTGGGCGACCTTTAGAGATAGTTTTAAAACCGATTGTTAGACTTAACACAGTGTTTTATATTCTTACACGTTAGTTATTATTGTATACCTAAATAAAGACCTTTGAAAATCAAATAAATCAATGCTCAGCAGATAACTTGAACAGATTTTTTAATATGACAAAATCTGAAAATTCTGTAAAATCTGAGAAGGTAAACAGCGTTATCTATAAAAACACAATTCTTTAAAACACTCGAAAAACTCTAACTAAAATAGTCTGTGCTGTAGATTTAACAACGCAAAGGCGTATCCACAGATTAAATAAACAGAATCGAAAGAGTGCTTTAAAGGCATCAAATGAGGCTGTAAATCTTTTGGTCTCATACATATCAGAAGTGAAATCCGCCAGGTACAATAAATAACTTTATATACCTACAATTTAAAAATAATCTAAGCATCTAAAAGACAAAGAAACTGTCGGTTGTCTGGAAGAAATTGCTTTTATCAATAAGGCCGCCAATTGTGCTATGTTCCATTTCTTGTTTTATCATGTGCTCTAGTGTACAATAAAGAATATTCTTATCTTATTCGATTTAAATACCGTCAAAAATCTTTCCCTAGTATTCTAATTAACTAATATTCCCTATGTAATATATATATTATTAGGGAATAGTAGAATATGATAAGTAATTATCATATGCTGTGTGGTGTCGGCCTAGAGAATAGCATAAACCAAAATTCTTCCCGCGGGTGTCGTAAAAGGCGACTTGCGCTATAGCGCTCATTAGGGGAGGGCTATGTCCAGCAGTGGACTAATATAGCCTCAAGAAGCAGAGAAGAAGAAGATATATAATATCAAAACTACTAAAACTTAACAATTAATGTACGAAACTTAAAAAACAATGTGTTCGTTTCATTCCCGGACAGTGAATCGAACCTGGGTGTTCCGCTTCAGAGTCCACTGTTCTTCCCACTGGGCTACACTTTATACAACAAATTACTAAATACAAGCTTAAAAACATACAGGATTGTCTTAAATTGTATCCAACAGCGACAAAACATACGCTTCCATCTAATCTTAACCCTTTTTAGCAGGTAGATACTTCACACATCTTCTCAAAGAAACACTCCCAAAGCGATAAAATAGGGTCTCGATTCTGTTAGAGCATTATAAAAAAACACAGTGGGTTCATGACGCGTTTTTTCGTACCATTGACGCCTAGGAGGTTCGGTACGTGTGAACGTGTAGACTTGAAGCAGCAATGAAATTAAATAAATTCGTTCTTCCAGTTGTCTTTAAATACAATGCATTAACACAAACTCCAACAGGGTAAAGGTTCACACAACTTAGGCTTTTAGATTGATAGATAGAGAATACTTTATTGCACAACCAGAGAAAAAAGAATACTACCATGATTTCTTAAATCTAAGTAATGTTATACAATTGGCGGTCTTATCGCTAAGAGCGATCTTTGCCAAACAAACTTTAGATGGAGTGGATTGCATGAAGAATATAGTCGGTACGTGCATGTACATAAATAATTAAATTGAAAATATATTTAACTAAGAGTGTGAAGTGTCAACCAGTTTTATTGCTTTGGGAGCGTTTTTTAAGTGTTTCTAACCAATGGAATAAAAATCTTAACTTGTTTTATAAAACGTTTTCTTCTAAACGTGAACCTCAGAAATCTAAACAACTGTGACAACTATTTTTAGAATCAACAGCCTAGAACTTCAATCGGTTTCCGCTAAAAACGACCGTTTTTGGCAAAAATTCATTAGAACCCTTTTTTTTGCTTTGAGTACACACAGAACGGGGCGAGGGCGCAATTTCTATACCGCTTTTTACTGCCTCTCCGACTACCTAAGGTTTGCTGGAAGAAATTTCTTTCAGAGATAAGCTCGCCTATGTTATTAGTCCTGTTAAATGTATAAAGAACGAGTTGTGTCTTTTCCGTGCACCTACGTCCCTACTCTGTGTGGTCGCTGACCTACGATTGTTAAGCTCTACGCAAAGCGATTCATTGTCGCTACAAGTTACAAGTGATCAGTTTATCACTGCCGACAAATCTTTCACCTTCATGCACCAGTATTCAGACAAGTAAATGATAGGCGAATAAGTCCTACCGTCATTTTCGTATAAGCGTGTAGTAATCATTATTAATCAACCAATAATACTTCAAAAGGTTCTCGGTAAATAAAGACATTAATATAATTTAACGAATTCATTGAGCATTCCTCTCAAACTATAGTGCGGTCGGCCTGGCAAGGAATTTGCCACTTGATTGATATTAAAATCGATCAATCGACCCGTATTCCTCCAATGCTCGACATAGGCCTCCTCCAAAGCTTGCCACTATTTTCGTTCCTCAACCGTCCTCATCCAGCCGCCGACAGCAATCTGCCTCAGATCGTTTGCCTTATACACGGTTCGGCAATGTACCTTTAGTACAATGAAAGAGTGACCAACATAGGTGTAACAAATGCAAATGGGGTCCGACTCAGCATGTGCTGAAGGTTCTGAAATAAAACTTCAGCGGTACAGGGTATCCTAGTTTGGGACCAGGCCCTAGACAATGGTTGTTATTTGCCTCAATTCGGTAGTCTACAAAGCAATATCAGTACAATGTCATTCCAGGGGTATAACCCGCGTAAATTAAATAGGCATCTCTCGCAAAGAAGATCGAATCCTACGAGACGCCGAGTTAAGTAGCACGGGTTATACCATTGCAATGCGATTGATTACTAGAATACCGGTAGTGTGAATGAAACGATCATTACCGGACTAATATGACTCTATTGAACAACTATGCATTTTAGAGATTCGCCCCCCTTCGTCGTCAGGCTATTCTAGTCCACTGCTAGACATAGCCCTCCCCTAACGAGAGCGCCACGTTGTGCAATCATAGGGGGTAGTGCCCATAATTCCCAAGCTGGGCATGCGGGTTGGGGATCGCAGCCCGGTGGAATTGTACTGCAGAGGGCGCTGCTGCCCACCCCCCGGTTTATGTCCCTTAGTCGCCTTTTACGACACCCGCGGGAAGAATTGGGTTGGTGCTATTCTATAGGCCGACACCACACAGCAGACCACACATTCGCCTCCCTGATGAGCTTCAAACACTTGCGTTCGCCAGTTAGCGTTATCCACGCGAGAATACACTGTAAGACGACGAGTGCATGACAAAATTGATTGAACTGGACTGCATAATTAAAATGGGTATTTTTTACGTCCCTCAACAGACCTTCTCTTAGAAACAGAGAGAGTATGGGCTTAATTACCACGCGAGCTCGCCGCAGATTGGTAATTTCTTTGTATGTACGTGACTGTACATAAAATTTATCGTAAAAACCTATTTAGAGGCTAAAAATTCCACCCATACCGGATGTAAAAACCTAACTGCAAAGTAGGTAGTCGGGGCTGTAAGTGATGCAATTTACTTAAGCCAGATGTCGCTGCCTGTACGTAATACAGAGAATAGTGTAAAGAGGTTCGAAATTTCACTGATGGCGGTGAATCGCCCATTAGCTCAATTGGAAGAGCGCTGGCACGGATAGCCAGAGGTCGCGGGTTCGAATCCCAGCATGGGTGGAACGGCTCGAAGGCGGCGGCTTACATTTTACATTGTACATTGACATTCAGCAAACAGAATGTAAATTATTTACGTTGAAATAAAATGATTTGAATTTGAATTAGCTCAATTGGAAGAGCGCTGGCACGGATAGTCAGAGATTGCGGGTTCGAATCCCAGCATGGGTGGAATTTTTAGCCTCTAAATAGGTTACACTATTTTTATTTTTAAAGCACTAACCCGTGCTAAGTAACAAATTTAAAAACCTATTTAGAGGCTAAAAATTTCACCCATGCCGGGATTCGAACCCGCAACCTCTGGCTATCCGTACCAGCCGTATTTAGCCTCTAAATAGGTCTCTAAATAGGTTTTTAAAATGGTCCTTAGCACGGGTTAGTGCATTAAAAATAAAAATAGTATAAAATTTATCGTATCAACGAATAATTCTGCGTGTAAATTAAAAGTAAAAATCATTTATTTGTTAGAACATGAGTTCAGTACGAAACATTGATAGTTGTATTTCTGTACACCCTAGAAGGGTCTAACCGAGTCAACGCGAAGTACTAAGGCACCATAACTTATCATGCCATCAGTGTCATTAGAAGCTGACCGCGCTACAGAACTAATTCCAGCTCTAACCGGGCGTGATCGTTACGTCCCGCGTTAATTCAACGGCCTTTCTGCCCCCTCACAGCACTTGACGGCCGAGGAGAGATTTGACACGTATTCATAGTCAAACCTCAGATATAATAATAATAATCACTTCCACACAACTCTATTACATGTCCTGCGCCTGATTATGTCACTGTCTCTGTAAAGTTGTAATGTTGTATAACTTTTAATAAATAATGAAACTGGAACGACTTCAATTTGTGCTTTTATATGGTATGTTTTATTTACAATAAAAACAGAAAACTGGACAAAACAGAATAAGCAGGTAAAAATAGTCCGGTCTAGTCAGGATGTATTAATGTAAGTGGTAATGCTAAAAACGAGGGAAATCTCAAAAATGGGTGACGTAAATTTAATTTGTTTGAAAATGTTAATGATAAAAATGAAATGACAGAATTAAAGAAATATGAAAAAATGGTGTAAAGAGGTTTGCACCGTTACAAAGTGCTATATTTCCATATACCTATGTGATATCCTTCCCCGGTTACTATAGCACAGGGTATCCGAATTTCGCCTTGGCTATGTAACTATCTACGTACATAGATCTCAGTGCAAAAACAAAATATCTACTGGATTTTGTCAGATAATTATGAAGTTGAATATCACTGTCACGGATCAGGTATTCACTGAAATACGGTATTCACTGTATGTGATACATATTACGTCACATATTATACGGCAAAGCTAACTAAACATTCCCCTTTCGCACACAGTTAACACAGGCGCACAGACACATAATCATGGCGAAAACGTAAAAAGTGAAAAGTTACATAAACACCCACTACAGAGATATAATGAAAGCTAATGTTACTTATTTAGTTTGATGCATAATAATCAACACAAAGGTTTAAATCACTTTTATCTGTGCCTTATCAATCCAATCATGATAAGACGTGTCGAATGTGGAACAAATTATTTTTTCAGCCATTTTTTCGGGTACGACGTGAAATACATTGTGACTATGAATACGGCTCGTCGCACTGACTCTACGGTGCATTACAACCGCCACACACAACTCCGTACATAAAAACAAGTTGCAGCTGTCTGTCTGTCAGTTGGGAGTTTGGGAGCACAAGTGGCCGCGAAGAGTGGTTGGCTGTTAATGGCGTCTTGATTATTGATTTTGGGATAAAAAATTAGACAAGCGCGAGACGGAGTCGCGCACCGAGGGTTCTGTACAAAATTGTAGGTTACTTACTTAATAATATTAATAGTTCTGGTATCGAGTATCGTAGTTTTTCTACTCCGAACTTCTAAGATCATTTTTTTATGATTTTATTACAAATGTATAGTTTCAGATTTTTCTCTGGACGACATTACTTGCCAAATTTGATAGTTGTACATCACGGAAAGTACCCTAAACATTTTGATTCCCTTGAGTGTCAAAACAGGATTTTGTACATCCTGCATTTTTTTAGAGCTTCAAGGGTCCGTAGACCTGAGTATTCAACTCTACGCTTTCCAGAGATACAGGGTCTTAACAGACACACGGACGAACGGGCAACAAAGTGACCCTATACGGGTTCCGTTTTTTGAAGTGCGGAACCATAAAAAACGGTGCGTTTTTTTGGCTTGTGTAGGTGTGAGAATTTTGACGCATTTTTGTTTGAGGTTACATAATCTTAAGTTAACAAGTTACGCGATTATTAAGAGACCGACGATCATTCTTTGTTTGTATTTCTTTCGTTCCAAATTCGCTTGTAATGTAACTAAACAAAGGTCACGGGTATCAGTTCAACGTCTAGTTTACTGTACGATTGGTCCAACAATGAGTAGTGCGGAAAACTAATGACGGTATTTAAGAACATCTCTTAATAATTGCAAGTACAACATAACTTAGCTTAACAGAACGTACAATTTACTTAAGCCAGATGTCGCTGCCTGTACGTCATACAGAGAATAGTGTAAAGAGGTTCGAAATTTCACTGATGCCGGTGAGTCGCCCATTAGCTCAAATGGAAGAGCGCTGGCACGGATAGCCAGAGGTCGCGGGTTCGAATCCCGGCAAGGGTGGAATTTTTAGCCTCTAAATAGGTTTTTAAAATTGTCCTTAGCACGTTAAAAATAAAAATAGTATAAGAACGTACAAATTACGTAAATATTAAAATTACAAGTCAAAGTACTACGGCCTCACGCGGCAATCAAACTCACAAACTCACGTGGCAAGCAGTCGTGTTCTAAGCGAACGAGGTGGTATCTCACTCATAAAGCAATTTCAACGCTAACTTCAGAGTGAAAAACCTAACCATAACAGGATTCATGAAACGCGCGTTTCCCGAGCCCGACGTAAATAGACACGAAACAGGAACTAGTGGTGGGTTGAACTATTAAACGGTAATACCAGTAAACTGTTACGCGGAAAATAATCGTTCCAAATACCTATTAAAAGTTTTTTTTTATCTGTTTTATTAATATTAGGGTCTTGTACACCGTTTGCGACACTTACATTACCATCGTTTTTATACCAGACTAACTATTTACCTGTTCAAGTCAGAAAAGTTGTATACAAATATGGGCCCAGGAACGAAACTGGCATCGCGACGCCACTTTCGGGTCCGTTCGGGATGCGTCTCCAGAATGTCATAAATTATTCCTACGTTTAATTTGTTTAATTAGAATGTCTACCAGCCAATTCCCTTTAATTTTATCATCATCATTATCAGCCGATATTAATCCATTGCTGAATAGAGGCCTCTCCCAATCCCAAGATACGCCACTGAGCCCGATCTTCGGCTCTCCTCTTCTACTCACTGACCACCGCTTCGCGAATTTTTTTCTTTAATTTATTTCTGGCAAATCAAAACATGTTGCACATCTACGATTTCACACAGTTCTATGTTTGGGGTGGTACTTTTCTTCATGATAAATGCAAATTTATTATTGTACCATTGATTACGTACGTAACTCTGGTGATTAGGTTACGTTTTGTCTCTAACTTGTTAGTAACGTTCGACACACGGCTATTCTGTGTGGTATAATATATGTATGAACCTTTACATATTGGGAACGAAGTAGGGATAATATTAGTTGCGTGTATAATTTTAGAATAAATAAAATAATTATAATATTTTAAGCTTTAAGCAAAAAGTTTACAATAGTAGTGTAAACTTTTTGCTTAAATCTATGCTTAAAGCTTAAATAAATAGCCAAAAGGTCTAACCTCCTCTAGAATGCGAGCAGAATATAGCTCTCATATTTTAATCTGAAACAGAATATAGCAAGTAAAATAGTATAATAAAATCTGTTCTGCTGATTACTGTTACGTTCCGTTATTTTTCATACTAGGTACCTACGGTAAAATAACTGTTCTGTTAAAAAATCTCACCTCTAGCGGGTACCTATAAAATGCTAAGAGAGCGGAAGACGCAACAATACATACTAAATAAGGAGTTTACTAGCCCTGCTTAGGTCTAAAATTATGGAGTTTTAGAAATACTCGTAGGTAAAAGCAGGTACAGTCAACTACTAAACTCTGCAGTAGACTTCTATTTCATTTGTCTACTTTTATTTGTGGGAAACTCAGAACGACATCAACCCTTGTGTGTTCCCACTGCTGGGGCACGAGTCTCTTCCTGCGTCGCAGGATGGTTAGGCCTTACTCTACCACGGGGGCCAAGTCCGAGTTGGTGGAGGATTGTAAGGCAGTGGCGGGCCTTACTGTCAGAAGTTAAATAAAGCCTCTGACGTGGCTAAACGACTGCCATTACATGACAGCCGGCACCAACGGCTTAACGTGCCTTGCGAAGCACGGAAGCTCTCGGAAAAATGCCTCTAGCGGTGGTCACGGGTCAGTCATTCATCCTGCACCTGTCCGCGGCTGTTGCTTAACTCAAGTGATTGATTCCAATCACTACGATCGACTAGGTCACGAGCGCTTCAGAACGATGTATCTAGTGATTTTTGCCCTATCTATATATTGGGTAGACCCAACCCCCGTCGGTTCGCTGCCAATCTTGTCCATTGCATTTGGCCACCACTCTATGACCACTTTAGTCCATCGACCGATCTGCTTTCTGCGGCCTAATCTTGAAAGATTCTTAACATCTAGCTGTCGAATTGTATCTAACTTCGTATTGCTGCTAATTTTGTCTAACTCGACTAGCTGTCCAAGTCTGTCGAACTGTTAACGTCTAACTTCAAGTTATTAGACATTTGTTCAAGTTATTATATTTTATCGTGCATCATAACAGGAATAAAGGCATCCAGATACATCTGTATCCTATTTTCGAAGGATACATCTATAGTCTATTTGCAAAGTCACAACCAGGTCGAAACCAGGCTTTAGTTAAACGTTTTTTAACTATGTCTAACTCTATCTACTAGCAAAATTAGGTCTAGTTTCTCGTCTATCTGTCTAAGTCTCTCTAGCTGTTAACGACTACGTTCAAGTTTCGAAACGTTTTTTAAGTTATTTTACCGTGCATAATAAAAGGAATAAAGGCATACATTAAGTCTAATTATTATTTAGCTTAAGATATTTATGTAACAAATTTGCTCACCCGTCGTCGGTAGATCATGATGGATCTTAATATTTTTTTTTAAGAATTTTGGTACCCATGTTCTGGCAAATAAATGATTTTACTTTGCTTTACATCTGTTACCTATTTGCAAAGTCGCAACAGGAACCAGGCTTTAGTCAAAACGTTTATTTCAAAGATTGTGTTGTTGCAAACGGAATTTATTGGCGCTATTCCTAGCCACGTTTGGACTTAGCCTCCACCATAAAATAGGTACAGTCAAAGCTGACCTACCTACACATTAACACAGTACAACATCCACATTTACGTACATGAACTCTAATCAGTTACGTTAAGGGCGACTTCGGAACAAAAATGTAAAGATTGACATTCTTTGTACCATTATAGACTGCACTCACATAAAGTTACACTCGTAAAGAGAAATACTACAATAATCTTAATATTATGGTTATTTTTTTAAATCTGAATATACAGACTGATAACATCACAAATGAAGCGCTCGTGGCCAAGGCAAATCGCCCCCACGGATGTCCCCACTGTCGGGGCACGGGTTTGTTTCTGCATCGCAGGCAGGTTAGGCCATACTCCACCACGGGGGTCAAGTCCGGGTTGTTGGAAGGTTGTAAGACAGTGACGGGCCTTACTTTCAGAAGTTATCAAGCCGCCCATAAGACCTCTGACATGGTTTAAAGACTGCCATTGCATGTCTGCCGGCATCAACGACTTGCGAAGCACGGTAGCGCTCGGAAAAATGCTACTTGCGGTAGTCACAGGACGGTCACCCCTCCTGCACCTTACCGCGCCTGTTGTTACTTAACTCAAGTGATTGATTCCCATAACGCGGTTCGACTTGGCCACGCGCGATTTGGGACAGACTAATACATAAATATTTATTAGGTCAAAAAGCCCATTTAAAAACCGACAGTGTGTCTATATGTGTCAAAGTGATTTTGATAGAAACATTTAGGGCCTTATAAAAACAAAATGCATAGTTATAAATTAAACGGGTCTAATCGCGACAATTTATTAGGTAAAACGTAATTACCAGAATATTCTTATCTTATCTTACCTGTATTCCCGACGTCTCAGCAGCGTTGCAGTCGCCGTGGTCATTGATAGACTGAAATGGGTACAGTCAATTATTGCAGGTAGTCACTCTTAGTTTTTCGCAGTATCTCGAATTTTCTTTATTAAAAAACACTAAAACACAATTCCTTTGGCATTCTTTTGTGGTGGAGATTTTAAAAGGACTTTTAACTAGTTTCCGTAATCACAAATTAATAAAACGCCTCTAGGAGGGTTTAGTGGAATGATGTTTGTAGTGTAAGGGTGTTTGTTTCTATAAATAAAGCCGTTTGCCTTTACATACGGGTCTAATCGCGATAATTTATTAGGTAAAACGTAATTACCTTATTTCCCAAACGTTTCGGCAGCGTAACTATAGCCGTGGTCTCGGGTAGACTGAAGTGGCGAGGACAGTCAATTATTGTGGGTAATCACTTTTAATTTTTCACAGCTGGCAAACGCAAAATAATTACGTTTTACCTAATAAATAATCGCGATAAGACACGTTTATAATATAGCTATGTATGAGTACGTGCGGAGCCAACCAAGCCACGGGTTTCCTCACGATGTTTTCCTTCACCGTTAGCGTGTGGTATTGCGACTACAAATTAAGGCCGACTAAGCTGTCAGGATGGTATAGGTGCTGGGCAAGCCTACACCATCTATAAAACCATGCCCCAGGCACTACAGCGTCGGAGTGGTCCCGTCACCCATCTAGTGTGAGTGAAGATACCACTGGACGCTGTATAAATCATCTCATTAAGTAGATGCAAAAAAGGCCAATATTATGTACGATATGAGTATCGCGAATCATTACGTAATACGTTTGCCTTTAATCATGCGAATTCAGACTTTGTCGGTTGAGATTGAGAGCCACTGGCCAGGGCCTAGATTCTACTAATTCGACATTGTCATACAATGACAATTCGATTTATTTCAATTCGTTGCTGCTTCAAATTTAGGCGCGCACATACATAGAACCTTGTAGGCGTCAATGATATGAAAAAACGCCCCACCTGACCCATGTATCTGTCATGGTACTGTGATGTCTGGAATTAAAGCCAGCAGTACAATGCAAGAGTTCTATAGAGCTCAGCAGAATAAAATATTTTCAGTAATTTCACTATAATCGTTATCAACCCTTGTATGACCCTACTACTGGGGCACGGGTCTCTTCCTGCATCGCAGGAAGGTTAGGTCATTACTCCACCATGGAGGCCAAGTCCGGGTTGGTGGACGATTGTAGGACTGTGGTGGACCTTACTGTCAGAAGTTATCAAGCCGCTCATAAGGCCTCTGACATGGCTTAACGACTGCCATAACATGACAGCCGGCACCAACGGCTTTATGTGCCTTGCGAAGCACGGAAGCACTCGGAAAAATGCCACTAGCGGTAGTCACGGGACGGTCGCCCACGTTGTTGCTTTACTCAAGTGAATCATTCCAATCACTCGGTTCGCCTAGGTCACGAGAGCTTCATTTCACTATAATACACTGACAGAATTGAGGCCCTGCTTGTAAAACATGTTTCTAGCGGTTGTATCGTCCGAGCTTTGTTAACTGTAATCTTATTGTTTGGTCCTACGCGCGGCTGTCACAATAGCATTCAGAATCGTGGCCTCTCTGACACTCTTGAGATGTTGCCAGTTATTTAACTGGGATTAGGTTTACCATACTTTGTCTAAATATGTATGCGCTACAAATACATTAATTTATATTATCTTTATAGTAAGAATATCCTAATTGTTAACTTTTGTACTGTACTGCTTTTAACGAACACATGTCTAAGCTACGTACCTACTGTATTGAGTGTGAAGAGCACTGTTGCCTGAGATAGAGGTCTAGAACCTAGGTCAGGCACAGAAAATAATTGTTTAAATGCAGCTTTGCCTCAAATATTGTAAGTAATACCCCTATAATGTAAACAACTTGTAAAATTATTGAAACAAATAAAGATAAAAAAAATGGAGAACTTGGCAATTTAGTTTAAAAAAACTATTTAGTTTTAGTGTCTGTCTGTGTGTCTTTGTGTGTGTGCCAATGGTAATACATTATATAATTTAATTGTATGGTTAGAACTTCAAATATCAAAACGATTATAAGCTAATAAAATACTTCGTGAGATAACCTGAGTGTCTGAGGTGGTTGTGAGGAGCTCAGCGCTTGAAGTGGCCAATCCGCGGTGGGCACTCGTGGTAATTTAGCCCATAATCTCTCTTTACGAGAGGACCTGTGCCCTGGAGTGGGACGTTTATAGGCTACTTAAAAAAATAGTAAAATTACCACGATGACATTCAAACGTACGGAACATCAATATCAAAGGTTTGCTGGAAGAGAATGCTTCTTGCATTAAGCACCCCCTTGTGCATTTACTCATGTAATGTGCAATAAAGAATTAAAAGAGTAATAATAACATCTGCATTCGATATCAACCCTTGTATGTCCCCACTGCTGGGGCACGGGTCTCTTCCTGCATGGCAGGAAGGTTAGGCCATATTCCACTACGGGGGCCAAGTCCGGGTTGGCGGAGGATTGTAAGACAGTGGCGGGCCTTACTGTCAGACGTTATCAAGCCGCCCATAAGGCCTCTGACATGGCTTAACGACTGCCATTACATGACAGCCGGCGCCAACGGCTTATGTTGCCTTGCGAAGCACGGAAGCAGTCGGAAAAAATGTCACCACAAGTCACGGGACGGTCACCTATCCTGCACCTGACCACGCCTGTTGTGCGCCTATACTTAAAAGTTAATTAAAAGTAACCTAAATCCACCTACTCCACGAAACCAAAGCAACACAGTTTCCACTATGACTAATGCCTTCTTTGGTTACCATGGCAACTAACAAAGGCGCATAGCTCACTGCAGTAACCGCTTTTCAAATGCCTTCAAAGAAAAACATGCTATAGCTCCATTGTAGTAAGAGGAAAATAAGAAAGTTCATCAAGTGAAAAATGTTCTTCGGCGCCAGGCTAATGAAATTTACTGCATCGTAATGAGTAATTGTTGGTACAGTTGGTAGGAAAAGTGCTTCTCTATTGTGTTTTTTGTGAGTGGAATTTGGTAGGTCACGTGTAAAAAATACATAACACTTGTAGTTACCTGCTTTGAATTCTTCATATTGATACCCACTAACATTATAGCAGAAATACGGTAGTATTTTAAAATTTACACTATTTTTTATTTTTAATGCACTAACCCGTGCTAAGGAACAAATTTAAAAACCTATTTAGAGGCTTAACATTTCACCCATGCCGGGATTCGAACCCGCAACCTGGTACGGATAGCCAGAGGTTGCGGGTTCGAATCCCGGCATGGGTGAAATGTTTAGCCTCTAAATAGGTTTTTAAATTTTAAAATTTGTTTATTTGTTTGAACCATTGCTCGGTGAAAATCAAAATAAAACCTAAATATTTATTTATACAACTATTTCCCCAGGGAAGAGACCCGTGCCCTTCTGTTGGGACATAACGGGTTAATGCTTTTACTAACTAATGGCAAAATATACTTTTATTGGGATTCCCTTTTAGTTTTGACGTGCCTGAGATATTAAAACCTGCTCTTCCATAACTGGCCCACTGAATAAACTTTTGTTAAATAAAGTTTTCTTTAAAAAAAGAGAGATTAATCTAATATTCCTATTTAAGTAGAAAGTAAATATTTAAATATCTCTAACACAGTGAAATTGGTAATGCACGGTTTGAACTAAGTTTATCAATAAACTAGTTTAATTTTCAATAAGAAGGTCAGATCTAATACGTTTTTTTCGTTGCCTATACACGTTCCACTGCAGGGCGTAGGCTGCTCTGAAAGAAAGATTATGGGCTTAAAGACCACGCGTGCCCGCCGCAATTTCCAATTTCAAGCGCTGAGGTATTTGAACACCCTGGACACTCAGGTTTCCTCACTAATACATATTGGGGAATAATAAAATACTTCCAACAGGAAATGAAATACCCCTCTTTACCGGGCAGTAATGGATGCCATCTTAAATTGAACCTTAACTTTGAAATAAAGTTCAAAACCAGTGAAAAAATTATTCTAGCCCTCCCCGTTAAAGGTATACCTTTCTAATTTTATTTTAACAGTTGTTTGCCCGACTGTACTGATTATTAATAGTCACACATAAACTCATTACGCAACAAGATAAGGAGACTAGAATAGTACAAAAGTAGATGCACTCATTCTTCCCACTCATCAAGCCCAACTATACCAAGTAGTAATCATTTAATTATGAAATGATTCAATTATTGATCACTATCGCTAACTGTGATGGAAAATATCGTGAGGGAACCCGATTGTCTGAAGTGTTCAAATACCTCACAGCTTGCAATTTTAAAAACCTATTTAGAGGCTAAAAATTCCACCCATGCCGGGATTCGAACCCGCAAACTCTGGCTATCCGTACCAGCGCTCTACCAATTGAGCCAATGGGCGACTCACGGCATCAGTGAAATTTCGAACCTCTTTGCAATATTCTCTGTATTACGTACAGGCAGCGACATCTGACTTAAGCAAATTGCAATTGCCAATCCGCGGTGGGCACGCGTGGTAATTAAACCCATACTCTCTCCCTGTGAGAAGGCGTGTGCCCTGTATTGGGACGTTTATAGGCTACATAAAGAAATCACTATAATGAGCGGTGGTAGCTCAGTGGGTAGAACCATGGACTGGCAAGCGAGAGCCTCAGGTTTGATCACGACTGCGGGCATGTACCAATGACTTTGTTTGATTTCAAAGTTACTTACATTTGCGAATTTGCAGTCACAACACCACACGCTAACGGTGAAGGAAAACATCGTGAGGAAACCCGCGGCTTGGTTGGCTCCGCACGTATTGACTAGTCTTTCCTGTGGGCTAGGCCGACTAAGTTGTCAGGATGGTATAGGTGCTGGGCAAGCCTACACCATCTATAAAACCATGTCCCAGGCACTACAGCGTCGGAGTGATCCCTTCAACCATCTAGTGTGAGTGAAGATACCACTGGACGCTGTATAAATCATCTCATTAAGTAGATGCAAAAAGGCATTTTTAGGGTTCCGTACCTCAAAAGGAAAAAACGGAACCCTTATAGGATCACTTTGTTGTCCGTCTGTCCGTCCGTCCGTCTGTCAAGACCCTTTTTCTCAGGAACGCGTGGAGGTATGAAGCTGAAATTTATATCAATTACTCAGGTCTACTGTCCCTTGAAGCTGTGAAAAAATCAAACTTCTAAGCCAACGCAATCAAAAGATACAGCCGTTTATGCCGCAAATTTTCGACACTTGCAAGGGAATCAAAACCTACAGGGTGCTTCCCGTGAACTCAGAATCTTGAAATTTGGTACGAAGCAACGTCTTATAGCATAGATAAAGGAAAAATTACGAAAACCATAAATTTTTAGTTACATCACATAATATATTTTTTTTTAATAATTTTAAACTTACTACCCATTTCCTCATAAACGCGTAGAGGTATTAAATTGAAATTCATACCAAATACTCAGGTCTATAATACAGGTTTGTACGGAACCCTCGGTGCGCGAGTCTGACTCGCACTTGGCCGGTTTTTTTTTTATAATGTTCATAGAGGCACTGTGATTTTGTTTTTACGTTTATTTAGCTATTTTTTTTAAAACATCGTGCTCGGGTTTCGGAGTGTCTGAAGTGTTCTAATACCTCAGGCGCGCGTGATAATGGTAATTTGAAGGCCTCGGTGGCGCAGCGGTTTGGCACGGTGACTGTGAAACCGATGGTCTCGGGTTCGAACCCCGGCCGGGTCAAACGAGAAAAAGACCTTTTCTGGTTTGTCTCGGCTCTTGAATGTTATCTATGTGTTTATTGTATCGTCGAGTTAGCACCTGCAACACAAGTCATTTAATTGTACTTAGTATGGGTCTAACGAGATCTGTGTAATATGTCCATGAATATATTTTTTTTTATTATTATTTATTAATGAAACATAAACTCTCTGTCAGAGAAGGCCTGATCTCTGGAGTGGGTCGTTTATAGCGTACATAAAAAAACTTTATAGTCTATGTAAGGATAATGGGTGAATGAATGGTTCTGATCAGCTAAATTAGCTATTAAAATGGCTATTAAATAGCCTAACATTTATTCGCATTAGCAACACCTCACTGAGTAACGCATGCTTGAAGCGTGTCTGTATTCATGATCTACATTGAGCTGCGTTGGTCTGCTTCTTCATTCGTTGACTTCTTTTGGAGTTAATTTATGTAGTTTTATTTTATAGAGTTCCGTAGTCAACGAGGGACCCTTAATTAGATTCAAGATGTTCCTTCGTCTACCTGTTTGTCTGAGGCTTAGCTCGAAGTACGAGATAGCTGTAATTTTACATAGATAAGCATATTGATCAAACCGACAAATCGCTAGATTAAAATTTTATATTTTTTTGGGTTAACACTTTATATTTTATTGTACACATAAAAATCATTCAGAAAACACAACATTTACAAAATAAGAAAGTGTACACGGCGAGGTTATTTCATTAGAAATCTCTTCCAGGCAACCCTTGATGCAGTGATCCGATTATTATAAACTCATGATAAATGAATTGTTGTATTAATCTAATACAATCCTACATGCTACGAATATTTCAATATTTGGGGGCCATAAATTTTAAATAATTACGTATTGTAGACCTACTTATAAAATAGTAAATACTACCTATACAAAAATGAATAAAAAACAATATGAAATACAAAATTTACATACATAACCTCACGCCTGTATCCCAGAGGGGTAGACAGAGACCAGGGACTGCCACTTGCCACGATCCTGACAGATCACCTTCGCTTCATCAACATTCAATATGAAATATAAGAACACAATTTATTTTTTTCCGAAAATCACATGAATCTCCCCCTTTCTACGGAACCCTAGACCGTCTGTGGCCCGATACGCACTTAGCCAGGTTTTCTTCTGTGTAAGAATGGTCGTGGACTAGATTTCGCGAGAGTAATGATTAATTAGTTCCATCTTGAAGCTTGACATGTTGGGACCAAAACAAACGTGTTTAAAATGGTAATTTAAAGTATCCTAGGTTTAAACAAAATAATGAAATTAAATAAAAAAATAAACAGTTTTTATACGGATTTTGCTCGTTTATTAAATACTTTATTGTAAAACAGGGTTACAATAATTGTTACTCGCTCCCAAACTAGGATTCCTTGTGCTATTCGTGGCCGGGTTTCATTTATTTGCTCCTCAGTTAATTTATGGTCACAGATTAATACCACGGTTACAGTTATCTTGATTGATTTTTGATTGATCTTGATTTTCGGCTTCGGCATTCGGGATCTCACTCGCAAATTCTAAAATGTTTAATGGTATCTCACGGCTTTAGAACATAAAATTAGGGACGTTTCAATTATTCAAATTTTTAACATAACTCATAGAAATATATATATTTGCCGCTTTTACTTTTTACTATAAGGCCATTAAGGTTTAAGTGCCTTAGGAATAGAAACACTCCGGATTTAGCGTGCATAACTAATTAGCCCCGAGACGACAACTTAACGCATGACAAATCGAAGAGGGCTTACGAAGTCTCTTTCCTTCACGTCTCCATCTAAAAACTATTTCAATATTCATACTTGGTACTTGGTATCAACCCTTTGTATGTCCCCACTGCTGGGGGACGGCTTTTTTCCTGCATCGCATCATTATTCATAACTTTAAAAAAAAGTAGTATGATGAACTATTTCCATTTTTTGAATTATTTGAATTTTTTGCCTCTAAAAAGGTTTCTAAGTAGAAACCTTTTTAGAGGCTAAAATTCCATTAGTTTTATTCCATTTTTTTAATGATTTAGTGCATTAAAAAAAAGAATATAAGATACTTAGAGTGAGAGCACTTTGCCAATAAACTGCTTTGCAGTTTGGCGAACATTGTTTAATAAAAAAATAAAACCGAATTAAGAAATGTAAAAAACTACGAGGTACGGCGTCTACAAATGCGCTACGGCACTACGCATACCACTTATCCGAAAAGATAACATCATCGTGACAAAAGACTAGAATTTACCGTTCAAACTCAAGCGCCGCCGAGCGTGGGATGTTTTACAAGGGTTTTATAGCATTTTAGTATGTTGCAGGCTTAAACAAGCAAGTTCAGTAGCACCAAGTTGGCTTTTACAATAGTCTAACGACTTTATGGCTTCTCCTACGCCGCGAGGTGTAGAGGAGTCGCAGTAGTCGCTTACCTACTTTGAATGAAGAACCCCTTATGTGACCCCGCTGCTGGGGCACGGGTCTCTTCCTGCTTCGCAGGAAGGTTAGGCCATATTTCACCACGAAGGTCAAGTCCAGATAGGTGGAGGATTGTAAGACAGCAGCGGGCCTTACTGTCAGAAGTTATCAAGCCGCCTAGGGTCAGATTATGCTTTACTTTCTTTATATTACACCACGGTAGCTCTCAGCAATATATCAAGCGCAAAGGGCGACATCTCAATTATGCCTTTCGCTCGCCACTGGTTTAATTTTATAGCATACGCCAGCGCACCCTTGCACTAGGCGTTTATTAAACGTGCAAAGAACGCGATTTCAAACACGCAAAGAACGCGACTAAACGCTCTGAAAGCGCGATTTGCACAAAACAATGAACGGATCTAATCGCGATTTCTTATTAGGGATAATTCCCTTAATTTCTTAACCCTAGACACCTAACCTTCTCACATAGCTCATTATACCTAACCATTCGTCAATTCGACGACCATTTTTTGAAGTGTTAAGTTTTAAATAAAAATTTGTTGTTTTTGGTACGTTTATTGCACTGAGATTTCAAGCATACTTTATATTGTTTAATAAAAAAATTTGTTGTTATTTATCACATACTCTTACTTATTTTCCTTTCTGTTTAAAATGGCACGCGTTTCAGATAAAACCCGACATTTTTATGAAAAATTTAATTACTACCGAAATTTAAAAAGTAGTTGTTTATTTTAAGGGAAAACTTAAACTGTAGACATTAGAAAAGGAAAAATGTTATTTTTTACGCCCATTCAGTACAAAAATAAAATTTATATTCGCGACAAATTGCGATTTTGTACGTATTTTTGTAAAATTTCGAAAAAACATGGTACTTGGCAGCCGGAATTTATTGCCTCTCGCCAACCCGCGACGAACACCGAGTTGACAAGAGACACCACGGTTATCCGCACACGCACCAAAAAGATACAACAATTTTTCTGCCGCGTATTCGTCGAAACGACGAAGGTTAGGTGTCTAGGGTTAATTTCCTACAAGTTTACTAATTTTGAGACGCGTAACGTAGATAGGAAATTACTCTTTTTCCATGATATCATTACAAAATTTTGTTACCATTTAATACGATTATATGGCGATTTATCGCTATCCCAAACACAAAAACACACACACACACACACACACGCACGCACGCACACTCATACGCGTACTCATTACATACAAACATACATACATACATACATACATACATACATACATACATACATACATACATACATACATACATACATACATACATACATACATACATACATACATACATACATACATACATACATACATACATACATACATACATACATACATACATACATACATACATACATACATACATACATACATACATACATACATACATACATACATACATACATACATACATACATACATACATACATACATACATACATACATACATACATACGAGCTAAACACATTACTGTGCTACGCCGTAGTCGGGCAAAAAGAATATCAACCGGCCTAATGGATTCGAAATGGAAATGGACGGTCATACCGACTTCAAGTTATCCAAACCGGGTTTCAGTATTTGCAGTCAAGGTCCCGTGGTCCTACTGTTAATTTGCTATGCGCCAGTGGCCTGGCTTCACTTTACGTCTTAATTAAGAGTTTGCCTTAGACGAAATTTGACGCCTGAGAACGTTTTGACTAATTGCTTTAAGGCTAAGCTAATGTAAAAATTTTTTTTATATGAATCCGTCTTCAATGCGGTTGTAGTACATACATACTTTTTAATTTGTTTCCTTTGGTAACGAATATCCTTACTAATATTATGAACTCGAGACTGCGATTATGGATGTATGGATGTTTGTTACGTAAACACCCCAGAATGGCTGAACGTATTTGGATGAAATGTGGCACAGAGTTCATTATAGTCTGGAATACTACATAGGATACATATAAACATATAAATATTTCGCACAAATACATAAAGACAATCATGCGTACGAAGTCGCTGGCGATAGCTAGCGTTTTAATAAAAAAAAATGATATCGGCTGTTCCATACTAAAATTTAATAACCACCTAATTATTAAAATTATTATCATAAAAATTATTTATTGCATTAAAACACAAAGTTTGGCATTATAACACACAGACGAGTTTAATGCTACTTAGCAGTAACTACCAGCTAGGGAGCACAAGGTCTAGATAAAAGTTTTATGCCACTATTGGGTAGCGGCGTGCATCTCGCTTTACGTGGTGAAATAAAGCGAGATGGCGCTAGCCAATATCGTGACGTAGTGGTTCTTTAGCAACGAACCTAAGTAATTAAGACATCATCAACAGGTAGAGCAACTTAGAATATTAACTAATTTACTAATTATTCTAGATAATTATTGAAACTGGCTATAAGGCAAAAATATAAGGCTAAGATATTTTTTTCCTCATAAATTTTAACAACGCTGCTAAGCACCGAATAGGCGCAGTAATTTTTTTTCTAAAAAATAAGACTTTGAATCAGCAATAGCTACTTCTTCTTCTTATTCAGGCTATATTAGTCCACTGCTGGACATAGCCTTCCCCTAATGACCGCCATAGCGCAAGGTTGTGCCATCATTGGGGGGTAATGCCCATAATCCCCACGCTGAGCATTCGGGTTGGGGATTGAAGTTCGGTGGAATTGTACTGCAGGGGCCGCTGCTGCCCGCCCCCCGGTTTGTGTCCCTTAGTCGCCTTTTACACCCGCGGGAAAAATTTGGATTGGTGCTATTCTCTACACAGCAATAGCTATTATCACTATTCATTTATACTAGATACTGACAAAATAAGTACGCAGTAACGAAATTTAAAAACCGACAATGGTATTAAAAATAAAAAGAAAAAGTAAAGAAAGAATAAAGAGGTCGCCAACATTTAGTTTGTTTAAACTATTGTTCAAATAAATGACGAAAACAATTATTGTAAAATATGTAAGCCTTACCGAACCTTCCATAAATTATCGAAGGCCGGTAAGGGGCGTGCTAAGCGGACATACTTCGACCAAAGAGGCGATGTACTAGTAAAGAGCAAGATAGGAAGTAAGGCATGCGCAGACGAGGGACCATCCCCCGGGTACATTTTTGCCCTCTTCGATATACTGTAGATCTTTTATAAATTGTATCGAGTAAAGCACACGAAGGACCAAAAGTACCCCGTACAAAAATTCCTTCTAGTTACCGAGGACATCAAGTGACCGGAGTGGACAAAAACTCGGTGTTCTCTTTTAAAACGCTTTTTCTTTTTTAACTTCATGTAAATTACAACACAATGTAATCTCAGAATATTAGCTTCCATAGCGTACGCTTCACTCAATTTCCGGGGAACAAAATTACCGCACACCGTAGGCGTTGAGTTCGCTACAAGTACTCGGAGGACATTTTTACGATTCAGGACTCTGTGACAAAAGTCACTCGTCTGCGCAGGCCTGTACTTGAATCGTGCATACAACACGACTAACAAATCTTAATGAATCTTTAAGAAATACTAAATCCTAATGAAACTGAAGAGTTTTGTTAGTATCGCAGCAATTTTTAAACCCTGCTCTCTGTCATACCTCTCCAAAATACAGGCGTGGGCTTATATCGTTGTTCAAAAACATTGTTTTAACAAGTTCTAAACCGCGTGTTATTTTTTATGTTTATTAACTCAATGAATGATGGATTTATCACTGAATAACAAAGTTTAATTAACAGTTCGTTAGTCACGCACACATATTTGCACACCCTGACGTGTGGAGCATGCCTGTACCACTACTTAAATTAACACGTGGCACAGAATCATTACGCTCATGCTGTGTGGTGTCGGCCTAGAGAATAGCACCAACCGAATTCTTCCCGCGGGTGTCGTAAAAGGCGACTAAGGGACACAAACCGGGAGGTGGGCAGCAGCGCCCCCTGCAGTGCAATACCACCTAAATGCGATCCCTAACCCGCATGCCCAGCGTGGGGATTATGGGCATTACCCCAATGATGGCACAAAGTGTTGCGCTCATTAGGGGAGGGCTATGTCCAGCAGTGGACTAGTACAGCCTGCCGACAGGATTATATTCTTTATAATGCACTAACCCGTGCTAAGGACAATTTTAAAAATCTATTTAGAGGCTAAAAATTCCACCCATGCCGGCACTCTAACCCGCGACCTCTGGCTATCCGTGCCAGCGCTCTTTCCAACTGAGCTAATGGGCGACTCACCGGCATCAGTGAAATTTCTGACCTCTTTACAATACTCTCTGTATAACGTGCAGGCAGCGACATCTGACTGAAGTAATTTGCATCACTTGCAGCCCCGAGCATCACGTGGCACAGGCCGTCTCTCACACAGAGAGAGAGAGAGAGTACTCTCAAAGAGAGAGAATGGTCTTAATTATCACGCGTGCCCATTGCGGATTAGCAAATTCAAGCGCTGAGGTATTTGAACACCTCAGGCACTCAGGTTTCCTCAGGACGTTACCTTCAGAGTTAGCGAGTGGTATTGCTACTACATAAAACTTCACAAATGTATGTATGTAAATTATAAAACAAACACATTAGTACATTCCCGCGTGTTTTTTCACAATTATTTTATGAACGCAGACTGATCGCGATGGATTAGGTACTAATGAAGAGGGTTTCCTCACGATGTTTTCCTTCACTTCAGCGAAATCTCTATTTTATTCGAAATTGCTAATCTGCGGTGAGCACGCTTGGTAATAAAGCACATTATCTCTGTCTCTGAGAGAAGGTCACGCTGACTTGTGTGCCGTGTAGATTTAAATAGGAAAAGACGTAACCACATCTTCTCTATTATATAAAAATGAATCGCTGAATGTGTTGGTGAGCGCAAATCTCGAGATCAGCTAAACCGATTTCGCTAATTCTTTTTTAGAATGTTCCTTGAAGTACGAGGATTTCTCTTACGAAGAGAAAAATAAAAAAAATAAAGAATCGACTGTTAGGCGGTACTAAGTTCGCTAGGTCAGCTAGTCTATCTATAATATAAAAATGAATCGCTGAATGTGTTGGTAAGCGCAAATCTCGAGATCAGCTGAACCGATTTCGCTAATTCTTTTTTTAGAATGTTCCTTGAAGTACGAGGATTTCTCTTACGGAGAGAAAATTAAAAAAAAATAAAGAATCGACTGTTAGGCGGTACTAAGTTCGCTAGGTCAGCTAGTCTATCTATAATATAAAAATGAATCGCTGAATGTGTTGGTAAGCGCAAATCTCGAGAGCAGCTGAATCGATTTCACTAATTCTTTTTTTAGAATATTCCTTGAAGTACGGGGATGGTTCTTACGGAGAGAAAAATAAAAAATTAAAGAATATACTGTTAGGCGGTACGAAGTTCGCTGGGTCAGCTAGTCTTAATATAAAAATGAATAGCTGAATGTGTTGGTAAGCGCAAATCTCGAGAGCAGCTGAACCGATTTCGCTGATTCTTTTTTTAGAGTAGGTATTGCTTGAAGTACGAGGATGGTTCTTACGGAGAGAAATATAAAAAATATTTAAAGAATCGACTGTTAGGCGGAACGAAGTTCGCTGGGTCATAGCTAACCTATAAAAATCTCATGTCACTCAAGCATCCTGCGTGCGCGCATGGAATGACTAATGAATGTCGATGATACAAAAGAGAAGATTGTGGCAAGTGGCAGACACTGGTATCTGTTTACCCACCCATGCTGCTAGTCAGCGGGTCAGCTAGTATTAAATAAAATGCTTTTAGGAGTGTTTTAGTGAAATCGACTTTGTATAAATAACGACGGTAGTGCTTATCTACTATAATTTAGGGAGGCCTTTGATATCAGCTAAATATAACTTACAGTTGTGCGTGTACAAAACATACACGTTAACTCTATTTATTTACATAAAAATAAACACAATCACGTCTGTCTGTACAATGAAGTCAAATACGGATATTTATACGACAAATAAACGAAGGCAGGCGAACTAAAACTGTTCTATTGAATAAACCATGAACGGGAAGTGAAACAAACAGAAGCATTACATACTTCTATACGACACTAATGCCGGTGCAGAGTAATATAATCAAAATGCGAGGTGCTTTTAGGTTTTGGTACTTCAAAAGATAAATGAGTAAAAAAAAGATTACTTTTGGTTTAGTTTAGATTCATTTTGAAGTAATTAATACGACCTCTGACTACCTCTGTGGCGTAGCGGTAGCGTGTCTGCCTATCATGCAAGAGGTCCCGGGTTCGAATCCCAGCTGGAGAAAACAAAAAAGTCCAGGTCTTGGATGTTTACATGTTTGTGATGTCGTTGTTTCTGGTTCCCACGACACAGGGTATCCTAGTGTGGGACCAGAAGCAATGTATGCCCTTGTATGTGAATGGTAAAATTTAATAATGTTTAATTAATTATAGACAGTCTTCGATAACTCATGTAATAATTAGTGGGAATTTCACTGGTTTATGCATTTCAAAATATATGTTGTGTAAAAATGTTATAGAACCGTTTGTTTTCCAAATAAATGAAATAAAGATAAGAAAAACTAGAAACCCTAATAGGATCACTTTATTATCCGTCCATTTATCTGTCAAGACCATTTATCTTCGGGACCCGTGGAGGTGTCGAATTGAAATCTAAACCATGTACTCAGGTTTACATTCCCTTAAAACTGTGAGAGAATTAAACTTCTAAGTTAACATTTCTTTATTTATTATTTACATGAATAATTATAACAGTAACATTACACCAAAGCGTTACAATAGTATATCAGAGCACTACCTGTCATACATCTAAAAAGAACATAAATAAAAGATACTGCGTATATGCCGCAAAAGATCGTATTACCAGTATACGAGTATATCAAAATTTATTGGTTACTAAACATCGACCTAGAATTACGTAATATGGCAAGTGGTATCTTTTAGCATAAGTAAAAAAAAATCTGAAAACTAAATACTTATAATTAAATCACAAAAAAATTCTGAACCCTCTGTTTGCAAATCCAACTCGCATTTGTCTACTTTTTTATATTTGGTGAGTTGTGGAGGAATTCTCATCTACCTCATGGGCTAATGTTGAATGGTGGAGTGGTGCTTGAATGGCCAAACGCGTGGAACTAGCCAAGGGGCGTGGGTCAAATAATAAGACACCTTGAGTAACACAAAGAAAGAATAGATAGATAGATATAATATTCTTTATTGAAGTCCAGAGCACATAATAAAAGAAACATGTAAAGTCACAGAGTGCAACTGGGGGCTCTTTTGTTCAAACCAATCCTTCTGTAACTTTGTAAGCTGTCAGGAACGCATCCATTCTTGACAGCTTGTTTTTTCTTTCTTTTTTTTTTGTTATTGTACGTGTCGTGCTGCTAGAGATTCTGAATGATGATTTGTTGATGGCTGAGATTCAAAGAGATGTTAAAACGTGTCTTGTCAGCGAACGGGATTAGAACCCCACTCGTGATGTTTGTAATTTCACCTTCAAAATATCCCGTTTGCCGTGCAGGAAAACATCATGAGGAATATTAAGAGTTCCAACAGTTCTTATTTATTCGGGTGGTTATATTCTTTTTGTTGCACTAACCCGTGCTCAGGAAAATTTTAAAAAACCAATTAGAGGCTAAAAATTCCGCCCATGCCGGGACTCAAACCCGCGGCCTCTGGCTAACCGTACCAGCGCTCTCCCAGCTGAGCTAATATGCATCCATCAGCGAAATTTCGAACCTCTTTACAATATTCTCAGTATTACAATATTTTTTTCTCTTTACAATATTTTCACCCGGCATGGGTGAAATTTTTAGCCTCTAAATAGGTTTTTAAATATTCTCAGTATTATTTATTTTTTAATTATTTATTTAATTCGCGTGAGTTGAATTTATTAACATGTCATATACTCGTACATAGCATTTATTTTATTTAGTCTATATACCTCCAAGGCAAAGACCCTCTCACAGAGAAGGAGAGCGGCTGGGCTTAATCAACTCGCGTGCCCACCGCGTATTGGCATGAAAAAAATTTTTTTTTTTTTTTTTATTTTAATACAAAACCTACAGCACAAGCTAAATTACGAAAAAAGGTTGTGTAAAAAAAATCCAAACATAGGCCACTTAAGGGCTTACATTATATTAACTTAGCTGCTATACAGAAACAAAAGTAGGTTTACATAATTTAAGTCTCTTATCTCTACCTAGATGGTTTAATAGTTAGGTAGAGATAAAAAAATAATATCAACTTTAGGATTCGTGTCAAGTGATGGACAATATAAATAAACCTAATACTCGTACTTGAGATGTCTGGAAAGAAAGTAATTTCATATCATCCTCGGATGCAGTTGTAACTGGACCGCACCCATTAATTACGTGTTGTTCGTAAATAATTTTGTCGCATGCAGCAACAGTACGCGTGATAAGATAACATAAGAAATCGCCTAGACAGACAATAGTTTCTTGTACAGAAAACGGATTTATGCGAGTGCCTACTTGAAAAAATCTGTAAGACAATTTTTGTTCAATATCAATTTTTATCCCGAGCGAGCTAAGATTTATATTGTAAGAATCGTTGAATTATGATTGATCGTGTTGATTCAATTCGTTTGATCTTTCTTCTTTCTTTTTTAATGGATGTGATTTCTAAACACGGAACGTCAATAATTTTTCATAACTAAACGCAAGCCCGCAGTGGGCGGGTCATATCTGCCGCAAGACTGATAACCATTGGAGTAGTTTGGTTCCAGAGTAAAGACCGCGAATCGGGAAAGGTAATGAAGGACCCCTGAGCGATTCCGATCGTCTAAGTGTCAAATTTAGACGGAGTAATTCGCCAGAGAACTAAAGTCATAGACATAGCTCAGCGGATAAGCAAACTGAAGTAGCAGTGGGCGGGTAATACATATCTGCTGCAGGACCGATAACCGTTCGGGTAGACTGATTCTAGAGTGGAGACCGTGAATCGGCAAATGTAGCGTAGGACGCCCTGTCACTAGGTGGAGCGACGACATTCGCAAAGCGGTGGGCAGTGACTGGAAGGGAAGAGCCGAAGATCGGGCTCAGTGGCGTGACTTGGGAGAGGCCTATGTCAAGCAGTGGGATAGCATCAAAGGATTATGATGTAACGCAAAAATTTTGGAAAATACTTAATTTTCTGCGTTAGGTACAAAAAAGAGGTTTTCTCTTGGAACACTCTGGTAATTGGCTATATACCTAATCAAAAACTAACGCGGCCTGCCTGTATTCCTTGCAAAAACCATCAAGCACATAAAACGAGCTTTTATTTCATAATGTATTTGAATTGTAATGCAAACTGAATTCAGAATAAATACTTAAGATACGCGATGCCTGCGATGCAGGAAGAGACCCGTGCCCCAGCAGTGGGGACATACCATGGTTGATAACGATTACTTAATATAAAAAGTGTCAAAGGTCCCAAGATCTGATAAAAAAGAAGACGTAAGAAGTATGAAGAGTATGACCACCTGTCTTGGGGACAAAATTGTGCCAGACGGGTCCATAGTTTAAAATTAAGAGAGAGAAAGTCTTGACTCGCAATGCTCATATATAGTTGTACATTAGACGGGTATATAAGCGATTATTAATTAGGCAATAATTACCTTAATTCTCGACGTTTCGGCAACGTCGCAGTTGGCGTGGTCACGGGTAGACTAATTTCTACTTAGTCTTTGCCTGCTCTGGGATGTTAATAAACTTCTTATGTTAAAGATCCTGATTCCTGAAAGACCTCGACTTGGCCTCATTCATCATATTGTGCTATTTTCGTATTCGAATGCTTACAATAACATTTCTGAAGTTTCAAAATATTGCACGTTTGTTGTTACCATCCGCATTTCGCGCCGGTCATTTCTCCCTATTCAGTGCCGCTGTCTACCACTAATTGAGATGGCCTTGAAGATTATCATCTTGTCTGCAAGACTGGGTGCTATTAGTGGAATTAATATTAGTGGCGCCTGCACATTTCTTTCATTACATAATTCGGTTCAGGGGCTCCCAAACTCAAAGCGCAGAGGTCCAGAGATTGACATTGCATCGTTCCATTGTTCAGCCGCTATATTTCGCGAACCAAATTATGAATGATTTTAACTGTCAAATTAGTATGGAATTTGACAATCATCATCATCATAATAAGCTAGTGTCAGTCCTCTGCTGGACATGGGGTTCTCCCAAGACACACCACTGAGCCCGATCTTTGGCTGTTCTCGTCCTATCACTGCCCACTGCTTTGCGAATGTCGTCGCTCCACCTGGGCGTCCTACGCTACGTTTGCTGATTCACCGTCTCCACTCTAGAATCAGTCTACCCGAACGGTTATCGGTCCTGCAGCAGATATGTATGACCCGCCCACTGCTACTTCAGTTTGCTAATCCGCTGAGCTACAAGTATGTTGATCACTTTAGTTCTCTGGCGAATTACTTAGTCTAAATTTGACACTCAGACGATTGGAATCGCTCAGGATTCGGTGCGCATAGTGAAGCCACTGTTCGTCTTTCCCCAAACTTTTATTCCTGGTTATACTGTGTGTTTTATTGTCTTCACTTTTCATACTTTGGAGGTTGGTAATCAGTTTCTCATTATGACTACATGAATATTTAGAAAAAGAACTACTTCTACATAATATGAAACAACACAATAACTTTAAAAACCTATTTAGAGGCTAAAAATTCCATCCATGCCGGGATTCGAACCCGCGACCTCTGGCTATCCGTGCCAGCGCTCTATGCAACTGAGCTAATGGGCGACTCACCGGCATCTGCGCGAGCGCTGGCACGAATAGCCAGAGGTCGCGGGTTCGAATCCCGGCATCGGTGGAATTTTTAGCCTCTAAATAGGTTTTTAAAATTGTCCTTAGCACGGGTTAGGTTAGGTTAAAAATAAAAATAGTATAAACACAATAACTTTTTTATTTGATATCTTTGACAATACAATCTCTTTTTTATATGTATCCTATAAATACACCCACTGTAGGTGCTTCTCTCGGAAAGAGAGAGATTATAGAGGATACAATCTCTGCTGTGAGAAATTAGGAGACCGCAAACTGATAAAGCTAGGGAACCCCTGCCTTGTTGTGTTAATTAGTTAATAGGTCGTCGTCATATACCGGAAACGGACCGTGCTGAGACCTGCATTCTTTAAATTAAAGAACTCATAGATTCGTTTGAAAGATTACACTACTTTCAATGTAATCTTCATACGATGTCAACATTATAGCCTATTGATGAAGCTTTCAATTTAGGGTTGAAATCTTTTGATGTTAACACAAAAAAGGCGTAGAGTCTTGCCGAGCCAAATCGTCATCAATTAATATTCTTCTATTACGATAGCAGGTTACGAGCAGATGACGTGTCATGGCCCACACAGAACGGACGTTTTCCGGACAGTTTTCAGCGTGGACTTGGTCCCGTTAGAACGGACATGTTCGGAGTCTAATAATGAAATTGATAATAGCTCTCATGTGTCTATCGCAAACTGATCCCGATTGCGTGGATTTTTGCTCATGTTATCTGTTGGAGATTATAACTTTATCGCATGCTAACGTTGAAGTAAAACATTGCGAGGAAATCTGATTGTTTGAGTGCGTGCGCGGTGACTAAGTGTGATTAGGTGATGATAAAAATGTATCACCAAAATATTTATTGGCGTGGCGGTCGACATTGGGGATACCACTTATTAATTTTCAGTCATCGTGTATTGGTCACCGATCGGTGACGTCCATCAATAACGTAGTGGTTTTTTTTTGCTTCATTACCATAGCATAGTTCGTACGACAAGTGATTGTGTTGTGTAAAAAAACGTGTGAATGTTATTTTTTTTTTATTTTACCATTTTAGTTCCATTAATTGTGTGGTGTAAAAATTACGTGTGAATGTTATTATTATTTTTTGGTTTTAAAATTTTAGTTCCATTAATTGTGTTATGTAAAAATAACGCGTGAATGTTATTTACTTTTTTATTTTACAAGTTTAGTTCCATTTTACAAGCCTAGATCCATCCATATTGCCTTGGTAAGATTCCTCTCGAAAACGGACAGTCCGGTAAGACCAGATAAAACTTTTTTTATGTAGTCTACATACGTCTTTCTGCAGGGTACAAGCCGTTAAGGTGCTTGGGTACCAAGACAGAGGTTGTGGGTTCAATTCCCACTGGGGGCCGCCGTACCTTTAAATAAGCGGCCTCAGTCTGGGTGTATTTTCATGTTGGTGGCGCCCTTGTCTGGTTACCATAGTACATCCCAGTTTGAGACCTGGTCAAATGATTGTGATGTGTGGAAGTTATTATTATTATTTCTTTATTGCAAAAAAAGTCAACTATCAACTAAAAAATATTAATTGTTGTGATAGCTAGTTTAGAATCACCTTATGTCGATAGCCTGTAGGATTTTAAACAGCCGTTTTGGCCAAAATGCTTTACGAAAATTTGGTCTTAATTGCCTTTAATTTCAAGGCTCACCATTATTCAGTCGATTTCGATCTTCACTTTTTGCAGAAAAATATAAGAGGTGTGATTTTTTCCATTGATAGCCACTTACCAAAAATTCTACATCTCTCAGGAGGCTCCGAGCCAGTTTCTGAATTGAGAATTTCGCTAAGTAAATAGTTAACGGAAGTGCTGTCTCTTCGAATTCCTCAGAAAAGAGGGTGACAGAACGTTACGTATTTACTTCGTAAAATTCTCAATATAGAAACCAGCCCCTAAGCTGTAAATAACTTGAATAACTTATTTGACGAGCCACGCTCATTTATAGTCTTCTTCTCTAAAGAGAAGTGAGCCAATCAGTTGCAACACAAATCACTCCATCCCTATATCATACACTGCTATGCATCATTTTCCTGGCACCATTACGTCAGGCCCATAACGCAGATAGATATTTCATGTTCATACGGCTGTCATTAGGTAATGTCGCAAGGAGGAACGTATAATTTCGTCCCGCCCAGACAGCTACGAAAAGCAATATTACGAAATACAGTTTCAAATACTGTTATAAGTCCAACGTCAAGTTTTTTCCTTTGAATTTAAAACTAAAAATCATAAACAGATAAATAGTTAGGTGCCAGTATTTTTGAATTGACAAAATAATTACGAAATACCTCGTGTCTGATACTCGAAATAAGAATAGGTAATTTAAACGTCGAACACCTTAAATTAGAGACGAAAATATTAATTAGAGACGATAAAAAACTAAGCGTATTCTTCACTGTCAGTACGTGGAAATAAAATAGTTCTATAGAAGTATTTGGTCTACATGGAATATCCATAGGTACTCAATATGAAATGCATATTGAGCGAGCGACTGGCGATTTTCTCGCGGTTTGCTGTTATGCTAGTTCTTCGCATTACATCTGTTGTTTACAACTGCAAAAATGTTTGCAGATTTGGTAACGTAACCGATTCTTCTTAGCGATACAAGCTAAACTAAAAGGTTTAGGTCCAAAATTTTGCACATCTGCGTTTGAAAGGTGAATCATTTAAAAACCTATTTAGAGGCTAAAAATTTCACCCATGCCGGGATTCGAATTCGGGAGGTGAATCATTGTTTGAGGGGTACAGCACAGTTTAGATTGTTGTCATTTGTAAACTCCTACCTAAACGTATTATCCTAAGCACCCCACGTAACTGAGTAGACTGCATATGTAAGCAGATAAGCTGTCTGTACAATAATATGTTTTGTTGTATTTATTCTATGAACATCCCGCCACAGGGCACAGGCCTTGTCACACAGAGAGAATTTGGGCTCAATTACCATGCGTGTCTACCACGGATAGCCAATTTCGAGTGCTGAGGTATTTGAAGATCATAGACCCTCAGCAGGTTTCCTCACGATCTTTTTCTTCACAGTTAGCTTAGTTACTTAGAAAACAAAGTCATTGGTACATGACCGCACTGGAAATCGATATATGTTTACCATATTATTAACGTTATCTATTGCCGAAAATAAGGGGTGAAACCGCCACCTGTATTAATATGCCAATAGGATCACGACTCATAGCCCACACAGGACCAATGCAGGACCTATAATGTTAATCGCGAAAGAATTCAGGTCGCATGGTGCACGTAAACTGCATCATATTTTCTCCACCACACCTTCTGGTGAGCTATCATTTGCTACTATTTGAACGTCAGATAGAACGCCAGAAGATAAGTTAATGTAAAAAAGTTAGCTAACGAAGACTGGCCCTTATTGCGCACGGCAAAAAGATCAAAATTTAATAATATTTTTGCCAACTTCAACCTTGCGAAGATTGTTTAGCTCGATAGAGTGATACAATCAGTATGCCTCGCTCTAGATGGCTTAAACAGAGTGAGACAGATATCAATGTACGGAGCTTTGAAACACGATAGGGCGTTGCGTAGTTCATAATGGGCTAGGGCTGCATGTTTTTAGCAGTAGACCGCTACAGTAGCACAGTTAGTTTCTAGGAGCTTAGGCGTAATGTACATTTAATGTACCCACCTTTTCTTCGAACATTGGGGCAAATGTTTGGCCCCAGAGATTGGCTTTAGAACTTAATATCACCGCAGCGCTTTCCATCTATGATTGATGTCATGTACCAGCGATTTCGTACACTTTTTTTATGGTGGCATCTTCTATAGGAAGTCAGTTTTCGATACGGCTATTTCGACCAGTAACATTGCGACTTGAATGAGTTCTACAACTTAAACCACACCGCAAGATTTTGAAGACATACCTAATGCTAGTTTTTTCGATAACTTAGTAATTTGGTTTAAAAGGTATTTCGTAATTATGAGCACTGTATTAAGTGCATAGTGCACTGTATGCAATTCAGTCAAACACATTTATGTGTGACTGCTTGACCTACATACTCACGCATGTACAGGAACTCATGACTACCTATATCCCGGAGGGATAGGCAGACGCCAGGGTTTGACATTTGCCACGATCCTGATAAGAACTCTTTGATCGAAATTCTCATATAAATTAATGAGCCACAAACAAACAAACGAACGACTGAATGAACGAACGAACGAACGAACGAATGGACGGACGGACGAACGAACGAAGGAACGAACGATTGAATGAACGAACGAACGAACGAACGAACGGACGGTACGGACGAACGAAGGAACGAACGAAGGATCGAACGACTGAATGAACGAACGAACGAACGGACGGACGAACGAATGAACGAACGAACAAATAAACAAATCTTTGAGTAAATATAACATTATTTATAAAATATTAGTTACAATATTTGTGGTAAGTATTTATGGACTGAAAATACGAAACCTAGGGACCTTGCGTCTCTTCAAGTCCTTTCCAATGCTGGCCCAACGTTTCGCCAAGCCCTATTAATATTAAACACTCGTTAGATCCGTGTTGGCCGTTAAAGCTGAACCTATAAACAAATGGGCCTATTTTTAGAAATTCCTATTTGGTACCAGTCAGCGGCAACCGGAGACACCTATCGCCTTTAGTGCCAGTGCCCATGACGACTTTAAAACGTGATTCGAACGCTTTGGAAGCTCGCGTCCTCAGCGCTTCCGAAAAATAACATAGCATAACATGACAATGACATGACATGACTTGAGATCTTTACATGTTTGTGATGTCGCTGTTTCTGGTTCCCACGACACAGGGTATCCTAGTGTGGGGCCAGAAGCAATGTATGTGCCTGTATGTAAATGTTATGTCAAGTCATGTCATAACATTTACATACAGACACATACAATACTAGGACACCCTGTGTCGTAGGAACCAAAAACAGCGATAGGTATCACAAAGATGTAAATATCCAAGACCCAGGATTTTTTTCTTACCGCCCAATGATGGCACAACCTTGTGCTATGGCGCTCATTAGGGGAGGGCTATGTCCAGCAGTGGACTAATATAGCCTGAAGAAGAAGATTTTTTTCTACCCCAGCCTTTAAGTAAGACATTACGCTAAAAGTATGACAAAACACTCATAAAAAAGTCGCCCTGGGTGATGGCTATAACTTGTTAGGCACAAATGACAGTACGTCAACTTTTACACTGCACTCAGTGGTGTGAGGCAGATTGCTAGCGGCGTCTGGATGCGGATGGCCAAGGATAAAAAGAAGTGGCGTGCCTTGGGGAGAGCCTACGTCCAGCAGTTGTCGAATACGGGCTGGCTAAGAGAGGTGGTAGCGGAGCGGTGTAGAACGCTGGCTTCTTAATCGGGAGGTCGCGGGTTCGAACCCCGGCATGTACCAATGACTTTGTTTTCTAAGTTATGTACATTTGTGAAATTACAGTAGCAATGCTACTCGCTGACGGTGAAGGAAAACATCGTAAGGAAACCCTAGTGTCTTAGGTGTTAGCGTACCTCAGCGCTTGCTAGGTACAATGGCCCTACTATGAGGCTAAGTGCGGAAATCTCAGGTCTAACTAACGGGCTGGCTGATGGATTGATGGACAATTTGTACAGTGAATTCACATACTTGTGTTTAACTAGCCATGGCGTTACACGCGGTTTGCGAGTATTAGGGAAAACAAATTGTGTATTAACAGTAAAATGTATTTTCTATTATATTACGTACATTTGCGAATTTGCAGTCGCAATACCACACGCTAACGGTGAAGGAAAACATCGTGAGGAAACCCGCGGCTTGGTTGGCTCCGCACGTCTAGTCTATTGACTAGTCTTTCCTGTGGGCTAGGCCGACTAAGCTGTCAGGATGGTATAGGTGCTGGGCAAGCCTACACCATCTATAAAACCATGACCCAGGCACTACAGCGTCGGAGTGGTCCCGTCACCCATCTAGTGTGAGTGAAGATACCACTGGACGCTGTATAAATCCTCTCATTAAGTAGATGCAAAAAGGCCAATATTATTATTATTATGTTAATCCAGGGTGTCCACTAACTCCATGCCAAAATTTTACCAAAGTCGCTCCAGCCAGCCGTTTAGGCTTGAAGAAGTAACAAACATACACACTCACAAACTTTTTAATATTTAAAAGGGTGATGCACCTCTATGGGTTTAAACGTGTGACCCGAATGATATCCACGAACTGCATCGTAAGCTAACTCCACACACACTTTGTACAATCTAGATTTATTTATTTTATTAGGTCTACCAACACTTTTTGCTTAACATGCGTAACAAGTAACTAGTCTAGGCTGAGTCTTGATACAAAAACCAATTAAAGGTAAACACCACATGCATGCATTTTAAGTAGAGTTCATTAAACCACCATCGGTAACACTTCTCTCTTGCATATTCTTGACACACTTATGGTAGCGCAAAAGTACCGACCCCATTTGGTTTAGCTAGAACATCTATTCTAAATTATAAAACTAAAAATAATTTTTCATATATTTTGGCCATGAAATTTCATCGCATCACGATCAAATCGTGACGCGATGAAATATCACGATGCTACGATGACTCTTAAATGGTCACCTCCAGAGTTGATGCACATTTGAGCCCTATTTATGACATTTACCTTAACTTGCCGTAACAACATAACATAACACATAACATAACCTCACGCCTGTATCCCAGAGGGGTAGGCAGAGACCAGGGACTGTCACTTGCCACGATCCTGACTGATCTCCTTCGCTTTATCAACGTTGCCACTTCCTGCGATATGTTCTTTATTTGCTGATGAATGTTTTCTTTTGGGGCGGCAAGAATCAGTGGCTTATTCACATAAACCCTATTAATATTAAACACTCTTTAGATCCGTGTTGGCCGCATAAACCCCAAAGAAAGACATCGACCAATACATTTTTATATGTAACTTGGTTCTTATTGTGTCGCAATATTTTAACTTCCTACTTAATTTACGAAAGTTAATTGCTGAATTTATCAAATGTTGTTGTATTTATATAAGCATGCTAAATATTAATTTAAAATTTTATTAATTTTTAAATTGCTATGCCGATATCGGTAACATTACATTGGCACTACAATTTTATCCCTATAACATCATAATGTACAGTAATTTATGGCAATAAATGGTTTGAATTGAATTGAATCGGTGCCCGACGGTCGGGAAGTCATCGACGAAATTCATGTTGAGTTATTATTACAGATGAATTATTCTGTAAAAACTTCGACATGATTATTCCACCTTGTTGGGGACTAAAACTGTCCATGATTATTTTTCCCCAATTCTTCCCGTGGGTGTCGTAAAAGGCGACTAAGGGTCACAAACCGGGGGGTGGGCAGCAGCGCCCCCTGTAGTACAATTCCACCGAACTGCGATTCCTAACCCGCATGCCCAGCGTGGAGATTATGGGCATTACCCCCTCTGATAGCACAACTTGGCGCTCTTTAGGGGAAGGCTATGTCTAGCAGTGGACTAATGACGACGACGAAAGTTGAAATATACAAAATGACATATTTGATGTACAAAAATGTAAGTAATTTCTTTAGTCCTGGTACTTTTGCGCCACCCAGTACCTATATTACACACACACAATTTTACAACAAAATTGCAAAGGTTATGGAATAACTATAAAACAAATTTCTCAAGAAGGACAATATTCGGAGTATGGTGTCAACATTATCATCATCATATTTCTTGCTTGTGGTTAAATTGTAATTGTTATCACTATCTGTTATTACACAATAATTAGTGCATTATATCGCGCAAATATCAATTTCCTAGAATTTACTGATAAGCGAGACATGGCACTCGACCTAAAATAATTAGAGGGCCGATAAAGAACACTCAATCCTTTGTTTTACTGCGAATTAACTGTAAGCCTGCCTTAATATAAATACCAGAGCTTGTTGTAAATGCCAAGTAAATTACATTACCTACTTACGTTTTAGCGAGAGTGAATGACGGAACATGCCTATAGCGGCGTTTTCCTTCATTCACTCTTGTTAAAGGTTAAATAATGTTAGAGACAATATTATGTAATTTGAAATTGGAATCTCTGGAATTAGGCCGGTTACACACGTAGCTATAATATATACTAATATGCCGTACATACTTAATTATAGCTGCGTGTGCGGTCACTTGAATATTAGTATAGAAAATGTATCCTAGTATGCCTTGCTATAATTTATATTGATATGTAATTATAGCTAATATAATATTAATATATATTATAGCTACGTGTGTAGCGGGCTTTAAATCTATTCAACGTACATATCAGAATAGTAAGAAACTTTTGTTTGATAAAACTAACGGTCTTAGTTTAAAAAATACGATTCCTCTAAAAATTGAAGAATCATGGTTGTAAATTTATTTCTGGTTGTTTAATAAAGTGTTTTTTATTTATCTATCTATTTAAAGCATTGCTTATAGTCAGTTCTTTAATCTGTTGTAAAAATTTCTCCTTGTGAAATCTTTTCACCGTAGTGAGCGTATTTAGAGTGTTTAAAGAAGCTATGACTATAAATAAAACCTTGACATTTTAATTCCAGGTTTTCTACAAAATTCATCTAAATTTTTATATTGACCCCTAATTAAATAGCAACATTATTGAAACAAAATCCAATATATTTTTTATGAATACAGTATTTAATAAAATATAGATTGTATGCACTTTTGGGGCTCCGATAAGCCCAAAATAATATTTTTATGGTTTTATTTATAAAGAAGTCTTGGGATTTTTTTATTTCTTCTATGGTATGCAATGCCACTTCAATTTAATTTTGACGCAAGTTCATAAGGCTATACGTATAAAGGATGTTGTCGAATACATCATAATAATTATAACATGAGTAGTTACTTTAATAAATGAAACGCTTTATGCCGACTATGTAGAGCGTACAGACATCATTAGTTGAACTGTATTTGCTGTACCGAGATAAGAACCATTAGTGAATTATTTTGAGAAGCATTTATCGTTAGTGGTTACTTGGTACAGTTGACGGCAGATCAACCTTTAAGTTTTTGTTTGCCTAAGTAAAAGTGAGATGGTTGTTGATGCAGTCTTCTCAAAATGTCTTCGCATAATTAGGTACCTAAAGTTTGGTTATGAAGCGCATGCATTTACATGATTTTACTTTGCTGGCTTAAAATAGACTTATTGCATATTTGGATTGTATCGATTCCTTTGTGAACTGTCACGTAGCAATCGATAAAATATTTGCACCGACTACCCGTCTCTTATTTTCTTTAGTAACTTCTTCCCGTCATAAGGTTGTCTAGAAGAAATTGCTTATAGCAATAAGGCCGCCAATTGTACTCTGTATCTTTACATGTTTTGTAATAATTATATGCTCTGGTGTACAATAAAGAATATTCTTATCGTATCTCCGTCACAGACTATTTTAGGTTTAGAGTGTTTGGATTGTTTAAATTTGGTTTTTTAAGTCTTCTTTTCAATAAATAAATAGGAAAAGGAAGTGTTTTTTAAAAAAGTTGTTAGCATTTGACAGTATGTAATACTACCAACAGTCGCTTTTTTAAATGGCAAAACAAAAAAGAAATAATTTAGCTGACCACCGAAAGGTGAAAATGAATGAACCTATTGTTTATTATTAACAATCTACTGCGATCATAACTTTTCAATATTTATTTTCTACGCACGCCTAGTAGAATCCGCTTTAAGAATCACAATCGGTGTTCAAACCAAATTAGCCTGAGTCTCCTCCGCAAACAGGTAGCTCTGATGCACAGGCCTAGTTCCAACGGTCAAATCGGCACCTGACAGTTAAATCTCCATTTGCAATTCGTCAACCAAATATGGACTAAGTGCCTGTCAATCTGTCCCGCTGTCAATGACTCTGTCAAGCTTTACAGTTTCGCAGGGCTCAATAATGGCGCGTGCCATAAGTTTGGATACCTATTTGTGCACGTGCAACCTGAGGTCAGTAAATTCTTAACAATAGAATCTGCATAGAACAGCGATGCATTTTATACATACAAAAACTCTCGACGTTTATAATTCGACATACTAGTCCACTGCTGGACATAGCCCTCCCCTAAAGAGCGCCACGTTGTGCTATCATAGGGGGTAGGTAACGCCCATAATCCCCACGCTGGGCAGGCGGGTTGGGGATCGCAGTTCGGTGGAATTATACTGCAGGAAGCGCTGCTGCCCACCCCCCGGTTTGTGTCCCTTAGTCGCCTTTTACGACACCCGCGGGAAGAATTGGGTTGGTGCTATTCTCTAGGCTTACATCACACAGCGTTCATAATTACCTTGTTCTAAATCGTGTACACCAAATTTTTTGGCGGATTTATAGTTTGGTTGACGGCGCTTGAAATTGCCTGTCCGCGATAGGGATGAATGATGGCACAGCCTTGCGCTCATTAGGGGAGGGCTATGTCCAGCAGTGGACTAATAAAACCTGAAAAAGATGGAGATGCTTGGTGTTTAGCCCATTTTCTCTCTCCAAGAGATGGGATCTGTTGTACAAAGGGACGTACTAAAGACGAAAGAACACCAACAGTTTTTATTTTTGTAGAGACTTGAGTTCAATAAGGTAAGAAATTAACAGTGACTACCCACAATAATTGACTGTACTCGCCACTTCCGTCTACCCGAGACCACGGCAACTGTAACGCTGCCGAAACGTCGGGAAATAGGGTGATTACGTTTTACCTAATAAATAATCGCGATTTGACCGTTTTATTATATAACTATATATGAGGCGTTATCGTTATCAACCCTTGTAAGTCCCCACTGCTGGGGCACGGGTCTCTACCTGCATCGCAGGAAGGTTAGGCCAAGTCCGGGTTGGTGGAGGATTGTAAGACAGTGGCGAGCCTTACTGTCAGAAGTTATCAAGCCGCCCATAAGGCCTCTGACATGGCTTAACGTCTGCCATTATATGACAGCCGGCACCAATGGCTTAGCGTGCCTTGCGATACACGGAAGCGCTCGGAAAAATGCCACTAGCGGTCACGGGACGGTCACCCAACCTGTACCTGACCTGTTGTTGCTTAACTCAAATGATTGATTCCAATCACTCGGTTCGCCTAGGCCACGAGCTCTTCTTATCTTCTTATGTATGAGTATCGCGAATCATTAAGAAATACTTAGATAAAATCTTAACAATAGTATGCGTGTGCAAAAGTTATGCATTCCAGAAATACTATAATACAATACACAATTGAATCTTAGTGCTTGCACTACTTTCTGTAAACTAAAATATTATACTCTCAATTTTTTGTAAAAGGAACTTTTTTATCGCAATTGGTCATTTGGATTTCGACCGAAGAATTCTTTCTACACAACCTACAAAGAATATTATGATATTTGTCCCAGTGTAAGCTTGTATACAAAGTATTTTTATTGTGTATGGAAATTCTTTTTACATTAAATATATTAAACTAATTATTATTAGGTACACTGCAAAGTTGCCAAAACCTCTAGAAGCAAGATAATTAAGTTTACATAATAAATTGACACGATTGGACCAGATTAATGTATATGATATCAAATAATAATTATAAACTGATTGAAACCCGCACAAAAACGGATATCCAACCGAGCCCTCTAAAAGCTCACTCAACGCATAAGTCTAAGTCGGACATAAAATACGGCCATTACGCTAGAGCGATCTCACTTCAAAGCTCTATCTTATCATCACGACGCAGCATAAACAAGGCGGGGTCAGCAGGGGTGAGGTAAGACTTCGAACTGCGGAGACTAGGCGACTGCCGTTGGTTTACTCGGGCAACGTCCACGTGAGCTCCGATTGTCACCTAATTTCATTAAAATAATTTTATAAGATAAGCTGTTGGTGCCAGTTGGTAATGGCAGCCGTTAGCTATGTCAAGAGGCCTTATGGGCGGCTTGATAACTTCTGACAGTAGCCTGCCACTGTCTTACAATCCTCCACCAACCCGAACTTGGCCCCCGTGGTGGCCCTCCTGCGATGCAAGAAGAGACCCGTTCTCTAGCAGTGGGGACATACAAGGGTTGATACCTTATCTTTAATTTTAATGGAGAGGCCAATGATGTCAATGAAAATTTTACCTTAAAGTATTAATTCGTTACAATTTGTATCATTCCTATTTTTCTATGCAGCCTATCACGTCCCACTGTAGGGCACATGCCTTCTCACTGAGATATTACTATATTTCCGTTCAGGATTTTTTTTCGACTTCCACTTTACCTACACTACACTTTTCACCCTTCCCTCTTCTCCCCCTTTTTATAGAAATAAGTTAGTGTAGATATTTTGTATCCATATTTTTGTAGGTTTACTAATTTTTAAGTAATCCGTTCATGTACTACCTACCAATCGCACCAGAGCCAAAGATTTGCTAGAAGAGAAAGATTCTTGCATCAAGCACAGCAAACTTACTAACTGACAAACTAACGAACAAACGAACGAACAAACGAACGAGCGAACGAACGATCGAATGAACAACCAAAAGAACGACCAACCAAAAGAACGAACAACCAAAAGAACGAACAACCAAAACAACGAACAACCAAACAAACGAACCGACAAACAAACGAACCGACAAATGAACGGATTGTCGATTCAACCGGCATGTGATTGTGTTCTTTGGGCACAACAACTTACATATTTGGTAATCTCGTGTCCAATTAATTACCTACTTTGTTCAGAATAACAAAGCAAAGCGTCGGTTACATGAAGTAATTTGATCGAAATGTTGAACGGGTCTTAATAATTGGGGTCATCGGTCAATTTGATTTCGAGCAATAAATTCCACGAGTGTTATAATTTATCACAAACCTTTAAACACAGCTACGAGTAGAGAATATTTATTTAGGCTTATTTTTTTATTTCATTTTAAGAACGGACCATCAACAAGAGTCACTCATTCATTACATAACCTAAATCTGTAATATAAAAATGAATCGCTGAATGTGTTGGATATTCCTTGAAATACGAAGATGGTTCTCACGGAGAGAAAAATTAAAGAATCGACTGTTAGGCGGTAAGAAGTTCGCTGAGTCAGCTAGTCTACATATAAACGTTTCGTGTCAGGGTGTTTGTTATCGAACTCCATCAAAACGTATTTAGAGGCTAAATTCCACCCATGGCGGGATTCGAACCCGCGACCTCTGGCTATCCGTGCCAATCCGATGTAAAACCTAACTGCAAACTAGGTACTTGGGGCTGCAAGTGATGCAAATTACTTCAGCCAGATGTCGCTGCCTGTACGTAATACAGAGAGTATTGTAAAGAGGTTCGAAATTTCACTGATGGCGGTGATTTGCCCATTAGCTCAGTTGGAAGAGCGCTGGCACGGGTAGCCAGAGGTTGCGGGTTCGAATCCCGGCATGGGTGGAATTTTTAGCCTCTAAATGGGTCTTTAAAATTGTCCTTAGCACGGGTTAGTGAATTAAAAAGAATATAATCCATCAAAACGGTTTTACCGATTTTTATGATTTTTCTTTGTATGTATTTGGTAGGTCTTAGTATTCGTAAATTAAAGATGTAAGACTACAATGAAAGATTCTGGTATAATAAGAGTTATTGAAATATAAGATGAAGATCGGACTTAAAGCAGTACAATGTTCTATGTTTTACAATAATTATGTAACTTTGTTTATGAAGGACTTAAAAGACTAAGGAGTTTTTTTGGTCCATTTTTTACCTAAAATGATCTAGATTTTGAAATGTACTAATGTTGATATGTACTCTGTGATACCTACAGGCGTAAGTTTATGTATGTTGATAGATGTTCTTAATTGTACATCTAATTTGACTTGTGACACCTAATTTGACTTGAAACGTTTATTCACGCCGCAGTGTCTGCGCTACTTTGAATAAAAGCTTTTCATTTCATTTCACAATTGCTATACAAACAAGCTAAAATGCACCCTATGTTGTCCACAGACGGTCGCAAACGCCTCCGGTGCACCCTCAACTCCAGAGATGCAGGCGAGACGGCACAGCCTGTGGTGGCATCTGCTCATAGACCTGCCAATACTGCTGCTTGGTGAGTTACAGCTCCATTCTTCTGTTTCTTTTGGTGGCATCTCAGGATGTCCGTTATCAAAGATAATTCAGTTGTGAACAAAAACTTTCGTAAGCACCTATTCATTACTGACTTAAATCTAGATAGATAGATAGAGATGCCGATTAAATAGAGTTGGAGTAGGTACGTGTTCTTGAGTGGAGACCGCGACTCGGCAAACGTAGTATAGGATGCCCTCGGACTAGTTGGAATGACAATCTGCAAAAAACTGCCGGCAGATGCTAGTAGCGGCTGAAGACAGGGCGCTGTGGCGCTCATTAGGAGAGGGCTATGTCCAGCAGTGGACTAACATAATAGTCTGGAGAAGAAGAAGAAGATAGAGATACCACTTTATTGCACAAACAGAGAAAATAATACAACCATGATTTCTTAAATCTAAGTAATGTTATACTGTTGGCGGTCTTATTAGAGCGACCTCATCCAGACGACCTTAAATCTGGACGTACTTAATTTTTGTCGGAAGAGTCCAACCAGAGCCTCGATTCTGCTACTACATTGTAGTACCGTAACAGATACTTGGTCGAGTCACATGGGGTGTTTTTTATGCCATAGACGCCTAGAAGGTTTGATGTCTGTACGCACGTAGGCTTGAAGCTGCAACGAAATTGAATCGCCATGCGCATGCAGTTATCATTATACCAAAATTTATCACAATACATATGCAAAATATTGGCCCTGGTCCTAGATTTTGTTAGTGCATTATACTCGTAATACCGTGATAGATACATGGGCGGGTCACGTGGGGTGTTTTTTCATACCATTGACGCCTAGAAGGTTCGATGTATGTGCGCGCGTGGACTTAAAGCAGCAAAGAAATTAAATCGCCATGTCCATGCAGTTGTCATTATACCAAAATTTATCACAATACATATGCAAAATATTGGCCCTGGTCCTAGATTTTGTTAGTGCATCATACTCGTAGTACCGTGATAGATACATGGTCGGGTCAAAAGGGTATTTTTTCTTACCATTGACGCCTAGAAGGTTCAATGTGTGTGCGCGCGTGGACTTGAAGCAGCAACGAAATTAAATCGTCATGTTCATGCAGTTGCCATTGCACCACAATGCATTAGCAGAATATAGGCCCTGGTTTTGCTCTGATTCGCAGAGCCTAATCATGGAAACGGAGAAACGGAGCTCGCGTCGTTGACTGCTCGTCTCTGATAATTTATTTACAAATAAAATTAAGTCCATACAATGAGCATGAAGTCTATACATTTTTTGATTGCGTTGCATCTATAGGCGGGAATCTGTTATTACGTCTTAATAACCTATATTTATTTATTTTATTTATTCAGGAAACCAACCAGTTTTACAATGTAACATACTTCTTATAATAGACCAACTTAATAGCGAATTATAGGTTACCTCAGAAGATACAACGTTCTGAGTTATTACGTTAAAAAAAAAACTAATTCACAAAACCGGATCAATACATCATACATAAAAATTACTTCTTTAACAAAACTGAATTGTGATTCTAAACAACACCATTTCTTCATCTTAATAGATTATTTGTTTGTTGATTATGATGAACAACAAGTAAATATTATTTTCACATATAAATACATAAATGAGTAGATAAACAAATAATAATATTTTTATATAGACATAATTATATTAATTAATAAAAGTAACATAAACATAAATGAATACATAAAGATATGTTGCATGTAATTGAAGTATGTAATTAAGGTCGCAATGAAATTATTGCTCGGCTTCCGAAGTAGGCTCCTTGAGCCGGGCTACAATTTGTCTTTTAAATTTATATTTATTAAGCAAAAATGGGTTTGTTTCTTTAAAAAACTTATTGAATATATGGGCCAATCTAGTAAGAACTGCATTTCTGGCATAGTTTGTGCGATGCAAGGGCACATGGAATAGAGGTGTATGTCGCGTGCGGCGCCGCGGGGTGTGCAACGCCAGACCCGCCAGCAGGTCCGGGCTGTCCATCCTCCCGTGCACTATGTCCCACAGCAAACCCATATCAACCTATTTTTAGCCTCTAAATAGGTTTTTAAATTTGTTCCTTAGCACGGGTTAGTGCATTAAATAGTATAATCATGTGGGTACAGTGATATCGTTCCGATGTTAAACCTAACTGCAAAGTGGGTAGTCGGGGCTGTAAGTAATGCAATTTGCTTAAGTCAGATGTCGCTGCCTGTACGTAATACAGAGAATAGTGTAAAGAGGTTCGAAATTTCACTGATGCCGTGAGTCGCCCTTGGCTCAATTGGTAGAGCGCTGGCACGGATAGCCAGAGGTTGCGTGTTCGAATCCCGGCATGGGTGAAATTTTTAGCCTCTAAATAGGTTTTTAAACCTATATCTTCTACTAGTAATTTTGTAAGCTGATAATGATGAGTTTGGAGAGTCATACTGTATAAATAAATAAATAAGTTGAATGTATAAGAATTTCCCGAGATTAATTTGACATTAATTGAAGCACTCGTAGCCTGGTGGAATCGAGCAGTTGGAATCAATCACCTAAGTTAAGCAACAACAGGCGCGGTCAGCTACAGGATGGGTGACCGTCCCTTGACTACGGCTAGTGGCATTTTTCCGAGCGCCTCCATGCTTTGCAAGGCACGTTAAGCCATTGGTGCCGGCTGTGATGTAATGGTAGTCGTTAAGCCATGTCGGTGGCCATCTTGACACTTTATGACACTTAATTTCGAAATAGGAACTAATATGACACTTCCTTTGTTTTATACAGAAAGCACACGAGTAGTATTACACTCGTGTGCTTTCGGCGAAAACCGAAGCCTACTCTAGATGCCGAGGTATATTCTAAAAGCTAACAGACTGTACGTAACTTAGAAAACGTAGTGTATACTCGTATTTAGACTTTCAGTGACTGCAAGTGGCTTAATTTACTGATGATAATGAACGGTTTTCCTGTTTTGTGTCGCTTTAATACACGTAAGTATGCGCAGAGTGTTCGTTACTGAACAAATTAATTGAAAAAAGGGATATAGCAAATCTTCTTCTTCTTCTTCGGGCTATATTAGTCCACTGCTGGACATAGCCTTTCCCTAATGAGCGCCGTAGCGCAAGGTTGTGCCGTCATTGGGGGGTAACGCAAATAATTAAGTTGAAATTCGCTGTTTTACAATAAATGATGAGATCGACCCTTTGCATGTCCACTGCGTCCACTGCACGGGTCTCTCTTCCTGCATCGCAGGAAGGGTTAGTCCATAATCCACCACAGGGCCAAGTCCGGTTTGGTGGTTTATCATCAAACTTATATTATTATAGAGGCGAAAGATTGTGCTATAATAGTAGCGTAGATATAGACAAAACGCATAAACGCATACGGTGGTAACACTAAATAATCTTCTTCTTCTTCGGTCCTTTAACTCCTAGTGGAGCATAGGGCCTCAACCAGAGATTTCCACTTCTGATGGTGGTTCGCGGCAGCTTCCATTTCGGACCAACTAGTGCCGATCGACTTGGCCTCTTGGTCTATGAGTATCACATCAGACTAATATTCTAAGGGCGAAAGTTTGTGAGTGTATGTTTGTTACTTCTTCACGTCTAAACGGCTGAAGCGATTTGAATAAAATTTAGTACATAGTTAGCTGACACCCTGAATTAACACATAGGCGTTTTACTGTGGGAAAATATCTTATTCCCACGGGAAAATCGATAAACCGCGGGTAACACCGCGGGGCACAGCTAGTAAAGAGTAATCTGCGAATAGTATACGGGGAAATTCCAATAATTTTCCTGAAAACCGCGTGTAACACTTACAATAATAAAAAAATATATTTAAAAAAATAAAAGAACCCGACTGCAGTGATAAATCAACTGAAAGGGAAAAAATAAGATAATTTTATTTTCAAATGCTAATGTCGAATCAGAAGAGTTCATGCTGCTTTACTTGAGGGACCAAATAATATAACTTTATAAGCGTTATTTGCTCAAACTGTTGCATTTATTATTTTATATAAAATGTTGCAGTCGGGACCCATTAGAGGACTTTAAACAAACAGTAATGGGTCCCAACTGCAACATTTTATATAAAATAATAAATGCAACAGTTTGAGCAAATAACGCTTATAAAGTTATATTATTTGGTCCCTCAAGTAAAGCAGCATGAACTCTTCTGATTCGACATTAGCATTTGAAAATAAAATTATCTTATTTTTTCCCTTTCAGTTGATTTATCACTGCAGTCGGGTTCTTTTATTTTTTTAAATATATTTTTTTATTTTTGACCTTTTAGTGACTCAGTAAAACGATAAAATTTAAAGGTCCATCCTGTTCTGCTTACATGCTTTAAATCGTTATATTATTTTATTTCTTATATGAATTTTAGTTTATTGCTTTATTTTCTTTTGTTCGACAATGGACATGTCTCGGCAAATCATAAATATTTTTACTGATATACTTGTTTGGCCCAGGACAGGAAACTCTGGACTGAATTGGGGGAGGCCTTTGCCCAGCAGTGGGACACAAACATAGAGGCTACGTAAAAAAAAAATACTTGTTTGATTTAGTCATAGGTACCACCTGCCTGCATTAAAAATTTATGTCGTATGATATTTTTTAGCTAGTATAATGAATATGGTCTAATGGTGTTAAACTATCTAGAATATTTGCAAAGGAAACGACAGTTTTTTTTCTTTATTATCCTTACATAAATTGTCTGTTTTTTATGTAGCCAAAAAACGCTCCACTGCACCTAGTTATTTAATGTTAACGATTGTAGGTGGGGACTGGAATAGTCACGAATTATGTCCTCGACCTGAACGGCGCTCAGCTTTCGACATCTCCAGAGTAGAATTCTTCGTGCTTGCATTGCTGGGCCCAGTCTTCGGTCTCGCTAATTACTTAGAATAAGGACTTGTAAATGGGAACATAAATGGTCTGAGCCTACAGCCGCGGCCTGTACAAAGGCGTGACAGGTTTCCTCCTAACAGCAACTTTAAGTAACTGTCGCGGCCTTCGGCCGCGCTAATAGTCTCTCCATTTGGCATCAGCGTAAATAGAGCTCAGCATTTGGAATCGCCGTGGGAGTATTCCTGTAGCCCGCTTCACAGCCTTCGGCCGTGCCGCGACCTGTATTGAGCTCGGTCTTCAACCTCGTCGCGGCAAGTTTCCTCGCACCCGCATGATGGGGCTCGGCCTTCGGCCTGGCGTAGTTATTTAGAGTTGTAGCATCGGCGTGGAGACACACAAAATCTTGGTTTTCTGAATGCCAAAATATTACCGGTATTAAAATTAAACTATAACAAATTCATCTTGAGGTGGCCCCCTAAAGCATTGAAAAATTTTACTGAATATTAAGGTGTAGATAAGCTATCTTTGGTCTCACAAGTGAACAGGAAACCTAACACAAAATCATCATCTTATTTTCGGAGGAAACGAGATAAAATTCGTTAAGATGAATAGAGCTAGAATTTTTTAAAATTTCATGGGTCCTAACGATACGAGGTCACGGAGGATCCGTCTTCAGTTACCAGTGAGAGCGTTCAAATATTTTTTTATCATTTATTGTTTCTTCTTTGAACCCAGCTTGTCTGACTATAACCGCACAGGGGAAAAGGAGTTACATGCTACACTTTATTTATTTTGTTCAGTTACTTTTGGTCTAAGTGTCAGTAGGAAATTAATATCAGTGTTAAAAAATAATTATTTTTACCCCCTATGAGGTTGATATTTCTTAAATTAATGAGATAAACGAATGGCGTAGAAAGAAATAAACACTTTATAGGCATTATTTCTTTCAGCACATAATACCGTTTCTATAGACGGTTTGTTTACATGGACAGGACAGGACAGGGTTTCAGCAGACAAGAAGAGAAACGTTGTTTTAGCACGACAGCACGTACTTAGGGATCTATTTATTGTAGCAATATGAAACTAAGGATTACAGTAACTGTACTACTCGCACCACAGCGCAAAGCGAGGTATATTACCTATGTCACTAGTCGTGCCAATTGTTATTATAAGTGAACAGTCAGTGTTGGTCGAGGTGATTCGCAAGCGCTCAAATACTATCTTTTTTTTTTTTTTTTTTAACCCTATAAAGGGCACCCTCCGGAGGACACGGGGGAGGGAGGTGGTGAATGCTCATGCATAACAGCACGGACCCGGCCGTGCTGCCAATGTGGGACTCACAAGAAGTGCGCCTACCCACTAAACACCACCTTGGGACTGGTTTTGGTCCTAGAGACCCCTAAACCCACATCGGGAGCGACCCCCCTCGAGGCCGAGGAGGGCGCACAGCGGAGCTCCCTAGCGGAGCGTCCGCTTAGAAGAGTTTATATTACAAAACTGCTATGAAAGAGCAGTGCCCCCCCTAGGGGGGACACTGGCAGAGGAGGGGGGCGCGTCTGACTGAGACCGAGCCTCTAAGAGGTGGTTCAGGTCAGACGACAATTTGTCGGGCGGGTCAACGAGTACGTTCCTGGGCCTGCGCACCAGGTAACGTGGGTCCGTCGTGGGCGGAGAGTAAGCCGCTGCTTCGCGGATCAGGGGGTTGGGATGTTCTTCAGCAGTGCTGAAGAACGTCTCTGAGAGGGACCTAATAAATTGCTGCATGGTTGGGATTTCCATGTCCCGATGTAGGTCTGCGTTCCTGACGCACCAGTGAGCGTTCAGTGCCCTACGAATAAAAATGTTCTGTACCCTCTGCAGTCCGTACAGGGCTGAGGGGGACGCGTGAGCGAAGACGGGTGCCGCGTAAGTCATCACGGGACGAATGCAAACCTTATAGAGCGTTCGCTTGTTCCTAGCTGACATCCTACTGTGCCGGCCTATCATGGATGATAGGCGGCCTAGGTACAATCGGGCTGTCCGGGTCACCTTCCGGATGTGTGGGACGAAAGTCAGGTTCCTATCTAAAATGACACCTAGGTACTTGGCGGATTTTTGCCAGGGGACTGGGGTCCCTAACATGCGAATGGGGGGGTCCTCGCCGAGAAACCGTCCACGCTTGTGTTCAAAACGCACAGCCGTGCTTTTCTCCGGGTTGACCTCGATGCGCCATAGTCTGAACCAGGCTCCTAGCTTATCGACCGCGGGTTGGAGTTTGCGGAGGATACACGACATCTGCCGACTCTTGCAGTAGAGTGCGGTGTCGTCGGCAAAAAGTGACAATTGGACCCCATCGCCGGGAATGGGAATGTCATTTGTGTACGAAATGTACAGGAGGGGGGAGAGCACGGAGCCTTGCGGGACCCCGGCTCTGAGCGGACGGGGGGACGAGAGTACCCCCTCGTGTCTAAAACGGAAGGACCGATCCTTCAAAAAGCTATAACACAAACAGCGCCATCTGTGGTTGGGTAGAGGAACTAATGCTACAGTACTTTAATTACTTAGAAGTGAATATTATTTGTGTTGCGTTTGTTCTCTATTAATGCTGATTTTATGTAATCAACGACACCCGCAAAATTCTCTTTTAAATACTTTGCACGTGTTAGGCGTAGTTAAACAAAATTATATTTTTTAATTAAATGAATGATCTAGAAGGATCAAACCACTTTATAGGAATTATTTCTTTCCGCATTTGTACCGATTCTATAAATGGTTTGTTTACATGTAGACCAAAGCCGAAATTATGTATGTATTAGAATAAATAAAATATAGCAGCGCTATCAAGTGGCTAAAAGTGGTACTTTAATTGCTTAGAAGTAAATGTTATTTTTTGTTCCGTTGTTTCTCTATTAATACTGATTTTATGTAACCTACGTCATCCGCAAAATTCTGTTTTAAATATTTCACACCTGTTAGGGGTAGTTCAATAAAATTAGTATTCGAATTCAATAAACTGAATATAACAGCGCCATCTAGTAGCTCCTAGCTGTACTTTAACGAAGCTTCTTAACGAATTTTATTTTTCGTCACGGTTCTGATCGCATAATTATGATTTTATATAGCCTATGACACCCGCGCAAGGATGCCGAATCGAATAACACCTTGTTTAACAAAATATGACCATTGGTTAAGGAGTTATGAGGGAACATAGAATCGGACATACTTACATACATACATACATACATACATACATACATACATACATACATACATACATACATACATACATACATACATACATACATACATACATACATACATACATACATACATACATACATACATACATACATACATACATACATACATACATACATACATACATACATACATACATACATACATACATACATACATACATACGAACTAAACACATTACCCTCCTTTTGGGCTTCGCTGCAGTCGGGTAAAAAGAGATAAATCAGAGCGCTTTAGAGACCGGATATGGATCTCGTGCCATTTTTACAGCTGATTGGACAAGTTGACAACCACTGATTAAATAATAAGCAACGATCAGCCCCGCAAACATTGTTTTCCCATATAAATTTAGCCACGACGTATTCTCAGGCTTAACAAATTATAAAGAAAGTATATCAAAAAATCGTTGAAGCCGTTTCGGGCGCGATTTTTTACATATTAAAAAAAAATTACTTACTTTGGCATTACATGACATAACATAACCTCACGGCTATATCCCAGAGGGTTAGACAGAGACCAGGGACTGCCACTTCCCACGATCCTGATCAATCGTCTTCGCTTCATCGACGTTCATTAGTGGTTCCCCTTTGCTAATACCACCTCTATTTGGTCGAAGTATCTCCGCCTGGGACGTCCCTTACCGGTTCTTCCACCCACATTTGCAATATATAAGTACTTTAACATTAATTGCAGAAAACCCATTTTAATGCATGAGAATGCCTTTTGTTATGGTGTCAGTCCAACGCGTTGGTGCTCGTCCTCTGTTTCGTTTCCCGTTCGCACGACCGGTGATAACAACATATTCAAGGTCGCGTCGGACGGTGTGTCCGAAGAACTTCAGGATGAGTTGGGTACAGATTGTGGAGAGCCTCGTCGTTATTTGAAGTTCTTCTAGAATAGATACGTTTGTGTGGTCAGTCCAAAATATACGGAGCATTCTCCGCCAGCAGCACATTTCAAACGCGTCTATTCTTTTCAGAATACGGGTTTTTAATGTCCAGATTTCCGAGGCATACAGAAATATTGAGAACATGAGGGTCCGCATTAGTTTTATCTAATTGTATATTACTATAGTAAAAATAAGGCTCATAGATAGATAGAATATCCTTCACCGTACACAGAAATTACAGCGACATAAATTATATAAAAACATAGTACCTACCTTTGCTGTGTGGTGTCGGCCTAGAGAATAGCACCAACTCAATTTTTTCCCGCGGGTGTCGTAATAGGCGACTAAGGGACACAGACCGGGGTGTGGGCAGCAGCGCCCCATGCAGTACAATTCCACCAAACTGCGATCACCAATCCGCATGCCCAGCGTGGGGATTATGGGCATTACCCCCCAATGATGGCACAACCTTGCGCTATGGCGCTCATTAGGGGAGGGCTGTATCCAGCAGTGGACTAATATAGCCTGAAGAAGAAGAAAAAGTATCTACCTACAATAAATTGTGGTGGTAGTGGCGTTAATAGTAAAAGCAGACATAAAACATTTAACAACAAAACATGTGAGTACGTATCGTCGCAGGCGCAGAGACCACAACGGTCATCCGGTTGGCCTATCTTACTTCGAACATTCTAAGTTTCCATGCAAATAATTAAATATGAAAAGCAATTCTCGGCCGGACTTTCTAGAAACCTTAGGACACCAATGCAAATTGGCTTGGCCCTATGTAGAGGCACGGGGCGTTTGAACTTGTGTATTGAATTGGCAGGTACAGTCGACAGCACATCAACCTTTACATTTACATCGACCGCAGAACTGATTCTCTGTTCTGTGGGCATAAAAAACTTTACCCTTTGCGTATATGTAATTACATGATATTGGACCAGAAGAGCCCGTGGCCAAGTCGAACCGAGTGATTGGAATCAATCACTTGTGTTAAGCAACAACAGACGCGGTCAGGCGCAGCATGGGTGACCGTCCCGTGACTACCGCTAGTGGCATTTTTCCTAGCGCTTCCGTGCTTCTCAAGGCACGTTAAGCCGGTGGCGGCTGTCAGGTAATGGCAGTCGTTAAGCCATGTCAGAGGCCTTATGAGCGGCTTGATAACTTCGGACAGTAAGGCCCGCCACTGTCCTACAATTCTCCACCAACCCGGACTTAACCCTTGTGGTGGAGTATGGCCTAACCTTCCTGCGGTGCAGGATGAAACCCGTGCCCCAGCAATGGGGACATACAAGGGTAGATATTGATATCGGGCCAGTTTCTGAATTGAGAATTTCGTTACAGAAATACTAAACTGTTGTGCTGTCTCTTCGAATTTCTCAGCAAAGGGCGTGACAGAAAGTTAAGTAAGACGACCTCTGTGGCGCAGCGGTAGCACATCTGCCTACCATGCAAGAGGTCCCGGGTTCTTGCCCCGGCTGGGGACAAAAAAACCTCAGGTCTTGGATGTTTACATATTTGTGATGTTTCTGGTTCCCACGACCTAAGGTGGGACCAGTGTGGGACCAGAAGCAATGTATGTGCCTGTATGTAAATGTTATTTACTTAAAGACTTTCTTAATTCGGAAAGACTAGTCAATACGGGCGGATCAACCGAGTCGTGTGTTTCCTCACGATATTTTCTTACAGCGTTAACATGTAGTATTGTTACAACAAATTCGCAGATGTAACTTTAAATGTAAACAAAGTTATACGCGCGCGCTAGGAATCGAACCTGGGTCTCTGGCTTCAGAACCCATTGTTCTACCCACTGGCGTAACTATAAGTGGCCATAAACTCATAACGAGCTGAGCTATTTCATTTTGTTTTCATAAAAATAAGGGGAATTTCAAACTCTACTTATTGCAAGTTTATCCTTTGAAGCCTTCACCATCTATAAACAGGCACTACAGCAGCCGAGTGGTCCTTTCAACCATCCAATGTGAGTGAAGATGCCACTGAATGCTGCTTAAATTATTTCGTTACGTAGATGCAAACGGCCAGTGCTTTTTTATCATTGAATTAGGATGTCCTAATGAATTAAGACATTTTTTGTAAGATTTTTATTCGGCTGGTAGTTAAGTACTACTCCAGTCAAATAACTCGAGCCAAAATGCTCCATTTCAAAAGAATCCATAACACAATCGTAACTTGATACTTATCCACTTGAAGGGTCACAAAATAGTGATCATGACATGAGAGACGTATTAACCTCAAGACGTCGCCGCATCAGATATTTAGTTACACAGAGTGTGACTTAGTACAAGATAAATACGTATTGAATCCTTATCGCGATGGTACTGTGTCACTCTGATAAACGATTATGTACAATCGATATAGCTGGAAATTCCCCGTCTATTATTCATAGATTGTCCTTTGCTAGTTGTGCCCCGCGGTGTTACCCGCGGTTTATCGATTTTCCCATAGGATTTAAAATGTTTTTAAATGTTTCTGTATTTTATTGTATTTAATATGTATTTATTGTTATGTACATATGAAATAAATGTGAAAATGAAAGAAATATGAAAAATAGATATAATTAGTAAATTTTATATTGTTTAATATTGCACTACCTGCTAATCTTTTCTCCAAAACTTAGGTTAGTTGGTAAATAATGCTAAGTAGCATTAACCTCGTCTATGTGCAAAATTTTTATGCAATAAACAATTTTAATAAAAATAATACATAGCCTATGTGCCAATCCAGATACAGGGTGTCAACTATCCATGCCAAATTTTATTAAAATTGCTCCAGCCGTTTATACGTGAAGAAGTAACAAACAGACACACTCACAAACTTTCGCGTTTAAAATATTAGTGTGATGAAGTGTGATTTCCAAGATAATTCTAAAGATTGTGAATTTAAGGTTTCATTAGATTGTGAAGGGAAGTCCCCGGTACCGTAAGTTTGCCATCAAAATTAAGTCCGTTTCAATGGTTTCCTTCAAACGGGCTGTGCAAGAAACCATACTCGATAGAGCAAGGGGACTTTCCTTTCTTTTTTTTTAAACGTCGTTTTACTTATACAGGTATTGTTAGAATATTTTCGGGGCTTAATTGCGTAGTAATTTATTGCTATTTTACCTCGACGTTACAGTCATCGTGGTCACGAGAAGACTGATGGCTGGTGCCCGTTCGCATTTTCGGCTGATAAGGTTTCAGACTACCCTCAATCAGCCATCACAAAGCACTATGAGAGTTGCGACACACTACACTGACAATGTCGGAGGATAAGCCATGCGACTTTTTTCGACTCAAACGAACACTTCTTGATGACCGGATCTCACGTTTGCGACAGTTTGAAACCACATTCTCATCAATACTCTAACAATGTGTTCAAGTCGCGAAAATTTAAAATATGTTATACAGATATTGATATAAAACTGGACGGTGCAGATACTAGGACTTCCATATTGGTTTTTCTGCACGCTTTGTCATCACATCAGTTAGCACCTGCTTAACGTGTAACCCAAAGACTTCCATCGGCGACTGTACCTGAAACTAAACATCGTGACGTGACGTGTCAGGTCAATGTCAGAGTTAATGTCAACAATGCGGGAGAGGTGTCAGATGACACGGGACCACACAAGCAGGTTGCACGTGGTCATTGTCCTAATGTCACGGTTTTGATCGGTAGTAAGAGAACACTATGTATTTTAAACGCGCAGACAACGCGCTCGTAAATGGGTCTAATCAATATCCATTGTAGAAATGAGGAGGAGACTGTGATTAAAACGCTAAAGCTACGAGCGGTTACAGCGCGTTTGTATAACTCTATCTGCGCGGATACGCGCAGTAGAGGCGCGTTTCACGATCCACCCGTGTGCTCAGGTTACAAAGATGCGTTTGAATCTCGTTTGAAGCGCGTATACGCGAATCTTCTGTGCGTTTAAAATACGTAGTGTGCTTAGGCTCTAAGGATTAGTTTTATTACGAGTATATATCTAGTTTGAATTGTAACACTAATTAAGCCCCAGTTTCTGCGCTACTTTGAATAAACCTTTTCATTTCATTTCTATACTTTATTGCACACGAGACATTTAACTGGACATTACAAAAGAAGTAACATGTATGAAGGTGAGCTTATCTCGGAAAGTGATTTCGTCCAGCAAACCTTAGAGAGTCGGAAAGGTATGGTAAACCTGTGGTAACTAAGTGGAGTTTGGAAGTCAATTACTGCTGCCAACCTTTCCTAGTGACAAATTGCGCTTAGATTGAAAAGTAAAATCATTTTCAGTGCCACACGGTCTTCAAAAAATAATATTTTGCTTTTACTATTAATAAGCCCTTTTCAGAGCGACTTTAAAAAGAATTGTGCCTCCTTTGATCGATAGACGGCGCTGACTCAAACCCCGAATGAAGGAAGACTAGCCGACCAGAAACTAAAGAAACATGTCTGAATAGCGGATAGTATGCGGCTCCGTTTCCTTACTTTCTGGTCACGCATGTAAAAAGCTACATCGTTTCCTACGTAGGTTCTGTTACTTACTCAGAGATAAAAAGAATTTTTTCGCCATTCCTAGACGGAGTTGCGTTGTAGGGGTTGGTGGGATTGCGGGGGTGCGAGTAGCTGTCAAAAACTGACCTGAAAAAGGCTCATTGGGTGACCTATTGGACCTAGGTTTTACAGACACTTACAGGAAATCCCACCGTAACTTCTTTCAGATGAGCTGAGGTTTTCAATAAAACTACAGGTTTTTTTCAAGTAGGTATGCGCAAAACATGAATCCAAGTTTGTCATTTACAATAATTACGTTTGTTCTATGACTTACGCTATTGCGCATTTTAGTCGTGTCCCTGGATTAACGGCATGAGGAAACGGACATTAGTAAAGATAAAGACAAATTGAGTTGTCACGCCACTGGCAAGTGCCACCATTAGATATTCTTGTCCACATTCTTGTCCTCATTTTATGTCCTGCGCACTGATTAGGTCTTTTCCTTTTTATTTCTCGCTCTTTTTTCAATTTCAATAGCCATAAATTGCCGTTGTAAAGATGGTATAGCATAGAAATACTCCACAGTGTAATTTTACTGTATAACAGCATAGCAAATTAATTAGACAATTATGTTATTACGTTAAAGTTTTTTAATTTTGGGAGAAGACTCATAGACCTGCGTTTCTCAATCAGCCTCATAAATGGGCGTAGGTAGCAATGTATTCGTTATCAACCCTTATATGTCCCCACTGCTGGAGCACGGGTCTCTTCCTGCATCTCAGGAAGGTTAGGCCATACTCCACCACGGGGGCCAAGTCCGGGTTGGTGGAGGATTGTAAGACAGTGGCGGGCCTTGCAATGTATAGGTATATAAATATATAATTTCCATACGTGTTTTCGCAATACGACCAACACATAGGTAAGCAAACATTTGAATTTCAATATTCTGAAATAAATATATTGTATACCTAATTATTTTTATTCTGTTGCACTTGCATTCATGAATCTTATTGTGTTTAATCAAGAGGCCGATTATGTTGTGTGGTGTCGGCCTAGAGAATAGCACCAACCCAATTCTTCCCGCGGGTGTCGTAAAAGGCGACTAAGGGACACAAACCGGGGGGTGGGCAGCAGCGCCCACTGCAGTACAATTCCACCGAACTGCAATCCCCAACCCGCATGCCCAGCGTGGGGATTATGGGCATTACCCTCCATAGCACAACGTGGCGCTCTTTAGGGGAGGGCTATGTCCAGCAGTGGACTAGTATAGCCTGACGACGAAGAGGCTGAAGAAACGGTTTCGAGATATATCATTATTCAGATGAAAAGTTATGTCAACATCCAATTTAGTGTTCCAGCACTTTTCGATCTTGGATATTGTGATCCGAGAATTCTACATAATTTGATACTACCAGCTAACAGGTGACCTGTCAGGATCGTGGTAAGTGGCAGTCCCTGGTCTCTGCCTCTGCCTCTGGGACACAGGCGTGAGTTTATGTCATGTTATGTTTTTCCAGCTAACACCAACTCGTCGAAAAACAATAGAAAATGACATCCGAGTGTCATTTTTCCGATCATGACACGCTTCATCGAAATTTCTCATGATTCACTCGCCGCGTGTACTTACCAAGCGACATTTGGTAATCAAAACTACCGGTGTTAGGTGATAAAAATAGTTAAGACGCAGAAGGATGCTTTTATTCTTCCCCGCTGTATTTGCATCCATGTGAATCTGGTGCTGCTGAATTTATCATCATGGTTCAATATTTCGAAGCAATATTTCCAAAGTTATTATCTTAATTACCGATTCACTTTCGATTAAAAAATCAAGTAAGTGAATTCGGAATTAAATCAATAATATGCAGTACAGTAAGCACGGAGACTTACTTCATTTATTAGTTTAGATAAGTTATTATTAGTTTCTTCACTTGTCATAATAGTCTTCCCTTCACAATTATAATTGTAGTAGGATTCGCTATTGTATTCTTTGAAACCATTAGACATTAATTTACAAAACCTAAATATGCTTTGAACCTTCGCGACCAGGCTTTGAACTCATTGAAAAAGTCAAGTAAATAGATCCAGTTGCAAATCAATAATATGTTTTTTTTGTAGTATTATAGGACAATATTTTTTTTCAGGGCAGTGGGACTTTATAAGATTGAAAAGTAAGAAATACCTTTCTTGCTCTTTCAATCTCATAGGATCCAACCTTCTGATTCTATGCTATTGACCTAGTACTTTGACAATGGGAATGTGAGCCTTTTGATAACAAACGGTGGACTTTGCCCGGCCGTTGACACCTTAGCGATCTCTTGAGATTCTCTGGGGAAGATGTAACTTCAGTCTTATTTGAAAGTCTTCACAAATAGGCACATAGGTATTAGGTATAGTGCTTGCAATAATCATTATCAAAGTCACTCAGCAAGCTATGGAGAGAGCTATGCTCGTAGTTTCTCTGAAGGATAGGATTCGTAACGAACGCATCCGACAGAGAACCAAAGTTATCGACATAGCTCAGAGAAACAGCAAGCTGAAGTGGCAGTGGGCTGGCCATATCTCGCGAAGAACCGACAACCGTTGGAGTAAACGCGTTCTTGAGTGGAGACCGCGACTCGGCAAACGTAGTGTAGGACGCCCTCCGCCTGGGTAGGATGACGATCTGCGAAAAACTGCAGGCAGATGCTGGATATTTATTATAGAGTAACTGATAGTTGTACTTCGGTACCTTTTTTCTGTGTATAACAATTACTTCATATAAAATTTCACTACAAAAAAGAGTTTTCTTCAAACGTAACATCCTTCTGATTTTACCATACACTATGACTTGATTTTGTTATCGCATTTGCCAACTGCAAACGATTGTGAACCCTATTTGCATGTTTTATCGTGTAGTGAAGATTGATATTTGTATGCAATACTCGTCACGTAGAGGACGGCGAATGCTACTCTGCCGCAACACGGTGTTAACTAGCGCGGAGGGTAGTACAAGTCTTTTTTCTGCTGTTACTAAAATTGTTTATTTTATCCAACTACCTACATACAAATATTGTTGTTTTAACAGCTTTGAACAAATGCTTGTGACAATAAAGTTTATGATTATTATTATGGATGCGGCATGCTGAAGAGGGCGCTATGGCGCTCATTTGGAGAGGGCTATGTCCAGCAGTGGACCAATATAGCCTCAAGAAGAAGAAGAATAATCATTATCAGACGTTTGACGCTCACTGCAGGACATAGGCTCCCTCATGGTTTTCCAAGCTTCACCGTCTTATGACGTCGGCATCAAGTGACTCACTGCCACCGTAACCAGATCGTCAGACCATCTTTTGGGGCGCCTGCCTGCGCTGCGTCGTCTGGTCGGTGGTCTCCAAGTCAGAATTTTTCGTCCCAAAAGCAATTTTTTCTAGCCCGTTTAGGCAGTTTTCTACAAGGTTTTAAAATATTGACAGAATATTGATAGAGGAGTCTGTAAATGGCGCCCCTGGTGGACATAATTATATCGAGCAAATAAGAGTGTAATTAAGGAGGCAATACCGAAGGGCAAGATAAGACCAACCCGAATCGCCCAGCAAGGATGTAGCAACTACTAAAATTAAATTTGGATGCAGCGAAAGAGGTCTAGAAATGGTCTTTCCTTAACTCTCCGGCATATGAGCATGTGTTTATCTAATATATACCTACCTAATATATGAAGCGGTGGTAGCTCAGTGGGTAGAAACATAGACTGGCAAGCGAGAGCCCCAGGTTCGATCCCGAGTGCGGGCATGTACCAATGACTTTGTTTAATTTCAAAGTTACGTACATTTGCGAATTTGTAGTCGCAATACCACACGCTAACGGTGAAGGAAAACATCGTGAGGAAACCCGCGACTTGGTTGGCTCCGCACGTATTGAATAGTCTTTCCTGTGGGCCAGGCCGACTAAGCTGTCAGGGTGGTATAAGTGCTGGGCAAGCCTACACCATCAATAAAACCATGTCCCGGGCACTACAGCGTCGGAGTGGTCCCTTCACCCATCTAGTGTGAGTGAGGATACCACTGGACGCTGTATAAATCATCTAATTAAGTAGATGCAAAAAGGCCAATACTACTACTTTTTTTACCTACCTATAAAAATATCGTATCGATGTTTGTTATCGACCTCCTCCGAAACGGATTCGCTGATTTTTATTTAAACTTTTGTGTATATTTGATCAGAGAATATATCGCAGGCTAATTAATACGCCAACACAACACTTGCAATGTCAGCTAATGTATGTTTAAAATAAAGTACAGTAAAAATACGTTTATGGCTCATAACTTATATTTAGGTACATTACCACTAGGAGACAACGGCAATAATACAGAACTTATCATCTAAGCGGTGGTAGCTCAGTGGGTAGAACCATAGACTGGCAAGCGAGAGCCCCAGGTTCGATCCCGAGTGCGGGCATGTACCAATGACTTTGTTTAATTTCAAAGTTACGTACATTTGCGAATTTGCAGTCGCAATACCACACGCTAACGGTGAAGGAAAACATCGTGAGGAAACCCGCGGCTTGGTTGGCTCCGCACGTATTGACTAGTCTTTCCTGTGGGCAAGGCCGACTAAGCTGTCAGGATGGTATAGGTGCTGGGCAAGCCTACACTAACTATAAAACTATGACCCAGGCACTACAGCGTCGGAGTGGTCCCTTCACCCATCTAGTGTGAGTGAAGATACCACTGGACGCTGTATAAATCATCTCATTAAGTAGATGCAAAAAGGCCAATATTATTATTATCATCTAACAAACATTTTTTCATAACATGCAATAAAGATTAACATTGTGTGAAATCTGTTTGTATAATATTATAATGCAAAAACTTAAATAAAATCATGAGTTTACGTGAAAAACATAACATACGTTATATTAATTAATGAATGACTGACACCAGTGAGTTACCAGTTATGTAACAAAACCGCAATGACTGTATGAATGGACATTGAAATCCAATTATGTGACTGTGATAATTCATAAAATCCCCACAAATTCTTAGTCATACCTATACGACAATACGTTACTATAACGCTGCTGTTAACACTATGTAAACAAAAGGATATAACATTAGATAAATAAATAGCCTTAGCCCACATGAAAGATTAGTCAATACGAGCGGAGCCAACCAAGCCGCGGGTTTCCCCACGACTTCACCGCAAAAGGATATAAAGATAGTGAAAATATGTTGATTTTTTTAAAATATTTTCGTACTGGCAGTGGCTGGATGAGGCTAGCCTAGGACACAGGGAAGTGGTTGAGTGGTTAAATCACAAATAAGATTATCTATGAGACATCCCCAACGCCTCTAAGCAAAGCAAAAAAATTGTCACAATTAACTTACATACCGAATCCAGGCATGGGTGGAATTTTCAGCCTCTAAATAGGTTTTTACATACCGAAACTTAAGAAAATATGGAAATTTTATTGACAAAATTTTAAACATTCTTGCAAAGTTTTGAAGTAGGTAGGTATAAACTTTTATTGACGTTTTTCAGGAATTGTGCATTTGCGAAGTAACCCTGTGTACTGTACTCCCTGTCTAACAGAACAAAGTACCTCTTAGAAGTAACCCTGTATACTGTACACCCTGTATAAAAGTACAAAGTATATTTTCACCTCATAAACCCAAACTTAAACTGGCACCCATACTCCCTTCTAAATTTGCACAAAAGAGAAAGCATGGTTGATTGATTACTAAACCCGGGCTCCTAAGGTCGCGGGTTCGATCCCAATCAGCCCCATGCCAAGATCTTTATCTCGAAATTCCCTTGAGGGGTGGCCCGAGGTGTTACATGAAATTGTCTATGTTGATTGCCTTTTAATTTATTAAACTACTTTAGATTTATTTATTAAGAATTCACAATGCTTCGATCGATCGATATCAACCCTTGTAAGTCACCACTGCTAAGGCACGGGTCTCTTCCTGCATCGCAGGAAGGTTAGGCCATACTCCACCACGGGGGCCAAGTCCGGGTTGGTGGAGAATTGTAAGTCAGTTGCGGGCCTTACTGTCAGAAGTCATCAAGCCGCCCATAAGGCCTCTGACATGGCTTAACGACTGTCATTACATGACCGCTGGCACCAAAGGCTTAACGTGCATTGCAAAGCGCGGCAGCGCTCGGGAAAATGCCACTAGTGGTAGTCACGTGATGATGATGGCTCCTGACCGCGCCTGTTGTTGCTTAAATCAGGTGGTTGATTCCAATCACGCGGTTCGGCTACGCCACGAGTGCTTCGTGGCGTAGGCGCTTTACAATGCTTAAAACCACTGATCTACTGCCCTTATTTGTTTCACATTTCTATAATCAACCGATTTAGCTAAGAGAGGGGGCACGCCCAACTGTTACAAAAGTTTTTAAATTTTTAAAGCTTAATAATTTGCAAACGAGTAAAAAAAGGTAAATAAAAAAAAAAATACTAAGTTGAAAAACCTATTTAGAGGCCAAAAATTCCACCCATGCCGGTATTCGAACCCGCGACCTCTGGCTATCCGTGCCAGCGCTCTTTCCAACTGAGCAAATGGGCGACGCACCGGCATCAGTGAAATTTCGAACCTCTTTAATTAAACTATTCTCTATATTACGTACAGGCAGCGACATCTGGCTGAAGTAATTTGCATCACTTGCAGCTCCGAGTACGTTAGTTGGTGAGCTAGTTAATTTAGTTCGAATGTTTTTCCATGTTCGTGATCCTGGTTTGGGACTAGGACAGGTGATTTTGATGTAATTTTGGATGATATGATTTGGCCTCTAAATAGGTTTTTAGATTTTGATGTAGTTATTTATTTATTAGTACACCACGAACCGGGGTTAATCCAATATTGTTTTACATATTCACTGCATTCACTGTTCTATATTAACGTCACTGGGGACTTGCATAAGTACAGTAAGCCCCTATATGTAATACCACTGCTTGCCAGAATCTTGGTGATATAGTTTTTCAACCATATTTTATGTAGCCTCCTTTGTGTCCCACTGTAACCTAGTTTTATAAATAAATATTCATGGACATACTACACAGATCTCGTTAGACCTATACTAAGTACAACTAAATGACTTGTGTTATAGGTGCTAACTCGACGATAGATTATATAGATAATATCCAAAAATCGGAAGAAACTAGAAAAGTTTGTTTCCTAGTTTGACCCGGCCGGGGATCAAACCCGAGACCTTCGGTTTTATAGTCAGCGTGCCACACCGCTGCGCCACCGAGGCCGTCAGTCGCCAGTTTTATTATAATCTAATATACGTGAAAAATTCACCACTTTCAGCATTGAGAGTTTCGCTAATTAATACTTATAACTGAAGTTCTTCTTCGAATTTCTCAGCAAAGAGCGTGGCAGAACGTTACTTTAGTATTTAGAAATAGAAATTCAGTATTTTTGGTAGGTCTGAGAATAGGCTGGCTGGAATAGGTTTTTTTTTTACCTTGACATTAGCTAAATGATTATACTATTTTTATTTTTTATGCACTTACCCGTGCTAAGGACAAATTTAAAAACCTATTTAGAGGCTAAAAATTTCACCCATGCCGGGATTCGAAAAATTTCACCGCAACCTCTGGCTATCCGTGCCAGAGGTTGCGGGTTCATGGGTGAAATTTTTAGCCTCTAAATAGGTTTTTAAATTAGCTAAATGTTTAAAGAATCCTTTATTGCCTACTTCTTCTTTTTCTTCTTCTTCAGGCTATATGTTAGTCCACTGTTGGACATAACCCTTTCCTAATGAGTGCCATAGCGCCCTCTCTTCAGTTACTAGTAGGGATAAATTAGTAGAGAACAGGGAACAGGGGTTGCCAGTGCCACTGCACCTGTGCCACTGCAGGGCACAGGTCGGAGAAAGAGAGAGAAAGTATGGGCTTAATTGCCACGCGTGCCCACCGCGCCAATTTCAAGTGCTGAGGTATTTGAACACCTTAGACACTCAGGTTTCCTCACGATATTTTTCCGTCGCCCTTTATTTTTTTTTATATAAAACTGTTGTTCTTATTGGAGTATCGATGCTGAAGAAACGATTTTCACGTTTTGCGTGATTTCATTAACTTTTCGTATAAAGAGCATCAATTATTTGCCCGATGTTACATCGCAACGCAGCGACCTAAATTGCAACCATGGCTGGCCACTAGGCAGTTGTAGGGCAGTATTACACAATTAGCAACTACAACAAAAACTTGCCACACAAACTGTGAACCTGTCCAATAATAAGAAGGCCGCCAGTAAGTAGAGCACTTCCTTCTCAGAGACAGGACTATGCTCTTAGTAGATTCGAGCGCTGAGTTAAGGTAGCATGCTGTTTTTCACAAATGAAATGAAATCATTTAATTTCATGGTTTTATTCAAAGTAGCGCAGAAACTGCGGCTTAATGAACGTTACAATTCATACTAGGTGTCCATTTCAAAATATAGATCATTTTGTAGAAAAAAATGGTCAAAAAAACTCCCAACTTAGTCTTTTCAAAGTCCTGAATTAACATAGTTTACATAATTGTTATAAAACATAGAACTCATACATTGTACTAGCTTTAATTCCATACCTCATTGTCATGGTGGACTAACATTAGCCTGAAGAAGGAGTATCCTAAAATTTGTGCAAATATCATACAATTTATCTATTTTACGTTTATGCTGATACAATTAACATATTTCTTGATTTTTACAAAATTTTAAGTTTTAATTAATTTAATTTCAAGAATTTTTCCACTGTGCCAAATTTCACAAATAGTTACTGTGGACTTTTAGTTTGAAAAATAGTGATAAGGTTTGTTTATACGATAAATGCGCTTTGCGGGCAATTTGAGCTTTTTATTGAGGTAGTTAAAATAGTGCACATAATTATTTTTATTTTATAAGATGAACTGTTATTTTTGTGAATGTTATTACTACAAGTACCAATACTGAATAGGTTTTTAACCTTAGAATCATCAACGGAAAAGCGAGAAGCTTATCACCCCCTGGGATACTGTTATAGTATTGTGTGTTTGGTTTAGAGTACAATGTCTTGGCAGTATCGCGTCTTCGTGACAAGTTCTCGAACACAGTGGTAACTCTACAATTTTGCTGAATAGGTCACTGCGCTGCCGCTGTAACGTGTGTAGAACCTCTGTACAAAACGAACTACGAATGTTTATCGTACGATTTGCCCTATATTGATTGTTCTCGAAATATTACAGGTTACTAGTAGAGTTGAAGGGCACAGAACGTCTTAAGTGTTAATAAGTCTTAAGTGCAAGTAATTAATTAAATTGAACCTTATCACTTTGAAATAAAGTTCAAAAGCAACAAAAAAATTATGCTAACCCTTCCCAAATAATTTTAATTACAATACTTGTTCTCTTTCCACTAGTGGAACTATAACAGATTACTTGTAACACTGGTAACACATCGACCCATTAGGTCTCTGGTCTATCTTTGGTCTCTTCTCTGAAAGTAGGAAGGGTTTTAGTAATAGCCAAATTTAATACCGGCGCCATTAGTGGAAGTAAGTTTAAGACGTATTTATTTTGTAAAAAAATATTCAGAAAAATATCATTCATCACATATGCTTGTGATTTGTGCCCGGATGCGTGTTAGACTCACACTTTTCTTCATTCAGTGCCGAGATCACATGAATGTACATATAATAACTCAATAACAATTTAGCCATGCTGTCTGTATATAAAATAAGTTTAGGGGGCCGAGCGTAACGCTTTTAAATATTGTTTAAATACGAGTTAATCAAAATTAGGTTCTTAACTAAAATTAACGATTTGCACAAAAAAAAATTTGTTCTAAATTATGTTTAGCCGACTGTCATATTTAAACAGCCGAGATTGGCTATTTAACTCTGCTAACCATAGTTAGCGCCATCTTACTTTCACAGCTGTTCAGTGTCAATATGAGAAGTGAGGTTATTTTCATAAACTCTTTGTTTGGTGTGCTTCGAGAAGTTGATTTATCTTTCTGCCTGTTCACACGCAGAATGACATTTTGAAAGTTTGGTTTTTTTTAAGTAACTTGTTTCGTTCCATACAGATTTTAATCTCTAACCAACTTCAATTCTACTAGCAAAAATAAGTTCACACGTAAAACGGAACGCAAAGCCTGCTTTACCGACACACATTCGTCCTTAACTATATTTAGCTAAATAACGGAATGACAAGTGTTGTGCAAGACGATACTAATTACGATTGGTTTAACGAAATTTAGCAGAGTAAACGTGTTTAGTTAATTTTATTTAATGTTAGGTTAAGCAAAATGTCACGCAAGTCGGCCTAAAGTAGATCCAAATACACCCCGTAAACGATGTATAAGTTTGGCTGGGGTCCGAGGGGATTGTTGTGAGAGGGGAGAAAAAAATCCACTTTTTTATTTTTGTAAAAAAACTGCCATTTCAGCTGGGGCTGCCATTACAAGTAAATAAATCACATCTTCTGATCATTCTGTTTTCATCTCGATTATGAATCGGCATTTCGTAATACGAAATCTAAACATTAGTTCGCGTTTATCGTTTAATATAACACTCTGGATAAGCTTGAGCCAATAGTAGGCCAGAGTAAGATCGACAGCATATAAACCTTTACATTTTGGTTGAAAACTCGCCCGTATCTTAATCCACTACAGTCCAAGAATGCTAATGTTAATGTACTGTGGATTGTACGTTTTAATGAATCGTAAAACTCATTATCGACAAGATGAATGCAGTTTTTTACGGCAAGGGAGAATTTTCGTACAGTACTCATTTCATTGCGTCTTATGATAAAGGCATAAAGTCGAATTTCGGTTAAAATTGTAACTGTAGAAATGTCGAACAATAAAAGTACATTTAACCGCAAATTAACCTTTGTATTCACGACTCTACCTATTTACCTGACGGGCGTCTGTACAATTGAAAAGTTACTATTGCTAGTGGCATATTTTCCGAGCGCTTCCGTACTTCGCAATACACCTTAAGCCGTTGGTGCCGGCTGTCATGTACTGGCAGTCGTTAAACCATGTCAGAGGCCTTATGGGTAGCTTGATAACTTCTGACAGTAAGGCCCGCTACTGTCTTACAATCCTCCTGGACTTGGACTTGGCTCCCGTGGTGGAGTATAGCCTAGCATTCCTGCGATGCAGGAAGAGACCCGTTCCCCAGCAGTGGGGATATACCAAGGATTGATATCGAAACTGGGTGGACAGAATGGTTCTATGAAACGTAAGGGGGTTAACTTTTATTGCGAGACCAACAAGACGTGAGACCAGCTTGAACAGTATCGAAAAGAAGCCGGGCAAGTGCAAGTCGAACTCGCGAACGGGTTCCGTAGCATTTTTTTTATGTAGCCTATTTACGTCCCACAGCAGGGCACAGGCCTTTTATCAGAATGATAGAGTATGGGCTTAGTTGGAAAAATGCCACTAGCGGTAGTCACGGGACGGTCACCCTTCCTGCACCTGACCGCACCTGCTGTTGTTTAACTCAAGTGATTGGTTCTAATCACTCGGTGCGACTAGGCCACGAGCGCTTCGTCCACCCAGTTTATCGTTTTCCAACGATGTTCTAAGAAGATGCTGATTTTTCTTGCCCATTAACTCGAGCACTTTTAACCTCTGCGCGCGACGTAATTTACAGCGCATATGCTAGAACCGTGGTCGTAAATACCATTAAAGTGTCATCAAGATAACTTTCTACCATTTAAAATTCTATTTCCTAAGGTAGCGATTGACTGAAGAGAGAATGGTTTATTTAGAGAGTTTGCTGCTAGAGCTCTGTAATTAGTGTTTTCTGGACAAATATGTAAAATATACCTAAATATACCCATCCTGCGTAGTGGCCGTTGGATTTTTTTAATGCCTGTCAAACATAGTACATCTGTCCCCCGGGGGTTTTGTCAAAGAACTTCAATTCACGTATATTAACGAGTATAAGGACTCGGTTACACAATGCCCATCGAATTGTCTTTCTATGAAATAGACTCTTGGGATAGATAGACTTTAGGGATCTCAGTTCCCTAATGTTGGCATTCTTCTTCATCACACTCTTTAACCTAATTAAAACTGTTTTTATACGGATTTATGCTCGTTTATTACATTTTTACAATTTTCCAACGTTTCGGCACTTTTACAGGTGCCGTGGTTTCGGATGACTGAGGTGGTAGGCGTATTTTTGAAAGCATTAACGGTTAGTTTACTACCCTCGGCAAAAAATACAAAAAATAATTATGAAGTTACGTTCCAAAATAGGTATTTCAATTATTTTATATAAAGTCAACAATATTGATTATTAGTAATTGAAGTTAAAATATTAAATTAATAAATCTAATTATTTTACATGAACTAAAAATATTGATTATTAATTGAAATTAAAATTAACTCTACAGTCACACTTTTAGCAAGGGGGTCTCATGCACTTAAGCACTGGTTCCCATGCTGCCGGTATATTCCAACCACGATCTCTATTGAAATTTGGATGCCGGCGGATCTCTCTTGCCTCGCGTATCATTCTAGGGAAGAAACGGTCTTCTCGGGCTAGAACTTTCATCATCATCATCATTTCAGCCTATTGCAGTCCACTGCTGGACATAAGCCTCCCCCAGGGTGCGCCACAAGACCCGATCTCCCGTTTTCGCCATCCAGTCACCACCAGCCACCTTTTTGAGGTCGTCGGTCCATCTGGCCGGAGGGCGTCCTACACTACGCTTGCCGAGTCGTGGTCTCCATTCGAGAACCCGTCTGCTCCAACGATCATCGGTTCTGCGACAGATGTGACCAGCCCACTGCCACTTCTTGGCTAGAACTTTAACTTTATCAAAATGTATAAAGTGGTTGGTACCGCTAAGTGTATGTTCGCTGACTGCAGATCTACCAGAGCGCTTATGTTTCACGTCCGCGATATGTCCCTTCACCTGTTCAGCTAGGGTAGGGTAGTAAACAAACCGTTAATGCTTTCAAAAATACGCCTACCACCTCAGTCATCCGAGACCACGGCACCTGTAAAAGTGCCGAAACGTTGGAAAATTGTAAAAATGTAATAAACGAGCATAAATCCGTGTAAAAACAGTTTTAACTATGTCTAGTGCTCGTGTTAACCTTAGAAAATACTATACTCTTTAACCTTTAATACTGGTATAGACTAAAATTAGTATTTCAGTCTATACCAGTATTAAAGATTAAAGAGTTATAAATAGCTTTTCTTTTCGTAGAGCTGTAGTCAGCTCCACGAAAAGAGACGCTATAATGAATTGTAGCCAAAAGTGGCCATTACGCAACTTTCTTATATTAAAATTAACAGCAACATAAATTGCTGTTAATTTATGAGTAATTATGTTTCCATGTTGTTGTATTGTATTTTGTGTTTTCAGCACTGTGCCATTAAATGCAGCTTTGCTAAAGGTTCTTTGCCATTCGAATGGTGGCGTGTTGGCCAGGTCATCTACGAGTATCTCCCTCCAAAATTCTTGAGACTGATGACGGCTGACCCCAGCGTTATGCTCGTGAACGAGTGCTGATCTGGCTGATCTGCTGATCCGCAGCGCTTTCTTTTCCTTACTTTTGTAAGACAATTCACTAATGCTTTGGCATTTAAAATGATTGATGGGCAATCATGAAATCTTATCGTACATATAGGTGGCAACTAATGTATCAGATTTAATATGACTTGAGAAAAGATGGTCAGAGTGGAGTTATTTTTCCCGCTGCCTTTTTCTTCGCTACACTATAGTCTGAAGGCAGAGGCTTACATTTTAGATTGTAAATTGACATTTAGCAAATTCAGCAAACAGAATGTAAATGCTTTAAGTCGAAAAAACTTCAGTATCTAAAAAAGTTGCATGTCTTCAGGAAGGCATCTATATCCAGCATGGAAAGAACACGGACTGCCTAACTAAACCGTCGCTATAGACCGATTCCTGAGATTACATCATAGAATCTCTAAGATATTTTACAAATAAAAGGCAATATAAACAATCGACTCTCTTCAGGCACGCTCCATCGGCCACGGTTAACTGGTCAAGTTGAATGAACACTAATAATGGACGGAATTCGCCGCACATCGGTATTACTGTGTGACGTCCGTTGTTGTGATAATTTTCGACGGCATTTTCGCGATACCCCGACGGCCTGTCAGGTTTTCCACCGCTGAGACGAAGACTGAAAAGCATGTCGTATTGTAACGGAGTATTTGCAAATATTGAAATAGCCTGTGTTTTGCTAAGGCGGATTCGTATACTTCTGTTTACTTAGAGGTCAAGTGCGAGCCGTGACAAAACCAAAGAAGTATACAGGGTGTAATAAAATTCACATTCACAGTCGGAACTTTTATAATGCAAAAAGTGCGAAAATCTTATCGCTTTAGTTGCCAACTTCAGTAAGGAAATACGGAATAGAAAACATTTTTCAACGCTATGAGAATTCCTACCATTTTGAATTTGTATTCATAGTATCAAACCCAAGGTATCTCACTAATATTACAAATATTTTCAAATACGTAATACTATTACTGTTAAATCATTTATAAAACTGTTTAATATAATAGAGTTAGCATTCTCTAAAAGTTTTGCTTACAGTTAAGAATCACTCTGTATACTTTCTCACTTTTCTTTCAGCAACTCTCCATAGTCGGTTGTCTGGAAGAAATTGATCTAGGTAATAAGGCCGCCAATTTCACTATATCTTTGTAATTGTTTTAGGTTTATTTTTTCCTGGTGTATAATAAAGAATATTAGAATAATTAGAATAATCATGTCACGGTACAAGCACCAAAAAGTGCATTGCACAGCACAGGATGTTGTCTAAATCGGACGCTGGACTGTAGTTTTTACAACATCGTTCAGCGTTTTATTTTTCCTTTATTGGCCAATAAATTGTGACTAAAAATAATTATGTTCAGGAAACGCTGCGTTAGCGGCGCGGCCGTTGGATTTTGTTCTAAACTTAGCTCTGTCCCTGTGACACCAAAAAGTCACTAACGATTATATAAGTCAATAATCTAGATAACACATCAGATATTTGATATACAGGGTGTAATAAAAACCTCATACACAATGTTAAAAAATGAGGGTCTAATAGTTCGAAATAATAATAATATTGGCCTTTTTGCATCTACTTAATGAGATGATTTATACAGCGTCCAGTGGTATCTTCACTCACACTAGATGGGTGAAGGGACCACTCCGACGCTGTAGTGCCTGGGTCATGGTTTTATAGATGGTGTAGGCTTGCCCAGCACCTATACCATCCTGACAGCTTAGTCGGCCTAGCCCACAGGAAAGACTAGTCAATACGTGCGGAGCCAACCAAGCCGCGGGTTTCCTCACGATGTTTTTCTTCACCGCTAACGGTGAAGTTCGAAATAGTGAAAGTGAAATTGTCTTGATTACCAAGAAATATAAAATAACGAACAATAACTGAAATAAATCTTGAAAACGAAATTTGGCAAAAGGCCTTGCGCTTAGCTTAATGTTATCAGGGAACATACTCCACTAGCGATGCAAATTTTCAGCAAAAGCTTTAGATATTAAGTTGGAGATATAACATTACAGAGTCGCTGAGCGCATGTTGAATGCAGCAAGTAGTAACTTTAGTATGAAACAGCCGATTTTTTTTTGTGACTCCGAGATTTTCTCCACCGTAATTTGTATCATTAAATCATGGTTTTGTATGGAAACATCGGAAAACGCTTTCCCTCAATATTTTGCTTATCATTTACGTACTACAATCGTCATTACGGCTTCAATCGGCTTCATAGGTTAAGGCTTCAACAAAGTGTTAAGGTTGACGTGTTATCGACTGTACAATCCCCATCAATAAGGGTTTTCGATGGGGATTAGTGGAATAACCTAATAACAGGTAGCTTAATGCACAATTGTTCACGATAGTCGCAAGAATACTCTTTGCTCTCAAATACGTGATCTTTCACTTTGACATCTGCTATAACCGCAGGCAAACTGATCTACAAACTATACAATTGTATTTCTTTTTTCTCGAGCTCTCAACCATAAATTCTCTCAACCGACATTTCGTGTCGAAGCAATTGAAATTAAAAAAAAACGCAAGAATTTCAACAGAGAAGATGGTTTCAAGTACGTGGAATCCAGTGCTAAGTAAATACAAAGTGACTCGAAGGTATACCTCCTGCCCTTACTACAATAATTGACAGCACTCGCCACTTCAGATTACATTACACCGGCAACTGCAACATTGTCAAAACGTCGGGAATTAATCAGGATTAGATCGGTTTCACTTATAACTAAATTTATAACTGTACAAATGTTGCAATTTGTAAACTTTGCATTAGAAAGCACATTAGCCATTACACGCGTGCACTCTAATCAATTTTAATGACGAGTAAATTTACAACATTATATGTATAACAGACTGGGGAACCTGTTTACTATAACTATTACGTCACACCATGCCACGAGTTAAAAGCGTTTCTACATAAATATCTTTAATTTTTGTTTTTCACGCCTTCGTCAATTATTAGTATGTTATTGACATAAGACAGTAACAAATCACGCCCAATGGTAAATTAACACCACACCCAAACGTCGCTCAAACTCGAAACTCGGTTAATCGAGCGATTAACAAACTGAGCACCAATTAACACATAGCCCTTCGGATTTCATTAATTTGAATATATAAATAAAGGCCACGCAAAGTCTTACGTGGTAAGTTTCTAACTTTGAGCACCTTTGAGCATTTAGTTAAGGTTGACGCCTAAAGGCCAGTTTCTGAATTAAGAGTGTCACACGAGAGTTCTGACACGCTTTTTTCTGAGAAATTCGAAAAAACAGTACTACAGTTAACTATTTACTTTATAAAATTTTATTTATGAGGAAAAATGTCCCATGCAGTCATAAATAATTACTTCAAAAACATAAACTACTTAGCAAAATTCTCAATTCAGAAACTGGCCAAAGCCTTTCTTAAATTTCATGTTTCTTTGAAAATTTCTAATGCGATATAAATGGTTCATATCAATTCAGCTAATTGCCAAACTAGGTAGTCCTAGTATTTTTGCAAGCAGTTTTTATGTACGGTCACAAGCACTAACAGGCATACACTTTAGTAAATTGTCAAAGTCAATAAAGTCAATTTCTTATACATCTAGCTAGAACAGGTTAATGTGATAAGGTGCTTTCGTGCTTACATGTAAGTGCACGCGACTGTACATATCAATTTCAAACGTTAATTATTTAAATATTGTGCGTCCCGAAATTTACGGATTTATTAGTGAGTGAGTGATGTTTTAGGTACATTTATTTAGGTGGTGTAAGAGGCAGATAGTGACCGGAAAAAGATATAACGTACGTAATGAAGCAAACAAACAGATAGGCCTTCGTGTACGAAACCCTAAAAACACAATTCCTCTAAGACTCCGAAAATGCAGTTACAATGGTCTAGGGTAAGACCGAAGAATATTGTAACATTGAAGAATGTTTGTTTAATGAACGCTGCACAAACAATTTGTTCAATGCAGGGCACAGGCCGAGAGAGAGTGAGAAAGAAAGAGTGTATGAGGTCAATGTCGAGGTGTCCGGGCATGTAAATACTTCAGACACTCAGTTCTCCTCAAGATGTTTTTCTTCACTGTAGTAAACTTAATGTAAATTCACTGTACTTACTTCTTGTTCTGTTTTAGTTCGTGTTTTAATTATTTCCTGTTAATTTTGTATATTTTGTTAAATTATATTATTGTGTTATCTGTTGATAATTTGATATCTTTATTTACACTGTCGTTTAGTAATGTATTCATATACCTCTGAAATTGTCATTTTATATGTTTGTACATCTACTCAATTCTCTAATATATTAATCCAGTCCATCCAAGGATTCTCTGGAAGCGATCACATTTACAAAATACATTTTTTTTTAAATTATTTTAAAGAGAAAGATTACAAGCATGTTTTACGTTAGTTACCTTACAAATATCTGTGTAATTTCCGTTTTTATGTACAATAAAGTGTTCTGTATCTATTTATTTTATCTATCTACTTAGTGCTAATTGAAATCTAAAAAGTGCTCAAGATAAGTTCCCGTCCGTGTAAACCAGACATTAAGCATCAAACCCTTTACTTGATTACGATAATTTTACAGCATACAATCTGTGTATTTCCATCTACCTGCAGATATGACAGGTGACAAATTTTAAAACTTACTTTCATTAGCATTTCAATTTCCGGTGCCATTTTCAAATGCTTTGGGCAAGAATATTATAGACAGTTCTTGGCTTCGGGGCAAAGTTGTTGCGACATTTTCTGTCCATTTCGAGTCCAATTAAGCCTCTATAAATCAATAATTAAGTCTTATCTAATTGAACAGTCGGAAGTAGGGAGATTTATAGCTTTGTTCGTATTTGCATTTACCTGTTCCAGCGTGGGACTGCTTTCGTTGACCTTAGTGAGTTTCCCCTAACAGAGATAGAAATCTATTGAAAGTGAATTTAAACATCACTTGCTAGAAACATTCTGCAGTACCATCCATTTTCCATGCGCAAAACAATTGAAATTGAAAACCATTGAAATACCTACCGAAATTCCTGCAATCTTAAATATTATACTCAGTTGAAATTTAGCATTTCAATTTCCGGTGCCATTTTCAAATGCTTTGGGCAAGAATATTATAGACAGTTCTTGGCTTCGGGGCAAAGTTGTTGCGACATTTTCTGTCCATTTCGAGTCCAATTAAGCCTCTATAAATCAATAATTAAGTCTTATCTAATTGAACAGTCGGAAGTAGGGAGATTTATAGCTTTGTTCGTATTTGCATTTACCTGTTCCAGCGTGGGACTGCTTTCGTTGACCTTAGTGAGTTTCCCCTAACAGAGATAGAAATCTATTGAAAGTGAATTTAAACATCTCTTGCTAGAAACATTTTGCAGTACCAGCCATTTTCCATGCGCAAAACAATTGAAATTGAAAACCATTGAAATACCTACCGAAATTACTGCAATCTTAAATATTATACTCAGTTGAAATTTACTGCTAGGGGAAAATTTAACGAAGTTTTCTGCATTGAAAACCGATTGTTTGAGTAAGTTTTTAAAAACCTATTTAGAGGCTAAAAATTCCACCCATGCCGGGATTCGAACCCGCGACCTCTGGCTATCCGTGCCAGTGAGTAAGTTTCCCAAAACACCCAAGAGGGAGACGCTTCTGTCAGTCGGGTTTCCTTCAATTAAGTCTTGTTTTTTTATGTATACATTTTACGAGTACATACATTAGTACGCTACCATTAGCGGCTTGAAAGACGAAATAATCCATTTTCGAAGCGTAAATCTTTTTTATCATTATTTTTATTTCCCTAGTTTTTTAGACGACCTCTGTGGCGTAACGGTAGTGCATCTACCTGCCATGCAGGAGGTCCCGGGTTCGTATCCCGGCTGGGAACAAAAAAGAAAACCCCAGGTCTTGGATGTTTACATGTTTGTGATGTCGTTGTTTCTGGTTCCCACGACACAGGGTATCCTAGTGTGGGGCCAGAAGCAATGTATGTGCCTGTATGTTAATGTTATGTTATGTAGTAACAAGTTCAGCGCATTCAAATAAATTGTTTTAGGTAATGTTTTTTTCAGATATCTTTAACTTTACTGCCTGCACTACAACTGATGATACCTATCACCTGAAGCCCTTCTAGTTTCAGTTGATAGCCTGCCTAATAAGGTACCATTTCCGCTAAAATGTGCAGTATTTTTTTATTAAGGTTTATGACCATTGTCGGACTTACTCACATTTATTACTTTAAAAAAATTATAAAGAAAGTAAAAAATTTTGCAAAATATATTTTGAAATAAGTTTAAACAATATGAATGAATGAAAATTCTTTATTGCACTAAAACAAATTTGTACAAAGGCGAGTTTAGTACTAGATAGTATGCTAGTAAGAAAATAAAGTTGAAAATGTAGTTCAATTGAATGCGAACATAAACATTTCCCTAAAGTAGGTTGTAACAAAACGCCAAAATAACGATAAAAAAACATTCTTTATTATGAACGCAGATAGTTAAACAAACAAAACATTCACTATAAAAAAACTCTAGTAATATAAATAAAAGAGAAAGTATTGTCATCACGTCACGTGGGAGTCCCTAACCTTGACTCAAGCTTCACTAGTTATTACAGAAGCTGCACAATTTATTTAACTTCACATGTGTTGGAAAAATCATTTCTTTATTAATCTGTATTTTATTTGTTTTAGCTCCTAATTTCTTTTGTAACAAAGTAACGTATGACATTTTGCTATTCATAACGCATACATTATTAATAACAATAATTTAAACATAACATAACATTTACATACAAACACATACATAAACACTTAACAAATGCAATTAACTTAGAAAACAAAGTTAAGAAAACAAAGGTACATGCCGGTATTCGAACCCACGACCTCTCGAATGAGAAGCCGGCTTTCCGCTCCGCCGCTCCGCACCTCAGACACTCAGGTTTCATCACGATGTTTTCCTTCACGGTTAGCGAGTGGTATCCTCCTAAGCCCTAGCGTCCTAAACTTAGGAAATTACCTGAAACTTTCTCAATTCACACTTAATGCTCTTCGCCCTTAATTAGGCACGGGTAATATGATTTTTCATTTGTTTTGGACTTTATTTCAAGTTGGTAAGGTTCAATTTAACGTAGGCACTATGCCATGACCTGGTTAAGGGCGAAAGTAAGAAGTCTGGAAAACCTCCTGCTCTAAGTCCACAATTTTTTTCATATTTTTTGGACTTACTTAGTTTCGGAAGATTCTGAGTAAATTTGACCTACAGAATTAAGGGTCAAAGTAGAAAATCTGGAAAACCTCCTGCTCCAACTCCAATATTATTTTCATATTTTTGGACTTACGTAGTTTCGGAAGATTTTGAGTAAATTTTACCTACAGAATTAAAGGTCAAAGCAGAAAATCTGGAAAACCTTCTGCTCTAAGTCCAATGTTTTTTTCATATTGTTTTGGACCTACGTAGTTTCGGAAGATTCTGAGTAAATTTTACCTACAGAATTAAGGAGGTTATTGCTGCTGCAAATTTACAAATGTACGTAGCTTAGAAAACAATATCATTGGTACATGCGGACAATTCGGGACTCAAACTATGACCTCTTGAATGCCGAGCAACCGCTACTACATGTATACAAGCTATAACCAAGTGTATCTTCCGTTCCCTTATCTTAAGCCATGCTTGTTCCCAATTCAACAAGATCTACAATAATCTATCTTCAAACCAATGCACTTTTGGTGACCTGAACTTTCATACGATTAACTTCAACACGTAAGTGGCTAAGAAGCTGAGTTATTTCCAACAATGCAGCTGTTAAGTTCATTAACATAGTTTGATACGACTGCAGACGTCGTGGGTGTCAGTCAAGTACCCAACTAGTGTCAGATGTTTCTAGATCGCTAGTTGGAGTGTTAACAAGATACTTATGAGAAAGGCACTTGCAAATTCCAAAGAGATGACCTTGATACTATGTGTCCAATTAAAATTTCGAACTTATTTCTTCAGGCTATATCAGTCCACTGCTGGACATAGCCCTCCCCTAATGAGCGCCATAGCGCAACGTTGTGCCATCATTGAGGGGTAGTGCCCAAAATCCCCACGCTGGGCATGCGGGTTGGGGATCGCAGTTTGGTGGAATTGTACTGCAGGGGGCGCTGCTGCCCACCCCCCGGTTTGTGTCCCTTAGTCGCCTTTTACTACACCCGCGGGAAGAATTTGGGTTGGTGATATTCTCTAGACCGACACCACACAGCCGCAAAAGTATACGTGAAAAGTTCATAATCCAGACGCTGCGCTGTGCAATAGTTAATCCACGTAGAAGCGACACAAAAATTTCCAGCAATGGATAAAGGTGCTTATGCAATGGATCGGATCGGAAGCACACACTCAAGATGCACCTAGAGCGACGAGCGTCACGTAACTGGGTCGCACAAATTGCATTGGATGCAACTGCAGTAGGAAACGGATAGTTAACAGATAATAGTGCTGCTCTTACGACCTGCGTGTCCGTCCTTTGCCGACGTGTCAACTCTTCGTAAGAGAACAGGAATTTATCCTTACTTGTCCAATTTTGTACACAAGATTCTAACTTCAAAATAGACAATTGATGCCATAATCAGATATTTTCTTCCGTACTCCACCACGGGGGCGAAGTCCGGGTTGGTGGAGGATCGTAAGACAGCGGCGGGCCCTACTGTCAGATGTTATGAAGCCGCCCAGAAGGCCTCTGACAAGGCTTAACGACTGCCATTACACGACAGCCGGTACCAACGGCTTAACGTGCCGTTATGAACTCTAATTGGTAGAGTATGACCAATGTCTCGGGGTGTGCTGAAAATCAGCGCTGCGTTGATGTTTACACATGCAACATTTAGCTGAGCATATCCTTATTATCCCATAGCGTTATTTAACTAAGTATTCACTAAATTAACTAAGTATGTAATTAACTGAGTCTGTTTTAAGTTGTTTTTGTACTTTTTTGCGATAATTAAACCATTTTTAATTTCAAGTTTATATTTTAAAACTACTTTTGTTCCACAAGTTTTTTTTTTTGCCTTTAGTCCTTAACTAAAGTCGTGTGCTTGAAAGTCACCACAAACAAATTGCGTAGGAGTTTAATAGAGATATCTTCCCTCCAGTCGCGTTCTAAGACTTCAAAGTCAAGATAACGTCGACGACAGGACGTCACGTTGTTAAGTAGTCTGATTTACATCAAACGGCGCTGGATAAATGAGTAAAAGCTTTTATACAGCTGCTAGATTTACTGAAGGGAATGATTTCGCCTCTAAAATGGTTTAAAAAAATATATCCTTAGCACGGGTTAGTGCAATAAAAAGAATAGAATCATGTGGGTACAGCGATATCATTCCGATGTAAAACGTGATGCAAATTACTTCAGCCAGATGTCGCTGCCTGTAAGTAATACATAGAGTATTGTAAAGAGGTTCAAAATTTCACTGATGCCGGTAGTAGCCCATTAGCTCAGTAGGGAGAGCGCTGGCACGGTTTGCGAAAGGTCGCGGGTTGGAGTCTCGGCATGGGCGGAATTTTTAGCCTCTAAATAGGTTTTAAAAAAATCCTTATCACGGTCAGTACAATAAAAAGAATATAATCATGAAGAGAATGACCTAAATGAAAAAAACTTTTTATAAAAACTTATGCTTATAACATGAGTCTGGAAAGAAAATGGTTTGGAGAAATGGTTTTCGGGTTTGGCGTGGCGTTATTTTGCTGTATTTTTTCTAGATCTAAGCAGCGTCTGCGCTTGCGTTAGTAAATTATCCCACGGAAACCCAGTACCGGGATGTCAAGTATCTAATTTTTAGCTATCTGTACGCCAAGTTTCATGTAAATCCGTTGAGCCGTTATTGCATGATTGTGTAACAAACATCCAAACGTCTTCACAAATGTTCACATTTAGATAGATAGATCGAGAACACTTTATTGTACATAAAAATGGAAATTACACAGATATTTCTTAACGCCCATTAGCTCAGTTGGAAGAGCGCTTTCATGGATAGCCAGAGGTCGCGGGTTCGAATCCCGGCATGGGTGGAATGTTTAGCCTCTAAATAGGTTTTTACAATTGTCCTTAGCAAGGGTTAGTGCATTAAAAGAATATAATTACTTTAACCAGATAACATTAAATTAAATTAAATTTGGAATAAAACTGCAATATTAAGTTTTAGTAAGCTTAAGGCGATCTAACTCTGACGGCGAGAGTCCTGCTTGTACTTTTTTTATCTATTTTCAAGGCTAGGTAAAGCTGATTGCCTAACGGGCTCTTTAGATGTTAAGCTATTGAGGATAGACAATTCAGCTAGGCCTAGAGTCGAAACGGTGTTTTTATTGCGCTTTGAATAGCTTACGTGACTTCCCATCGATTGGTTGCCTCAATCGGTCAGGCAACTACTTACTGCAAATGGAAATTTAAGGGGCTTCATGCGGTTTACTTTTGAGTGCTGTGTGGTGTCGGCCTAGAGAATAGCACCAAACTAATTATACCCGCGGGTGTCGTAAAAGGCGACTAAGGGACACAAACAGGGGGGGTGAGTAGCAACGCCCCCTGCAGTACAATTCCACCGAACTGCGATCCCCAACCCGCATGCCCAGCGTGGGGATTATGGGCATTACCCCTCAATAATGGCACAACCTTGCGCTATGGCGCTCATTAGGGGTGGGCTATGTCCAGCAGTGGACTAGTATAGCCTGACGACGATGCGGTTTACTAGTGCCAAATCATATCGTAATTATTTCAAAACTTTTCAATCTGGAAGCACTCGTGGCCTAGTGGAACCGATTAATTGTAATCAATCACTCGGGTTAAGTAACAACAGGTGGGTGACCGTCCCGTGACTACCGCTAGTGGCATTTTTCCGAGCGCTTCCGTGCTTCGTAAGGTACGTTCACCCGTTGGTGCCGGCTGTCATGTAAGCCATGTCAGAGGCCTTATGGGCGGCTTGATAACGACTGACAGTAAGGCCCGCCACTAACATACAACTCTCCACCTCTTCCTGTGTCCCTGAAAGGTTAGACTACAGTAGGACTTTGTGCCAATTTTAAATTTGGCGCCTTTAGCATTTGTATCACTGGCAAAATACGGTTTCCAGAAGCCGTAACTTACGCAATGTGTCGGTGGACAGATCACAATGGTATTTATTACCTGACCACTTTAGTGACCTGTTTGTGGTTATTTCGCCTCTAGAATATCCACCTTGATCGGTTGCAGGTGTCAGGTTGGCATGGACTAATACTTAATAATGCAGCCTACATACAACCGTATGGCCTAGGCCTTCTCTCAGAGAGAGACTGTGACTTAATTACCAAACATGCCCACCGCCGATTGGCAATTTTAAGCGCTGAAGTATGTGAATACCTCAGATATTAAGGTTTTCTCATAATGTACCAGCGAAAATATATCATTACAAAGATTTTTTATAAATAATATTTTCTTCCTGATACCATCACGTAATATGACAGGTTTTAATGCAATACTGTATTCAATACTTTTATAATACGTCTTCAAGTAACTGTATGTGATATCTTTTTGGCTTCTAATTAGGTTTTTTAAAATTGTCCTTAGCACGGGTTAGTGCATTAAAAGTAATATAATCCTATTGCATTACAGAGATAGTAAGAATGGTAAGACCCAGTTTGAATTTTTAGATATACCCTCTAAGTGCATTGACTCTACATAATCGTGATTTCATTAGAGATAAAGGTACACGAGCTCTAATAATTGGATTTTAATTGCCTAACTTTTCTACTCGCACTTTCTAAAGATATGGTAATCTAAAGTAGAGTCAGCTATGTCACTAACCTATGGATAACGAAAATAATATTTACATCGGGTACTCAATTAACTACATAAAAAATATAAAATACACTTTTTATAATTACAGAAGAAAACATTTTTGCATAATTATATTCTTTTTAATACACTAACCCGTGCTAAGGACAATTTTAAGAACGACGAAATAGGTTTTTAATATTGTCCTTAGCACAAAATTCCTAAAAATTCCACCCATGCTGGGACTCGATTCCGCGACTTCTGGCTGACCGTGCCAACGCTCTCCCAACTGAGCTAAGTTACGTCTTTTACTTAAACCCGAAAATGGACATAGCTTAGCTGAACGCCATTCGGAACGGTCTCCGAAGAGCGCTGATTTTCAGCCATTCCCACGCCCACACACGTATTTAAATAGCTGGCCGGCGTAACCGACTAAGTAGAGTTTGGATTAGTTATTTGAAGGAAATTGACAACATTTCATATTTTAGGTACAAAGCGCAAAACTAAAAATACCGTTTCTTAATTTTGCTATCTTGATAACGAAAAAAATTTTTAGAATTTTTATAGCTTAATTTGAGAGAAAATAAATAATAACTAAAAACTTGTGTTATGACGTCACACATACGGTGTAATGAGGAGGTACCATTGCCTAATATTAAAAATTATATGACAGATGTCATTTTCAATTTCATTCAAATGTCATGTCGGAGAAATTACTTATCTTTTCCTTAATTCAATGGTTTTTAAAAAGGCGGCAAGGGTGTTAGTATTATTAAGCCGATGAGTGACGTCATTTTGCGGTTACGTCCTTTTAGAATAAGACGAAATTCAAACAGAAAATTATGAATGAAAATCATTGAATTTCTGAAAATAAAAAAATATTTACGACAGTCGATCCCGAGATAGGTTAGGGATTTGATAAAAAGAGATAATAAAAGAGACGGCCTCGGTGACCCAGCGGTTTGGCACGCTGACTGTAAAACCGAAGGTCTCGGGTTCGATCCCCAGCCGGGTCAAACTAGGAAACGAACTTTTCTAGTTTGTCTCGGGTCTTGGATGTTATCTGTGTATTTATTGTATTAAATCTATCGTCGAGTTAGCACATGTAACACAAGTCATTCAGTTGTACTTAGTATGGGGTTAACGAGATCTGTGTAATACCTATGTCCACGAATATTTATTTATATTATTCTTATAAAATAGCCGGTTTCAACGTACAGAGCATTACACTACACTACATAGCACTATCAAATGATCAATCCATGCTTAGAATACCAATATTACGGACGTACCTACCTGCTGGTCATTAAACAAACTGCAGAAATAATTTAAATTCGTATAATTATGTGTAGTAGTTTTTGTTGCGTAGGTGGTCATTTAGAGACTGGTCATAAATCTCGAAAACATACTACTATTTTAAGTAGATAGATCATTTATTGTGCATAAAAATGGAAATCACACTGATATTTCTTGACCTAAGTGTACACAGGGCGATACATGCTTGAAGTACTGATGACGTGACTTTTACTTATTTTAAGGAATAGTGCGGTTTTTTATAAGCATCAAAAAATATTGTCTACAAAAAAAAAACTAAAAAAAAACACAATTCCTCTAAAGTAGGAAGCAATTACTCTAATCTGTGGTCGCGTCTTTTTCTTGCAAAATCCCCTTTACATACAATTTTAAACAGTGTTTTTGGAGTGTATTAACGGATCGTGTTTTTATAAATAAGGTCGTACAGGACTTCATTTCATGTTACCCATTTGAACAAACAAGTAATCTAGTCTAAATCGTTTATAATATGACGAAGTTATAAGGGTACATAGCAAAAAAACCTAAGCATCGTATTGAGAATCTACTCCTTTACTGAAAGATAGGTATAGAAACAAAGTTTCTTGTTAAGTCTTTAAGCCCTTTGGCTCTGTGTATCTTAAGCGTCTACGAATATAAACTTTAAATTTGATAAAAATAAAAACCTGCGTGTCTAAGGTCTCAGCCAACCTCAACGCGTGAAATTACCGCGGTGGGCACGTATGGTAATTACGCCCATACTCTCTCTGAGAAGGCCTGTGCCCTGTAGTGGGACATGTATAGACTACATAAAAAAAATTAAAACTCCACTTAACAGACTTGTGGCCCAGCGCTCCGTGTAAACTCGACAACTGATCGGACTTTCCAGATGTGCACTCTACTGAGTTACGATAGGGATGACTTTAGAACAAACACGTAAAGGATCAGTGATCGACTGTACTAAGCCGCAAGTACCTAAGGAGAAAGTCCTGCCCGTGCGCAGGGCGATAACTCACGGCTCTATCTGAGATCTTCATCTCTGAGGGACAATGTAGCAGCTGCGGTTGGATTTAAGGGGTCGGCTAGACTGCCTACGGGAATGGGCATTGTCCTTTTAGGGGGACAATGAATGCGAGCCACGTCCTGCAGTGACAGCGAGGTAGCCAGGAAAAAATACATTACAGTATTCAGAAATATTTGGTAGCCACCAAATATTTCGGAATACTGTAATGTATTTTTTCCTGGCTACCAAATATTTCTGACTTGATTTGATAAACAGCTAATAAATTAAAACTCGAATCTTTTTTGTGTCTGTAGTATATTATGCTCATACGAGTACATAGTGATATATTGAACGGGTCAACTCGAGGTTATTTATGACGTAAAACAGTCTACCACGTGACTACGGCAACTACAACGTTGCCGAACCATCGGGAATTAAAGTAATTACGTTTTACTTTCTAATAGATAGTAATGCCACTAGCTAAACGGTGATCAAAAACGAAAACAGTATGAGTAAACCTGTCCAAGTCTTTAACAAACATTAAATTACATTAAATAGACAGTTAAGTGTATCAAAAAGTTTTACAGACAAGTAATTGTACCAAAAACTTGAATAAGCGAGGAAGTCTATTAAAAAAACTTAATAGCCAAATAAGTCTACCAAATTAAATACTCAAGAAATTCTAAGTTTTTTCCAAGTTTTAATTCCAAGATTTTTTAAATATTTGAATACCTACTGTCTAGTCCCAGGATCGTTAACCTAAGTTCTAGGTTCTAAAAATATAATAATACCTACTATTAATATAATTGAGACAATGTTCAGACAGTTTTTTTTTCAAACCAAGAAGCTCAAGAGGAGAGTTCAATTTAAGTTCGTTTAATTTTCGAATATTGTTCAAATAAAGCCTATTTTCTTGCGATGTTCAAATTATTTTATCTGTTTACAAGTTTGCTATGTGCATTCACCTTTACCATCGTTTAGTAGAGGAAGTCTTTACGTAACCGCACTTTAACTTTATGCGCGGTTGTCTGAATAATCTAAGTTGCATTATCATTGAATTGCCATCTAAACACCTTAGTTACAGGGGAATCCAGTCTCAAATAGGTACATTTTGTGATAGTGACTGGCTGGTTAAGGGGCTCCGAACAGTGCCACAATCGAAAAAAATCATAATAACTCCAAAAATTGCTAAAAGTGTCATACCAGAACGGTATTTTATGTTAAATTTGAAATATGGAGAGGAGGAAGGAATAAAGATTGACGTAAAAATATACCGAGTGAATGTGAATAGAATGGCCGATAGCAACACTATCGCCACCAATGGAAAAAAAATATTATAAATTGTTAACGGAATGTTACAGTGGTTTGAATATATGGACAGGATAAAGTGTAAAAGATTGACGTAAAATATATCGAGCGAATGTGAGTGGAAGGACCGGTAAGGGTCGTCCCAGGCAGACATACTTCGAGGATGTGTTAGCTAACGGCACGGTAAAAAATACCCGAAACCGGACGGAGTGCATGCAACGACTTATGAATGTTGATGAAGCGACAGAGATCTATCAGAATCGTAGCAAGTGGCAGACCGTGCCTACTCTCTCTCTGCCTACTCCTCCGGAAGACAGGCGTGAGTATACTTAAGTAGATAGGACCAATATCCCAATCATGTTAATAGTGATGTTTAGGATCTACGACCGAAAACCTAAGATTATTATAAGATTTACGGCATGACGGCCTCAGTGGCGCAGCGGTTTGGCACGCTGACTGTAAAACCGAATGCCTCGGGTTCGATCCCCGGCCTAGGAAATGAACTTTTCTAGTTCGTCTCGGGTCTTGGGTGTTATATATGTATTTATTGTATTAAATCTATCGTCGAGTTAGCACCTGTAACACTAGTAATTTATACTATTTTTATTTTTAATGCACTAACCCGTGCTAAGGACAAATTTAAAAACCTATTTAGAGGCTAAAAATTTCACCCATGCTAGGATTCGAACCCGCAACCTCTGGTAATCTCAATTGGTAGAGCGCTGGTACGGATAGCCAGAGGTTGCGGGTTCGAATCCCGGCATGGGTGAAATTTTTAGACTAGTAATTTAGTTTACTTAGTACAGGACTAACGAGAACTGTGTCCAATAGGTCGTTCTTTACACGTTTTGTACAATAGGCGGGCTTATACTAATTAGTATTTTATTTAAATTGAAAACGGCCGTTTATTACCATTCTTGGTTTTTGATCTTTTTCATCAAAAATTTCAAAATATCAAAAATTTAATAGCCAAGTTATTCTATGACTCTTTTTTAACTATTAGAATATGATGTCATAAATGCTGTCGAGTCCCAGGATCGTGATCCTAAGTTCTGGATGATGGGTTCTAAAATCACTTTTGACATGATCGAAAGCTTAATCAAACGCTTTTTCATTGACATGTTTTTTTTTTAAAAACCTATTAATTTAGAGGCTAAAAATTCCACCCATGCCGGGATTAGAACCCGCGACCTCTGGCTATCCGTGCCAGCGCTCTTTTCAACTGAGCTAATGGGCGACTCACCGGCATCAGTGAAATTTCGTTGGTTGAATTTTTTTTTTAAATTGGTGTCACCAGCTTTACTCCATGGAACCCCTTAATATTGGCAGTTTATTTGCCGTGGCATATATGCAAATATTAAACAATAAAGTGTGTAGTCGATGTCATATCAACTCTTTAAGGCGACTCCTCGAGTAGCAATTCCCATACAAAAGTAATTTGGTTCTAATTTACAAACGACATGCGATGAACTTTAACACTACGTTTAGACGGCACAAATCGAGGTTTGATCATTCTTACAATAACTGCATAAGAAAGAAATGTAAGACTTTCCGTAGAAACTATAGTGGGTAGTAATTTCTTTTTCAAAAGTTTATATCCAATTTTCAGAGCGATCCCATCCGATCACGATCAAGGAAAGCGTTCGGGGCCTAGTCGAACTGAGTGATTGGAATGAGTGATTGGAACTAATGCTTTGGCATTTAGGGTTGTTAATGGCAATCATGAAATCTTATTAGGTTTACATATGGCAACTGATGTATTTGGTTTTAAGATGATTTGAGAAAAGATGGTCAGAGTGGAGTTTTTTTTCCGCTGCCTTTTTCTCCACTACAATACGGCCCGAAGGCGGCGGCTTACACTTTACATTGTACATTGACATTCAGCAAACAGAATGTAAATTCTTTACGTTGAAATAAAATTATTTGAATTTGAATTTGAATCAATCACTTGAGTTAAGCAACAACTGGCGCGGTCAGGTTCAGGATGGGTTACCGTCTTGTGACTACCGCTAGTGCCATTTTTCCGTACTTTGCAAGGCATGTTAAGGCGTTGGTGCCGGATGTCATGTAATTGTAGTCGTGAAGCCATGTCGGATAGCTTATGGGCGTCACTAATTGAAAAAAGAAATCATGGCAATGAAAAAGTGTCTGAATTCGAATGAGAAAATAACTCTCTAACAACTTTGTCGAGTTATTTTATTTTTATGCGACAAATGTCTAAGCCTACGAATATTTTGCGTCTACGCTTTCAATTCGCATGGGCGAGATCGGCTCCCTGGACAGAAAACTCTGGACCCAATTGGGAAAGATCTTTGCCCAGCAGTGGGACACGTCGCCTCTAAAATCATAGAGGCGACGTAAAAAAAATTATGTCTTTGATCTCGGGACATCACGCCTCAAAAATAAATATATAAAATATGCAATTAAATCTCCGATTTGTTTATCATTTGTATTCTTCCCCTGAGGCTTTAATTTAGGTTTCTTTTTATGGATATGTTTTAGAAAAAGTACCTGACACTTAATGACAATTTATGTCACCCACATTAATCAAGACACTGACATTCTATTAATCCAGAACAATTTATGGCAGAGCTTATAACGTTCATGTGTCGTAAATATTTTGAGTGTTTCGTTTTATGCCCGTGTCCCAGTAATTGCATTTAACTTTTTTGTTTTAAAGTCATTGCATCTGATTCATCAATCATCCACGTTTTACATGTAATTTCGGTTTAGATGATAAAAAGTCAAACAGTAAAAAAAAATACATAACATAAACTTACATTAGAAAACTCATACCTGTATCCCAGAGAAGTAGACAGAGACTAGTGACTGCCACTTTTCGCGATCCTGACAGATCACCTTCGTTTCATCAACATTGATAAGAATGTAAATTTAAACTCTGTTAATTGAGAAACAAACTGAATCAAAGTACCATGAGCATGTTCATGGTCAGAGGCCTTAGGGCGGCTGAAACTTCTGACAATAAGATCAGCCACTAGTCTTGCAAGCCCCCAATCCGGACTTGGCCTCCGTGGTGGAGTATGGCCTATACCTTCCTCAGGGAAGAGAGCCGTGGCCCTCGTTGGGGATATAATGGGTTGATGATGATGATATTGATGATGCTTGAAAAAAGTAGCTAAAAGCGTACCTAACAAAATATATTTGTATATTCAAATTCAAATTCAAATTCAAATAATTTTATTTCAACGTAAAGAATTTACATTCTGTTTGCTGAATGTCAATGTACAATGTAAAGTGTAAGCCGCCGCCTTCGGGCCGTAATTGTAGTGGAGAAATAGGCAGATATATACTATTTTAAGCCTCTAAATAGGTTTTTAAAATATTTGTATGTTTCCATTTTTTCATAACTAGCGCCATTTTAAATCATGGTTAGAATGTCTGCTTAAAATTTTTCAATGGAGTTCAAAGTCAGCCTGTACAATGTTACTCAAAACGTGTCATCACAAACGCAATATCATTATGATATAGTTTCATTACATCATTATCTCACAGACTCTGCACTACTATGATTTAATAGATTGTTAATTTAGTTTCTAAATAAAAATTGCTATTGAAATTATTGATCTGTTAAAATTAGGTTTTATCAGAGTTAAGTATTACTCAAACAGATCCATTTCTGTGATTTAAACGAACCAATTAAGGCGTTTCGTTTTCTTTAATGTTTTTGGGTAAGCCTTGCATCGATATTGCACTCTACTCAGTTACAATACAGGTGAGTTTCCAACCAGTGATGGACTGTACAGAAGCCTTAAAATGAAATGTAATTTGACTCAATGGTTTACGTTCCTTTTTAGTTGGCTTCGATAATATCTTTGACACAGTCAAGCACATATTTCTTCGCGAGTGTTTTATGACAACTCATTTAGAATCCAATTTGTCCGTAATGATATAATGCGTGCTCCCGGTTTGTAGGCTAAAATATCTTAATCACCTTACGCGTTTTTTAATATACAATACTCAACTAAATGTGCATATTTCTATGCGAAGCAAGTTAACAGTAGTTGTTGGACTATTTTGCAGTAGTTAATTAAGAATTAGGGCAACGACGACAATACACCTAGATAAGAGAAGTTATACAGATATATAATTTACTTTGAAAACCACTGTTATTCGTATACCGCAAATACCTAAAAAGCTTTTCTTCAGCATCGATATATACCTTTTGAACAAATAAAGTTTTAACTTCTACATAATTAATTATTATACTTCATTGCACACGAAACAATTAACAGGACATTACATTAAAAATTACACGTACAAAGGCGAGCTTATCCCTGAAAGAGATTCAATTCTTTTGGTTACTTTTCTTTTTTTATCTAAGTAGCTTATAATGTCCTACTGCAGGCCTTCTCGCAGAAAGAGAGAGTATAGGCTTAGTTACCACGCGTGTTCAACGCGGATTGGCAATTTCAAGTCTGAAGTAGTTCAATACCTTAGACACTAAGGTTTCCTCACAATGTTTTCCTTCACTTTAGCATTACGATTCTTTTTTATTAATATTTATATAAAATTTATATACAGGCACATACATTGCTTCTGGCCCCACACTAGACATCACAAACATGTAAACATCCAAGTCCTGGGGTATTTTTTGTCCCCAGGCGAGGTTCGAATCCGGGACCTCTCGCATGGTAGGCAGAGGCGCTACCGCTGCACCACAGAGGTCGTCGATTACGTTTGCTAAAATAATTGAGAATCATGGCATATTCAGGACATATTCGTTGCAGGACCTAAACAAATATGTTGAATGGCTTGGCTGATTCTTCTGTCGCATCGGCCTCCGGATGTATTTGGATTAAAACCAAAGTCATGTCACAGCGAGCACTTTGTTCCGGAACCAATTGCCGTAAATGGGATCCCACTCGAAGTTGTTTCACACTATGTCTACCTAAGGCAGACGCTCCAACTAGGCAAACACAACTTCGACAAGGAAATCCATTGAGAATCGATAGGACGGCAAAATATTTTTACCTCTCATCTCCTCTCAAGGTATTATCTAAACTCCCGTTCTCTCTTGCCAACAGTGATCGCGGTATGCCTGCTGGTGGAGTTGGGCGCGATGCCCAGTCGCCGGGCTGGGTTCTTCTGCGGCGACCCAGCGCTGAGCTTCCGTCACAGCGGAGACACCTTCTCCAACACCATCATGACTCTCATCACCATTGTGGCCCCTTTCATAATTGTAAGTACTGCGGAATCACGTGTATAATCACGTGCGAGACACGGATATAACCTTACAGTCTGTTAGCTTTTAGAATATACCTCGGCTACTATCGGATATATTCGTCTAATAGAAATAACGGAACTAATACGACACTTAATTTCGAAATCGGAACTAATATGACACTACATTTCTAAATCAGAAGCAGGAAGTAGTATTACACTCGTGTGCTTTCGGAGAATACCGAAGCCCATACTCTAGAGCCCGAGGTGTATTCTAAAAGCTAATAAACTGTATTTAGTACTACGTGCACCGTGCAGTCGACTGCACATAAAGGTCTATGTGCGATGCAACGTGCTGGCAGCATGCGGACTGCACGAGAGATCGTGAAGGATATGTGCCACACTGTATGGTGTCGGCCTAGAGAATAGCACCATCCCCAATTCTTCCCGCGGGTGTCGTAAAAGGCGACACAAACCGGGGGGTGGGCAGCAGCGCCCTCTGCAGTACAATTCCACCAAACTGCGATCCCCAACCCACATGCCCAGCGTGGGGATTATGGGCATTACCCCCCAATGATGGCACAACCTTGCGCTATGGCGCTCATTAGGGGAGGGCTATGTCCAGCAGTGGACTAGTAATAGCCTGAAGAAGCGTGCCACACAGAAGGAACGTAGGACAGGGCGCGGAGAAGACGCGACGCGTTGTATAGAAGTCGCGTCTTTGCCGCGTCTCCTCTGAGAGGGACTTCGTCCAGTCCCTTCAGTACATTTTGTATGAAAGTTTCTTCGCGTCTTTTCTGCGTTCTTTGCGCGCCCCTTCTGTGTGGGATCTTAGTTTCACCTGTTCAAATTTTCGGAAAATTCTAAATATTTTTTTCTCCCAACCTTACTTATTACAACTATAGTTGCCATTTAACACCAAGTGTCGGGAGACCAGGAGCCTGTTTCATAGAACTACAATTCATGGCTCGCTATGAGAATTTGATGTACAATACAAGATCTTATTTCCTTCAGCAACTTTCGGTCGTAAGGTTGTCTGGAAGAAATTTCTTTCAGCAATAAGTTTTACATGTTTTATAATATGTGCTCTGGTGTACAATAAAGAATATTCTTATCTTATCGATTAGACCACAGATTAACAAGTAGACACTGCTGCGCTATGCTAATCACATCACACTACTTAATATTATAAAGGGGAAAGTCGGTGAGTGTGTATGTTTAGAAAGAAAACAAAGAAAAGAAAGACATTTATTATAGCAACAAGACACATCACAGAAACAAAAAACCACAAAATTAACACAACATGAGCACAACAGAAATTAACCAAATATACAAATAAACGAAACAAAAAAAAAAACACACAAATAGCTTTCGCCTGTGGTGCGTCTAAATTGCCACAAAAGGCAGCTGACTCAGCGTTGTGCTGAGGGACTGAGCCCTCAGCGCTGATTTTCAGTCAGTGCCCGAGGTAACTGAATGGTCCTACGAGGTGCGTGTCGTGGTGCATTTATAGGATATATGAATAGGATAGGATAGGTACACAAATATGAAAGTAAAAGGGTCGTCTTAAATACTTAGATACATAATAATATATATATCCATACATGTTTAAACACATACACATACATACACATATATACATACAATACAACACATAGATATAGATGTTATTATTAATTTTAAATGATAATGTAAAATACAAATAAAATAAATCGAATAAATAAACATGAGTGCAAAAATATAGAAAGAAAAAGAAAAAAACACGCCAAAGCAAACACCTGACCGACAATATCACAATGTATTTTTTTTTTTGATACGATTACAATAAAGTCAATCACTTTGGCAAGAAGTTGAAGTAAAAGTAAGAGTAAGTCAGAAGCGGTGAAAATTCGGGTGGGACAGTCTCTGCTGTTCAAGCAAATATACCTTGAGCTTGCACCCAAAGGCATACCTACTGGAAGCGTCACGGACTGGAGGAGGTATATCGTTCCAGCACTTGGACGCCGCAAAACGGAAACTACCTCGAAATGCCATCGTACGGTGCACAGGGATAACAATCCTATCCCTGTGAACCATGCGTTGTCTTGACGAGAACTCAAGTTTCCTGTATAGATAACAGGGTGTTTTAGTGCGCACTACACCAAAGAGGAGCTTGGCAAGGTGTAGTTGCCTTCGAGCCTCCATGTTCAGGAGTTTTGCGTCGTTCAAGTACGGGGTGATATGGGTTCGAGGAGAGATTTTGAAACAAAACCGTGCGCATGCGTTTTGCACACGTTGAATTAATTTTCTTGTCCTGCCAAGAATACAGCTACCATAAACGACATCACAGTAGTTCAATCTAGATAATATCAACGATTCACATAGACTGACACGCAAATCAGTTCAAAGGTAATCGCGTATATTATATAAAATCTTAAGGCGGTAGAAGCAGTTGCTCACAACGTTGCAGATATGGTTTTCAAAGCGGAGCTCACCATCTATCAGCAGTCCGAGGTTTCTGGCTTCTACAACCCTTGTCACTGGTTCACCCCTAATAACTATATCGTTGACGGCAAGAGCTTTGTTACTTCTTTACGCTTAAACAACTGGAGCGATTTTAAAAAAGGATTAACACGAAGGCTAGGAAAATATCTTATGCCCATCGGAAAATCGATAACCGCGGGTAACACCGCGGGGCACAGCTAGTTGGCATAATAAATTATTTCATCATAAAAATAATCATGGTTGTAATATTTTTCTGGTTGTGTAATAAAGTGTTCTCTATCTATCTATTTACTGTAGTTTTATGAGGTTAATCTTTAACGTCCTCTATTTTCCGGCATGATTAATATTGATATCAACCCTTTGTATGTCCACACTGCTCACGGGGGCACGGGTCTCTTCCTGCGTCACAGGAAGGTTAGGCCATACTCCACCACGGGGTCCAAGTCCGGGTTTGTGGAGGATTGTAAGACAGTGGCGGATCTTACTGTCAGTAGCTATCAAGCTGACCATAAGGCATCTGACATGGCTTAACGACTGCTATTACATGATAGCCGCCAACAACGGCTTAACGTGCCTTACGAAGCACGGAAGCACTCGGAAAAAATGCCCCTACCGGTAGTCACGTGACGGTCACCAATCCTGCAGTTGACCGCGCCAGTTGTTGCTTAGCTCAAGATAAGATAAGAATATTCTTTATTGTAAACCAGAGCAGATAATTGAAACATGTAAAGATTCAAAGTACAATTGATTCCAATCACTCGGTTCGACAAGGCCACGAGTGCTTCTATTTACTTTTCCGGTATGTTCGTCGTTAATCTGCTGTTCAAACGGTGTTCAACGATCATCGGGAAACAATTTGCGACGCACGATCGACGGAGATGATCTGACCGGCAATGAATGCAAATCGTTTGCCTTTTGTTCCTTTATTGACACAATCAGTCCAACAGATTTTCCTCCCCATTAAATCACTTTATGGGCAGCCATAATGGTAACTCATTAGTTTATTTGCAAATTATTGGCATTGGTATGCAAATGTGCAAGATTATCGTATGTTTACTGTCTCATCTTGTGCGCACGTTCCTGGAGTTCTTAAGGGGCTACATGCAAAAAGATTATACTTTTTTACAGATCGTTTATGCCCGATCAAATCAAACAGTCAAATTTATGCTTGGTTGTTGAGACCCACTAACGAGAACCCTAGAGTAACTGATTTGGGACTCTCTCTTCTCTCTTTTGTTCAGGCTATATTATTCCACTGCTGGACATAGCCCTCCCCTAATGAGCGCCATAGCGCCTTCTGCTTGCCGCATCCATCATCTGCCTGCAGTTTTTCGCAGATCGTCATCCCACCCGGTTGGACTTGGGACTAGACAGTTCTAATTCTCGGTTATTTGTCTCAGGTTTATTTGGGATTGAGAGATTGGTCTGACATTTTTTACGAAAAAAATCTGTAAAACAATTATGCTTTTTTCCACAGATTTGAATTTATTTATCGTGTCAAAAACATAGGTTACATTTAGCGGTTGTAGTTGCTTACGAATACATATTTAGTTGACACTCTTGAAATGGTCGAAGCCTCAGCATTATTGTTATTTTTCAGTCACCGCCGGTATTTCCTACACTTATTCTTAGCAAATAAAAAACCATTAGGCGCCAAAAATTTAAAGCAAAATCAAAGCATAAACACGGAAAGAAAATAAAATAAATGAAAGAGACGAATCGGTACCACGAGTAAGCAGAGACCAGTTATTCGTTTATTAATAATATTAAAGGTTATGTGTTAGTTGTATTTATTTTTATTTTCGTCGTTAGGCTATACTAGTCCACTGCTGGACATAGCTCTCCCCTAAAGAGCGCCACGTTGTACTATCATAGGGGGTAATGCCCATAATCCCCACGCTGGGCATGCGGGTTGGGGATCGCAGTTCGGTGGAATTGTACAGCAGGGGTTGCTGCTGCCCAGCCCCCAGTTTGTGTCCCTTTGTCGCCTTTTACGACACCCGCAGGAAGAATTGGGCTGGTGCCATTTTCTAGGCCGAAACCACACAGCCGGTAATTTATTATTAATGATAATTTCTAAAAAAATACTGTCATAACAATGCCTAGAACAACAATAACTTCCACACAATCACTAATGGTAACTAGGCAGCGATGCGATAAATATGAAAATACACCTAGACTGAGGTTACTGACGATTTGTACAAATGTATCTGTAACTAAGTAGCTGGGAATGCGACTGTGGTCTTTCACGGGATTCGCATAAAAAGTGTTCCTTATAGTCAATTCCGACGGCTCCAGTAATTTCCTCGACCCATCGAGTCGTATATCTTCGCGAAACTTCGGCTTAGAACAGCAAAGCTCTTCTTTCTCAGCAAACTATAGTATCTCACTTACACCCTTCTTTCTCAGATGTGGGCGGTAGAAGCGGCCCTGTATAGGGAAGACGAGTACACTCTGAAGCAGAACAAGTTCCTCTCCAGCGCGAAGACAGCGGCTCTCACGTACAGAGACTACTTCTACGCCGCAGTGGTCAACGTGACCATCTTGGAGGTGGTTAAGTGCTTTGTGGGGTCGCCCAGGCCGACCTTCTTCGACCTCTGCCAACCAGATACACTTAGGACTTGCAATGGGTAAGTATAAGGCCTCGGCTACAAAGAAACAATGTGGGGGACGGCTCGGAAAAGAGACGTCGTCTTTCCAGTTCACTTTCATATAAAATATACTGAAAAGAGGGTCAGAGACCACACAGAAAGGATGGAGCGAGCGAATTCTACTCGTAGGTATACAATACAAGGCGTCATTTGTTTTTCGCGACCTACGTCCCGGGTCTACGGGTCGTCCTGTGTGTGTCAGGCGTAAGAGTCCAGGTTCTGTTCTTTTATTTTGATTTTCTTAGTTAAGTACATCCATCTACCAACTATATTCTTTCTGCAATCCACTCCATCCAAAGGTTGTCTGGGAGATATCGCTCTAAGCGATAATATCGCCAATTGTATACCATTCCACAGATGCTGAAATCACTTAATTCGTTTAACTGGTTGCTCAATAAAGGTTGCCCAATATGTCTGAAAATGAGTGGAAAGAAAAAATATATTTTTTTCTCGATTTCGAAGTTATTGTAGTAGTAAAAGATGCGACTTGATCAGTAGAACTCTCTATTTACAGATGCACAACCCCTCTGTATCGTAAATTTTGGGGATTTTGACACACTTCGTATAAAGCGTTTGCGCCAGGCCGATGGTGTGCCTACGACCAGGATATGATATGTCTAGGACCAGAGGCCTAATTATGCGCACCACATCAAGAGCGATTGCAATAGTCTTATAAATTACAAACTAATTCGACAAACGATTTTAATCGCACAGGATTTGGCGCGGGTAATATAGGGACTGGACTAGTGGAACGTACAATTCTGATTTGGTTTATTCTAACTATCCAAAATATAAAAACCTATTTAGAGGCTAAAAATTTCACCCATGCCGGGATTCGAACCCGCAACCTCTGGCTATCGTTCCGATGTTAAACCTAACTGCAAAGTAGGTATTCGGGGCTAAGTAATGCAATTTGCTTAAGTCAGATGTCGCTGCCTGTACGTAATACAGAGAATAGTGTAAAGAGGTTCGAAATTTCACTGATGCCGTGAGTCGCCCATTGGCTCAATTGGTAGAGCGCTGGTACGGATAGCCAGAGGTTGCGGGTTCGAATCCCGGCATGGGTGAAATTTTTAGCCTCTAAATAGGTTTTTAAATTTGTTCCTTAGCACGGGTTAGTGCATTAAAAATAAAAATAGTATATCCAAAATATTGCAAAGAAGTAGTAAATAATAAATTCTGCGAATAAAGTTAGACTTCACCTGGCTGAATAATAAGATGGCACGAATCACGCGTTTTCTGAAGCTGAAATGTCATAATTTGACTAATCATGTACTGTAAATTTGCGACAACACGCACCCAGCGTCGTGGTGGTACCCGTGGTAATACAGAAATTGTAAATGATAATGGGAATCATATACAAATCCTGGTAACATCGGCACCGTGTGTACGATTCCCACATCACTGAGATAATTTCATCAAACGCTCGAGGATCGTACTCTCGATTGAATCAGGATGTTGTCCATATTCTTATCTAGCCGCTACTTTATTACAGTGATGAATTGATTGTCCAAAACATTACTAGGCGGCATCAACCGTTTGACACGATGTATGTTTACAATTTACCCCTATATTACGCGCAGCAAAGAGTTATTAGGGTTCCGTAGACTGAAAGGATCTTATCCGCTTTACAGAACTAACAACGTCATCAACGTAATTTTCAGAGGATTTTTTACGAAGTTTTCCTTTTATAACTTGGTCTCCTATTGCTCTTTAAGTTGTAAAGTTCACTTAGCCGTGATAGTTTTACCTTTATGTTCAATATAATATGTGCTACTATCCTAAAAAAAATCACATTTGCACAATTAATCGTGCCAGGCCCTCTCCTAGGGTACGAGTACGTCCTACTCGGACAAGTCGAAAATATTGCAAAAAAAATGTAAAGCTGAATGTTTATTATTATACTCTCCCAAAGAGAGAGCATAGACTTAATTACCAAGCGTGCCTGCATCGTGAGAAAACCTCAGTGTCCGAGGTGTTCAACTATCTCAGCGCTTGAGATTTCCAAACGGAACCCTAAATCATAAAAATATCTTCCGACATCCACAATGTTTTTAACGTCCAATCCAACCAAGGATGTTGCTAGATCAAAAGTATGATTGGGTTGTCTCTCTGTTATCAAGTGGTATTAAAATACACTAAAATTCGAAATGTTAAAGATTGTTTTATGTCAAATATCTGCGCAATACTGTAAAACTCCACAATGTCTCATAATCTCAATTCTTGTACGCAATAACCCACATCAACCTAAAACCACTGCAAAACGATTTCATGTACAACTATATTTTCAATCCTCTAGGTCTGAGTGGGTGAGCAGTTACAAATGCGGGTCGATGTACTCGGTCTACCTTCAGCTCGACTCCAGTCGGAGTTTTCCGTCTGCGCACGCGTCACTCTCTGTCCATTGCGGTCTTTTTGTCGCCGTAAGTATTCGTTTTAATCTGATGTTGATTATACCGTTTTTCAGTTAACAATTACAACCGCTGACAAATTATTGAAGTTATACGTGTATAGGTATTTTTCCTTTCCTTGTTTTAAGGTCCTCTTGTCATCCGTTTCTATTTAAGTAAATTAGTTTGTTCTTCAAACAATGAGGTTAGGTATATTGTCGTCAACGATTTCATTCTAACCTTACACTTAGCGGTACGATTGGTAAACCCACGTCACCAATTATTTTTCACGAAAGGTACTGGAATAATTTTTCGACTCGAACTAGAGGCGATGACGAGGAAATTGTGATGCTTATTAGTCGGTAGGGGTTATGTCCAAATCATGCTGCAGTGCCAAAGTACTACGTAATGATCGTACAATTGGGACTACTAACCAGAAGAAAACAAACGTCTCTGTAACGCAATATAGAAAAATAATTAAACAGAAAAAGAAAATAAAGTGAATATAAAATAAAAGTAATAGAAAAGTGAAATTGTAAGTGAAAAAACCAAAACTAAGGGTGCAGGTACACTGTATCAATGCAGCAGGAAAAAGACCTGAAGTTTTGCACCCAGAACACCAAACAAAGCACAAAGAAAGGAAATTCTTCATGGTAATCATGTCGCCGATCGTACTTTAAGCGTAATTCCTGGTCCACAGTAAAGAATATTCTATACAGCCATCTAAAGATTCGAATCCTAACCTTAGAATTTACTCCCGCAGTGGTACCTCCAACGGCGAGCGTTCAGCTGGCACAGCCGAACCGTGTTGCTGGTCCCCCTGCTGCAAGTGCTGTGCCTGCTATACGCAGCCGCGTGCTCCCTGACTCGACTGACGGACCACAGACACCACTGGTGGGATGTTCTAGTCGGGGCTGTGATGGGAGTCTTCACTGCAGCCTATGCGGTAAGTTTGAATTGCTTTTCAGAGATCCTTGAAATCATGAGACGCCAAAGTTTCGGCTAAAATAAAGGCATCGAGACATTTTTACTCAATTACGAGGCTGCATGTGATAATGAATTCTTTTTCTAATTTTAGCCTTACTTCAACTAAGTTTATCTTAGATTAGTTATTTTTAGCAATACCCTATCTACCCCAGTGGTACAATCTACCATTACATACATGCAAAAGTGAGCCCTTGATACAGGGTTAACATCTAGGAATAACATACCTATTTTAGGACCTACCTGATACTGTATTTTGCTAATCTTTTTGTGAAAAAATACTTTTACTATTATCTGAATGCCCACGAATTATAATTTTTTTTTACATATTCATCAACATTTCGCAAGTATCCTAATCTTACGAGTTGTAGGTAATTCGAATCTCCGACCCTGTAAAAGGTTTGTGAACTTCCCAAGAACCAATGTCATAAAGTAGGCAATCAAGTAAAAGCAGTGGAATACCAGACGTACTTACGATGGGAAAGATTAAGAGACACATCACCTTCACAGAGATTCCAAGCCTCTAATGATGATGACTTTAATCGATCATTGATAACATTGTCATGCATAGTTCCTTATTTTCACTTTCTAGGTTAGATAGCACGATCCGTAAGACATTATGAGATCAATGACTTGCAGATTTAACTAAGCCGCGCTGGCGTTTACAAACCTATTGAACTAAGTTCCCTTTTTTCTCAAGGATCTTTTGTTCTCCAGACATTCTTTATCTGCTTTTAATCCCTTTCCACTCCACTGCTGCTGGTTGGCTGTCCAACCAAGCGAGTTGCCGGGCTCCATGAAGAATATTCTTATCTCATCCTATCTTCCTTTCCAGGCCCTGGTCCTCTGCAAGAACTTTAGACAGCCTGCCGTGGTGTCCACCAGTGACATCTCCAGTTCGGACGGCAATAACCACCTGCTGTCAAGAGACGCGCATGTGGTCGTGCCCTAGCCAGCGGCTGTGTAAGCGCATCGCTTACGGAACTAAATTAGGACTCTGTGCGCTTTTGTGATTGTTTGATTATTTTGTGAAGTTATTATCCGGTCCCTGCAGCTGGATAAACTCGCGAGAAGGAATGCACAGGCCTCAAACGTCCACCTGTAGGGACATGCCTCTTACGCATGCCGAGTGTGCGGAGAGGGACTCCTCTCCCGAACAAGACTTTCTTCATGAGCGTAAATGCTCAAAAAACGCTGCGTAAATCATCTGCAACTGATGTAAAGGCTATTGATGATTATGATGTCCGGTGGACAAAGTGGTGAATGAGAAGATGTTAAAATGTGTATAGACCTACAGTCTTATTTATAAAAATTAACCAAAACATGTCTGGGGAGCACTCTAAGCAAAACGCTCGCAAAGGCGTGAGTGGAGGACGAAGCCCCTACATAGCATAGCGTAGGTTTATTTTATAAATCATGTGTTTTTGTGAGATCCATCAGATTCCATATCCAGACTGTTTTTAGAAATATTTTTTTTATAAATAAGACTGAAAATTCTTGGCGTAAAAGCGAGGCTCCGTATTGGAAAATAGCTGACAGTGTAGATATCGAAATGTAGAGTACTTTATATAGCGGTCTAATGCAACGTTAACTTTAAGAACCTGACTCCAGAAAATTCGTGAAAATAATGTCCGCCGATTCTGAATAATTGTGAATAATGTGAAGAAACTCTCATAAGTTGAATTGATTATCTGTAAGACCCGTATATTACAATTTTAAGAAAATTCAATAAATGCAATAGGCAGACGTAAATTTTGTCTTAGTTTTTTGTTTACACTTGCTCTAGAGAAATCTATAGTTATACCGGTTAGGATAAAAAAAACCCCAGGTCTTGGATGTTTACATGTTTGTCATGTCGTTTTTTCTGATTTCCACGACACAGGGTATCCTAGTGTTAGGCCAGAAGCAATGTATGTGCATGTATGTAAATGTTATGTTACATCTCCAGACTAAGCGTTGACGAAAACCTTCGTCTGCATGAGAGTCTGATATCTCACTGTTCAGCGTTGGGCCTTGGGCCTGCTTCATAGGCAAGATTTTGTACCGAAAGTTCCTCGTTTGGATCTTTGTCGTCCCGAAATTCGGATATGATATGAAAATGCAACATTTTTATCGGTGTGATTTGTATAGGTTCAAATTTAATTATTGTAAATAAATAGTTAGTTTAATTTATATTAACGTAGTGGCTTTATGCAGGCTTCGTCGTTATTTAGACAAATCTTATTATCATAGGCAATAATGGGTCAGAAAAATAATGCATGCAAGTATTTTATGACTAGACTTAATCTTGTTTTCTAACCTGACATTCAACCCAGTGTTTTAAAGAACTACAGTCACTGTACAACTGCACTTCAAGTTTGACATGCATGCACTGCACTCTGTTTACGTAAGGGGAGATTTTGCAAAACAAAACACAAAGTTTAATCTGTTGGTGGTTCAACATCCATTCCTAAGGCAGTTGAAAATATTCAAAACGAAATATTGATTTCGTTGCCTTAACGTCTTTGCTTTTTGTAATTGGGTCATCGGTATGACCGACTTTTGACTAATTCGGAGGAAGCTTTATACCTATCTAAGTATTTATAATGTCGAGTGAGAGCAGATTCAATCTGTGTTATTTATTTATGTAGGTATGCAAAATCCAGCATGATATGGTATACAAATTACTTATTCTAATTAATATTAGTTTTCGTATGGATTGAACTTTACCTTTAGTAGTATCTCGGCTACTGTATTAAAGTTAATGATAATGTGCATATGGTCTACGTATATCTACGTTTAAATACAGAAAACCGTTTTCTAGTGAAAGAAAAAAAAACCTTCACTAGTCTAACTGCATTTTTCTAGTATCTTCTATAGTGAAGAGATTAAAAGACTACTCATCTGTTTTGCGATAATTTTAGTCCCTCTTCTCATTCTTCTTTAGACAAAATAATAAACCGTTTTTGTAATAAATGTTATAACAAATGAGAAAATATTCCTTTCGTGACAATTAATGAACAGCCTTTACCTCCATTATTGGTATCACTAATATTCTGGACTTACTTTTTTTAACATTTTAATTTACTATAATCTCCTTGTGTAATCTCTATTGTTTTTAAAGAGCCGGATTCTGAATTGAGATCTTCACTGAGTAAATACTTAAATAACGTTCTGTCAGGCTCTTTTCAAAGAAATTCAAAGAGACAGCACTACAGTTAATTATGTATACTTCTTCTTATTCTTCAGGCTTTATTAGTCCACTGCTGGACATAGCCCTCCCCTAATGAGTGCAAGGTTGTGCCATCATTGGGGGGTAATGCCCATAATTCCCACGCTGGGCATGCGGGTTGTGGATCGCAGTTTGGTGAAATTGTACTTCAAGGGGCGCTGCTGCCCACCCCCCGGTTTGTGTCCCTTAGTCGCCTTTTACGACACCCGCGGGAAGAATTTGGGTTGGTGCTATTCTCTAGGCCGACATCACACAGAGTATACACTTAGCGAAATTCTCAATTCAGAAACCGGCCCTAAGAGCTTCATTAGTCAAATGTTGGTTACTATGGAGAATACCCATTTTATCCCTTTGTATGGCTGGTTGCAGAAATGTAGAAATAGTCTATTTGACAGTGTGAAAAAAGTGCTTATTGTATACATTTGTATCACCTGTGAGTTTTAAAACAGATTTAAGGCATTTTAGTTTAAAAAAATTAATCATTTAAAAAAACAGGATAATTCTTAATAAATTTGTATCTGTAGCAATTTTATCAACCATGATTGGTCGAATCTATGACGTCACAGATCAGTAAATATAGCGATCCGAGAAACAAAGAGGTGACTTGATGTTTGTTTACTTACCAGTGACGACATTAATATCTGTGCGACGTCATATTGATAAAGATCGTTTTGGTGACTTATTTTGTAAATCAATTTTATTTGCTTTTGTTTATTAGTAATACACGAGAGATTTCACATTATCACTTTCTGTATACTTAATAAACACAAACTAAAAATCTGAGTTGGTTTTCAGAAACCTCTCAAAAGCCTATTAAGTTAGCGGAGTCCGTCATTTTACTCATCAATCGCGAAAAAGTTTTATGGCAATGATTAATCACCTGATATATTCCTATAATTTCAGAGTTCGTTACATAATTATAAAACTTTTTTATATTCAATAGAATAGCCCCTTTAATTTCTACTAGACATGCAATAGTTTGTACCGATATCTACTTAGCCCTTATTTATTGTTGGTCATAAGTTAATTTTATTGTGAGTTGTCAGTATTTGCTGTTAAGTACCTGTCTAGGACATAAGTGTTTAGAATATTGGAAGTAGATTAAATAATGCAATTCGTAAGTACACTTACGATCTAGGTTAAAAGAACCCGTCAGTATTTTGACTCTGTCCCACAAAGTGAAATGACCTGGTATACTAGGAATTGATGATGATATGACATTAACCCTTTGTATATCCTTACTGCTGGGGCACCGGTCTCTGCCTGCATCGCAGGAAGGTTAGGCCATACTCCACCACGGGGGCCAAGTCCGGGTTGGTGGAGGATTGTAAGACAGTGGCGGGCCTTACTGTCAGAAGTTATCAAGCCGCACATCAGGCCTCTGACATGGCTTAATAACTGTGACTACATGCCAGCAGCAGGTCAAGCCTTTGGTAGTCACGGGATCGTAAAGTTCTCATGTATATTCCATTATAAATTTACACAGCTTTAGTATACATTATTAGGAACAATTACTTGAAAACTTAAAACATGCAAAACAAATATATGTATTTTTAATTGTTTGAAGACATTTAAAATAATAAATAATACATACTTATTAAACAGTTGTTCACATAAATTTTTGACACTGACTGCGTTGTCACTTGCAATCATTAGATCCCCCTGAGTACAGGCATTAGGACACGCAGGGCATGATAAAAAAGGGTCCATCGTCGATCGATTACACATTGTATCAACCCTTGCAAGGATTGTCAACCCTTAATCTGACCAAAGCCAATGAAAAAATCAAACTATAGTATGTAAGCTTCTAGAATATACCTCGGCTACTATCGGATATATTCGTGTAATAGAAATGTCGGAACTATTATGACACTTAATTTCGAGATCGGAACTAATATGACACTTAATTTTGAAATCAGAACTCGATCATCAGTACGAAAACCGGCGAAAATTGGCGAAAACCGAAGCCTACTCTAAAGCCCGAGGTATATTCTAAAAGCTAACAGACTATACTCATGTAGTACTATGTACATTTTCAAAGATTTTTGACTTTATTTCAACTGGATAAGGTTCAATTTAATGTGGCTAGTATAATGCTATTGCCTTATTAACTCTTAATTGAGAAGTGGGCAAATAGTTCCCACATTAAATTGTTCATTTGAAATAGAGTTCAAAACAAAAGATAAATTCATAATACCAATGCCCAAATAAGGATTGAGTGTTAAATTATGGTCAAAAGTTAAAATAGCCCATTCTCAATAGGAATTGAAGACTTTTGGCGTCAACTATCAAAATACTGACGGAAAACAAAATTCTGTTTAAGATTGTTCGAAATATTTCACGTTCAGCTAACATCACATCAACCTTTACATTTTAGTGCGATTTCGCCCTTAATATAACTGATTGTATGCGTGCAAAGATTGATATGCTGTCGGCTGACTGCCCCACCCACCTGTAGCATTAATGTTATACGCTTGGAATATTAGTTTATCAAAATCAAAATATTGTTTATGAACAGAGATTATTTCTGAAATGTACATAGACTGGAAAGGACCGAGTGTCCGTGACTATTGCTTGTTTTGTATAAAATTTTGCAAAATTACATTCCTTTGCATTTAAGTTACCTTTGCGGTACTGACATTTTAAGTTTTTTTTTTGTTGTTAATGAAACTTGTTGTAAATATAAAATTAGGGGAAAATTATTGGTAGCGCAATGTATCTACCGTTAATGCTTTCTGTCTTGCAATCATCTCTTTGAATAAATCGATGGATAGCTTACACACAGTTTATTTTATTTATTAAATAAGTTCAGGGGATGTATTAGCAAAGGGGAAGATTTAAAGTACCGAAACCGGCGTGCGTGCAACGACTTATGAACATTGATGAAGAGAAGGTGATCTGTCAGGATCGTGGCAAGTGGCAGTCCCTGGTCTCTGCCTACCCCTCTGGGATACAGGCGTGAGGTTATGTTTATGTTATGTAAATACGGCTTTTGGCACATACCTTTGATCTTCGTTACTTTTCACGTTAGAAACAACTCCGTTACCCCAAATTTTTAGGTAATGAGGCAGAGACATTAAATTATTCGAGTCTGATTCAAAAAGTTCCATTTAGTACCATTTCCGAGTTTTATATGTTTTAATGTTTTCTGTCTTGCAATCATCTCTTTGAATAAATCGATGGATAGACAGTTTATTTTATTTATGAAATCTTTGATCTTCGTGTTAGAAACAACCACGTAACCCCAAATTTATAGCCAAGATTAGGCCTTACTGTCAGAAGTTATTAAGCCGCCCATAAGGCCTCTGGCATGACTTAACGACTGCCATTACGCGACAGCCGGCACCAATGACTTGCGAAGCACGGAATCGCTCGAAAAAATGCCACTAGCGGCAGCAGTGTAGCGGTAGTCACGGGACAGTCACCTATCCTGCGCTAGACCGCGCCTGTTGTTGCTTAACTCAAAGGATTGACTCCAATCACTCGGTTCGACTAGACCACGAGTGCTGCCGTAATATAAACCATGAACCGTTTACCATAGTTCTAAAAAATAAAGACAAACGCCTATTTTACGCGCACCATTTTCTAAACCTGATTCCAGTCGTATTCGTATAATAAATATCAGGATTCCGACGCTGTTTGGTGCGCTTAGTTAGGCACAGGCAGACACAGCGGCCTTTATTCACGTAAATTATGTCCCCAAAAGGTTTTGGATGCCATTCCTTGGATTCCTCAATTGTAGGCATCTCGAGTAATACCGCAGAGTTTACTAATTGTGTTTTAGAGGCCGTCTCCACAATACAAACGAAGATTGTATTTAAAAACCTTTTTGAAATAATATAATTATGTAAAACGTAATACCTTTGGGTAATTAGGTAAATATACGTTTTAACCTAATAAATGATCGCGATTACACCCGTGTAATATATAAGTATCTATGGGTATCGCGAATCGTTAAGAAATACTATTAACTACTAAGCAGGCGGGACCAACTAAGGGATCTGCGGCGGGCATGCGTGGTAATTAAGCCCATACTCTCTGTATACTCTCTGAGGGAAGGCCTGTGCCTCGTGAAGTGCCTCATGAATACGTTAAGATAGTATAATTATGCCTTCTCAAATATTTACATCGTAATTGATATTGTACTTTATTGCACACGAAACATTAAATAGGACATTCATCGTCAGGCTATACTAGTCCACTGCTGGACATAGCCCTCCCCTAAAGAGCGCCACGTTGTGCCATCATTGGGGGGTCATGCCCATAATCCCCACGCTGGGCATGCGGGTTGGGGATCGCAGATTGGTGGAATTGTACTGCAGGGGGCGCTGCTGCCCACCCCCCAGTTTGTTTCCCTTAGTCGTCTTTTACGACACCCGCGGGAAGAATTGGGTTGGGGCTATTCTGTAGGCCGACACCACACGCAACAAAAGAAATAACATGTACAAAGGCGAGCTTATCTCTGTAAAAGACTTCCAGAAAACCTTGGAGAATCGGAGCAGCAGTAAGAAACGGGCCTATATTCGTGTACAAAATAAACTACATAGACTGCAAAAAACCCTTATCAATAACCTAACCAGAAATAATGCACTAAATAGACTAAATACCTATAAATATAAATAAATAAAATACATAGTAAATCATAAATAAATAATTATAGCTCAAAATTATGATAGATATAGAAATAGTGCTCTTTCAACTGCTTCTTAAATGTACTAATTGTGGGACTAGCGCATATTTTAATGCATGTAGTTGGTAGTTAATGTACAGCAGTCGGGTTGTTTGTTATTTTTTTACACCACGGTGTACTGTATACGTACAGTCACTAACACGCAAACACCTTAGAACCTTGTCACATTAACCACTTCTAGCCTGATGTATGAGAAAATGATTATTTTCACTTTGACAAGGTACAGGTTAGTGCACGTGACTGTACCTACATAGAATTCATTTTCGTATGCAAGTCACCAATAAATTAACACTTAGGGGAAGCTTAAATATACGGGCCCGTACGATTTGTCTAACGGTTATTGACCGATGATTACTTTATATTATTGTTTGTTCCTCCGGATTGTGGTACGACTTACTGGTGGCTTCTTTACAAAACTACTAAAAAGGAGTGGGGGGTCACCAAATGTCATCGCTTTGGCTCGAAACTGCAGCGATGGGATCGAATTTTTCTCAGTTTGGTAGTTCCCACGAGTCTTTCGATTGTTGAATGAAATCTATTTATTCAATTTTTACTTTTTTATTTCTACAAGTTTACATCTATCATTACAGGCTTATACCTAATGCGATAGATAAAACAACAATTTCAATGGGTGTATGTCAATTAAAACTTAACATTGTGATCTTTTATTATAATACTATTTTAACGACACGACAGAAGTAGTCCACCGTCCCGTGCATTTCTAAGAGAGATGGTAATGCTAGGTTTCTGCAGGGTAGAAATAAAAACCAGACAAAAGAAGAACGTACCTAAAGGTAGACAAGAGCTGAGCCCCACCAACGTCATGCCGGCCATTCTGGTGTACAGTCTAATAACAATTTGTTCTGTCATTCGGTAAGTCCGGCCGCGACCCGTCCACCCACCAGCTTCACCCACCAGTGGGTCCACGGGGAATTTCTTTTTCCCCGTGCACCCACTGCAACCCATAAGGCAGGAAAAATATATATCGATATAAATACTATTTTAAAAATTCTTTATTAAGTAAAAACAACACATTCCTATGAGAAATAATACAAACAAAACAACACATTCCTATGGGAAATTAATAGAGGTAAATAAGTGTCCTCGATGACGAAAATTTGAGAAACAACCTTAGAGCCATTTCTAACGCAACTTCTCTAAGAAATGACATTTCTTCATAAGTTGCATTTGTGCTTGAAGTATCTGATTGTCTCTTAATTTATAATATGTATCGTGAATCGTTTAATTTAGATTTTGGCGTTAAATATATTTTAGTCAGAAGTTTAGCTATCGTTACATAATGGGTTCGAAGCTCGACGACTTTGTTCCCTAAGTTTCGTACATTTGTAAAATTTTAGTAACGATCTACTTATTCAAAATGCATATTTAGCATTACTTATACTTTTTTTCATCGAAACCCTAGCCTAGCTGCAGTTCTCGATACGACTGACATCTAAACAGAACATAACGTAGGTACGCTAGAGACACCTTGTGGTGTTAGTATCAGCCCTTGCTTCGAAGCCAATTCAACCATGAGCGCGTCCATTCATCGTAAGCCTATTTAGGTACAGGCATGAATACCAACAAGCAATTAGGACCCACGCCGCAAGTTATTTTCGCCACTTTATCGCTTTCTCGATACAATAATAAAGAGTAAAAATAAAATTAACACACGAAGCTTGCATTGAACAGAGAGGTGCGAGCGCGGGCCATTCGTGGCAGAGACTCGGTACACACAGTGCAGGTGTTCTATTCCAGACTCTAGAGTCTAATGCTACAGGTTTCTCTTACAGGCACCTACCTACCTTATGGCTTAAGACGTTTATTCTCAAAATAACAATACATACCACACATTCGGTGGTACTAGGGCACAACTTACAAAAAATCGTAAAGTACCCGTAAATTACATGACTATATTCACAAATATATGAGTCGTATTTCACGCAAAGAATAATCACTTTGAAGCCATACAAAGCCGAATAGTAAGGTATTGAATTAAATAACCTAAATCTGGCTTCCCTGTAAAATTACAAAATGTGCAGTAAACTAATACAAATAATTATATTCTTTTTAATACACTAACCAGTGCTAAGGACAATTTTTAAAAACATGGGTAGAATTTTTAGCCTCTAAATAGGTTTTTAATACAAATAAACTAATAATTCTATATTTTCTCTCTATAAATTTACAAATTAAAAGTTGCCCCAAGTCGGTGTCCTGCGAAAGGGATCTCAGAAAGCTGGCAACATTCCCCCTTTGGATATCCAGACTCATTCGTTGGAGGCATGCGCCAACTCTCTTAAAATGAGTATTAATAATTCATTAATTTAGTTAAAATGCTTTTGAGGCAAGACCGGGAAGCTTAGGAAACCGTGAGGGATTGCCTGCAGTGGGCGTTGAATGGCTGATGATGATAATTAAGATACTTGATTAATTAAGGTACTTGTAATTTGTTCTAACCAGGAATTAAAATTATTAGAAATTGCTTTTAGCAATAAGGCCGCCAATTATACTTTGTATCTTTACATGTTTTATAATAATAATAATATCTCTTAGGTTAAGAAATATCTGTGTAATTTCCATTTTTATGTACAATAAAGTGTTCTCTATCTCTATCTATCTATTGATAAATAAATAAAACTTTATATCAGACAAGTCCATAGCACGCACATGCAAATTATGCAACAGAACAACTTAAGTATACAAAAAGTAAGGTCAAAGAGCCCAATTTATAGCACCCAGATTACTTGATACTTTTATCCAACATTTAAAGCTCATTAAAAAGATGTTGATCGTTGTAAGTAACAAATCCTCATCTTTTTCTATCCCTCCGGGATACACACGGTACAGTTTACATATGTATTCCGTATGTATTTTCTGGGCATGTAAAACGTTTTATTAATAGTTTGCATTCGCTTGGCGGTTGTGCTTGTACCGTTAAACTCAATTTGAGCGCAGAACTTCGTATTCCTATAACGCTCTTTCTTAAAATATCCTATTTGCAAAATATCTCATGCGCAATCCTATTTGATTTTTTTTTATTTCCAAAATGTGCTCGTTATAATTTTCGTTTTCCTATTGCTTTATTATATTCTTTGGGTAAGTGTCAAATAATTCCAGGAAAGAGATCAATGGTGTCCAGTACCTACCTTAGTAGAAGGTAGTTACACCTCGATAAATTAGCGACTACCTACGAATAAGGGTGGGTGTAGACTGCATCTGATAGGTTGTCAAATCCTGCCTCTGGGAGCTCTTAAATAAACCGTTTTGGCCATAATCGTATTTCAGAGCAAAGGTTAACGGACCTAAATTCTGCCTCTGTTGAGTAGACATGGTACGCAATACTCTTGTGTTAATTTTAATGCTTCAATTTTTTTGTGATTTTATTGATTTGATTGATTGATTTGGCTTGGAATTTTTTCCTGGTTCGGATCTAGAATACCGAAAGGAGGTAGTTTATTACAGCTTATTACAATGCAAAAAACTACAGTATAGAACGGTAAATTGAAGAAAGACATTTAATAAATATTTGCCTCTCGATCGAAATATACATAGTATGAGAAAGAGGCTAAATTTCATAAATATAATAGTTAGCGGAAGCGCGCGCACCTCGTACCAGTCGGACCAGAGTGGCCGCCGGGACGCGGAGGGTCGGAGGACCCTCCGCCTCCATCACGGCGGGCCGGAAGGCGCCCTTGCGTGTTCCGAGGGTGCCTTCTGGCACGGAGGGGGCCCGCGTGGTCGCTCACCGCCTTCTCTGCTTTCAGAGAAGTGCTGGTGGGCGACGTGACGGGCCTCGCGTGTGTGGCGTGTGGGGGCCAACAGGACATTGGCCCCCATGCGCCCCAACGAGGAGGTGCGCCGCCGTCCTCTAATCCCATTGGACCACACAACAATGGGATGGAGGGGGCGGCGAGTTGGGGCGTGTGGTGGCCAAGGGGTTCGCACTTGGCCACTATGCGCTCCAACGAAGAGATGCGGCGTTCCCTCGCCCCATCGTTCGGTCCGATGCGATGGGGCAGGGGCGCCGCCGAAGGAGTGCCCGAAAGGGCGCCCGCAGACGGGGTCGCGGAAGTGTGCGTAAGCGTCCCCGTGGCCCCGTCCTTTGCGGTGCGGAGGAACACCCCAGGAGTTTTAGTCGGTATACCGCCCTTTTCAGGGCGGGGAGTCTAACCACTGTGCTCCCCCGAGCCGGTGGTACCTGTAATTGAGGTTTCTCCTGGGTGAAAAAAAAAGGGTTGTAAGGCAGTGGCGGGCCTTAGTGCCAGAAGTTATCAAGCCACCCATAAGGCCTCTTACGTGACAGTCGGCACCAACGGCTTTATGTGCCTTGCAAAGCACGGAAGCACTCGAAAAATGCTACTAGCGGTAGTCATGGGGTCACCCACCCTGCACCTGACCGCGCCTGTTGTTGCTTAACTGAAGTGATTGGTTCCAATGACTTGAAACGTGAAACTGTTAAACTGTTAAATAAGGCTCGTGGCCTAGTCGAACCAAGTGATTGGAACCAATCACTTGGGTCGACTAGGCCACGAGCCTTAATTAACACTTTTATATACGTATATTTTATTTTATGTCTTCATAAAAGCAAACCATTCATTGAAATAATTAAAATGGTTTGTCACGGAACATCGAAGCATCATCCTGCATTGACTCCACTCAGCTCGGATACCTTGACCTTACAGTCTGTTAGCTTTTAGAATATATCTCGGGCTAAGCACACGAGTATAATACTACTTCTTGCTCGGTATAAATGTAAAAATGTCATATTAGTTCCGATATTTCTGCTACACGAATATATCCGATTCTACCCGATAGTAGCCGAGGTATATTCTAAAAGCTAACAAACTCTACATGACATTATTTATAAAGCTGTACCGCAAAGAGTCTGTATTTTATTTAATTAGGTATTTAATTAGGCAATAAAGCCCTGGTTCTAACTATTCACAATGTGCACGCGCCCTAACCAGCGACTTTATCTCTCCGGTCCTCAAGTATTACATTTTCCGTATAAAATGCCTCACTCTGACAAACAGAATAAAAAGGAGCCTACACGTTAGTCACGACGCCAGGGTATGGGGGATAAATTCGCTCGTGACTGGAGACGCCCTGGGCGGACACACTGGGTATTCTTCTTCTTATTCGCCATCGGAACGTTCGATAAAGGCACGATGCCCAGTATGTTCTATATAGTAGACCATTTTTTACCTTTAAAATCTTTCAATAGAATCAGTAGCACAATGCCAACTAATACAAATCTATATATGTAAGATCACACTTTTCCTAAAATAGCTTAAAGCCTTAATATGAAGAGTTTATTTAGTCGCACAGTGCACACTAACTATCTACAATACTTTGAATTCATGGACTAATTTATTCAGTCAAGAAAAATAAAAAAAATTATATATAGGGAAGCGTAGCGCATGCATGATCTTTCTTTTTTGGATAAGATAATCAGTGGCCAAGCGCTTTGTGAGGACTTATATATCTTATTAGAGGCGTCATGGGCGGCATCATAATATCTGACAGTACGGCCAGCCACGCTCTTACAATCCTCCAACAACCTGGACTTGGTCCCCGTGGCGGAGTATGGCCTAACCTTCCTGCGATGCAGGGAGAGACTCGTACCCCAGCAGTGGAAACATTTAAATTCAAATTCAAATCAATTTATTTCAACGTAAAGAATTTACATTCTGTTTGTTGAATGTCAATGTACAATGTAAAATGTAAGCCGCCGCCTTCGGGCCGTATTATAGTGGAGAAAAAGGCAGCGGAAAAAAAAAACTCCACTCTGACCATCTTTTCTCAAATCATCTTAAAAATTTACAAGGGTTGATATGGATACTTGGTTGGACCAAACAAGTGTCTTTTACATAAGAGAATACCGTGTCTGTCACCGCCGCTTGCGCAGCGTTCGGGACCTCTCTATTTTCTCGCTATTGCAGTTGTAATATTTTATTGCGGTAATTGGAATGGAATATGCATTCACGTTGAGATTGCTTTGTGTGTAGTTTTTATCAACATGTGGGCTTGATTGCGTTTGGATTGCAAGTGAAGGTGCAGGTTTCCTCAAGACTATTTTTATCCTGAAATTATTTTTTGTAGTATCATGGCGGCTTTTGGGATAGAAATCAAACCAAAATCATGTATTTCTTTTGCTATTATTGCAAAAACCAGGAGGTCACTGGGACTTACTAGTAAGCAGTAGGTACCTGTGTCAAGTGGCGCTCTTCCATATTTACACTAAACAAAATAAAAGTAAACTAAACTTGCGTAACATCATACAAGAAGGAATTAATTCGAAAGCGATATCTACCTTTGTATGTCCCCACCGCTGGGGCACGGGTCTCTTCCTGCATCGCAGGAAGGTTAGGCCATACTCCACCACGGGGGCCAAGCCGCCAGCCGGGTTGGTGGAGGATTGTAAGACAGCTGGCCTTACTGTCAGAAGTTATGATGCCTCTAACATGGCTTAACGACTGCTATTATATGACAGCCGGCACCAATGGCCTAACGTGTCTTGCGGAACGGAAGCGCTCAGAAAATATACCACGGGACGGTCACCATACTGTTCCTGACCGCGCCTGTTGTTGCTTAACTCAAGTGAATGGTTCCAATTACTCGGTTTGGTTAGGCCATGAGCGCTTCGAGGGATTAATTAATGAATATTAAATATCTCTCGATGTTTCAGCAACGTTGCAGTTGCCGTGGTCACGGGAAGGCAGAATATTGTAGTCTATTATGTGCACAAATAAATTACACAAAACTCAGTAACCCACATAACAAGAAATAAAATGACGACCTCTGTGGCGTAGCGGTAGCGCGTCTGCCTACCATGCAAGAGGTCTCGGGTTCGAATCCCGGCTGGAAACAAAAAAAAACTCCAGAGTGCTTAGTGCGAGTTTGACAGATCCAATCGAATGACTTTACTACCGCGTTAATCGAGCATTGAGTGGTGAGTATGAGTAAGTTAACCGTTCGAACTGGCAAAACGCTGTCACAGTACAACTCGCATTCGCGTTTATTCGTGTTTTGGCTGGTAAACGTGTTCACTTCTCAACGTAAACCATTACAACTCGCACTCAGCAATTTTAATTTCCATACTTGTCACTAGGTGGCGCTTCCTCGATGCCATAGAAATATGAGTTTACATTAACGCGATCGAGTAGTTAAAAAACTCGCACTAAGCACTCTGGTCTTGGATGTTTACATATTTGTGATGTCGTTGTTTCTGGTTCCCACGACATAGGGTATCCTAGTGTGGGGCCAGCAGCAATGTATGTGCCAGTATGTAAAATGTTATAAAAAAAAAAAATAAACTAAGTAGATATTTATAAAAAATACAATAGGTATAAATAAATAATATATAACTCAATAACTAATAACATTATTATAGTCAACTAGCTGACTCAGCGAACTTCGTACCGCCTAACAGTCGATTCTTTAATTTTTTTTATTTTTCTCTCCGTGAGAACCATCCTTGTACTTCGAAGAATATTTAAAAAAAAAAAATTAGCAAAGTCGGTTCAGCTGCTCTCGAGATTTGCGCTTACCAACACATTCACCGATTCATATTTATATTATTGATAGGTAGATAGACTAGCTGACCCAGCGAACTTCGTACCGGCTAACAGTCGATTCTGTTTTTTTTATATTTCCCTACGTAAGAACCATCCTCGTACTTCAAGGAATATTCTAACTAAATAAAGAGTTAGCGAAATAAGTTCAGCTGCTCTCGAGATTTGCGCTTACCAACACATTCAGCGATTCATTTTTATATTATAGAAAATAGATAACCTAACTGATAAGATAAGATTATTCTTTATTGTACACCAGGAAAAAACAAACAAAACACGATAGTGTACAATTACAAAGATAGTGTACAATTGGCTAAAGTGCACGTATGTTTCGGTTGACTTGTACTTAGTCTATCATAAAAACGGTTATAGTGCCGTAGAGTGCACTTTATGAGCAGATATAGGTACTAATTTGTACAGTTAGAGTGCGCAAGTTTCATTTAGCCGAGCCCATGCTAAATGCACAGCGATGATTGTGATAAACAAACAGACACACCTACATGCGTTGCGGAAGCAGTGATTAGGTACCTACTATTAAAGTCTTATCATTGTGAAATTAAGATTGGTTTTGTTTGTTCCAGGTTAACTTTCCTTGACTGTTATATATAACGTTATTAATATTGTTAGGTAAATGTAAAAATATGTTAAAGTATAAAGGACCTTAACCGACATTATAGTTTAACGGTCTTAATTATAAAAAGCACTATTTCTTAGAACACTGATTAAAACGCTATTAAAATTAATTTAGAGTTATTTAATTAAGTTAGAGAATTTTCAAAAGAGATTTTACAATACGTAACCACAGATTAAGTAAACCGCGTCTAAGGTCTTATTTTAAATTTTTTTATAGGTGAAAATCTCTAAAAATAAAAAGTGTATAAATAAATTACCAAACTACAGTGCGTTCACATTAACTTGACGCGTGAGAGAATTGGTAACAAGGACATAACATGTGAATTAGCTTTTGGACCTAATCGGAAGATGGTAAAACAAGCCCTCAATCCTTTTATTTTCCCCAAGTAGGTAATGGGAATGATTTCTTATTTAACCTGGTAAAACTAAACATATCAGTGCTACCAATTCTCTCACGCGTCAAGTTAATGTGAACGCACTGTACAAGGAATCCACAATTATAAAAAAATCAAAAATAAGACCTTAGACGCAGTTTACTTAATCTGTGGTAGTTTGGTGACTTATTAAAGATTTTAACACTTTTTATTTTTACAGATTTTCACCTACACGTACTACGTGTATCCGTGCAGCTTTTAAAAGCATTTACCTCCTAAGCCCTGGAGGTAACACTTACTTCAAGTCTTCTAAAACTACGTAGATTTTGAAGAACTATTTTTTGGTGTCCAAAAAATTATGAGGAAAATATTGGACCTGGAACAGTAAGTTTTCCGGACTTCCTACTAAATCATTTGGTGTGAATTAAGAAAGTTATTCGTCATGTCCTATTTCTAGGATGCCAGGGCAAGGAGGTTAATAATTCAAATTCAAATCAATTTATTTCAACGTAAACAATTTACATTCTGTTTGCTGAATGTCAATGTACAAGGTAAAATGTAAGCCGCTGCCTTACTACATATACTACTCTACTACTGTATTAAATTACACTTATATTACTACTGTAAATATTTTTAAAAAACCTATTTAGAGGCCAATAATTCCGACCATGCCGGGATTCGGACCGGCGACCTCTGCTATCCGTGCCATGGCTGGCACGGATAGCCAGAGGTCGCGGGTTCAAATCCGGTGGGTGTTCGAATGTGTGGAATTTTAGGCCTCTAAATAGGTTTTTAAAAATTGTCCTAAGCACGGGTTAGTGCATTAAAAATTATATGACTACTGTAAATAGCTGTAGATAATTTCTAAGTAATAGTAAACGAACTTTATGTGTGGTTAGGGTAGCGTTTGGGTAGCAAAGCAAGCTCTTAGCGTGAGTCAGAGCCATCCACCCTCGAATATTGTCGGAAAGCCCTAACTCATTGCATTTACGGACTGCGAACACGCAAAAATTTCCCCCCTCTCCTCCTTCCTCATAGCAGGACTGATTGCAAGCTTTAATCGCTAGTTAAGGAAGAGTTGGGTTAAGGACTTAGGCGAGTATATGTATGAATATATGTATATATGTATGTATTTATTTTTAGTGCATTTTAAGTAAATTAAAATGAACTAAAAATATATCGTTGTTTAAAATAATAAGATATTAATCTTGGGAGTTATATTACCTTATTCAAAAGTTAGCTTTCTCTGAAGAACACTCCTTTCTTTTTCTCTAATTCGTGGTAAGCGATGCTGGTTGTACAATTACGTAAAATACTTCAATGTTACTTAAGATGCTGTTACCACTCATTGTACAATTGTTTGTTTACCCTAATAAATAGTTAGAATATTTTCGGGGCGTAGTAATCGATCGCAACCCTAATAATGCTTTGTGATGGCTGATTGAGGTTAGTCTGAAACCTCATCAGCCGAAGATGCGAACGGGTGCCAGCCATCAGTCTTCTCGTGACCACGATGACTGTAACGTCGTCGTAACGTCGAGGTAAAATAGCAATAAATTACTACACGATTAAGCCCCGAAAATATTCTATGTGTACAAGTCGCGAAACTTTAAAATACGTTACCCTAATGTAATGAAATAAAATAAAAAGTATGTATGTGTGACCACAATGAGGCCAAATGGCTAGATTGATTTTTATAAATGAATGAGTTGTTTAGTGAAAGATAATAACGATGCGAGTGCCACTGGTTATACCTATGACGTCACGTGACACCTCAACAAAAGCAATTTTTTTCTTAATGATTCGCAATAAGTACTCACACAATATGATTATAATACGAGTATCACAACAAATACATAGTTACATATCCAACTGTAACGCTGCTGATATGTCGTGAAACAAGGTAATTATGTTGTACCTACTAAATAACCGTGTGTAACCCGTTTAATATATAACTAAAAAAATTACTAAACAAAATCATGCACTTAAAATTCATAAGTCCATTGAACTTAAAACCTTAGCAGGCAAAGACAATTTTACACTTTCGTGTAATAACTTTCTTTTAGCAGTCGGGTTTTTTGTATTGTAATTAGTTTTTTACGCGTGTGAATAATTGTCATGTGTGATATCACTAGGTTTGTTTGTGTCAAGTGCTGTATTGTTGCCACGGCAACCCTTGGGAATTTCCCATGGGTATTTACATCTATAGTAAACTCTTTGTAGCACCATGCATTCTGAATAATCCAGAATGTTGCTGGGTAGAGCCAAAAGGCTATTTCCGACCATAAAAAATTAAATATGCCACATATACTTACACATATACATACATACATACATACATACATACATACATACATACATACATACATAAATACATACATACATACATACATACATACATACATACATACATACATACATACATACATACATACATACATACATACATACATACATACATACATACATACATACATACATACATACATACATACATACATACATACATACATACATACATACATACATACATACATACATACATACATACATACATACATACATACATACATACATACATACATACATACATACATACATACATACATACACACATACATAAATACATACATACATACATACATACATACATACATACATACATACATACATACATACATACATACATACATACATACATACATACATACATACATACATACATACATACATACATACATACATACATACATACATACATACATACATACATACATACATACATACATACATATATAAATAATATTAGGAACAAAATTGTTGTAAGTCGTAGTTCTGACCAGGCCCTGGAGTCTAATACTTACATAGTAAGCTCGACAATGATTGTTATTTGGTTATTCCAGGGGTATATCCCGCGCAAATTAAATAAACCTCGGATCGCCAGAGGTGCCGAGTTAAGTAACATGGGTTATACAATGCAATTGGTTACTAAACTACCGATAGCGTGAATGAAACTACTATTATTGAACTAATATGACTATTCTTTTTGTTGCACTAACCCATGCTGAGGACAACCTGTAAAAACCTTTTGAGAGGCTAAAAATTCCGCCCATGTCGGGATTCCAACCCGCGACCTCTGGCTAACCGTACCAGCGCTCTCCCAACTGACTCAATGGGCAAGTGCCGGCATCAGTGAAATTTCGAACCTCTTCACAATATTCTCTGTATTACAATAAAATGTAATAACAATAATTTACAATATTCTCGGCGTTTTTAATTTAACTCTATTAACAACTATGCATTTTAGAGACTCACCCCCCCCTCATTTTATAAAGTAACGGTTTGATTAACATCTAGGTAATTTTATACTCTTTTTTTTTAATGCACTAACCCGTGCTAAGGACAATTTAAAGTTGGAAAGAGCGCTGGCACGGATAGCCAGAGGTCGCGGGTTCGAATCCCGGCATGGGTGGAATTTTTAGCCTCTAAATAGGTTTTTAAATTGTCCGTGTTAAAGACAATTTGGGTCAGTACATTATAAAAAAGAGTATAATCATGTGGGTACAGCGATATTATTCCGATGTAAAAACCTAACTGCAAAGTAGGTACTCGGGGCTGCAAGTAATGCAAACTACTTCAGCCAGATGTTGCTGCCTACGTATTACAGAAAATATTGTAAAGAGGTTCGAAATTTCACTGATGCCGGTAAGTCGCCCATTAGCTCAGTTGGAAAGAGCGCTGGCACGGATAGCCAGAGGTCGCGGGTTCGAATCCCGGCATGGGTGGAATTTTTAGCCTCTAAATAGGTTTTTAAATCTAGGTAATTTGTTACAACCTGTATAAAATGTGTAGTCAACGTAACTATGGCGTGCTCTACCTAGATTTGGCGAACAATCTTCAGAGTCGTCAAGCAAACGCTTATTTTCTCACACCGCAGATAAGTAAGTGACTTTCCAATGATTATCATCAAGTAAATCACTTTTCTAGAAAACGCTTACTGTCAGTCGCGGTAACTTTGACGTTAAGTAGTTCTGCTATTACGCCTTCGTGTTAAGGGGCTACCTAGAGGTATCTACTCGTCTATAGTGGCATGAATTAAAAAAATATTGAACTAAAATTTTCGTAAGTACCTACTACACATTATTGATTATTAAAAAGTTAAAATTACTTTGCTGAATTCCGCCAAAAATCCCACAAGCACCCAAATGCATTTGGGAGCCTGAGGATGTCTCGTGTTAGAGGCGAAACGCGTCGCGTGTTTTCTCACACAAGTATTGGTGTTGGTGGTGGTGTGTTCGTGTCTTGCTTCTGCTTGAAAAAGTGGGAGGGAGGGCGGTGCATTAGCTAACCGCATGGTGCTTGTGGGATTTTTGGCGGAATTCAGCAAAGTAATTTTAACTTTTTAATGCTGTTATGGATTTCTGCAAAGTAACGCCTGATTCTATACAACATTATTGATTATACTCTTTTTAATGCACTAACCCGTGCTAAGGACAATTTTAAAAACCTATTTAGAGGCTAAAAATTCCACCCATGCCGGGACTCGAACGCGCGACCTCTGGCTAACCGTGCCAAATTCCTTAGCACGGGTTAATGCATTAAAAAAAAAGAATATAAATATTGAATTATAGTTTAGTAAGTTGAACCGGTTATATTTGAGTAAAAATTATCTTATTAATAATTAATAATAGGTTTTTTACAAAAACCATGCCAATACTCACATTAACCGTGATAAAAAATTTTAGAACCTGCAGCTAAGAATTTCAGGTACGTATACAAGTATTGAACCAAGTCTAATTCAATTTAAAATTATCTTAAAATGTTTGAACTAAGACTTTTGTAATCACTACACATTATTACCCAACTTAATTCCGCGGATGACCGGAAGGCCTGCGCAGACGAGGGAGTATCCCCCGGGTACTTTTTTGTCCGTCGATATACCTAGATCTCTTTTAAATTGCATCGAATAACGCACACGAAGGACTAGAAGTACCCAGTACAAAAATCCCCCAAGTTACCGAGGACGACCTCTGTGGCGGAGCGGCAGCGCATCTGCCTACCATGCAAGAGGTTCCGGGTTCGAATCCCGGCTGGGGACAAAAAAAACCCAGGTCTTGGATGTTTACATGTTTGTGACGTCGTTGTTTCTGGTTTCCACGAGACAGGGTATCCTAGTGTGGGGCCAGAAGCAATGTATGTGCTTGTATGTAAATGTAATGTAATGTAACATCAAGAGACCGGACTGGACAAAAGTTCGGTGTTTTCTTTTAAAACGCCTTTTCTTTTTCAACTTCATGTAAATTACGACACAATGACATGTTATCTCAGTATATTTGCTTCCATAGCGTACGCTTCACTCAATTTCCGGGGAACGAATGACCGCGACAAGTACTCAGAGGACTTTTTATTTTACTTTTTACTTATGTCCCTTGGGGACAAAAGGCCCTCGTCTGCGCCTTAATGATGTGATGACAGAGACGAAGGATGATTAGCTCTGCGAATCAGCGCGAAACCTGGTCGGACTCTTCCGACAAAAAATTAAGTAAGTGAATCCGGCATTAAGTAATAATATTCTGAAAAATTTACCAAAGTATTACCTTAGAAATTTTTCGTTCCGATTTCATTCCGTTTCACTTCTCACTATATTATGTCCAACCTTTGGCAGTGTTCCCGGGCTCGGTACATCAATTCGTCGCCAATACGGCTTTACCAATAATGTCCACGATTGTACAAATGGGTTCATTCCCACAAATAAGGATGTAAAATCTGCACAAGCGTACCCTTTCATCATAATTGCTGTAATCAAGTCTTCTAGAGCGGCAGTTTGTCTAGGATTCCGCATAGACGGAATGAACATAGGAGTACAGCTTTAATAAACAACGGCCAAGTGCGAGTAGTACTCACGCACCGAGGGTTCCGTACAATTTTGTAGCTAGGTACTTACATAATATATATTATAATAAGTAATATTATATACCTGAAGTATAATATACATAAGTATATTATACTTTAGGAATTGCGTCTCGCGGTTTTTTCCGAGCTTTTCTTGAACTTCTAAGACATTTTTAACGATTTACTTACAAATGTAAAGTTTTATATTTCTCCTGTGTTTTTGGTATATGACGATATTATAACACATTTTAAACTTTCGCGACTTGAACATATTATTAGAATATTTTCGGGGCTTAATCGCGTAGTAATTTATTGCTATTTTACCTCGACGTTTCGACGACGTTACAGTCACCGTGGTCACGAGAAGACTGATGGCTGGTGCCCGCTCGCATCTTCGGCTGACAAGGTTTCAGACTACCCTCAATCAGCCATCACAAAACACTATTAGGGTTGCGACACACTACACTGACAATGTCGGACGATAAGCCCCGCGATTAAGCCCTGACTATATTCTAATAATGACCATATTACTTGCTAATTTTCATAGTTCAACTGGAAGAACCCTATGAATTTTGATTCTCTTGAGTTTCGAAATAATATACCTACTTTTTTTTTGCGGTATAAACGGCCGCAACTTTTTTTGATTTCTTCAAAATCTCAAGGGACTAACGGTTTTAATTTCAACTCGATACCGCACTACGACTAATGAAATGCTAAAATGTCACTAGAGAGACAGAGAGAGAGACAAACTGCACTAAATAAAAACAGACGGAGACAGTTTAGCCTTTCATCTTGTTAAACCACACTGTTGGGATCCAGTCATCAAGAAGTGTTCGAGTGGAGAAAAGTCGCATGGCTTATCGTCCGACATTGTCAGTGTAGTGTGTCGCAACCCTAATAGTTCTTTGTGATGGCTGATTGAGGGTAGTCTGAAACCTCATCAGCCGAACATACGAACGGGTGCCAGCCATCAGTCTTCTCGTGACCACGATGACTGTAACGTCGAGGTAAAATAGCAATAAATTACTACTCGATTAAGCCCCGAAAATATTCTAACTATATACACACTGCTTAAGCCGTAACTTTGCAGGGAAAGAGATAGCCATCTGTTGCAGTTAGTATTTGATGTCACAGACGTCCCACAAACAGTTAAGTGGTTCAACGCTGGTTTTATAGTTTATATAATATAGGTTTACTGTAATTCGTAGCCATAGAATTTGTCATAGCGGTTATTTTTTATTCTGAGAAAGTAACAATTAGGTATATACGCATGTTTTTATTGCGCAACTAATCTAATTACGTTATATTTTTTAAATCATCATCATCATCAACCAATTATGTCCCCACCGAGGGGCACGGGTCTCTTCCTGCCTGAGGTAGGTATAGGCCATACTCCACCACGGGAGCCAAGTCCAGATTGACGGAGGGTTGCAAGACTAGTAGCTGGTCCTATTGTCAGAAGTTTCCAAGCTGCCCCTGACTAGGCTTAACGACTGCCATCTATCGACGGGAGCCGGCACCAACTGCTTAACGTGCCTTGCGAAGCACGGAACCGCTCGAAAAAATGCCACTAGTGTTAGTCATGACGGTCACCCATCCAAGCACTGAACGCGCCCTATGTTGCTTAACCTTCCTGATCGTTTAAGATCACTCAGGCGGCCGGGGCTACGATTTTCTTATTTTTATAGTGTTTGATTTTGTTATGTGTATTTCTTATATATCGTACTTTTTACATTAATAATTCACCTCCTTATCCCATGGGAGATAGGCCATGATGATCAAGGTTCGCCAGTAGGTCCTTACACGCAGTAGCCACGATCTTTTTCGTCATCAACATGTACGAACGTACGTGGTTTCGGGACTCATTTAATCTTGCCCTTCGCCTTTCAATATCCGACGGTAGTCGTGTCTGCCTGGGATATGCGATCTAGGTAGATCGCATATCCCAGGCAGACAGAAGAAGAAGGAAGATCAGGTGATCTTCCACCTGCATTTTGTTTGATGTATCGTCTAAATCAATACAACATTCCTTTCTTAATCCTATTTACAACATCGTCTTTTTCAGGTTTTTGCTGTACAATGTTATATTACTAAAACAGTATGTACAGTCTGTTAGCTTTTAGATAAAAATAACAGTAATCGATTATATCTGGTAGTAGCCGATATACCTCGGCTACTATCGGATAGAATCGATATATTGCAATAAGGTAAAGTTTATTTTGCATTGTTATTACGATACAATGACATAGCTTCACATAAATTCTCAAAATAGTGAAGAAAAGTTTTATACAGAGCAGGAAGTAGTAATACACTCGTGTGCTTTCGGCAAAAATCGAAGCCTACTCTATCTCTAGAGTAGGCTGCGATTGTCGCCTATATACCGAGAGGTATATTCTAAAAGCTAACAGACTGTACCTAAAAGTATTCAACCGGATCTCATAAGAATACTTTATTATTACGACATGAAATGCAGAGGATAGTTTCGTAACATCAAATACCATAGATAAGTAATAATATCTTCACGTTTCCAAATGAATACTTCGATTCAATATTGAATCCAGTAAAGTACTTATTGTAATTTCGTCAGCCGTTGATACCAATTTTATATCCGCTCGCACCAAGTGGTAATTGGTAGAGTAGGTACAGACGCAATAAAAAGCGTATGAAGTGTATCAAAATAACCCTAAATTAACCCGGCGGCGTGCGCGCAGGCAGTGACTAAAGCTTGGCTAATAGACTCTTGTCTTTGCCTCTGTCAACCTCTCCAGGATACAGACGTAAGTTCACGATGTTACAGTAACAAATGATATGCATCTGTCTGGGACCTGGATACAACTAAAATTAGACAATTTGGTAAAGTTTTAGGGATCCTTATCCAAGTGGTGCCAAACGGGACCCTATTATTCTGCGGCCGTTGTCTGTTTGTCCATACGTCCGGACTTTAAAGGGCTCTATCTTTGAAACCGTAATAAGTAGCCAGTTGAACTACTTTCTATATTATGAAATACTAAGGGTTCTGTACCACTTTACTTGTAAACATTTATTTTGGGTCTAGATTCTATACATTGGTATTAATGAGTATAATAGAAATTACCACACGTAACTTTATATTTAATTTAGTTAAAAGAAGATTTTTTTCATTAGTCTTTATTGCACAAACATATCATATTTGTACAAAGGTGTACTTAATTCTAAGTAGCATTTTCTTCCAATCAGCCTTTGGTTTGTGGATAATGACTGTGTGGGTTGTGCAAAATACTTAAAGTAAATTTCAGGAGGGGACAAGTTTATATATTATAAGTCGTTACAAAGATTTGTTTTTCTTATTGGTTTTGCTAGCTATGAAGATACTTTATGAAGTTAGATTCTTACTTTATGAAGCAGCTTACTTAAGATAAAGGTTTCCAAGTTAAGAGAACATTAAGGATTGGTCGGAGAAAATGGGCATATCGTAACATGTTATGCTATCCGGTATGCAATTATGAAAATTCAAATCTTATCTTATCCACTTCCTACTATAACAGCCCCTTATCATGTACTTATGCCTAGAAGAGAAGTGAAATATAATCAGAAGTGTGTGAATTCACAGCGGTTGGCAAACAAAACTATAACAATAAAGATAACGACATTTTCGCGTCGGTTGGTTGTTATTTTGGTAACCCTCTTCCTTGTTGATCGAAACCCTCTTCACACGAATCCTTAGGGAAGAACTGATGTACATTTGACAACGAAACTAAAATAAACAGCTTCAGGATATTATTACTCAGCAAGCATAGAGGAAAAAAATATTGATTTTGATTTTAAAAAAACATTGACTTGTAACCGTATTAACTTACTTTTGACTTTTGACAAAAAGTGAAGAAAAATTAACAAATAAATAATGCCTTGAAACCCATCCGACAAATCAAAGATAATAAAAATCGGTGCATCCGTTTACCAACTACTATACACTCTAATCACTTTTGAAGTTGGCTGTACGCTGGGCTCACCGTATTATAACACCTACACTAATAGGGCTTCAAAGACATACATTGCCCAATGCTACGGAAATGTGTGTGCGTAACTTACTACTATCTGCGCAGTGGTAGCGCAACGGTGGAATGCTATCTTCATCCAAGAGGTCGAAGAGTCCAATCTTGGTGAATTTGGTGAATGTTAAGTCTATCAGTAATGTTAAGTATATAACTAAATTTGTAGAAGGAGTCCATCGCTGCGTGACTGGGGTGTATATAAAATCATGATGAATGAATGAAAAGGTTTTATTCAAATTAGCGCGAAAACTGCTGCTTTATGAAGACTACAAGTCAAACTTGGTGTCCATTTTAAAATCTAGATCATTTTAGAGAAAATAAATGGACAAAAAAACTCTTGCCTAGTCTTGTCTTAAAAACCTATTTAGAGGCAAAAAAATTCGAACCTCTTTACAATATTCTCGGTATTATTTACAGGTAAAGATATTCGAAACTTCACTGATACCACTCGCCCATTAGCTCAGTTGGGAGAGCCCTGGTACGGTTAGCCAGAGGTCTTGGATCCGAATGCCGGCATGGGCGGAATTTTTAGCCTCTAAATAGGTTTATAAAATTGTCCTCAGCACGGGTTAGTACAACAAAAAGAATATAGTATTGTCTTTTTCATTAAAAAATAACCAAGGGATTTTTTATTTTGTAAGTTGTATTGTGTATTTGTACTAGCAATACCAAGTTGAAGGAAAACAACGTGAAATTAGAGTGTCTGAGGTATTTGACTGCCTCTTTGGTCCAGCGATTAACACGCTTGACTACCAAAATAGAGGTCGTGGGTTCGTTTACTATTGTAGACCGTACTAGATTTTTGAACAAATGGCCTAACTGTTGAAGTATTTCCATGTTTATGATGTCTTTGTTTGGCACAAGGTTTGTCCTCGTTTGGGACTAAGACAAGTGATAGTGTCGTGTGGGAGTTATTTATTATAGTTACATATACAGGGCGTCCCAAGGTTATGTAAGTTACTACATATAGTCCAGTCCATCACATATAGTCCAGTCCGTTATGTAAGTTACATATAGTCCAGTCCAATCCAGTCCGTGACGCTTCCAGTAGGTATGCCTTTGGGTGCAAGCTCAAGGTATATTTGCTTGAACAGCAGAGACTGCCCCCCCGCCCGAATTTTCGCCGCTTCTGACTTACTCTTACTTTTACTTCAACTTCTTGCTGAAGTGATTGACTATATTGTAATCGCATCAACAAAAAAAAAATACATTGTGATATTGTCGGTCAGGTGTTTGCTTTGGCGTGTATTTTTCTTTTTTCTTTCTATATTTTTGCACTCATATTTACTTATTGGATTTATTTTATTTGTATTTTACATTATCATTTAAAATTAATAACATCTATATCTATGTGTTGTATTGTATGTGTGTCATGTATGGATATATGTATCTAAGTATTTAAGACGACCCTTTTACTTTTATATTTGTGTACCTATCCTATTCATATATCCTATAAATGCACCACGACACGCACCTCGTAGGACCATTCAGTTACCTCGGGCACTGACTGAAAATCAGCGCTGAGGGCTCAGTCCCTCAGCACAACGCTGAGTCAGCTGCCTTTTGTGGCAATTTAGACGCACCACAGGCGAAAGCTATGTGTGTTTTTTGTTTCGTTTATTTGTATATTTGGTTAATTTCTGTTGTGCTCATATTGTTTAATTTTCTGTTTTTTGTTTCTGTGATGTGTCTTGTTGCTATAATAAATGTCTTTCTTTTTTTCTTTCTATATGGAAAGTCTTTTGGGGATACGTGAAAAGGTATACCTTTCACGTGTCCCCAAAAGAAGAAATCTAATGGTGTAAGGTCCGGGGATCTATTAAAATACTATGTTAGTTAAGAAGAGTTATTATTTTTTGGCCACTTTTTCGATTGGCATCATAAAAATAGGGATGTTTGTTTTTAGATTTTAGTCGGATCTATTCCAAGACGAGGCAAGTAACTTTTAGAAAATCTTTGAATGCAGAATTACTAACTTTAAAAAATAACATAAAGTCTTCTTGCAGCAAAATACCCTATCTAAGATATTTAAGGTACTTTCCCTTATTGTCCCGTAACTTAGGGACGCCCTGTATATTCGGATGCGTTTGGAATTGCCAAAACTTGGTGGACAATCAATAGCACGTGTGTTATTGATGGACGTGAAATAATAATTGAGGCACGTCAATAATTACGGAGTTTAAGTAAACTTATTTTCAAAGTTTTATTGCTTTCAATGTGACATATAAAAACATAAAAATAAAAAAAAGGAAATATATTTGCTGCTTATAGAGAAAAAAGGTAAAAATGCCAGTCCTTAACTTCGGAAACGTATAATAAATTCCAGCCATATTGAGGTGTCTGAAAAAGCTTCTAGTCTGGCTAATTTTCTTCAGACAAAGTCACAAAAGCAACAAAAATATTTTTAAGAAAATCTTGACACTTAGGTACAGTACTACACATCATAAAAGTCCCTTCGGGAATCCACGATCGCGCAGACTAGGAAGAAGTGTAACGAAAGTACCCGAAGCTATAAGTACATTCAACATGATCTTTTACCGATACGGTTAAGGTGCAGAATTGATTGCCGCAGTAGCGCTACCTATTTCGCTCACGCAAATATTGCCAAACTAATAGTAACCTGCATCGATGACGTTGAATCAACCAATAGCAACAAAGGCGTGTGGCCTGCCATAAAATGAAACTATCTGATTGGTCGATCAACTTGCCGCACATCCAAAATTTGGTCATCTGCGCAGGTACATCCGCGAGACTTATTTCTTGTGTCGCACTGTACTACTTGTAGTTCAAACAAAGGTTCGCCATCCCTGGCATATGTCATGCAATGGGGCGTATACAATACACCTATAAGCTTTTTTATACATCCACGAATTGACGTCTCAACATTGCGTTATTGTTCAACACAGAAGAAGCCTCAAATTCAACTTTAGGGAGCGATTAGGCTCAGTTTCGAAGTCAAACAAGTGCAAACAGACGCTCGTGTTTACTCGTTCGCTTATTTGTACTACTAATTAGATATACCTACCTTTCATGTTGCTGGAATGCGGAACAAAGATTTATTTTCAAAATGTCTAGGTCAAAAAATCTTACGGTATAGTCAGACAAACAAAGTGATGATTTTTATATTTTAAACCGATTGAATGGAAAATTAGACGTCATATGAAATCAAACCTTTTCGCGCAGAATAAAACTCTTTTTAAAATCTTAATTTGAGAAAAAACGATCAGGTCTGTAGTTAGATTGTACATTTTGCTTTTGATTTTGTACTGGATATAAGCGATAGTTTTTTTTTGTGCAAATTAAGAAAAGTTGAAGAACTAATTCGTGGGATTCAGTAAAATGGTAAGTCCATTGTGCTAAATAAAAAAATACAGTTTTAAAAATGTAAAATTGTAAAATTAAATTTTTATTTTATTTTTATCAACAGCGATAATTATTATTTGTAGTCAATAAAAATATTTACATATTTACTATTTGTTGTCGTCAGGTAATAATTTGTCATAAAAATTCAAAAATTCTCTAGCAGTTTTAAGTGAAACTACTTTTGAAGGATAAACAGGTAGTGAGTTGGTGACACAGTGCAAAAGTATAATCTCGACAGAGCAAAGTGAAAGTTAAAGGTGCACTATCAAGCCATTAAATAGGCACGACACCAGTATCAAATAAGCAAAGATTTAACGATATCAGGGGAAAGTACATAAAAATATTTAAATTAAAAGGATTTAAACCACTGATTTAGTTTAAAAAAAGAGTGTTAGTTTTCAATAAAATAAACAGCTTTCAGCTATTTTACAAGGTACAGGTTTAGGTTTTTGTAATAGGGAAATCTAAGGAATCATAAGGAACCTGTGATGATCTAGGTAGGTGGCTGTTCAATTTTTCATTTGAACTGTAACATAACGCAGAGAAAAAATTGTGGACAAGTGCGAGAAGGTCTCACGTCTTGAGGGTTCCTAGCATGGAGAAAATTATTACCTACAAACTAGACTTTTCAGTTGAAAGTAATGGTTTTTTTTATATTGAATTATATATATTTTTATAGCACTTGAAATAAATGTACTTATAACACGGTCGATTTATATAGCCTAAATGAATGAATGATATCAACTCTTTGCTTCGCACGGGTGGTGCGGTGGAAATTAAAACATCCAGTACCCACAGACTTTGCAAACCCCCAAGAGAGGCTCCCAACGGGTTCCGATCTGCAATGGCCTACGTGGCAGTCACTCAACCGACTCTGAACCCAAGTAGGTCGCTGCAGACAAAACCTAAGCAGTTGGGGTTATATTGTACCAACGGAGGAGCTATGTGGTTGTGGAGCCTCATTGCAATCCATGGTGCACCTGCTCCAATGTCCATTGTGCCCTCACGCCTGCACTCTGGAGGACCTAACAGAGGCCAACGCTGCTGCAATTGCAGTAGCCAACAATTGGGCAGGAAAAATATAAACTGGTCAAATCGCTGACACGAAAAGAAGAAGAAGAACTTTTTTGTATGTCCCACTGCTGGGGCACGGGCCTCTTCCTGCATCGCCGGAAGGTTAGGCCATACTCCACCACGGGAACAAAGTCCGGGTTGGTGGAGGATTCTAAGACAGTGGGCCTTACTGTCAGAAGTTATCAAACCTCCAATAAGGTATTTGAAGTAGTTTAACGACTGCCATTACATGACAGACGGCACCATTAGCAGCCTAAAACTTTAAAAATACAATATCCCAGGTACATACTGCAGCGTCCAAGTCTCATCAAGTATAAGAGACGGCGCAATTGAATGCTCAATAAATCTTCCCATTACGTAAATGCAAAGCCCGATGTTTTATATCCCAAACTGAAACCTAATTTATTTAAGTCTCTATAGGATAAACAGCGACATACCTTTTCTAAATTTGTCTAAGTTCTTACTTATCTGACTTCTTCTTCTTCTTCAGACTATATTAGTCCACTGCTGGACATAGCCCTCCCCTAATGAGCGCAAGGTTTTGCCACCATTGGGAGGTAATGCCCATAATCCCCACGCTGTGCATGCGGGTTGGGGATCGCAGTTTGGTGGAATTGTACTGCAGTGGGCGCTGCTGCCCACCCCCCGGTTTGTGTCCCTTAGTCGCCTTTTACGACCTTTACGAGCTGAACTTGATCATGGACAGGGCACTAAGTTTGTCCTAAATAAATCAGTGCTTCAGAGGCCGTGGAATATAAATATGTAGTTAAAAAAATGTGTAACCATTTACTAACCTTATTAACCTTTTACGTACCGTACTTACTAAACTTTTGGACCCGAGATTATCAAATCAAAACTAAGCATATTTTTCAAAATTACTCTAAAACGTGACTTATTGAACAGTACAAATTAAACTACATGTGAATTTCTAAGTCTGGATTATTTGGAGAGAAAATGGACACAAAAAAACTCTAAGCTATCCCCCGGTTTCTCGTACACTAACAAGCTGTTATTGTACTGTTAACAGCTGTCAGTTGGCCAAAGCGCATACAAAAAAAAAAACAACTGACAACTGTTAACAGTAGATTAACAGCTTGTTAGTGTACGAGAAACCGGGGGTTAGTCTTTTCGGAGTCTTTTGATTCTTAATTAAGAGTTTACATGTTATTGTAAAAGCTAGTACATATTTATATTAAGAAGGTATTAAAAACGTACTATTTTGGATTCCAATGCATTGACTTATAGTGCATTTGTTTGGGTACTTAGAAATGTAAACAATCTTGATGCTTCTTTTTATCGAAGTACACACTTTTTAAATCAAAATCTTAACACTTTACAAATTCAATCTGAAATTGAATGAAATTGAAGTACCTACAGTGCAAAGATATTAATTTAAAAGGTGTGTATTTCAATAGAAAGAAGTTTCAAGATTGTTTAGATTTTTTAAGTACCTAAAAAATAGATTTAAGCAAGCTTTATTATTTTTTGTTTAATTTTAATTCCACCGACTTACCTATAAACTTATATTCCCTTTAAGAGACCTTGAGTCTTAGTCTGTACTTGACCTAGATTTCAACTTGATAACTTCGTCAATCCTGAGAAAATGGGTTGATTTTAACCATCCATCAATATTTTTCTTCCTTTTGAGGCGTGGAACCCTAGAACAGACTGTGAAAAAGTTAAACATAGCAAAGGTACAAGAGATTAGCGGTACACAGACCTTAGGATCAATATTTGCCTCCTTCAAGTTTCAACTTTCTTCGTGATAGTGGACCTCACCGCCCTTTACCCACTTTCGTTCGATACTGGCATTTATACTGAACGTGGTAAGAGTGTTGTGCAGCCGACAGCACATCAACCTTTATATTTTTGTTGCAACATCGCCCTTAACGTAAGTGAGTTGAAGTTCGGCTGTAAAGGTTCCATTCCAACAGACAATAAAAACGGTTCACCAAGAAATATGTAATAAGTTGAGGTGGTGCCCGCACTAAAAAGTGATTACTGATTATTGTAGGATCAGTTTGTTAAAAAAGGTTTCGTTTTTCCGTAACATTTAATATTTTGAGTACCTATATAGGTACCTAGGTATTGAGCGCTATTTGAGAAATGAGTTTGAAATAATATATCTAAATTAAAATGGATAGATACATAGATAGAGAACACTTTATTCCACAACTAGAAAAAAGAATACAACCATGATTTCTTAAATCTAAGTAATGTTATACAATGGACTGTTATAGCAGGATTTAATCACCGGTGGTTGAAACTTTGATTTTTGATTTTTGACGAATGTAGCGGCCCATACGATCAAACCTTGGTTGTTCGCCGGCACTAACGATTCTTTATCGACCTGACTATGCGTGATCCCCCTACGGGTTATGGGCCAGCCAGCTTGTGATAACTATGTACATACATCCGTGAACTGGCACACGCAGCGTAGGACGCCCACTGGCTCGACTGGCTGACGATCTGAGGCAGTTTGCTGGTAGAGCACAAATAGCTCGACTTTAGTGAAATTGGGGAAAACCTGATAATTCAATAAATGTTGTAAAACACAAAACCCCAAGTGTGTCGGGAATCATGCACTCCTGAGGTAGTCAATACGACAGAAGGAAGTTCTCTTTTAAATAACAATTTTACAAAATAGTAAGTAGGTACGTATAGTCTGTTAGTTTTTAGAATATACCTCGGGCTCTAGAGTAGGCTTCGGTTTTCGCCGATTTTCGTACTGAGGATTGAGTTCTGATTTCAAAATGTCGTGATGTTTGTGATGTCATTGTTTCTGGTTCCCACGACACAGCGTATCCTAGTGTGGGGCCAGAAGCAATGTATGTGTCTGTATGTAAATGTTATGTTATGTGACTACAGAAAATAAAATTAAAATAATTTATAAAGGTTCCACTTCTAGGCAAGTACCTTCAATGAGCCGTTTTCAGCACAAATTCACTAAGCATTTCATAGGTGGCGCTTATAGGCGGACATATACAAGAACAGTCTGCTCTCCTATTACGTAGCACTCCACTCTATCGAGTAAAGCATTTAGACGAGTCCTAAGTGTCAAAAATATATGCATTTGACAGCCGGAGTAGCTTGAAAAAAGTAAAAATCAACGATGTATATGTTGAAAAAGAATTTAAATATGCCTATATTTGTTTTTGTATTGTTTTATTTTTCTTTTACAGTTTTAATTTTTTAAGTAAATAGATATAACACTTTTCAATGTGACTCTGTGATTTGTTATGCATAGTATTAAACTTTAGGTAAAAATAGACCAATTACTTATTCCGAATAATATTAATTTTTAATTTACGTAGGTAATGTCCCGGAAAAAATATTGTCGTAAGGAAGTCTCCGATTTTTGTCTCCGTTCCTCGAAGTTTAGGTGAATAAGCCCGCTATATTCCTATCACTGGTTATGATAGATCTCTTATAAATTGTATCGAATAACGCATACGAAGGGCTAAAAGTACTTGCCCCGTACAAAAAGTCCCTCGAGTTACCGAGGACATCAAGAGACCGGACTGGACAAAAGTTCGGTGTTTTCTTTTAAAACGCCTTTTCATTTTTAACTTCATGTAAATTACAACACAATGTAATCTCAGAATATTTGCTTCTATAGCGTACCTATGCTTCAATAAATTTCCGGGAAACAAAATGACCGTACACCGTAGGCGTTGAGTCCGCGACAACTACTCGGAGGACATTTTTTTACGATTCAGGGACTTTTGTCCCCGAAGCACCCTCATCTGCGCACACTGCGCAGGCCTTTATACATCGAATTGTCATAGTAAACCATGAATTTTAGTACTATGAAACAAGTTCCAGCTTTAGTGGCTTAGAGCACAGTTGAGTTGCTAAACCGGGCTTATCATCCTAGCCTCTCTTCATTAATCGTAATCCTAAAGTCCACGGTTTTATCTAAGTCCAGTTACGGCGGCCCTTCTCATAAATTAATGATGATTACAAGAGTGTGGTTAGCCAACTTTCCGGCGTTGGTCCACGGGATGAGTAAAGGAGGTAATGTCTTCCGATGCTTTATTATGTCACTTGAGAATTTCTTCTGACACTCTACCCTAGTGAGTTTAAGTAAATATGTTTATTACATACCGAGATATGTTAAGTCATTGGTGCCGGCTGACATGTTATGACAGTTGTTAAGCCATGTCAGTGGCCTTATGGGTGGCTTGATAACTTCTGACATTACCGATAACTTTCGACTGCCAGTGCATTACAATCCTCCACCAACCAGGACTCGTACCCCATAGTGGAGTATGGCCTAACTTTCCTGCGATGCAGGGAGAGATTCGTGCCCCAACAGTGGGGACATACAAAGGGTTGATATTATCATCATCCAAAGATTATCAGATTTTCGCGATGCTTGAGGGAAGGTAAAATAATACAATTTAGAGCCTACTATATTTATTTCTACTTCTGCTGCCTGTAGATGAACTGTACGCACAGATCGATAGGGCTCTTCGGGTCCAGTACAACAATGCACTCAGGGAGTTGTTACGGCTGCCCTCCTACTGCAGCGCATCGGGTATGTTCGCCAACGCACGCATAGATGACTTTTACCCGCTAATGCGCAAGCGCAGTGCGTCGCGCGGACATCTGCGGCTTTGTTGACTCCGGACGTATTGACTTGTCTTTCCTGTGGGCTAGGCTGACTAAGTTGTCAGGATGGTGCAGGTGCTGGGCAAGCCTACTCCATCTAAAACAATGTCCCAGGCATCTAGTGTGAGTGAAAGTGCCACTGGACGGTGTATAGATCACTCATTACGTAGATGCAGAGACCAAAGTTTGTTTATAATTCGTGCACCAAATCCTGACGGTTACTTACTGACGTTACAAATCCTGAAGAATTATTAAGGCAATATAAAAATTTGCACTGGCTACTAGTTTTTCTAATTTCCTTCAGCAAAATATTATCGTAAGTTTCTTTGGAAGAAATTGCTTTTAGCAATAAAGCCGCCAATTGTACTATGTACCTTTGTAATTATTTTTTATTGCTTGTTTTTGCCAGAGTACAATACAGAATGGTGTCCTGCCTTTTCGCAGAAAAGTGTTACGCTGATCATCACTTGCCAACCAACGTTTCACCAATTTTTTACGTTGACAACAAACGATTTACAAATTTTTGTATCGCAATGTTTCATTTGGTAGGATTATTGTTAAGCTGATTATTATAATGACACAAAACGTTTTGGGAATTTATTATTTGTCAAGTCTTTTACTAGGCAAACAACTATTAGATGAATAAAGTTTCGTCAGTGTAAGTTCCCTTTTCATACATTGATTTTATGATAAAAAAAAATTATTTGCTTTTTCAATTTGAGAAAAATATTACTGGGAATGGAAATATTACTGGCTAGAGGGGTGGCCGACGAGACTCAATCTGCGACAAAAAGTGCGACGAAGCGCGTAGCGTAGCGGAGCGCGAAGGAGCGTGTTAGGTTGAACATGTAAGATCGAAGGTTCTCTGCCTTTTTGCAGAAAAAACTTTGGCCGACCGAATGAATATTACGCGTAAAATATACGCTACTTAAATATACGCTACGCTAGTTGGCATTTTGAAAGATTTCATTATAAAAAGCAAACCAAACAAACAGTTGGCAACTACGAGGTTGGGAAATCAAAAAAAAAATAAGAATAGTTGGCAAATGATTATTCCGCAAAATAATTTTATTTGAAACGTTAGTTGCCAAATGATAATCGGCCGAAAATGTTTCTGCAAAAAGGCAGAGAACCATACTGAATATTATTATCTTATCTTTATTAATCTTTATTTGTATTACACCTACGAAGTGACATTGTCATACCTTGGAAGAAGATACCGTCTTCGTCGCCACCGCGACTTGGTCTTCCAAGTGGCCCACACACGAAGTTTAAAAAAGCATAACTTCAATAAAAAAAAGTTGTTTCTACCGAGGCCCGGCAAACAATCTCCGCGATAAAAAGCAATGACAAAGTGTTCCTAGATGCTTTTGTCTCCATTCCAATCGTTTTTTCTACATGTTATACCCCCGGTTTCTCGTACACTAACAGTCTATTAATGCTGTAGCTGTTTGCACCTGTCAGTTTTTTTGTCTTTCGGTGCATACAGTCGACAGCAGAGTCGAGTTTCATCGAAGTTTATGACAATTTGAGGTAGGTACATTGCGTCTACTGGTTTATCTGGGGTAAATCGATTTTCTAATGTACCTAATTGATTAGAATGCACCTATGTAAAGGTTGATACGCCGTCAACTGCACCTAACAACTGGATGATTAATTTGACTGGCTTCCAACTAGGTATCAAGTCAAATTAAACGTCCATTGTTTTGCTTTAGGAGTTCCTTTCCAAAATTCTCAGAGGTTATGACGATCGACGGTTCTAAGAGGGAGGTTATAAGGGTTATCATAACCTCTTTCTTAGAACCTAGGCCTTAGTTTCATTTCATACAACAAAAGTGAAAGTATTTTTTCTTGGCAAACCATGACTTTTAGAGAAAAACGGTCAGTTACAATAATATTCATTAGATTAACAAGATCTTTCGAAAAGCGTCAATAAATGGAATTTGTGAAAAAAAATCCAATAGGTAGTTATCCCTTTTAATATCAAAAAAGAGAGTAAAAAGGTTCGAAATTTCACTGATGCCGGTGAGTCGCCCATTGGCTCAATTGGTAGAGCGCTGGCACGGATAGCCAGAGGTTGCGGGTTCGAATCCCGGCATGGGTGAAATTTTTAGCCTCTTAATAGGTTTTTAAATTTGTCCTTAGCACGGGTTAGTGCATTAAAAATAAAAATAGTATAAGTAATCATGTGGGTACAGTGATATCATTCCGATGAAAAACCTAACTGCAAAGTAGGTAGTCGGGGCTGTAAGTGATGCAATTTGCTTAAGCCAGATGTCGCTGCCTGTACGTAATACAGAAAATAGTGTAAAGACGTTCGAAATTTCACTGATGCCGGTGAGTCGCCCATTTGGCTCAATTGGTAGAGCGCTGGCACGGATAGCCAGAGGTTGCGGGTTCGAATCCCGGCATGGGTGAAATTTTTAGCCTCTAAATAGGTTTTTAAATTTGTCCTTAGCACGGGTTAGTGCATTAAAAATAAAAATAGTATAATTAGATATCAGTTTCGACCCACTGTGTGTCAGTTACGAGCGACTTCAGAAGGTACAGAATGTAGTTCCTATACCTATAACCGTATAGGAACTACATTTTGTGGGTTCCATAAATGTAGATGATGTTTACGACGAGTGCGTAATGTAATGCACCATTAGCTTATTATTTCGTGAGAATATTTAAGGTTCTGTAAAGTATTAAATAAATTATTCATGTTTTTTCTTGTAAGTATCTCTTTCAATCTTATCTAATTCACATTCTTTCTAAAAGCACATAGGGTGCGCCAAGCGACACACATAGGTACAGTATGGACGATGCGTTCGCTCGTTTTTGCACAACAAACTAAACGAACGGAGTGAGTCGAAAGTCGATTGCCGTGCAGCTCGCTACTACGTAGGTGGGTGGATCTACACGAATTGTCGCTAATTCGTCATTGTTCTCATTAATCTCTCACAGTTCTCAGCACAACAGAAATGTACTAAGTATACAGTTATTGTCGTTTTAGTATGTAAGTTTGTCAGTCAACTCCAACTAATATAGAAATAAAAATATCTCTTAACAACTGTTGCACTGACAACATAATAAGTGTGACACTTCCAAGGACAATGACGACGACAATTTGAGTAGATTCACCCAGGTACCTGTGCTACCTACGTACAACTTCTCTTTATTAACTGGGTACCTACCGCTACTATTCCTTCCAACTTTCTTTTACAGGTTTCTTAACAGGCAACACTGTAAAAAAACAAGTCATTGTGATTTTAAAAAACCAATTTTTTTCATAGTGATGTACCCAATTAAAACGTTTACTAATCCACTGCTCGGTATAGCCATCCCCTAAAGAGCGCCACGTTGTGCTATCATAGGGGGTAATGCCCATATTCCCCACGGAGGGCATGCGGGTTGGGGATCGCAGTTCGGTGGAATTGTACTGCAGGGGGCGCTGCTGCCCACCCCCCGGATTGTGTCCCTTAGTCGCCTTTTACGACACTCGCGGGAAGAATTGGGTTGGTGCTATTCTCTAGGCCGACACCACACAGCAGTATTTTCGAACAACTTTTCAAATCGATTTTAAGACTATTTTACTGTCACGAAAAGTCTTGAGTAAATAAATATGTTACAACAAAGATTACCAAAATCTAATCCGAAATAAAATAGATTTTATAAACTTCATGTCTTACTTTAAAAACAAAGATTTTAACTAAACAAATCAGCGTGAATTTGTCCCGTCTTCCGCCCGCACTCTATTTATTAAATTTTTCTTTAAACCAGTGGTTATAAATTTTTATGAAAAACCGGTTTTTGAAGAATAGCTACATCACTAGTCTGTCAGTGTGGGGCGTCAGTGCTGCAAACTCTACTGATTTATCAGGAGATCTCCTGATTTTAGGCACTGTCTCCTGATCTACCGTTTTATTTGTAGAATTGAGTAAAATCTCCTGACTTTTGACAAGTAGCCACTACATTTCTGCATATTCCACCTTTGTTAACTAACTAGCTAACATCAGTGGCACTCGCGCGCCGGCGGTGAAAGGACGTTGGTACCGGTCCGTTTTGTTATCGCGCGGTTAGCTATTGTTTTGATTGCGATGCGATTTATACCTACCGGCTATGGATAGCGGTATCGTTCAATCGTCGGACTATGATCGAGATAGTGAAGTAAAAAATTCATCAGAGTTAACAAGTGAGACTAACGTGTGGAAGACAAATATATCCGATGGGAGTAGAATGCAGACAAACGTAGAAACGGGTAATAGTGAGGGAAGAAAGCGGAGTCGACCAGTGGATGAAGAAGAAATATGGACAGAGGTAGGGAGGAGAGGAAAGGTTTTAGCGCGAAGTATTACACACAACGAGTTAATGAGAGTACCTGAGGAACAAATTGAAATAAGTATAACTTCTAGAAAGGAGAAATTACCTAAGCAGATCGGACTTGCACGCATTTTGAAGAGTGAAAATATTCAAGATGTTGTACAGATAAAATACGTAAATCCCTACAAAGTATTGCTGAAATTTAACCGAGAACAAAGCGCAGAAAAACTTATTACCTGCAACTACTTTATTGAGAGGGATTATAAGTGTCAAAAGACGTTCGAAGTTGGAGTGTCCTACGGAGTTGCAAGAGACATTGATTTGGAACTAACTGAAGAAGATCTCCAGCAAGAATTGAGCAGTGAGATCCCTATCATAGGCATCAAACGACTCCAGCGTCGCAAACACGATGGCAATGGGCATGAAGATAGTGAGTGTGTCAGATTGTGTTTTAAGGGACCCATTCTACCATCGCACGTTTATACTTATGGAACGCGAGTAAAGGTTGAGCCATACATATTTCCCGTCACACAGTGCTCCAACTGCTGGCGATTTGGACATAACCACAAAGCTTGCCCGCAAAATAAGATATCTTGCCCAAAATGTGGTGGAGCCCATCCTAATTGTGAAGCGACGACTTTTAAATGTGTTAACTGTTCCGGTCGGCATATGGCTCTGGCAAAAAACTGCCCTGTATATCTAAAAGAGAAAAGAATTCGGCAGTTGATGGCAGAACATAATTGCACTTTTAAAAAAGCACTGACCTTGTACATTTCGCCATTAGCTCAGTTTAAACCAGCCATTGGACATTATTCTCAGGAGATACAGTATCAATCAGAAGGCAGCGAAATTCTAATCGAAATGGACCCTACTTTAGCTACTGTGCACAATGAGCGAGAAATACGCTCAAGGTCACCAACCTTGGTAAACAAGCCAACTAAGAAAAAATTAGGAAGTAAACGAAAAAGAGAAAAGAATACACACCTTTTTGAAGAGAGTTCATCTGAAAGTGATAGAGTAAATCTTCGTGGAAAAGAAAGTGTTGAAAATACAGAAAGACTCCAAAGTGAAGAAGGCAAAAAGCGTGATTTGTCTCAACTAATTCAGAAATGTAAAGACGTGGTATTTATGAAGAAAATGTCTTTTGAAGAAAAATTGAAATCATGTGGTAGGCTGTTGTATGACTGGATAGTAAGCTACATTGCAGATTGCTTATCAGAGTGGCCGGTTTTGAAATCATTTATGCAAAATGGATAGTAATCGATCTCATCAAATCGTGAACCTAATACAATGGAATTGTCAAAGTGTTCAACCAAAGCTAACTGAATTAGAGCAATTAATGTCCCAAGAAAAGGTGCACATAGCAATTTTGAGTGAAACCTGGCTCGATCCAGAAAATGCACTAAGAATAAGTGGGTATAGTGTACTCCGTCAGGACCGTGACGACGGCTATGGTGGGGTAGCTATTATCCTCCACTCCTCTATTAAATTTCAAGTGTGTCAGGTTAGTGTGGCGAATACTGGCATTGAGCTTCTCCACGTCAAAATTCTGAACTGTTCTAACTTGGAAAATATTGTGTCCGTCTACTGTCCTTCATCCATTAGTACATCCTTCAGTGATTGGGACTCCATCTTTAACTTATGCAGCAATAAAGCCCTGATAGCGGGTGATTTTAATGGACACCACTCTAGTTGGTCGTATAAGACAGACGCGAGAGGTAACCAGCTCTTTGATGCGATCCTAGATAGAAATTTTGTTACATTGAATGATGGTGCTCCGACCAGAGTAAAGCTTGTCAGTGGAAGAGTACAAAAGTCATCACCTGATATTACATTTGCATCCAGTGATATAGCACTGAAATTTAACTGGAAGGTATCAAACGAGAACCTTGGGAGTGACCACCTTGTATTGAAGATCTCCACGTATACCAACTCATCTTCAGGTTCTATTAAGAGAAGGAACTTCAAGAAGGCTAACTGGAAGGAGTATACGAGTTCTCTTCAAGAGAAACTTTCTGAAGTGAATTTGGTTGATAATCCCCAGCAAGCCTATAACCAATTCATCGAGGCCTTAAACTCTGCTGCAGATAAGAATATCCCAAATGTTAAAGTTTGTCAAGACCCTTTACGCCTTCAGAAATTTACTCCTAAACCATACTGGAACACAGATGTATCTCGCGCAGTTGCGGAGCGAAGATTGGCCCTGGCCATTTTCAGAGGTAACCCAATACCTCAAAATTATAACTTACTGCAGGAGAAAGTTTCTACGGCTCAAAGAATAATTCGACAAGCCAAAAGAAAAGCCTGGCGTGAATTCTGCAGCAGTATCGACGGTACTACATCAGCTAGCGAAATGTGGCGACGTATGAGATGGTTAAAAGGATACCGCGTGCAAAGAAATAATATAAATGAAGATAAAGCCATGAAACTTCTGCATGAGTTATCCCCTGATTTTGTCTCACCAAGAGATCCAGTCTTCAATTCTTTCAATCAAAATATTTCGGTTCATGAATTAGATCGTGCTATTAAAGTTAAGGATACGGCCCCAGGTGATGATGGTATCTCTTTTTCGATGTTGAAACATGTCCCTGCTATTGGTAAGCAAATTTTAGTTGATATTTACAACAAGTTTCTCGCAGAGGGTTCTGTGCCTTTTCAATGGAGAACAACTAAAATAGTTCCTATACCTAAGGCGAGTCATGATAATCAAGCTTACTCGGAAGTAAGGCCCATAGCGCTAATATCTTGTCCGTGCAAAGTATTTCATACAATTTTAAAACACAGATTGGAGTGGTTTTTAGAACATAAAAAAGTTTTTTCCACCAATACTGTAGGCTTTAGAAAATCGCGTTCATGCCTAGACAGCTTAAGTCGACTTGTTTCACACATTCAATTGGGATATGGTTCTAATTTGATAACCTTAGGATGTTTCGTAGATATAAGCAGCGCTTATAATAATGTTGATATAAATGTCTTATTAAACACTTTGGATAATATTGGAGTAGGAAATAGGATATGTAACTATCTTTGGCAATATTTAAAGCGTAGAGAGCTAAACGTAAAACATTCGGATGCCATTACCTTAACAAGAACAACGGGTCGTGGTCTTGCACAAGGTGATCCTTTATCTCCAATATTATTCAACGTTGTAACTATGCATATATGTCATGAGATTGTTAATGTTTTTATATCGCAGTATGCCGATGATTTTGTACTTTACGGTTCATATAAATCAATAAGCGAAGGATGCGTAAATTTGCAAGCAGCCTTGAATGTCTTCTGTGAACTCATTGAAATGCTTGGCCTGGAAATATCTGAGAGGAAAACTAAAGTATGTTTATTTCGGAGAGGTTTCAATAGACAGGAAGTTAATATTAGCCTCAAGGGCACACAATTACAATTGGTAGACTGTGTCAAATATTTAGGTTTATGGCTCGATAGATCTTTAAAGTGGGGGAAGCATATCAATGAAATTACACAGAAGACTTTAAAATTTTTGAATATACTCAAAGTATTAGCTGGCTCTAGTTGGGGCGTACATCCTAAGCATTTGCGAAGGATATATATTTCGGTTGTACGAAGTCGACTGGACTACGGAAGTTTCCTGTATGATACTGGTGTAAAAAGTCATTTATGCAAACTCCAAAAAGTACAAAATCAGGCTATGCGTATTATAGGCGGATTTATCAAAACCACTCCAATCCACGTGATAGAGAATGAATTGTGTTTACATCCACTCCATTTGCGCAGACAATACTTGGGAGGAAGGTTCTGGTTGAGATCGCGGGCTTTAGATGAGGATCATAATAATATAGAAGTTATTGCTCAATTGAGTGATCAGTGCAAGAAACCTGGTTATTGGAGCAATAAAAAGAAACCACTTTTAACTAAGATTCATGAAATGCTAAAAGAAAATCCTATTCATACGGCAAAAATTTTAAACATGTTTTCCCTAGACACATGGGTCCAAAATATCAATGTAAATAGTACGGTCCTATGCTTCATAGAGGGAGTCACCAAATCCAAAAAAGTTTTAGGTCCTAAGTACCTTAGAGACAAATGCTGTGAGTTGTTGAATAATTCGTACTCTGACTTTTATAAAATATACACAGACGGCTCAAAGGAGAGGCTTGACATAGGTGCGGCAATATTTGACCCACAATCTCAGACGAAAATTAAATTTAAAATCGAAGCTGATGTTTCCATTATGTATGCTGAGTTATTTGCGCTGTCAGAAGCCCTGTCGTATATAATGAGTGTTGACTGCGAAAAATTTGTTATCTTGACGGATTCTAGGAGTGCACTTCAACATGTGGCTCGGTGCACCTCGAGCTTTCGAGGAGTCCCGATTGCCTACACTATCCTGGAATCCCTAAGACAGTTAGAAAGATTTAATAAAAAAGTAATTATTCAATGGATGCCATCACACGTGGGATTATATGGTAACGAAGAGGCGGATCGATTGGCGAGGGAGGCCGTGTCAGACGGTATTCCTCAGAAGTTTTTGCCATTTTATACTGATATCTTACCGACACTTAAAGAAAATATCTATAAATTTTGGTCTGAATATTATAATAGTGTGTCACAACTTAAGGGGATTTGGTATAAAACAATTCGATCCGAACCTTTTCGTTATCCGTGGTTTGAGACTGCTAACCTAGATAGATTTTCACTAGTAATTGCATTTAGAGTTCGATCCGGTCACATCCCACTTAATAAATTTGCCTTCATGATGAGAAAAGTGCCGTCTCCAAACTGCGCAGAATGTGAGGTAATTGAAGACGTACATCATATTTTAGTGGAATGTGTTCGAAACGAAACAGCAAGAAACTTAGTATGTAATAATGCGATATTTAGTACTGTAGGAGGTTGTAACGTTGTTCTTGCTTTTCCCAATTCAGAAGAGGCCAAAATTTTATACAAATTGGTAAAAATTGGTTTAAAAGCTAGGACAAATATTTAATCAACTTTAGTCGTGTATAGAGACTTATTACACAAGTATTACTGGATATAGCATTACTAGGACGACATGGTCGCTTTTCTTTTGTGTACCAAGTTCTTAATAAAGATTAAAAAAAAAAAAAAAAAACTAGCTAACATTAACACCTAGTTCTACGGAAAAAAGAAGTATTTGCAACATGTTTTTGGTGTACTTGTTAGAAGTGTGCATAGCCATTGGAGATTTTCTTTTGATACTCTGGCCAAAATAGAACCATTTTTTTTAGTTTATGGCAACTCAAATTACTAACTTCAATCTACCTCTGTCAACTGTCAAAAAGTCTTGAGGGTCAAAAGGTTTTTTTTTTGTTATTTTATGGTCTGGTAACACAATGTTTAAGTCATAATTGTTTATTGAATAAAAAAGCATTGTGTTTTTTGTGTTGTATTTTTCTGCTTCACTAACTTAATTTACTTAATCTAAAGTCGTAATTCATCAAAAAGGTATTTTTTGTTTTCTCCCGATTTTTTTTGGCGTCTCCTGATTTTTTCTTCAAAATCTCCTTTTTTTCTTGCTGGTGGGGTTTGCAGCACTGTGGGGCGTTCTGAATGTATAAATTATGATTATTTTCCACCATTGCTTATAAACTCCGTCAACGATATAATTTTTTTATAATCAATAAGATGACTATGATTGACCGCCCCCAACTTTACCCACCAACCTTGATTAGAGAAAGAAACAAAGAGCATTGTAAAATAATTGTTTACTTGCAGAGTCGGATTCTTATGGTGATTTTAGTTTTGTAACGTTTACTGTTATCCGATTGCAGAACAATAACAATGTGTCTGTGTGATTGACTTGACAATGACAGCAGCAGAGCATAGTGACAGTTCTGTGGTGACAGTTTTACAGATGAAATCATGGATTCCATCTGTCGTATTCACATATAATTAATAAGAATAAGATTTTGTATCAAAAAGTGTACCAAAATGTGCTGCGGACTGGACCATTAAACTGTAAATAAACCGTGAAGATAATAGCAAACCATACCGTAACCTACAAAAATATAACCTAACATCGTCAAGCGGAAACAAATTATGAAAATTATGTTACTAACTCGAAGAGGCAACGATGTGTGAATCACGCACGCTGCATAATGTCCTCCTAAGTGTATTGTGAACTTAAGTTCAGTTAATTTTGGAGCTGAGAACCGAAGAAATACTCCACTGTAATTTTAAAGTGTTACCTGCGAGATTTTATGTTACAATTATGGATAAACTGAAATATTATTGGTCTAAGACCAACCGCTGGCACCGCTGTGAGTATCCGCCTAACTGTACTTAGGTTGCACTTTATTTTGAGTACCTAGTATTTTACTAAAATTCTTCATACAAAATTCTGATATTTAATCAATGATAATTCTTCATACAAGAATATTTAAGAGATGGTGTAGGTTAGCCGTAGACTTTGAACAAGTAATAATTTATAACATCCAATATAATTTACAATATCCAACACTATAGATGGCAATATTGTATAAATGAGAATCAAATAGCTATTCAATATCTGTCCTTAATCAACAGTGTTATATAAGTTTTGGTTGGTGGGTAAAGTTGGGTTTTTTTTGTAACTGGGTGTTTTTACAAATGTCCAGTGTTGTCTCAATTATGTTTGATAGTTTTTTGAAAAGCTACAGTTAACTGACGAAATAGTTTGCCATACTAGCAGATGCTGTATTTTAAATATATATTACTAGCTATTCCGGTGAACTTTGCCACTGAATCTGTATGTATGATTCTTGTTACCGTTGCAACACAATAAATATATAATCTTAGAGTTTGGCTTGAAAGCAGGTTAATGTAACTTATTAAAATATGTGGTAGAATTTATTCAAATCCATATCAATAAGAATTAATAATAATAATATTATCGCACAGGGATATGAAGTACCCAATGTCTTAATTCAAGATCTATGTCTATCTGTATGCCAAGTTTCATGTAACTCCATTATTGTGCGTAAGTTACCTACAATTTTCATTGAATAAGAAACATATTAACAAATTTGCACATTTTTAATACTAGTACTTAGAAGGTTTCTGGTCTGACATGTGTTGCGATTGAAAGGGAGACTTACGGCCTTAATTGTAAAAACGCAACTTTGCCAGAGCTTCCCAGAGGCAGGCTTTTTTAATCTAAAGTTAGGTCTTTGTAAAATCTCCACTACAGACTATTTTAATTAGTGTTAGAAGTGTCTTAAGGAATTCTGGCTATAAAAATAAGACGGTTAATGTACAATCACTCATTAACAATTTTTAATTTGTTAGTGTCGAAAAACATTAGGAATGCTTTTATGTTTGGAACACTTTTATTGACCATGTTTTAAACATCAAACTTCCCCTGATCTCGGAACCTTTAATCTTATCTCTGGCCTTCTTGATCTCACTCTCTACAATAGGTAGACTAAGGGCCGGCTGCTGCATTGAGAATTTCACTAAGTAAATACTTAAGTAACATTATGTCATGCACTTTACTGAGGAATTCAAAGAGAGCTCTACCAGTGACCTGTTTACTTAGCGAAATTCATAAGTCAGAAACTGGCCCTTACATTTCAAGAAGTTGTAACTTCTTCAAGACCAACAAAGTATGTGGAGAGATCGTACTCATCATCTCTTATCACCATTTCAGTGGTATCCCTGTTCCTAGTAGCAGAGTTTAAGCTGCTCCCAGGTGGTCGCCTCGGCTTCAGCTGTGGAGACCCAGCTCTGTCGCACCCATTTACGGGGGACACGGTCAGCTGGAAATGGCTGATGGCCATCACTGTCTTCTTGCCAATTGCCTTTGTGAGTTTCCTACAATCTTGTTTTAGGGTTTGTTACTGATAGGGAACACATACTGTCCAGAAGAAAAATATTTGATTAAAGGAGATTACCAATTAGATCAACCACTACAGAGTCATTGAGTTGGTTATAGAATTTTAAATCAAAATTTTGTTTAGTTCTGTGCGGATGGATTCAACAATTACAATATAGCCCAACGGTCTTATATTATCCTCGTAAGGCCCAGACGTTTAAAATCATTGTTCTGCTAACCACCCAAAGTACTATATTTAGGTCTAAAACATTGTAGTACTACAGACCCATTAATATTTTATTGATATCTTTTTAGTAACCAAATATTGAAAAATGTGCTTTTAGGGGGTTTTATACATAAGGGTCAGGGTTCAGTTTGTGCAAAAAAAATTTGAATTAAATTAGTTCTAAAAATAGTACTTTGGGACTCAAATCCAACTTTAGGTATCCTTATTTGGTACTATAATAAGTACTTCTGGCCTGAATTATAAGATAAATAAAATAATAAATGAATGAATCAACCTTTATTTATTAATAAAAATTACAAAATTAAATCAAAAATCTTCCTTCAAAAACCAACAAAAAACCTCCTAAGCAACAATATTATGTTGACGCTACAAATCACTTTATTTTGAGATCAATATTTCACCCTTGGCTTGGCCCCCAAAAATAAATTAACTTATAAAAAAGTATTATGTTTTTGCTTAATAATATTATTATTTTTAGTAACAGTCTTTTACTAAGGACATAAATATAGGAATGCACTTTCACAATCTAAAAAATACAAAAAATAAAAATATTCAGTATCCTTTACTGTCCATGAAAAATACTAAAGCAGTTTCTGTACTTTGTAAGGCATAAGTACGTGCGTGATACGTGGAGTGTTTCGATTAATTCCTCTGCCTCTTGCCCTAGCTCCCAATCTGTTTCTACTTCTCCCACGATTATTTGGTACAGCAATTGCATTGCTTTCAACCTCATCTTCATCTGATGAGGAGCTGGTGCTTCTATTCTCATGTCTTTGCTGGGGTTGCTCTAGTGTAAAGTCGGGATCGTTATCGTCATTATCTAATTCCGACTCATAGTCTGAGTTCCGCAGAAGACAATTAACTTCTTCGTCAATTTCTTCTTGTGTAAGGCCTGTAACAAAAAAGTAAGTAAGTAAATGTTTGCAATATAAGTAGCTAGTCTCACGTCAGATGTTATTAAGCCGCCCACAATAGGCTGTCGCCGTCGATAGGCTTGACGACTGCCCTCGCGACAACAACCGGCACCAACTGCTTAACGTGGCTTGCGAAGCACGAAAGCGCTTAGAAAAATGCCACTTTTCCGAGCAACAAAAAGGTAAATTCTTAAAATACAAAACTCCACCAAATACTAAATTGAGACCCAAAGATCTAAATTAAGTATTAATTGTATGAACAAGTTTATGAAATAAAAGCCTAAGACCTAAAAATAGGATCAATTTTTGGAGGTTATATTTACGACTCAAAACTCTTCGGTAATTTGCGAAATAACTTTGTAAAATATTAAAATAGTTACCAAATTATCAAATCAAAACGGTTTTTATACTTTCATGCTGCTGATTACTAAGATATATTGAGATATACTTACCCCTTCGTGGCATGATTTCTTCAGGTTATGATTCATCCAGCCAAATGACGTTTTGTTTCTTTTCTTTTTTTTTTTCGGTGCCTGTCACAGATTATCACACAAATTTATAATCATATGGTAAACGTTCAATATTGATAGAGAGGTTGACGTAACTGTCAGACACCAAAACTTATTTAGTCCTAAAATTAGGCCCTGGGCCGTAATGATAATAGTTACTTTTATTGATCTGGGTCCGAATGACTACCATTATTTTATCCTAAAAATAGGATCCTGGGCCTTAGACGCCATTCCCAAAAATACTCCTCAGAGTCAGTTTAAATAGTCTGAAGGAAATACGTAAAGGAAAAGACCAGAGACTATTTAAACTGCTTCTGAGGAGTGTTTTAGACCAATCTTGGTTATATAAATTAGACCGTAATTAAGTCTTCAGCCAAATCTTGAATAAATAGATACATACTGTATCCTGAAGGCATAAGCAGAGACCAGGGTTTACCACTTGCCACAATCCTAACATATCCTCTGTTGCATCATCAACATTAATTAGTCACTGTATCCATGCAGACCGATAAAAATAACATATTATGTTTTTCCCTTTAGTCTTGCTTACTACACATTAGTGATGTTTGTGTAAACTATGAAAACTATGTTTGAGACTTATATTGTAACGGTGCAGACCTCTTTACACCATTTTTTTATATTTCTATAATACTGTATAATTTTCAAAATTTAAAATAACATCACCCATTTTTGAGAGTTCCCTCATTTTAGCATTACTACTTAGACCTGACAATTTTTACCTGCTTATTCTGTTTTATCTAGTTTTCTGTTTATATAAAACTAGCTGTCCCAGCGAACTTAGTACCGCCTAACAGTCAATTCTTTATTTTATTTTTCTCTCCGTAAGAACCATCCTCGTACTTCAAGGAATATTCTAAAAAAAGAATTAGCGAAATCGGTTCAACTACCCTCGAGATTTGCGCTTACCAACACATTCGCTTACCAACACATTCGCAACACAGCGATTCATTTTTATATTATAGATAAACAAACGCAGTTAAATAAGGCACACATTGAAGTCATTCCAGTTTTATTATTATTTATATACAGCTTTACAACATCACAATATGATCACATACGCATAGAAAATGAGATGAAACCTTTGTTTTGGAACAGTTTTATAATTTTGGTGCAAAAAAGAATCTTTAATTTTCTGTCTCTGAGAGGGGGCCTGCTCATGTAATGTGTGTAATTATGGAAAATCAGTACTGCGTTGGTATACTTGCTCTGTATAGTATACCTACTAAACAAGCATTGCATTATGTAAACTCACTCTTGTATTCTGGGGGTAGGCAGAGATGAGGGTCTGCCAGCTGACACAATCCTAACGAACCTCTTCTGCTTTATCAAAATTTATTAGTCATTGCATGCATACACTTGGTTTCGGGTACCTACTTTTCATCTTACCCTTTACTATACATCCTCTATTTTAAATTTATAGAAATAAGACAATGATACCCGGAACCGACGGGCGTGCATGCAACGAGTGATGAACGTTGATGAAGCGAAGGTGATCTGTCAGGATCAGTATTCCCTGATCTCTGCCTATAATGCTATGTTATTGAAATGAAATTAAAAGGTTTTTATTCAAACTCGCGCAGAAACTGCAGCTTAATGAACGTTACCATGCAAACTAGGTGTCCATTTCAAAATCTAGATCATTTTGAAGAAAAAATGGACAAACTCGAAACTTAGTCTTTTCAAAGTCCTTAATTAAAATTAGAACTCATGCATTGTACTGGCTTTAATTTCAGACATCATTGCATCTAAATAATCCTTTATAACATATTTGCTCGTAAAGTGGTTGTAATTACACCAATTTCAATATCGTAATGTATCTCATTACGTAAATGCATCTTATTACCTGCGATAATGTAATGTAAAAGGCACGTGTTTTTTTTAATAAAGTTTTAAGATTCTTCGTCTAAAAATTAACGATACTTTTAAAAATCTTAGCAAAGAGGTTTTATGTCAAGAAAGCGGTCAATATTTTATGAATAAAATTAACTTTGGGAAATAAAATATAACAAATAAACATTTAATTCTTTAATTTAATTAATTTTGAAAATAAATTACAACCATTTATCTGTAACAAAAATATTAATTTACTTTATTAGTAATACTGGCTGTTTTTGTACCTTTGCCTAAAAAAAAGTTGATGCGCGCGCATCGCTTGTTTGTGGACAAGTAAAAATAAATCCGCGCGCTTTTTCTTTTCGATGTATATTGTTTTTATTTAATTTATTTGAAAATGTCGTCAAGTACCTAGTGATGATAACAAAGTCAGAGTTTTATTAATTTCCTCGTAATATGTTATAAAACGTCGTATGACATACGTGCGCTTTGAAAATTACAGCCTCTGCTTCCTTATAGCCCTCGCCGATGGCTCGGGCTAGTAATATCGCCTCGGCTGTAATTTTCAACTTACCGCACTTATATCATTATGTACTAATAAGTAGCCCTTTGGGCACAAAGTGTACTAACACAATTTATGACTCACATTTCATGATACTTCCTCATCTTAATAATTATCATATTTTCAGCTCCTATTTGTGGAACGAAAATACCACAGCAACAACTCACAAAAGGCAAAGACACAAGCGGTAACATGGTACAAGGAATACCTGTATGGTCTGTTGATAAATCTCACTGTTGTGGAGGGTCTCAAGGTGCTAGTGGGCGCTCCTAGGCCACATTTCTTTGACACCTGCCAGCCTGTTGAAGCAGGGACTTGTCAAGGGTAATTTATTATTGTTTGATAGACTAGCAGCGTAGAGGTGATGCATTATTAATTGAATTCCGATTTTTTGTCGGAAGAGTCCTAGTTTAGCTCTGATTCGCAGAGCTTAATGTAAGTACGGTACATAGCTTAATCATATGTACGTATGCTCCTCGTCTCTGCATTCGATTGTTTTTTAATTAAGTGTCCCGTAAATTTTAAACTCTGTTCACTGAGTCAGTACCCTGTGAAGTTCCTATATGTGAAACTGGTATGCATTCTGTAAAGAGTCTCTTTTTCCAGGTCTGAGTACATAGCCAGTTACACCTGTACGAAAGCCCATTGGCTGGCGCAGTCAGACCGCAGTTTCCCTTCGGGCCATACCTCTATGGCGGTGCACGCGGCTGTCTTTATTGTAGTAAGTTCCTATATAAGTTTCTGTAGGTGAAAGGGACACCCCAGGGGGGATAATAATATATTTCGACCAAATTAGGGATTATTGAAGGGCAAGATAAAAACGGGGGTAAATAGCATGTAGCCCCGGCTGCCTGAGTGATCTTAAACGATCACGAAGGTTAAGCAACACAGGGCGCGTTCAGTGCATGGATGGGCGACCGTCTATGACTAACGCTAGTGACATTTTTTCGAGCGGTTCCGGGCTTCGTAAGGCACCTTAGGCAGTTGGTGCCGGCTGCCGTCGATAGATAGCAGTCGTTAAGCCAAGTCAGAGGCTTCTGACAGTAAGACCAGCCACTAGTCTTGCAAGTCAAGTCATTCCGGACTTGGCCCCGTGGTGGGGTATAGCGCGTGCGTGCATACAACGACTGATGAAAAGAGCTAGTATATTTATTAAGGTTCCACACATCCTCAGCATCTAAATAATCTTGTTATAGTTAGTAACCCCTTTCCACAAAAAGTCAACTCACATTTTTGAGCCACGTATCGGGCAAGCCTTACGGCCTTAATATGTAAACACGGCTCAGTCGATAAATGGGAAAATTCGCAAAAAGGCTAACAGAAAAATAGGCTACTTCGCATTATGGGCCAAATCGCTAAATGGCTTATTCTTAAAATGGCTAGTTTTCAAAATGGCAAACTTTGATCAAATCAGATAACAATTAATTTTGACTAAAATCAGCTAAATAAAATGCGAAAATGTTACCTGGTTTGATCCAAGTTTGCCATTTTGAGAATAAGCCATTTAGCGATTTGGCCCTTCTGCAAATGGGCCATTCTACGAATTAGGCATTCAGAGAATAAGCCAATCTGCGAATTAGCATTTTTTTACTGTTAGCCTTTTTGCGAATTGGAGTTTAAAACGCCTCTTGGAGTGTTTTAGTGGAATCGTGGTTTTAAAGGCGTACATTACATGTTCAGGGATCTTATTGAACAATCGTGAAAGAGAAGAGGCCTATACTGAACAGTAGGCTCTATTATGGGATTAGCAAACTAACCTGTTAGTGCCGGCTGTCACGTAATGGCAGTCATTATGCCATGTCAGAGGCTTTATGGGCTGCTTGATCACTTCTGACAATAAAGCTCGCTATTGTCTTACAACCGGGACTTAGCATCCGTGGTGCAGTATGGCCTAACCTTCCTGCGATGCAGGAAGAGACACGTGCTCCAGCAGTGGGGACAGACAAGGGTTGACATCGACTGGACTTGTAGAATCGTATACAATGCACTTTTCATTCACAGTACTACCTCAACCGCCGGGCCGCCCCACGGACGGGAAACCCAGTGACGCTCCTCCAAGTGTCCTGCATACTCAGCGCCGTATTCTGCGCCGCGTCCCGCATGTATGACCATCGGCACCACTGGTGGGACGTGGCGACCGGCGCCGCGATAGCCGTCGTCGTCTTGGCTTATACCGTGAGTGGACGCAACCTGACCGTTAACTTTTTAGGGAATTTGAAGTATCAGTGGCAGTGACATCTGAGGCGAATACGCTACGTCTTGGATGGGAAGACCTGGAAGTAGCCGCTGGGATATAGGGCCTTTCGGACTAGGGTTTGGGGTATTAAATAAATAAATATTTATGGACATTAAAATGTAAAATTATTTTGCTAAATTCCGCCAAAAATCCTACAAGCACCATGCGGCAAGCTAATGCACCGCCCTCCCTCCCATTTTCTCAAGCAGAAGCAAGACACGAACACACCACCACCGACACCAATACTTGTGTGAGAAAATACACGACGCGTTTCGCCTCTAACACGAGGCATCCTCAGGCTCACAAGTTACCGTCACCCCGAAATCACTCCGTAATTATAAGCTAGGCCGCCCCGCCCCAAGATAACGTAATCTAATCGGTGACAGTCAAACCGTAAACCGCCTAACGGTCATTATTGTTTTGCACAAAAATAGCGACTAATGGTGAAATAGAAGAGCTGCCCACCTGTTCATTTCAGCATTGTAAACAACCTATCCCTAGATAATTTGGAAATTTCCAATTTCGTAGTTTGACCCGGCCGGGGATCGAACCTTCGGTTTTACAGAAAGCGTGTCAAACCGCTGCGCTACCGAGGTCGTTATTCTAGGTTCTAGACTGTAACATAAAGGATTATCTAGATGACAATGAGGTCTGGAATTATAGCCAGTACAATGTATGAGTTCTATGTTTATAATAATTATGTAAACTATGTTAATTAAGGACTTTGAAAAGACTAAGTTTGGAGTTTTTTTGTCCATTTTTTCTCCAAAATGATCTAGATTTTGAAATGGACACCTAGTTTGAATTGTAACGTTCATTAAGACGCAGCTTCTGCGCTACTTTGAATAAAACCTTTTCATTTCATTTCATTTCATTTGTAAAGAAACGCTAAGAGGTTCAAAAAATAGTTGTCACAGTTGTTAAGATTTCTCAGTATTAGACCCAAGTTCGGTTTTTTTTTTTCATAAGCATTTTAAGTGAACGAATAACTTTCTTTTCCAGATCCTTGTGCTGTGCAATAACTTCGAATCTCCCGACATTCCGAAGACCAAAGACTTACAAGAAACTGAAGACTCAACTGAGAAGATAGAGGCTAATGGATTTAAAACCAAGGAATTATTACAGACAGACGAAGTTATACTGTGATACTTTTATTAATTTGTACAATCTACTACAGGACAGACTAGGACATGAAACCTAGACTGGGTGTTCTTTCCATGTCGTTTTCTGGTCGGTGTATCCCAGTTTTTCTTTATTTATTAAATTATGTTTATATGAATAACACATTCCACTGCTCGCAAAATAGCAACCCGCGACTTTGTCGCTTGTTTTATCGCGGCCATCCGTCAAAATGACCGAGATCTCGGTCGCGTTAAAACGTGTGAGAAACGCTAAGAGCATTAGTTGTCAACAATTTATAAGTATTATTAGTAAATGTAGAAGTCCCCTAAACTACAGTGAGATCTTCAATCATCCTTATACTGTACTAGCAATCGTATCTTTAACCGAGAGTTTCCAGAAAGTATTTTTACACTTTTTACAATTTGTTGTAAGAAAGCTTTACAATCTAGTCTGTAAGTCTAATTTATTTATTTATGGTCATGGTGATTTTGATTTTACGGTATTATTACTATTTTAAAATTAAAGAGGTTCACAGTACCTACAGGTTTTTTTTAATTACACATTTTTATTGTTAAGTAAATAAAACAACGTCGTCAACTTACATATTATATTTATTGATGTACCACCAATAGTTTAAAATAAATAACATTAAAATTACCCTTTTGGACGTAAAAAGAATGAAATGTTCTTAAGTAAATGCACGTATGACGCTGACACAAACTAAAGAAGGTAGCTAAATACTAGGACAAACAAACCAAGTTTATCAATAGGGAATGACCCCATTTCTCGTATACTGCGCATTATTGCGCATATTATGAAGCACGTGGCCCGAGTAAATCAATCACTTGGGTTAAGCAACAACATAAGCGGTCAGGCGCTGGATAGGTGACCATCTTGTGACTACCGCTAGTGGCATTTTTTCCGAGCGCATCCGTACTTCGCAAGGCACGATATTCCGTTGGCTGTCATATAATGGCAGTCGTTAAGCCATGTCAGAGGCCTTATGAACGTCTTGACAACGTCTGACAGTAAGGCCTGCCACTGTCTTACAATTCTCCACCAACCCGGACTTGGTCCCGTGGCGGAGTATAGCCTAACCTTCCTACGATACAGGAAGAGACCCCTGCCCCAGCAGTGGTGATATACAAAGGGTTGATATCACAGTAGATATTACTGTAATCTAACTGCTGTCAGTTGGCCATAATGCACACAAAAAAACGGCAGCTATTGACAGCAGACTCCGCAAACGTTTTGCCATAAGGACTTCAGGAGTCATACATAAATGTAAAGTTTCTTTGTTGGCTCCTCCTCATAAAGGACCATCCATAAATTACGTCACACTTTAAGGGGGAGGGAGGGGACAAAGTGTGACAGAGGGGTCGGAGGATCCTAAATTTTGTGACGTCACATTTACAAACTATGTGTTATAAAACACGAACTATGCGCTATTATTGAAATAGGTACTCAAAACGTTTGCAACTCTCGATATGAGACTAATTTCAGAACTGCTGTTTGAATTCAATAAATGCTAAATGTAAAATTGCAAAATATGTGACGTCACAATAGGGGGGGGGGGGGGGGTGGGCGACTCACAAATGGGACCAGCTGTGACAAGGACGGGGGAGGGGTAAAAAAATCACAAAATTCGTGTGGACTAATTTATGAATGGCCCCTAATCAATTATTGGTGAAACTAAGATGCTTTGACGTTCATTGAGTAAACATTTAGACCAGTTTTCACGGTCTCAGTACGCTCCGACCGAGTGCGCCATCCCAGTAAACTAATGCTTGTGATTGGACGGTTTTTCGTCACAACACCAAAATAGCCAATCAGAAGCATTCGTTTACTCCGATGACGCACTCGGTCCGAGTCCACTAAGACCGTGAAAACGCGGCTTTAGTTATTGTAGTGAAGAAAAATGAGTTTGTGTTTATTAATTATCCTACGACCGATTCTCAGAATATACACAAAATCACAATAATCGGTGAAGCAGTTTCCAAGGAGTACGATAGCAAACACTGACACGATATTTTTTATACTTATATTAGAACATTTATCGGGATCAATCGCCACGAGCGGCGGCAGCCCTGTGGGTAGAACGATGGACTCGGAAGCGAGAGACCCAGGTTCGATTCGAGAGTTTGAGTACTTTTGTGAAGATACAGTAGCATAGTTAATTTAAATTTTTTTTAGGGGCTTCATCGCGTATTTTAATTAACAAAATATTTTATGTGTTCAAGTCGCGAAAGTTTAAAAAATGTTGATACAGTAGCAATACCAATGGACCGTGAAGGAAAACATCGTGAGGAAACCCGAATGTCTGAGGTGTTTAAACACCTCAGCGCTGGAAATTGGTAATTAAGCCCATATCTCTGAGAGAACGGCTGTGACCTGCAGTGGGACGTTTATAAGTTACTTAAAACAAAATCAGGACATTTATCGGTATTAACTCCTTTACACACGTAGATATAATATATATATATATATATATATATATATATATATATATATATATATATATATATATATATATATATATATATGAATATGCCGTGCTATAATATATATTATAGTAAGCTACCACACACGAAGACGATGCTATAATTATATTTTTGCCTTCATTTCATTGATGGTCGGTCAAATACCGTAATATGCAATAACATATGCAATCGCAATTACTATGCGATAGTACAAATTACATCTGAAGTTGGTGACGTCACAGAAATATATATTATAGCTGCGAGTGCGGTGCGGAATATTTGTATAGAAAATATCTCTTAATATACCTTGCCATAATTCATATTAATATACATTATAAATACGTGTGTAGCAGGCTTTAATGGCTATGTATACCATCCCGTATCATTCAGGTTACATACATGCGTCGTGAAAGGTTTTATCAGCTCCAAAAGGTCGCCTCATCATCAGATTACACTCCCGGCTTTCTCTAGTTTACGCTAGCGACAAGGCAGTCCTCGGAGATGGTGCGTTCCTTGGTGAGTTTCGCGAAGTGCTCTATCAGGCCGTCAATGGACATCTCCCCATGTACCTTATTGTCGCGAGTGCGCACGTTTGCTGTACCGGAGCTCTTCTCGCGCTCGCCAACCACTGGAATAGAGAGAAAACGGTACAGAGCCTTATGTAACTTTTAACCTACATAGAGAGTCGTAAAAGCGCTCGTGGCCTAGTCGAACCGAGGGATTGGGATCAATCACTTGAGTTAAGCAAGAACAGGCGCGGGCAGGTGCAGGATGGGTGACCGTCCCGCGACTACCGCTAGTGGCATTTTTTTCGAGGGCTTCCGTGCTGCGCAAGGCACGTTAAGCCGTTGGTTCCGGCTGTTATATAATGGCAGTCGTTAAGGCATGTCAGAGGCCTTATGGGCGGTTTGATAACTTCTGACAGTAAGGCCTGCCGCTGTCTTACAATCCTCCACCAACCCAGACTTGGCCCTCGTGGTGGACTATGGCCTAATCTTCCTGCCGTGCCCTAGCAGTGGGGACATACAAGGGTTGATATCGAAGAGAGACGTTCTCTACGTCTCTCTTCGATATCAACTACGGCCCCGGGTTCGAACCCCGGCTGGGGACAAATAAAAAAAGAAACCCCAGGTCTTGGATGTTTACATGTTTGTGATGTCGCTGATTCTGGATCCCACGACACAGGGTATCCTAGTGTGGGTCCAGAAGCAATGTATGTAAATGTTATGTAAAATGTTTTGTTACACCTGCGTGCGAATCTACTGGGATTTGTCGTACTATGATGTGTCTCAGTATTAAGCCTCACTGTCAGATAAGACTGAAATGCTATATTCATATGTGCTATATTACGCCTGATATCTATCCAGCAGAACTTCGCAAACATTCCTCATTCCTGACATACTTAAAGTCACATAATCTCGTCTTCGATGTGCAAGCAGATTGTCAAATAATAAAATAAAAGTGCTTATTAGTATAATTTTGGTGTATTCGGATCTCTTTTTCGAATCTATTTTCAAATAACAACAACATTTACATACAGGCACATACATTGCTTCTGGCCCCACACTAGGACACCCTGTGTCGTGGGAATCAGAAACAACGACATCACAAACATGTAAACGTCCAAGACCTGGGGTTTTCTTTGTCCCCAGCCGGGTTTCGGACCCGGGACCTCTCGCATGGAAGGTATATTCGCTACCGCTGCGCCAGCTCGTAATTATTAATTATTGAGTTGTTAGTTCCCATATTTGGGGATCCAAAAACAAATGTTTACTGTCTGAATCGAAAACAATTTCGAGGCTAGAATCAATGACAGTATTTTTAATGTTCTAGATATTTATCTCAAAAGGGAGCCTTATTTCTAGTAAATATCAATTCTCTTCAGTTACCTTTAACGTAACGTCAGGTGACTTACTCATATATAAGTAAATTAAAATTTTAGCAACACTACACCTGTCAAATTTGCTAGGGATACCTAAGCAATTTAAAAAAAAAATGTTTAAACACACAAATCAACTAGATCGTTTGACACATTCACGTGAGTTACTTCTACAATCAAAACAAAAAAAAAAGTCTACTATTGCTAAAACTTGGCACCCCCAGCGATGTATTGTTATAATTTCCTTGCAAGTGACATTTTTGTCCCAGGTGTGATAATGTACCTTCTCAGGATAAAGATGCTTCTTACCGAGAATAAAGTTGAACTGAGCTAACTGCGCGTTCCGCACTTTCTTGTTAAGCGTGTCGCCGGCGTCCGTATCCACCTCAGCCATGAAGCCTGCCGCGAATAGCTTCTCTTTCACCTGGAGAGAAAGGAGAGCTTTCCTATTTATTTAAGAATTTTGCAGATTACATAAAAATTGCCAGATCTTTGTGCTCTTATGTTACATACTATAAGCTAAAATTAAGCCCTTTTTTAACCTATTTATTTAAGACCTCTTCTTCTTTAGTCCCTTTACTGCTCCGTGGAGTCTGGGGCTGACACAAGGGCTTTCCATTTATCTCTTTCATGGCTAGGGATGGTAGCTCCAGCCAAGTTTTTCCCTTCTCTTGCGTCACAGCGAGAACGGATCACTTCCACGTCGGAGACGGTCTTCCGGGACATTTACATTAATTCAAGGCATTTTCAAAATACGTATTAATTAAATACAAATAAACCTTCACTACAACCTGTATAGGTTTATCTGTGAGGTGAGTTACTGTTTTTCTTACAACTAGCTCAAGAAGTGTCGTATTACTCCGTGAGGATCGTGACACTGACGATATTCCACCACCGTAGGCCAAGTCTATCTATCTAGTGAAATTCTAGCGTCATAGGCAGATTCTCTCTCTCTCTCTCTCTCACTCTCTCTCTCTAGTGACATTCTTGCGCCGCAGGCATACTCTTTCTTTCTAGCCTTACTCTCTCCGATCCGACTCGCAGGCCGTCTCACTCCCTAGTGACATTCTAGCTCAGAACACAGGGTCCGTTAAATTTCTAGCAACCAGGCAGACACTTTCTCCACGCACCTGTACGGCGTACTCGTCGAAGGCCGGCCCGCAGGCTTATTACGTATTTCAAAGCAACCGCAGCGCGACAGCCACCGGAAAGCAAAGCAACAGCAGAGCGACAGCGACCGGTCCAGCGGTTGCAAAAAAAACTGTATTATCTAAGCTTATCGTCTGCTAGCTGCTTGCTGGCCGCTAATGCACTTTTACTAGCGCCACTAGCAGTCAGGTAGCCATCGATGGAACTACAAAACGTCAAACACACTTGTATCGTCTGTCATTTCGCGGCTTTTTCGTTGCAATTATTGTAAACATCTGCTAAACGTTGAAGACTAGATAGATTTATGTTCAAAAACTTTTTGCTAATTCGTGTGAAATGTACGAAGTTCGTCTTTTTTACTCAATTTCGAGGTATTGTGACTACTTTATACTCTTTGGTGACTACCGAAATTGGATAAATGTGCGTCAACTGCGATCGCTTCAACTTGTGGATACTTGTAAGTTGCAAAACTATGATTTTTATATAATTGGTCATATTTAATTTCATAACTTAAAATCCTTCCCATTTAACTTACCAATACAAATCATTTTTCCTGTTTAGTTTTGTACCATGGAACACCGCGTATCCAATAACCAGCTAGCGGAGCTTTTAGACTTCCTAGAAGCTAATCCAGCTGTGGCCAAAGGTGTTGGCCTGGGTTCCCTATCAAAAGAGAACATTGATCGAGAATGGGATAACCTAGCGCTGTACTAAATGCCCATGGTTGAGGCTCCTCCAAGTTAGAAAAGCGTTGGAAACGGGTATGTACCTATCACAAATACTAAAATAAAATAAATAAAACTAAATTTTATTAGTTTTATGTAGGTAATTAGGTTTCATCTTAACTGGAAACTTATTCTTTTGTTTTGTTTTAGTACTGGGCTGACCTTAAACATAAGGTGAAGAGTCGCGCTTCTGAAAGGAGACGTCAAGCAATGGGAACTAGTGGTGGGCCTAGTACCTTTAGATGACTTGTCTGAAACAGATAAGACGGTACTGGCTATGATTGGAGAGGCTGCTGTTTTTGGTAACATCGAACACAGAGTGCCAGTCTTTGTAAGTTCCATTATCTAAAAGGTAAATGAAAACTACCCTATGATATTAATCTTTTGTTATTAATGTCATTGTGTTTTTTTAGCCAACTATTACCAATAACATGGAAACTCCTACTGACCCAGAGACAGTGCCAACAGTGGTCAATGAGCAAGATAGCTTTTAGCAAACAGGTAATCTACATTTATGTATAAATTATGTTATTAACATTCCAATATTAATTTAAAAACCTATTTAGAGGCTAAAAATTTCGCCCATGCCGGGATTCGAACCCGCAACCTCTGGCTATCCGTGATGAAATTTTTATGGGTGAAATTTTTAGCCTCTAAATAGGTTTTTAAATTTGTTCCTTAGCACGGGTTAGTGCATTAAAATAAAAATAGTATTCCAATATTAAGCATTTAAAAATAATAAATTTTTGACGAATTATATTTCCATTAGAATAAAGGTGTTAGGTTAGCTATATTAAAAGGTCAAATATTTTTTATTTATTATGTCTACCCCTCTAGAAAATTGGCGTGACAGTTTTCTATTTAAATGTAAAATTTAAAAATTCTGTACTTTCATGTACTCATAGGTGACCGCGAAAGTCCAGTAAGCCGCCCTAGTATGATCCCAAGACGTCCAAGATCTGTTCTGCCACAAGTATGTTTTATGTTTAATTTACTACAAACTCGATTAAATCTATGTCATAATAAAGGGTGATGATAATGTGACTAAAACTACGTCACTAAATCCCTAGCGTTAAATGAATAAACGTGTCGAATTTGCCTTTTATTAATTACATAATAATTATAATATTCACAAACTTTATTTCACACTACTATTTTATTTGTAGGTGTTTCATCAGATTGGGTCATTGACTTCGAGAGGAGGGTGGCTGCAGAAGAAAAACAAGCGGAGGCTACCTTAGTTATTGCAGATGCATTAAAAACATTTGTGGAAATATCTCGGATGCATATGGAAGCTATGCATAAAATATTAAATTTACTAAAATCTAAAAATAATAATGAATAGGTTCTTGGGTATTATTCTTGGCTTTTAGTAAATCTAATATTTTGTGCATAGAGCACTCTGTGCAAAAAAAGTATATTATAATAACCTATTTAGAGGCTAAATTATAGTAATATTTTTTAAAGTTTGTTAATTAAACTTAAGACTGTTTTGAAAAGAATAAATGTGGAATTTTTCCTTAGTTTCTTCTCCACAAACTCTATTAATTGTGAATTTGATATTCATAAAGTAATATTTTGTTTGAACTTTGAATAAAACTTATGAATTTGAATCTGAAACTAGTTTCCATAGCATGTTTCATACCTACTTTTATGAAAATTTATGTTTGTGTCAGTTTATTGATTGTCATACATACCTTTGCAAATGTACTAAAATTAAACAAATAAGATCAGAATGTGTACTTTTAATTTCAATGTAATTATGATTGGCAACAAATATCTGAAATGAAAGTAATTAATATTAATTTGAACTTAACACTTTTGCGGACGTTTTTAAAATCTATTGTTCTTTTAATTGTTATGCATACGCGCGTCCGCGCTGCCGTCCTAATTTAAACAACCGTAACTACCAAAAGTATAGTTTCGAGATTTCGCGCCCTAAAGTTTTTTTTCGAAAATTTGTTATTAGTGTCGCAGTTTTAAAAAATGTCTACTTTTAATTAATTTTATCTGTAGTATTAATAATTCCCTTTAAGATTGTGTATTTTACATAGTGGTAATAATAACACTTTTCTTTAAATTTAGCAAATAAGCTTTATGGCTAGTGAAATTTAATTTGATAATGTGCTTTGCCTAAGCATGAGCGCCGTATATAACGTAGTTACGGTTTTTATGTCTAGAAATGAAGCTTTACTAGACACAAAAGCGGTAACTAACTAAACACTCAATTAAATGCTTCGTAAAAATACTTGTTAGTATATAGTAATTAATGGCTAATAAATAAAACCACAATTTAAATAATGAACATGTACTCGTACGTATTTATTAAAAAAGTAAATTTGAAATAACATAAACTTCTAACTATGCTTTCAGTAATTATAAATGGCACTTTTCAGAGTTTCACTCTTGCGAACCTACACAATGTTAAATTAAATGAGATCGTTATACCTAAGTATTTAAAAAGAAGAATAAAATTTAAAGTAACAAAAAAATCTTACCTACTTAAACTTATAGAGGAAATTACAAAAACCGCTTGAGACAGGATTTGAACTCGTCTCGAGCGTTTTAATTTCCTTAATAAATTTAATTCATCCCTAGGACGGGTTAGTGCTTTAGAAAAAACAAAAAGTTTACCTACCTTAAAAAAATTAATAACTATTTATTAAATTTATCAGTCGCACTTTTCAGTCTTTAAAATATTTACCAAAAGATCATTCTTTGAGACTTAACATGCTTTAAATAATGTAAATAGGAACTTTTAGCTCATAAATTTAAACATATTCATTGACCAACAGACAGAATTAAGATTAAAGATAACTACCGTACAATAACTTACGGTGTTTATATTTAGGATATATAATTGATGCATGATCAAGCTCATACAATAACGTTACGAATAAGAACCGTAAGGTGTTTTACGGTTGTCATATCTAGGAACGTGCAATCAAAATAGACAGTTACGGCGCTTATGATTAACACTATCTCCTTTTGTGTCGGTTTTACCAAAAATACGTCAAAGAGAACATTATAGTTCTCATCACGCTGATTCCAAATCAAGTCTTAACTCATTTTTGACAAAAATCGAGTTACGGTTGTTTAAGTTAGGACGGCAGCGCGAAAGACATAAGACATAAAATTTATTGCATGTACATGCATTCTATAGGTACCCTAATCATTTGACAAGATTTGATAGCAGAATGCCTACTATCACACTTGGTTAATTTTTCAATATTTTCATACAATCTGTAGCACTATCAACTGCCTGACTAGATCCTTTGAAAGTCTGTAATGAGACTGAAATTCCCAATCGGACAAGTTGTATGCGTTGGCTTCCTCATGTAGGTAGTCGACGTCTCAGTGAGGCTGTCCTCCTGGGTTCCTGTCTCATCTCCTCAGCCTCTAATGCGGCCATCAAGAGAAGTGCACGAGCCATAGTTTTAAAAATATATCTATTAGTTTATTTTTAAACAGTTTATCTTCTTCTTAAAGTGCCTCTCCATTACTGGAGGTTGGCAGTCAGCTCTTTACAGCGATCTCTGTTCAGTGCAATTCTGAACAGCTCCTCCGCAATTTTAACACTGGTTCACTCCTTGATGTTGCACAACCATGACATCCTGCCCGGCCTTCTCTTTCCTTCCACCTTGCCCATCAAAATAGTCTGCAGTAATTGGTATTTACTGCATCGCAGCACATGGCCTAAGTAAGCTACTTTCCGCTGCTTGATCGTGCGGACAAGATCCTCCTTCGTGTCCATCCGTCTAAGGACCTCAACGTTGGTGACTTTCGGTCCAGCTGATCCGGAACATTCGTCGGTAGCACCACATCTCGAAAGGCGCGAGTCTTTTTTGAGTTCTTTCTTTACGGTCCATGACTCGCATCCGTAAAGAACGACAGGCCATATATAACAATGCAGGATCTTATTGCGGAGTTTGATGGAGAGTTGCCGAAAGCACAGTACTTTACTCAACGTCATAAATGAACACAGAACACAATTTAAATGAAGCTCGGGGCAATTTCGATACGCACTCGTATTTCAGTATCGCTTTCCCATGACGATGTCAGCCATGAATGGCCATGATCCGAGATATTTTTAAAGTAAACAGTTTATAAAGTAAGCAAACGAATAGCAACCACATAGCAACTGCCTTGCAGACACCACTTTAGTTGTTGTTCAAAAATCGCCGTTTGACATTTCAATCTGCTGTCGATCGCTGTCAAATAGTGCTACGTAATACCAAACCGTCACAGCCAAACGACAAAAAATGCATTTTTAGTTCCCCGGTCGCTGTCGCTTTGCAGATGGCGTTGCGATCGATTTTTTTGAGCTTGTTGCTGTCGCGTTGCCAGTCGGTAATACAAAATTTGACTTTGACAGCAGATATTGCGCAATTTTTGCCTGTTGCTTGTCATTTCAAGATACGTAATAAGCCGGCCGATGGGCACGACGCAGGCCTGCCGCGGACTGAGCCAGAAGGGCTACTAGCAGCGTAGGACCGTGAGGATCGCGACACTAACGATATTCCACCGCCGTAGGCCAAATCTCTATCTATCTAGTGATATCCCAGCGCCGTAGGCAGATATTCTCCGTCTCCAGGGCCGCAGGCAGACTTTCTCCAGTGAAATTCTTGAGCCGAAGGGCTGCTCTCTCTCTAGTGACATTGTTGCGCCGTAGGCCAACTCTCATTCTCGCTAGAATTTTAATTTTTTTTCAATTCATTTTTTCGCCGAAGGCACTCTTTCTTCCCAGCCCGACTCTCCCCGACCCGCAGGCCGTTTCTCTCTCTAGTGACATTCTAGCTCAGATCACCGGGTCTTACTCTCTAGTGACATTCTGGCACTGTAGGCAGATTTTCTCTCTCTCTCTCTCTCTGTCTCTCGGGGGCCGCACGCAGACTATCTCTCTAGTGACATTCTAGCCCCGCGGGCAGACTGTTTCTTTCTATTTAGTTGCACCGCAGGCCTACGCTCTTTCTAGTGACATTCTATTGCCGCAGGCACTATTTCATTCCTTCTTTCTTCTCTCCGACCCGCAGGCCGGCTCTCTCTTTAGTGACATTCTAGCTCAGATCACCGGGTGTCACGCTTTAGTGTCATTCTAGCAACATAGGCCGAGACTTTATCTACGCACCTGTACGGCGAACTCTTCGAAGGCCGGCCCGATGGGCACGACGCAGGCCTGCCGCGGACTGAGCCAGAAGGGCTATTAGCCCGCGTAGGACTCCCTGAGGATCGCGACATTGACGATATTCCACCGCCGTCGGCCAAGTCTCTATGTACCTAGTGACATTCTGGCACTGTAGGCAGATTTTCTCTCTCTCTCTCTCTCTCTTTGGGGCCGCACGCAGACTATCTCTCTAGTGACATTTTAACTGTTTCTTTCTATTTAGTTATATCGCAGGCCTACTCTCTTTCTAGTGATATTCTTTTGCCGCAGGCACTCTTTCATTCCTTCTTTCTTTCTTCTCTTCGACCCGCAGGCCGGCTCTCTCTTTAGTGACATTCTAGCTCAGATCACCGGGTCTCACACTCTAGTGACATTCTAGCAACACAGGCCAATTTTTTTCTCCACGCACCTGTACGGCGTACTCGTCGAAGGCCGGCCCGATGGGCACGACGCAGGCCTGCCGCGGACTGAGCCAGAAGGGCCACTTGCCCGCGTAGGACTCCGTGAGGATCGCGATCATGCGCTCCACGGAGCCGAGGATCGCGCGGTGCACGATCACGGGGCGTTTCTTCTCGCCAGTTTCGCTGCGGGCGGAGAAAAATAACGCACATGAATCCTCAAACGTACAGCGGCGGCGAGCGGTACTGCAACTCATAGACTAGGGTTTCCTCACGACGTTTTCCTTTAACGTTAGCGAACGGTATTGTTCCACTACATCACATACGTAACTTTGAAAACAAAGCAATTCGAATCCTCAAGCGGCTGAACGAAATTGGCCAAGGACAGAAATAAGTAGCGAGACCAATAGTAAACAGATTTACTGACTATTTGATGCTTAAGTGACATAAATAAAATAAATAAATAGGACTTTATTCATCACTGAAGTTCAAAATACAGAAGTTTCTATATTAATAGGTACTCAATTACGCTTAAAATAGGTGCGTGATGAAAAGGACAGAGGGGCGTAATTGCTGTTTTACAGACTCTGCCTGTGTATGACAGCAGACCACATAATGCATTCACAAACCGAGAATATATGTATAGTTTTTAAAGAGTTAAGTGGTTAATCTGGCGTTATTGGTAAGTAATAATTTCTAGGTATGTGAGCACCGTCTTGTTATCTAAAATATATGAGCCATAGGTCAAGTTGAATCGCTCCGGCTGTTGAAAGTCCTGTTAAATGAGGATGTCAGAGGACAGAAAGAAGTAACGTGACTTGGACAAACCCAAGTCCAGCGGACGTATACAGACTCATTGACTGGTTGATATTTGACAGAGAACCATAGTTATGGACATAGCTCAGAGAAATAGCGAGCTGAAGTGGCAGTGGGCTGGCCATATCTCGCGAAGAACCGACAACCGTTGGAGTAAACGTGTTCTTGAGTGGAGAACGCGACTCGGCAAATGTAGTGTAAACATCGAAGATACGTAGGATGATGATCTGGGAAAACCTGCACGCAGATGATGGATGCGGCAAGCTGAAGACAAGGCGATATGTCCAGAAGTGGACTAATATAGCCTGAAGAAGAAGATAGCTCGAAGAACTGATGGCCGTTAGGGCGAAAGTTTTGACCCGGCAACCACGGAACGGACGACACAGCATGGGTAGGCATATATATATATATATATATATATATATACATGTGTGTGTGTGTGTTCAAACATTTTACTGAATAATACTTTATTTTATTTATGACACTGTACTTTTTATTTACTACCTCTAAAATAAAAAACACGTTATCTCTTGTAAAAAATCTGACAACCCTATGCATACCTGACGTAGGTCAAGTTAAATCTCTCCGGCTGTTGGAAGTCCAGTTGCACGGTGGCGCACTGGAAGGACCGCCGCAGCGCATCCTTGATCACGATGTCAATTTTGGGTCCGTAGAAGGCTCCGTCGCCCGGGTTCAGTTGCCACGGCTTGCCGAACTTGTTCAGGGAGTCTTCCAAGGCCTGGTGGGATAAAAAGTAATAAAATAGAACATGTGAAAGAGAGAAAGAACATGTGAGTTTATGTTCTGTTATGTGAAATCGGGCGTCGACCACCAGAATCTAAAGCGAAGATTCTATTTTTGAACATTTTTTCATGTGTATATACGTCCCATTGCAGAGTATAGGCCTGCTCTCAGAGAGAGAATAATAAATAATAATGCCCAAAAGACATCTGCAGTCAGCGAACATACACTTAGCGGTACCAACCATTTTATACATTTCGATAAGTTCTAGCCCGAGAAGACCGTTTCTTCCCTAGAATGATACGCGAGGCAATAGAGACCCGCCGGCATCCAAATTTCAATAGAGATCGTGGTTGGAACATACCGGCAGCGTGGGAACCAGTGCTTAAGTGCATGATACCCCCCCCTTGCTAGAAGTGTGACTGTAGAGTTAATTTTAACTTCAATTAATTCATAATCTATACTTTTAAGATCATTTAAAATAATTGGTTTATGAATTAAATTTTAACTTCAATTACTAATAATCAATATTGTTGACTTTATATAAAATAATTGGTTTGCCTCTTTTGGAACGTAACTTTATAATTAACATTTGTAATTTTTGCCGAGGGAAGTAAATTAACAGTTAATGCTTTCAAAAAGACGCCTGTCACTTCAGTCATCCGAGACCACGGCACCTGAAAAAGTACCGAAACGTCGGAAAATTAAAAAAAATGTAAAATAAACGAGTAAAATCCGTATAAAAACAGTTTTATTAGAGTGTTATAAGGTTTTTTGGTGTGTGTAGGAGCAAGCCTAAACACAAAACATGCAAATCCTTGGAACACCAACAACTTTTGGAACGCCATCCACTGAATGCCTACCGACTGGCATGCCCGCGACGCGACGTTTTATACCGGAGTGCAGAGGTGGCGCCGCGGAGCGGAATATTTTTGAACCAAACATGTGATAAAGTTATTTTTTTTTAATGCACTAACCCGTGCTAAGAACAATTTTTAAAAAACCTATTTAGAGGCTAAAAATTCCACCCATGCCGGGATTTGAACCCGCGACTTCTGGCTATCCGTGCCAGCGCTCTTTCCAACTGAGCTAATTAATGGGCGACTCACCGGCATCAGTACAATTTCTAACCTCTACAATATCCTTGCTGCCTGTACGTAATACAGAGAATATTGTGAAGAGGTTCGAAATTTCACTGATGCCAGTGAGTCGCCCATTAGCTCAGTTGGAAGAACGCTGGCACGGATAGCCAGAGGTTGCGGGTTCGAATCCCGGCATGGGTGAATTTTTTAGCCTCTAAATAGGTTTTTATATAAATGAGACCGTAATTAAGTCTTCAGCCAAATCTTGAATAAATAGATACATACGTGTACATATAGATACGTGTTTTTTTTTGCTGCTATTTGGCAAAAATTTTGTTTCTATTTATGCTAGGTACCTTTTCAGCCGCGTTCCACGTGTCCAAATCGCCCAGGTACTTCTCGGGGCGAGTTGACAGGTTCAGCTGATAGGTGAAGCCGAATGTAGTGTTGATGAAATCTAGGAAGTCGAGGCAGCCCCGCTGTAACAAAGCAACAGGTAAGTTTTTCAATTAGAAAGAAAGAAGTCATGTTGTGAACATTTCAAATTTGATAAAATAAAAATTATTGATTGCAGATGATTCATATATTTTGTGAGTGTTTATGATATTTCAGGAATTGGGTGCGCGTATGACCGCGTCACTCACCAGTTCGTTATCGATCTGCTGCGGCGTATGACCGCGTCACTCACCATTTTGTTCTCGATCTGCTGCGGCGTATGACCGCGTCACTCACTATTTTGTTCTCGATCTGCTGCGGCGTATGATCGCGTCACTCACTATTTTGCTCTCGATCTGCTGCCACGTATGACCGCGTCATTCACCATTTTGTTCTCGATCTGCTGCGGCGTATGATCGCGTCACTCACTATTTTGCTCTCGATCTGCTGCCACGTATGACCGCGTCATTCACCATTTTGTTCTCGATCTGCTGCGGCGTATGACCGCGTCACTCACCATTTTGTTCTCGATCTGCTGCGGCGTATGACCGCGTCACTCACCATTTCGCTCTAAATCTGCTGCGGCGTATGACCCCGTCACTCACCATTTAGCTGCGGCGTATGACCGCGTCACTTACCATTTCATTCTATATCTGCTGTAGCGTATGGCCGCGTCACCATTTTGCTGTCAATCTGCTGCGGCGTATGACCGCGTCACTCACTATTTCGCTCTCGATCTGCTGCGGCGTATGTCCGCGTCCCTCACCATTTCATTCTATATCTGATTTAGCGTATGGCCACGTCACCATTAAGCTGTCACTCTGCTGCGGTGTATGACCGCGTCACTCAGCAGTTCGTTCTCGACCGGCGGGGGCATATGGCCGCGTCACCATTTCGCTGTCAATCTGCTGCGGCGTATGACCGCGTCACTAACCATTTCGATCTCAATCTGCTGCGGCGTATGACCGCGTCACTCAAGCTCTCAATCTGCTGCGGCGTATGAACGCGTCACTCAAAATTTCGCTCTTCACCTGCTGCGGCGAACGACCGCGTCACTAACCATTTCGCTCTATATAATGCTGCGGCGTATGACCGCGTCACTCACCATTTCGCTCTCAATCTGCTGCGGTGTACAGAAGATATGGGCGTCGTCTTGTTGGAAGCGCCGCACTCGAGTGAGCCCTGTGAGCGCGCCGCTAAGCTCGTTCCGGTGCAATACGCCGAAGTCGGCGTAGCGTAGAGGCAGCTCGCGCCACGACCGGGTGCGGTTGTCGAACATTATGCTGCGGAAGTAAGGAAGAATAAGAAACAAAAGAACATAATAAACGTTCACCGCCCCTTTCTCGAAAAGAGCTATTATACTATTTTATATGGTAGCTTTTGCCCGCGACTCCGTCCGCCTGGAAAAGATTCAAGGAACAAAATTTTGCAACCCCGTTCACTCCCTTAAGGGTTAAATTTGGAAAAACGGCGAAACACGTATTCAATCAACTGTGCTGAAGAGTATTTGTTTCAAGAAAATAAGACAACATTCTTTATGTAGGGAAGGTATACAAATTTTGGCAACCCTTTTCGCCCCCTTAGGGGTTGAATTTTAAAAAAAATCAGGTCTTTTTCCTTGCCTACATTATACATAGACCCTCTGTGCAAAATTTCAGCTTCCTAGGTTCAACGGCTTGCGCTGTGCGTTGATGAGTGAGTCAGTCATGAGGACTTCAAATTTTATTTATATAGATAGATATTTCATTTTGTATTTAAATTTCTTAAAACATTATTTCTTTAATTTCTCGGTTTGGCACTACCCCAACCTTTTCCCGTCACCCACTGGTTGGCCAGAATAAAATACTAATTAGTATTAAGCGCGCCTATTGTTATTTATTTGGTGCATTAAGGATTTTAGTAATAATGTATTATCCTCCTAAGTCCTGGAGGTAACAGTTACTTTAAGGGTCTGTTTCACAATCTGCAGATAAAGTTCCGCATAAGCTATTCGCAACCAGGGCTGTCGTTTGTTCTAAATTTGAAGCCATTAAGTAACACACGCAATATAGGAAAATATATTTAAATTTAGAAGAAACGGCAGCCCTGGCTGCGGATAGCTTATCTGGAACTTTATTGGAACATTGTGAAACAGGGGCTAAAAAACTACGTAGATTTTGAAGAACTTTTTTTTTCTTGTTGACCAAAAAATTATGAGGAAAATATTGGACCTGGAACAGTAATTTTTCCAGGCTTTCTACTAAATGATTAGGTTTAAATTAGAAAAGTTATTCGTGATGTCCTTTTTGTAGGACGCTAGCGTCTAGGAGGTTATAATTTAGACCCATGCCCTTGCAGTGGGGACATACAAAGGTATGATATCGATTCGAATTATGTACTATTACTTACCAATGTCCCGGGCAGTTCATGGGCTTGAGTGCGAAAGTCTCCTTTTCGATCTCGAAGGAGAACATGTTCTCCGCATAGTGGTCCCAGTGTCCCGAGGTCTGCCACAGCTTTGCGTTGTAGATATTCGGCGTCACCACTTCTTGGAAGCCGCGGACCCTGAGAATGGGGTTCCAGGATTATAAAAGATACCTAGTTACAGTCGGTCAGCTTTTAGAATATACCTCGGCTACTATCGGATAGATTCGCGTAATAGAAATATCGGAACTAATATGAAATGAAATGAATTTATTTGTAACCAAAATTAAATTCGCCACGGACAGAAAAAACATACCTAATAGGTAGAGTACAAAACAATCGACAGCAGCTCGATTTCTAAGAATTAGATATGATGTAAGCTTTATTAAGTTTTATTACGTGTTATGTATGAAGCAGCCCTGTTTCCCCCAGTGAAGTGAATCACAGCGGTATTGTGAAATCCAGTGTTACAGTTTCCATAAAACCAAAGCAGAGCCCAGTGTCGTCGCCTTATTCTCATTCAACCATCGAACAGAAGGGACAACCCCTAGTTTTAATTAGTAGTAATTAATATCTAAATAACTATTGTAGTATCTGAATAAATGTTTAATTAAAATTAATAGTTTTTTAAAACGTCCTCCGCTGCCGCTCACACATAATTGGCGCAGCCGGTAGGATAGTCGAGTCAGTGCGTCAAGAAACTATCGCAGTTACTATCGCCTGATCACGTCTCTACGTGTACATCGACTATCAACAACGAACACCGTGGGCAGAGCAGTGGACTCCCGAGCATCGAGCTTAGCTGTACCAGAAGATGAGGTGGTGAGTTGCACACTGTTTAATTGGTTGCTATTCCTACCCTGTCAACATTTTCCACCCATCTTCCTCCCGTAGGGTTAATACCCATAGTGATAGGTCTGTCCGCGAGCACCTTCGCATCAAGCAAAGGGACGCTTGGCGCAACCTTAGTTTAGGAAACATAGAAGAAGAAATATATAATATGGCTAGTATAGACACTATTCATAAGGCATTAAGACATGTTCCAGATTTCGACGGTAACCCAAATGTACTTGTTAGATTTTTAAGTCTATGTGATCAACTAGTACAAGCATATGTAAACCCAGAAGCCGGAAATGAACTGACAAATTTGTATTTACTTAACGGCATTTTAAATAAAATTACTGGTGCCGCCGGACGCACCCTTTCAACCAATGGTGTGCCCACTAGCTGGCAAGGTATAAGAGAAACACTGATAAATAATTTTTCAGACCACAGAGATGAAACTGCGTTGTATACAGATTTGTCATTACTCACACAAGGCACAGACACACCTCATGTGTTTTATGAAAAATGTCAAAACCTACTGAGTACCATAATGGCATATGTACAATTGCACGAGCAAGTTATAACTACTATTGATGCCAAGAGAACGTTATACAAAAGCTTAGCCTTGCAGACATATGTAAGAGGTCTAAATGAACCTTTAGGATCTAGAATTCGCTGTATGCGGCCCCCATCGTTAGAGAAAGCCTTAGAGTACGCGCAAGAAGAGATGAATGTTTTATATTTACAGCAGAAAAACAAGCTTGCGCCCAAACCTGAAAACTCACTGAAACTTTCCCCTGTAAGCTATTGGCAACCAACTCTTCCTATGCAGTTTGGAAGCCAAAATCAAGGTCAGAAAAATCAAGGTCTCTTCCAACGACCTCAGAGCCAAAACCAAAGTATTTTCCAAAATATGCAACCCCAAGGTCAATTCAACCGACCCCAAGGTCAATTCAACCGACCCCAAGGCTCATTTAATTACCAGGGCCAATTTCCCCATCAAGGTCCAACAAGGACCCAGCAAATATTTAAAGCGCTACCGCGATCAAATATGTCGACGGGTTTTAAAATCCAACCTCGACCCTTCCAGCAAAGTCAAAGACCAACCCCTATGAGTGGTGTAAGTCACCCCGTTGCCCGCGTGCTACCACCAAGCCCAAGAGACTGGAGAGTGTACGGAAACCCACCTCCTAATAACTATTTTCGAACTAGGGAGATTAATATGAGTGAGTGTTTTCCAAGTGACTTGAATCCGGACTATTGTGACACTTACTATGATCCCAACTACGACTATTGCTACTATGATAACGTGACGGACCAAGACCAACCTTTGGCCACCATCCCGGAGACCCCTTATGTCGGACCAGACTCAATTAGGCAAACCCCAGATGCAAATGGCGTGGATTGCGAAACAATAGCCGATGACCGCAATCAGGATTTTTTCAAGGTCCCGGACAACCGCTTACAGAGATAGAGCTTAACACCATCAATGTCCAAAGGCAGTTGCCATACGTACAGATCCGTGACCCTCCTCTAAAACTTCTCATAGACACTGTCAATGCCCAGAGGCTGTCAAGCGATATTATCCCCAATGCCCATTAGAATACGACCCTTTTATTGTGTCAAGTATTCATGCGTCGAGTCAAAATGACTACTCCGTAACAATACCAACATTCCCAGAATTTAGAGACGATCAGCCGATCAAATTGTTTGTATTCAAGTGCCGTGACTATTTTGACGGTTTAATAGGCACGGACATATTAGAAAAATGGAAGGCTGATATTAGCTACGCATCTAAAGAAATTAGAACGCCGAATGCAACCAACCCCATCCACATGTTATACTCGCCCGAAAATGTTAACTTATTTGAGACGGTTATACCAGCTCATACGTCCCAACTATTGCGGTTACCCGTAGATATAACCAAGGGAGAGATATTGATAGACAAACAAGTTATCTGTAACTGCATTATCAGTGATTGCATAAGTCTCGCAAATAAAAATCGGTGCATGATGGAAGTAACAAATCCGACGGAGCGTGACGTCATTTTCGCGTTAGTACAGCCCGTCCATGCACAGGTGTTCAATATGCAACTTACGCAAAATAACTTGTCGCCTCGCGCGAAGCAGGTACTATCTAAATTAAGAACCGAACATCTCAACACAGAAGAGAAACTAAATTTAGAGTACCTTTGTCAAGAATACCCAGACATATTTTATATTGAAAATGAACCGTTGACCTTCAGTAATCAAGTAAAACATTCAGTAAAAACCACCGACGAAATTCCAGTGTATACCAAGTCATATAGGTACCCCTTTATACATCGAGACGAAGTAAAAAAACAGATAGGAATGATGTTAGATCAGGGCATTATACGACCCTCAGCCTCCGCCTGGAGTGCACCTATATGGATTGTACCCAAAAAATCTGACGCTTCTGGTAAATTAAAATGGCATCTTGTGGTTGATTTCAGGAAGTTAAACGAAAAAACCCTGAACGACCGCTATCCAATACCTAACATTTCAGACATCCTAGACAAACTTGGGAAATGTCAATATTTCACTTGTTTAGATCTAGCTAGCGGTTTTTACCAAATAGAAATGGACCCCGAGGACATTCACAAAACAGCGTTTAGTGTAGACCAAGGCCATTTTGAATTTCTTAGAATGCCTATGGGACTGAAAAATAGTCCATCCACATTTCAACGTGTAATGGACAATGTCCTTCGAGGGCTCGTTAACAACTGTTGTATGGTTTATTTGGACGATATTTTGGTATATTCAACTTCCCTTCAGGAACATATAATCAACCTGAAGAAGGTATTTCAGCGCTTAAGGGAATCAAATTTCAAAATTCAGCTCGATAAATCAGAGTTCTTAAAACATGAAACCGCCTATTTAGGTCACGTTATAACGAGAGAAGGTATAAAGCCTAATCCCGATAAGATCATTGCCATTCAAAAGTACCCCATGCCCAAAACTACAAAGGAAATCAAAGGTTTTCTAGGGTTATTAGGGTATTATCGACGATTCATCCCGGACTTCGCGAAGTTAACGAAGCCGATGACGTCAAAACTTAAGAAAGGAGCCAAGTTGACTGTCACTACAGACTACGTACAGTGTTTTGAACACTGCAAGACACTGTTGACTAACGACCCAATATAACAGTACCCCGACTTTAACAAGGAGTTCATCTTAACGACCGATGCCTCTAATCAAGCTATAGGCGCTGTGTTGTCCCAAGGTTCGGTAGGCGCTGACAAGCCAGTAGCTTACGCATCGCGTACCCTGAACGATAGTGAACAAAACTACTCTACTATCGAGAAGGAGCTCTTAGCCATCGTATGGGCCACAAAATATTTCAGGCCTTACTTATTCGGTAGGCAATTCAAAATTATCACCGACCATAAGCCTTTACAGTGGCTTATGAAAATCAAGGAGCCTAATTCCCGTTTGACTAGGTGGCGTTTAAAATTGTCAGAATTTGACTATACTATCATCTATAAAAAAGGAAAGCTAAACAAAAATGCCGACGCACTATCTCGTGTCGAAATCCATAACGACGAGACTAGCTCAATAATTGCGAACGCATCCGATGATGACCCAGACCCGCAAGAACTACTTGTAGCAGATAACTCTCAGACAGACGAGACTAGACACACTAGCAATGAACACCCCATTCTCGAAATCCCTATTTCTAGCGAACCCTTAAACAAGTTCTCGAGACAAATCATTATCAACATCGTAAATCACCCTCCTAGGAGTCGACCTACAATAACAAAACCTTTCGATAATCACCTGAAAACTTACGTAGAGATAAACAAAGATTCCTTAGCGACTGAAGTAGTAAACATTATAAAGGAGTATGTTAACCCCCGAATACGCACAGCTATATTAGTCCAGCCTATTGAAAGAATGTCCGAAATTGTGCCATTAATACAGAATACCTTTAGAAACTCCTCCATGAACCTAGTTATGGTCAAGTCCGAAATTCAAAATGTAACTGGTTACCTCAATCAACAGGAAACCATCCGTAAGTACCACGAAGGCAAAACAAATCACCGTGGTATTTCCGAAACATGTTTGGCACTGTCCCGTATGTACTTTTGGCCAAAACTTCGCGAAAGTGTTGCGAAATATATCAACGAATGCAGAGTGTGTGGCCAAGCTAAGTACGACCGGAATCCGGTACATGCAGAATTCCAGGTAGTACCGCCACCTGCAAAACCTTTCGAAATCGTTCATACTGACGTGTTCACTGTCGAACAGCATAAGTACCTCACAATCATTGATGCATTTTCGAAATATGCTCAAGCGTATTACCTACCCGACTGTACTGCACCCAATATTGTCAAGGCTTTACTAAATTATAGCACTCATCACGGATTACCCCTGACTTTGGTCACCGACAGAGGCACAGAGTTCACTAATCAAATAGTAAGTGAATTTTTACGACTTCATAAGGTCAATCACCATACCACCCTAGCTCACGCACCGAACGAAAACGGAATGATAGAACGCTTTCATAGCACACTCCTAGAACATCTACGCCTATTAAAAATTCAACATAAAAATGAACACTCTAAAGATCTCATCCCTTACGCATTGATAGCTTACAACAGTTCTATACACAGTCTAACTAGGTGTAGGCCCATTGATTTAATTAACGGACATTTTGATCCAAGAGACCCTTCAGATATGAACATAACAGAACGTCTACTCCAACAATATTCAGCGACTCATAAGGACAAGATGAGGATAGTCTATGATATTGTTCACGACGCTTCCCTAGCTCAACGCACTTCTATAATGGAAAACGCCAATCGAAGCAGGGAACCGGAACAACAATTGTCACCAGAACAAGAAGTGTACGTGCAGAATCCAACAGCTGTAAGGCATAAGCTAGCCCCTCGTTACACTCACGATACGGTAATAGCAGACTTGCCGATCCACATATACACTTCCAAGAAACGTGGAGCGGTAGCCAAATCTCGCCTTAAGAGAGTACGAAAAACTGCATTGTTACAGGTACAAGAACGTGACTTTGACTCTGACCCTCCTGACCCTACTCAGCCTGGTCAAAGCCAACGAAGAGATCCGACTTGAGAGCCTCGATAAAGGACCCGGACTTTTACCTTTTTACCTAGGACATACTAAGGTAGTTTCCCACTACCATACATTTTTACAGTATACAGATACTGATTATATGCGTAGTAATGTTGTTTTGCTGAGAGCTCAGCTTACTAATGTATCCAATTCTCTTAATAATAGTTCATTTAATGTTTTTAAATATCAAATAAAATACTTGTTTACTAAACTAGGCAAGGTTTCCGCGCAGCTTGACACATTTACCCCAACGCGAATCAAAAGAGGCTTAATAGATCCTTTGGGTTCCTTTATAAAAAGTATAACTGGAAATTTAGATCATAATGACGCAATCAATTATGATAACGCCATTAGAATCTTGGAAAGTAACGATGAATCTATAGTAAAAAAATTAAATAACCATGTTAGTCTATGTAAGCAGTGGATTACTTCTCAGAAACAAATCATATCAACATTGGTAGATAATCAACGTAAATTGGAAAATGTATTGTCACAGTTAAATAACGATCACCGCACTGAGAAAGAACAGTTGTTGCAACATGCTCATCTGTCGCAGTTGTTTGTTATTATCAGCGAAAATATAAGTGATTTATTAAACGAGTTACTGAGGATAGAAAATATATTGGCATTTAGCAAAGTAGGTAAGTTGCACCATTCTATTCTGACGACGAGCACTTTGATAGAAATAATGTCTAGTTTAAGAAAAATCTATGATTCTAACGAGATATTGGCACTAGATATAAGAGATTACTATGATTTTATAAAAATAGGTTCTTACTTAAGCGGTAGTAGCTTAGTTATTGCCCTTCAGGTACCAATAATATATAAGGCATCCTACGAACTCTACAGGTTATGTCCTTTACCTAATAAACACATGCAGGTCCTTATCCCTCCATTTCCATATATAGCAACCAATATACAGGAACATGTGTACATAGAGGCAGAATGCCCGAAGGCAGGAGCATGGTACATCTGCGAGCAAAAACTGAGTCATCAGATCCGGCACCAGCAGGATTGTGTTCAAAAACTTATTCAATCACAGGAGGTAGATGAAACGTGTAAATCCACGCCTATCTCACTGTACAAGGAAGCTGTCGTAGAGCTTGATGATTCGCACTACGCTGTCACCTTTCCAAGACCCACCAAGGTACAACTCAAATGTCAACAAGATCAACACGTCATCCTAGAAGGCAGCTACGTTGTTACCATACCACAGCACTGTTACCTGAAAACTACAGAGTTTACCCTTGTCAATATAAACAACAAACTACGTGGACAACCCCTGAAAATAATGTCGATACCGCTACCAACAGATCTACGCATACGTACCCCAGTTATAAAAATGAACTCTATCAACTTGAATAATTTAAACTCTGTTGAAAGACAAATTGCAGTAGAATACCCTGTCGAAATAACTCATGTGCAGACAAATAGTATCTATCACACAACGATACCTGTGTATATACTCGCATTGTTCAGTGCAGGTGCACTTGGTATGATGTATTATCGCCGCCGTCGACTTACAACCGCCACAAAGAAACAGGAAAGCATCGAGTTGAATTCAGCGGAACGGAGAGCCGCAACATTTGCCCTAGACGTAGGCAAATAGTTGCTCGACTTGTGGGGGAGGTGTTATGTATGAAGCAGCCCTGTTTCCCCCAGTGAAGTGAATCACAGCGGTATTGTGAAATCCAGTGTTACAGTTTCCATAAAACCAAAGCAGAGCCCAGTGTCGTCGCCTTATTCTCATTCAACCATCGAACAGAAGGGACAACCCCTAGTTTTAATTAGTAGTAATTAATATCTAAATAACTATTGTAGTATCTGAATAAATGTTTAATTAAAATTAATAGTTTTTTAAAACGTCCTCCGCTGCCGCTCACACATAATTTACGTGTGACAAACAACACAACTGTACTGTAACAAAAACATAAGGATCGATTCGACCTCCGTAAACCACAAGTACCAAGCCTATTTCTCAGGGATAACCCATTTTAACATAAGAAAGCAAAACAGTCCATCCGGGCCCACTCATTGTGATTGTTACCCTGGCTACCAAACTACAAATATGACACATAACTTTACGTAACTTTTCAAAATAGTGAAGAAAATATTTATACAGAACAGGAAGTAGTATTACCCGCGACCTCTGGCTATCCAGGCAGCGAGGATATTGTAAAGAGGTTCGAAATTTCACTGATGCCGGTGAGTCACCCATTAGCTCAGTTGGAAAGAGCGCTGGCACGGATAGCCAGAGGTTGCGGGTTCGAATCCCGGCATGGGTGGAATTTTTAGCCTCGAAATAGGTTTTTAAAATTGTCTTTAGCACGGGTTAGTGCATTATAAGTTATAACCTATGGGCTATGTCATCTTAGTTCTTGGCGGATTGTTTCATTTGTGATGTGATCCATCAAAGAGGCTCCAAGCATAGCATTTGTAATAATGTCCAGTGCTCTGATGGGCCTCTTACGCTGCGTTTGCATGTTCATGGTCTCAGAGAACCTTGACATCCCATCAACTATTGGTTTCTTACCGATATTGTTCCCTAATTAAGTTAATGAGAGTGTTGTAGATGTGAGCGCCGCGCGGCTGGAAGAAACAGGATCCAGGAGACAGCTCGTGGAAGAAGAATAGCTCTTGCTCCTGAAACAATAGGTATCAGTTTACAATATTTATATAATGGCAGGTAACTCAAAGTGCTCGTGGCCTAATCAAACCGAGTGATTGGAATCAAACACTTGAGTTAAGCAGCAGCGGGCGCAGCAAGGTGCAGGATGGGTGACCGTCCCGTGACTACCGTGGTAGCCTAACCTACCTGCGAGGCAGGCAGAGAAGTGCCCTAGCAGTGGCGACATACATGGGTTGATATCGAGGTGGAATCGGTTCTACTTCAGCTTATTTTATCTTAGTTGAAAGTTTGAAACCAAGGGCGATTATGAATCTGTACCACTCACCCGGCCGATCTTCCTGTGATCCCGCTTGGCCGCTTCAGCCTGGATTATCTCCCACTCCTTGAGCTGTTTGGGCTCGGGGAAGGATACGCCGTAGACGCGCTGCAGCGTCTCGGCGTCCGCTCTGCCCTCCCAGTACGTAGACGAGTTCTGGAAACGAATTTGTAAATTTTTCATTCAATCCATATTTACATATCTATCAATCAATGAATAAATATATGATTTTTGTAGCCTATATACGTGCCAGTGCAGGACAAAGGCCTTCTCTCAGACAAAGAGTACGAGCTTTATCTCCACGTTCACCCACCGCGGATCAGGAATTTCAAGCGCTGAGGCATAAACACCTCCGACACTCAGTTTTCCTCACGACCGACAGAACAAAGGTATTGGTATCCCTCCCGAATGTAAGGGCGAAGTTTTGCCGCTCCTATATAAATCAATCAATGAATCAATCAATAAATCACTCAATCAATTAAGAAATCAATCAATCTATCAATCTATCAATCAACTAGCCTCCTGGATATATTCCTCCCCCAAAATGTCGTCTTTCTTTTTGTGTATTTTTAAAGCATTGCATATTTTTATGTAGGCTCCGCAACATGCCTGCTTTGCAGAACAAAGGTCCGTTTTTTTTTTTATCGAACTTTTTGGTCGTTTGCCACCTCTGAGCACTCCAGCAAGAACCTGTCGAGATTTATGTCAATAAAAATTACTTCAAGGAAGCTCACCTTAGTGACCTTGAAGGCCTTGACCTTCCCAGTGTGACGCACGTGAGGTCCCCGACACAGATCGATCAGCGTGCCGCACCTGTGCAGAGACAAAAGAACATAAGTTTTACAAGGTGCCTATAAGACGTGTCCGTTGCCTAGTCTAACCGGGTGATTGGAATCACTTGAATTAAGCCACAACAGGCGCGATCAGGTGCATGATGGGCGACCATCCCGTGACTCCCACTAGTGGCATTTTCCCGAGCGCTTCCGTGCTTCGCAAGGTACGCTAAGCCGTTGGTTGCGGCTGTCATGTGATAGCAGTCTATAAGCCATGTCAGAGGCCTTATGGGCAGCTTGATAACTTCGGACAGTAAGGCCCGCCGCTGTATTACAATACTCCACCAACCCGGATTTGGGCGCGGTGGTGGAGTATAGCCTAACTTTCCTGTGATGCAGGAAGGGACCCGTGCCCCAGCAGTGGGGACATACAAAGGTTTCTTATCATCACCTGTACACTGTAGTACTGGGCGCGGTGACTTTCTCTTTCAGAATGCGCACTTTGAACTCATTGTATTCGAACATGTCTAGCAGCTGCTCTTTGGTCAACTCTAGACGCTCGAAAGGCTGCTTCTCCTTCGCGATCTTCTTGACCAAGTTGTCGACGACCGGGAAGTCGGTGGAGGATATCTGCGGACAGGTGAAGAGGTTATGGCCAGTTCAGTCATGCTAACAGGTTTAGTACGACAGTAGAGGGGTTCGAACGGAGATATTGGTGTGGTGTTATAAAACTTTTAATAAATAATAAAACTGGAACGACTTCAACTTTGTGCTTTATTTATAGTATGTTTTATTTATTTTATTTACAATAAAAATAGAAAACTGTATAAAAAACAGAATAAGCAGACAAAAATAGTCAGGTCTAGTCAAGATCTGAAGTAGTAATGATAAAAATGAGGGAAATCTCAAAAATGGGTGGCGTAATTTTGAAATTCGAAAACGATAGACAGTTCAGAATTAAAGAACAAATTTAAAAACCTATTTAGAGGCTAAAAATTTCACCCATGCCGGGATTCGAACCCGCAACCTCTGGCACGGATAGCCAGAGGTTGCGGGTTCGAATCCCGGCATGGGTGAAATTTTTAGCCTCTAAATAGGTTTTTAAATTTGTTCCTTAGCACGGGTTAGTGCATTAAAATAAAAATAGTAGAATTAAAGAAATATAAAAAAAATGCGTAATAACTAATAAGGTTTGCACCGTTGGTGCAACCACAGTGGTGACCTTAATTGTACGGAAATAAATAAAATAAAAAAGCGGTGCGTAGTAAAATACGAGTAGATCGATTACTTAGTGTAGTTTTTATTTACAAACGACAAGCCGGATCGCGATTTAACTTTGCCAATACGCTTAGAATACACAAATCGAGGTTTTAACGTGCTTGGAAATTGGAAATAAATTTATGAAAAATAAATTATAGCACAGATTATTAGGTACTATTATTATCATTAATTATTAGCTACTAGCTGCTATTATTATTAATAATAATTATTAGCTAGTACTGACTCTCGCTGCGAGATAGTTTCTTTGTAAAGTCGCTTGAGGCTACAATTTAATTTTTACTCTGTTATTCTCAATTGTAAGCACGATCAAACCCCGATTTGTATCCTTAAAACATATAGGCGAAGTTGCAATCCGCCATGTCGTTAGTAAATAATAACCAATAGGCGTTTATATGGGACTTGCCGCTTGATGGCTCTTAAGGGCGTGAAATGTAAAATTGCCAAACAGGTGGTCCTGTATTTTGGCAATTAGTTTTTATGTACTCAATGTACAGATAAATCTCAAACATTATTAATTTAAGTATTGTGCGTCTCAAGTATACGGATATATTAGTGAATATGGTTAGTTATTACTTAATTATTGTATGTGAATTGAAATTGATTTGACTATTTTTATTTTTAATGCACTAACCCGTGCTAAGGAACAAATTTAAAAACCTATTTAGAGGCTAAAAATTTCACCCATGCCGGGATTCGAAGCAGCAACATAAATTGTTGAACCCGCAACCTAAATTGTGGCTATCCGTACCAGCGCTCTATATATAGAGCGCTGGTACGGATAGCCAGAGGTTGCGGGTTCGAATCCCGGCATGGGTGAAATTTTTAGCCTCTAAATAGGTTTTTGAAATTGATTTATTTCACAGAAGTATAACAATTTACTTATCCTATTTTAGCATTGTTGGGAAAAATGTAATTATATTTCACTGATGATAAGATTAGAACGATGTTGTCTGTACTAGTAAAAAAACTGTATGACCGACAGCAACGCCATCTTTCTGGAAAATTTAACTTATTTTATTTATTACATTGCTGCTTAAGTATTTACTTATAGATGCTAGTTACACGCCTAAAACATGTGTGTGTGTGTGTGAGGGTGTGTGTGTGTGTGTGTGTGTGAGTGAGTACTACTATAATGGTACGGCCACACTATCGCGATAACGCGAAGATTTGCGTTGTCGCGACATGTCTGGCCAAAAAATTCGTCCTATCGCGAATCATCATCGCGAATACAAACACCTTCGCGCCGCTGTCGGTGAAATGCCGCACATCAAAGGGTTTTATGGCCCAAAGGCCAAAATCTTCTTATGATGTGGTCAAGCTCTTCGCCGTAGAGCGAACACGGAATGTTGTCGCGACAACGCGAACACGAATCTTCGCCTTCAAGTGTGGCCGCAGCATAACTAAGATCAGAGTTACATTCTTTTTCTCAGCGTGTCGATGGCATAGGATGAAAGATGGCATCGATTGACGACCTCTGTGGCGTAGCGGTAGCGCGTCTGCCTACCATGCAAGAGGTCCCGGGTTCGAATCCCGGCTGGGAACAAAAAAAAAGCCCGGGTCTTGGATGTTTACATGTTTGTGATGTCGTTGTTTCTGGTTCCCACGACACAGGGTATCCTAGTGTGGGGCCAGAAGCAATGTATGTACTTGTAGGTAAATGTTATGTTATTAAAGGATATGGCAATCAGCGTTAGAAGCTCACTGATAGACGAACGCACTAAGCGAGTACGTCGTTCGGGGAGTCCCATTGATTTTATTCCATACAAGACAACAGAAAAACTTATTTGTCTATTTATTGTTCTACGATGGTCAGACGACATCGTGAGGGTTGCGGGTCAGGGATGGATCAGATTAGCACAGGACCGTGAGGATTGGCGCAATAAAAAGGAGGCCTATGCCCAGCAGTGGGTTGATGTGGGCTGATTATAGATAGATAGATTGTTCTACTAACCCCTTTGTCCGGGTAATGCATGTCGTAGTAGAATCCTTCTTCGATGGGTGGACCGTAGCACAGGCAGCCTCCATAAACCTGTAACAAAATGTTATAGAATAACGTTTCATTTACACACATTCATCGACACGATGGTCAGACGACATCGTGAGAGTTGCGGGTCAGAGATGGATCAAATTAGCACAGGACCGTGCGGAATGGCACAGTAAAAAGGAGACCTATGCCCAGCAGTGGGTTGATGCGGGCTGATTAGACATAGATAGATACATGACGTTTCATTTATTAACAAGTAGATATCTACTAAAACACTCTTAAGGCGGAGTTAAGGCCCCCTTACGAGAGGACTTCCTGTTAGAAACCGGCTGTAGCTCCGTCTAAGGAGTATTTCAAGGACGGCCTCGGTGGCGCAGCGGTTTGGCACGCTGACTGTAAAACCGATGGTCTCGGGGTCGATCCCCGGCCGGGTGAAACTAGGAAACGAACTTTTCTAGTTTGTCTCGGGTCTTGGATGTTATTTATGTATTTATTGTATTAAATCTATCGTCGAGTTAGCACCTATAACACTAGTCAGTTAGTTGTACTTAGTATAGGGCTAACGGACGTCCATGAATATTTATTTATATTTATTTTAGTGGAATCTACTTTTTAGAAATAGGACATTACATTTAAATGGAGTTATACGATTTCGCCGCTAATCTGAAAATTACCTGGAAGTTCATTTCCCCAGCATCACCATCAATGGGAGGCGCCTGAGAGAGACTTGTACGATCAGTGAAGTCCGCTCTACATGTGACTCTAAAAGAGCAGTCACCACGCGAGGAAACTCTACAAACGCTTCTGCTGGAAGCCGAAGCGCTACCTAGTTAATTCGCGCCCCCTTACGTTCCCGTAAATCCACAAGAAGACGAGGCTCGTTTAGCTGTAGAATGGCTGTTTAATTTTGAACTATTCATACGTAAAGTTACGCCTTTATCTCGGAGGGGTAGGCAGAGACCAGGCTGTGCCATTGCCACGATTCTAGAAAAAATATTGACGATAGTTACACCTGACATTTCCGCATAGGATTAGCCTTAGACATAGGATTTCCTCGCCATGTCTTCCTTTACAGTTAGCATGTGAAATTTAAATTAAAAAATGGTTTAACTATCGGAAAAAGATACAAAAATGTGGTATTGCTACCATACCTTCACAAATGTACATTACGTAGAAAACAAAGTCCTTGGTAAGTGCCGGGATTCGAACCCGCGACCTCCCAATTGAGAAGCCGGCGTTATACCAGCACTTCATAATTATGACGATAGTAAAACAGTCTTTACATAATTCTACTAGAAACTAGAACAAATCCATATAAACACTATAACTTGCATATCAATGCCAAGCAAAACTCTCAGGATAAAGGCAAGTGGCAAACGCTGGTCTCTGCCTACCCCTCAGGGATTCAGGCGTAAGTTTAAAGAAATTCGCAAGCGATAATCGTATAATACAATTTATTTTGTAAGTTTCGTGATTTTGATGTTATACATAGTTCGTGTTATTATGTAAGTAATTAAATTATTTATTCGATACTCAAATGTTATACTACAACTTATGTTACAAAAACAATTGAATGTGAATTTATCTATTATTAATAAACCAATTTCAATGTTATTTACAGTGTAGGAGCTTCACAGTATTTTTTCAATATCTTCAAGGTAATTTTCGTGCTGTTTGACTAGCGGGCTATTCAGGTGTGCTTACCAATTAACCATTGGTAAGCACACCTGTTCATTCTTTACAATGAAATCCCAGGCCGGTGAAACAGACAAGCAATACGTAAAAGAGCTTAATTATAATAACTTCCGCACAGCACAATAACCTGCCTTAAGCCATGATAAACTTTTCACGTAAACATGAGTGTGAAAGCGCGAATGCTTACTTAACTCTGCCATATAGATAAGCCGTCATTTTATGTATCACACATGGTGGATACCTTATTTCAGTAGATATCAGGTACTTGACAAGGACTTTAGAGGCACATTTAAGTCACCACATAATTATACGTTTCAGTACACAGTCAGTTAGCTTTTAGAATATGCCTCGGGCTCTAGAGCTCGGGAGCACCTGGCACTGGCTGAGGAGCACCTGGCACTGGCTGAAATCAGCTGAAGGCTTGCCCATCAGCATATGCTGAGTCAGTTGCCGTTTATAGCGGCAGTGACACACCGTAATCTTTAGTGTTCTTTTATTTTTTTATTTTAATGTTACATAGTAATGTGTTTTAAGTTTGCTTTGTTATTGTGGCGTGTGTACTATGGCTATTATACATTTTTTTTTCTCTTCTTCTAGAGTAGGCTTCGGTTTTCGCCGAAAGCATACGAGTGTAATACTAAGTAGTATTACACCTGCTCTGTATAAAAATTATCTTCACTATTTTGAAAAGTTACGTAAAGTTACCGTCATATTAGTTCCGATATTTCTGTTACACGAATATATCCGATTCTATCCGAAAGTAGCCGAGGTATATTCTAAAACTATAGATATGTGGTAAGTGACAGGGATTTTTGGGACACATATGTATGAGCCACCACATATTTATACGATAATGTCCAGTGGATATTCCGTTTTTGCACACCGTGACTACCATTACCACCCCAACTACCCTACCTTAGTAGGTAGGGTAGTTGGGGTGGTGATGGTAACAAAAAATTTTTGGTTGCGTAGTAGTGGTAGTCCACTAATTTTTTAACCAAAAATTTTTTGTTCTACCAGTGTTTTTAAGCGTATACTGTATAGTGGATTGATTTGGCTTGCGTTAAACTAACACTTAATCAAAATAAGTAATTATAAATTATCATGTTTCGGCACATCTAAATTTTATCAACATACCCGCAACAGTGAAGTGTATCGGCGGCAACAGAGTGCTTAGTGCGAGTTTGACAGATCCAATCGAATAACTTCACTACCGCGTTAATCGAGCATTGCGTAGTGTGTATGAGTAAGTTAACCGTTCGAACTGGCAAAACGCTGTCACAGTACAACTCGCACTCGCGTTTATTCGTGTTTTGGCTGATAAACGTGTTCCTTCTTAACGTAAACCATTACAACTCGCACTCGGCAATTTTAATTTCCATACTTGTCGCTAGGTGGCGCTTCCTCGATGCCATAGAAATATGAGTTTACGTTAACGCGATCGAGTAGTTAAAAAACTCGCACTAAGCACTCAAAGACTCGGTGAGGCGTCGAAAGCCATGATACAGGCTCGCCTAGTATGGTTTTCGTCCAAACACTACAATACAATAACACGCCTACCTACAGTCTATGTATCTGATTCATGTATTTTTTTGCTGTACAGACGTTCGTGACCTAATAAATTTCTTATTACTCACCACCACTATAAATTAATGTACCATTATGTTTGTGCAATAAATACTTTACTCACTTAGTTGTATATGTGAAAGGTTATATAATCAAGGTGCTGCTCCCAAAATAGGACACCTTTAGCTATGGTAATCAGGCAAGGATAATCAGACAGAGCCCATTTGTTCAAATGTGGAGGCCCAGTGGGAATCGAACCCACAAACAATAAGCCAATATGGTTTTAACCCAGCTAAGTATTGTAAGTTACACATACATTTGTGAATTTGAAGTACACTCTAACGGTGAAGGAAATCTTCATGAGAAAACCGAAACATCTTATGTGTTCACAATCCATTGCAGTTGCTAAAAACAATAAAGGCGGAAACACATCATTAAAACGCCACACGACCCGACGAAACGCGACGCGTGTTGAGTCGAATCAAATTGTATTATTTTCTATGACTAGAATCACACTATGAACATCCGACGCGACCCCATGCGCACGGTGATTGCATGGTGTACATCAGGTGTCGACACGTCGCGTCGGGTCGCGTTTTAATAATGTGTTTTCGTCTTAACACTAGAGTTGACTTGAAGTTTGTGTGAAAGCTCAGCGCACACAATGTTCTAAATTCCATTAACTATCCTCTAGCGGACAATAACGGCTTCTGCACTCAGATGGGGGGATGAAAAGTATTTATCTAGCTTGTGCATCTTTATTACCCTCTCCATGGCCTCGCCCAGCATATGCGCAGAGGAGTGCCAGAACACAGCCTGGGCATCCTTGCTGTCCCAGCGGAGCAGCTCCAGCTTGCAATCACCTTCCAGCGGGCGGTCCAGGTCCCACAGCTCACCGTTCACTCGACTGATGATGGCGTTGTCGGCTAGGCCTTGGCTGCAGGAGAGTTAATGAGAATAATAACTTCCATATAACCACGAGTCGAAATTGTAACAAGGTGAAAAGATAACATACATGGGAATACATCTGGAATACATCTGGAATACATTCAGATAGAGTTCATTTGTCTGTGGCAAGCACATGTCAACTCTGCGCGCGCGCTACAAACTCCAACATTCCTCCATCGCGCAATCAAAGTGTTTCAATGACATACCATAAAATTAAATATAATGTCCGACAATAGTTGGACCGGCCGTCCCCAGGCATACGATCTGCCTGGCGGGAAACCCTTTATAGTGAAATTTCCGACTATGTCCAAATTAAGTGTTTGGCAGGCTAGTGTATTACCATAAGACTAACAAAGCAGTCAGAGTTAGTTAGTAAGACTTGAGATTTCCACACTCAGCTTCATTGTTGGGCCATTGAACATAGCAAGCGCTGAGGTATGTCAATACTCATACAGAGTGCTTATGCGAGTTTGACAGATCCAATCGAATAACTTTACTACCGCGTTAATCGAGCATTGAGTAGTGAGTATGAGTAAGTTAACCGTTCGAATTGGCAAAACGCTGTCACAGTACAACTCGCACTCGCGTTTATTCGTGTTTTGGCTGGTAAACGTGTTCACTTCTCAACGTACACCATTACAACTCGCACTCATCAATTTTCCATTTCCATACTTGTCGCTAGGTGGCGCTTCCTCGATGCCATAGAAATATGAGTTTACGTTAACGCGATCGAGTAGTTAAAAAACTCGCACTAAGCACTCTGTAGTGTTTCCTTAATTATGTTTTCCTCCGGAGTGGTATTGCTATTATAACTATAAAAATGTACATTACTAAGAAAAAAGTTTGTTGACACATGCTGAGTTTCGAACTCACAACCTCAAAATGAGAAGCTGGTGTTCTAGCACTCTGCTATCACCGCATTTACTTGAGTCAGTTCTTAAAGCAGTCAAAGTGTACACCTCTCTTAGTGAATTTTAGTGGTTGCAACTGGCACCAAGTTTACTGTTTTATTTTTCATTTTGCTTCTCTACCATCAGCAATCACAATGTGCCTTTATCAGATTTTGTAGCAACAAAAAAACTTCATTTATTACACGTCTTATGTGATAAGTGTACATTCATTTATTGTTTTAGGCTTAAAGTAGATAACTTATTCCTGCAGCTGCACAGGCATTGTGTAGTTCATTTTACACTAAAGCAAATCCGAAATTCGAATTAAAAATTATATTGCGGATATCACGAATAGTCTAAAGGGAAAAGAGCTAATTCCAAGAAAACATGCAAAGCACCAGAAAGTGTGTATATGAACTGGTTTTGTTTTTTAGAGGATAAATATTCCCAACTTAAAAGTGAAAATATTGTTATCTTGGGAGATTTGAATCTAAATAGTTGCTCACAAAATGTTTTAAATTATTATGGCTATTTTATAAATGTCTATGGTCTCGTAGAGAATAATGAGGTAATGAATGAACATGGTGGTAAACTAGACGTGGTGCTGGCTTCAGAGGGTCTGTGTGGAGTGAGTGTCCGCGCGGCGGACGTTGGTCTGGTTGTCCACGCGGATAAATATCACCCCCCTCTCGACATCGAAATTCCCCTTATGGGAGGTTTGCAATGCTCTAGTATGTTAGACCCAAGTAACATTACCCCACACCGTGATTGGAACTTTTCTAAAGGTGACTTTCAGTTAGTGTACCAGCTCATTAATCAAACAAACTGGGACCTATTATATGAATGTCAAGATGTAAATGACGCTGTCGAGATCTTTAACGATACGATATACAAAGTGTTTGATGTTGGAGTCCCTAAAAAAGTCAGGTCTAAGATGAGTCAAAGAAAAACCCAGTTTGGTTCACGGGTGACATAACATAATCTACACCATAAAACAAAAAGCCATGCTACATCGTAAATGGAAAGTTAATAAGGACATAGAGATCTATAGACAGTTTAGCACTCTTAGAATGGAACTAAAGGCCGCACTCTCACTTAGATACAATGAATACATGGACAATATAGTAGCTAACATAAAATCAAACCCCCGGTCCTTCTGGCAGCACGTTAATAACTTGAAATCAAAGGGTGGCTTCGAAAGTAAGGTTACATATGCGGGAAGAGAGTGTTCTGGTGAAGCAGCGGCCAATGCCTTCGCGGATTTCTTTTCAAGCGTCTTTTTGCCCAATACTCCCGCTCTAAGCGTGGATGAGACTAATAGCCTTGACAACACCCGTACAGCTAATTACATTGCTATTACGCAATTAACCGACGATGATGTACTGCTGGCCATCCGCAAGCTGAGACCTCATAACTCAATAGGCCCAGATAGTATACCGCCGTATGTTCTAAAAGCTTGTTCAGATGTTTTAGTACCAGCACTGTGCTTCATTTTTTAACCTAGCACTTAGTAGTGGCAAATACCCAACGCAGTGGAAACTCTCCCGAGTAAGTCCCATCTCAAAAACTTCTAATCATACCTGCGTTGAGAATTATCGCCCTATCGCCATTCTGTGCTCGCCTGCGATGGTATTCGAGTCAGTCTTAAATAATAGGTTGTGCCCGCAACTGCGGCCGTATATGTCTGATGCACAACATGGGTTCCGTATGCGCCGGTCGACCAATACAAACCTCCTGACCCTCGTCGACACTATATCTGTGCACATGGACAGAGCCTCCCAAGTTGATGTGGCTTACTTCGACTTCAAAAAAGCTTTTGATCGAGTGGACAATGATGTCCTCCTGGGTAGGCTCTGCGCTATTGGATTTGCCCCAAAACTTCTCAGTTTGTTTGCCGACTACCTTCGCGACCGCCAGCAGTATGTGAAGCATGGTTGTTTTAACTCGGTCGCGTTCCATACAAGATCCGGTATAAGTCAGGGTTCCATACTCGGCCCATTATTGTTTACCATCATGGTCAATGATCTAGAGTCTGTCCTACGACATACATCCTGCCTACTTTATGCTGATGACCTAAAACTGTTCCTAAAAGTGGATAGCATGACAGACTGCGAACTTTTGCAAAGAGATCTCGACGCCGTTTACGAATGGAGCATCCAAAACAAACTTCACTTTAACACCAACAAGTGCTACGTAATGACCTTCTCGAGGGCCCCCTGCCCCTATCAGGCAACTTACAGGCTAGGCTCTGATCTCATTGTTCGAGTGAAAGAGATGAAATACCTTGGCATTCTGTTTGACCCTAAACTTACATTTCACGAGCACATGCAAGTCACAGCCGCTGACTGTATGAAACGGTTAGGCTTTGTTCTCCGCAACGCTAAAGAGTTTAACAACCCAAAAGCTATAGAACTTCTGTATACAGCTCTGGTAAGGAGCAAGATTGAAGCGGGGGCCATAGTCTGGAATCCCCACGAAGCAAAGTACATTCTTATGTTGGAAAAGATACAAAAAGCGTTCCTACGTTTCCTATACAAGAGAAAATATGGGTACTACCCTTTCCTGTACCCAACTCAATTTCTTTGCGGCATGCTTGGGTTTAATACCCTCAAGGTCCGCCGCAATTGTGAGCAGCTGGTGACAGTCTGCTGTATGATCCGCGGAGAGGGTGACTGCTCTGAGCTTACGCAACGGGCCTGTAGGCTATCTGTACCAGACAACTACTTGCGTGCCCGTTGCCACACATTGTTATCAGTGCCCGCGGCGCGCACAGTCTCCCGCGCCCACTCTCCACTCGTGTGTGCGCTCTCGTCCCTCAACGCCCTCTTGAAGTCAGCACCAGAGTGTGATCTGTTTGCTGACCGGCTTAAAAGTGTAGCAGAGGAATGTTTGAAATATTGTGAACGTGATGAATGAAAGGGCGTCCTATTTGTGATTATTTGATTTACTGTTCTTTTTTGTACCCATACAGTTCAAAATTTTATGTTTTTCAGTTCTCATTGATGTTGTAACTAACGAATTGCCTGAAATACTTGTTTATACTTTGTATGTATGAATTGCTTAATGCAAAGGTTTTCACTGTAATGTTATGCAATTTAAATGAATAAATAATAATAATAACATTGACGTTAATTTATGCCTTATATTTACAAAGCAGTAAAACCTTTAAAACACTTCTAATAGATGTTTTTGTGACAACTAGATTATACTTTTGGAGTAGTTTGCCCTTTAGAAAGATAGCAACCCAAATATGTTTCCACTGCTGGAGCACAGGTCTCTTCCTGCATCGCAGGAAGGTTAAGCCATACTCCACCACGGGAGCCAAGTCCGTATTGGTGGAGGATTGTAAGACAGTGGCGGTCCTTACTGTCAGACGTTATCAAGCCACCCATAAGGCCTCTGACAATGCTTAACGAATGTCATTACACGACAACCCGCACCAACGGCTTAAAATTCTTTGCGAAGCATGGAAGTGGTCAGAAAAATGCCACTAGCTGTAGTCATGGGATGGTTACATCCTGCACCTGACCGCGCCTGCTGTTGCTTAACTCAAGTGATTGATTCCAATCACTCGGTTTGACCAGGCCATGTCATGGCCAGGCCATGCACATCCCCTTTAGTACATTACAATAAATTTCCTAGAGTAGGTAACTTAAAAACAAATGTTTGAGATTTTTTGGCATTAAAAGGTGGTACTTACTAATGCGTCCAAAACTCGCTTTGGGTGCAATGGGATAAGGATTCTTATGTTAAAGATAGTACCTATTACAAAACAAACATAGAAAGATAAAATCACAAGAATGTTTACAATGCAATGAATTAAATAACCTACCAAATTATAAAAAAGTGGGTTTGAATCAGTGCTTGCGTTTCTTGCCGAAAATATGATACATTGATTCTTTCAAGGCTGGCTATGCCCAGTTTTAGCCCTAAGGGGCAAACATGTTACAAGAAAGCAGACTAAGCCAAAATCACACAAACAAATCTAAACAATGCACAAACCTGATTCCCTTAGCAACATCATACGGAGTTGTCTTCCACGCACTCGCCTCCACTTGTTTTCCGTCCGGTAACGTCACTACAATACTGACTGCGGGCTTACTGGCCAGCTCCTCCAGATACTGTGCCTTATACTTGTCCCAGAGCTCTATGCGTCTTTGAATGTATTCTGGCTGAGGGTTTAACTCTGATGCTTTGCCGGCCGGGGCATCGCCAGCCTTCTTTTTCTCCTTCATGGCCTTTTTTTGTGACTGAAAGAGTAAAGGATGTGTTTAGTATATTGGTTGCTGAGGAAGTGAAAGATGGTCAGAGTGGAGGTTTGTTTCCCGCTGCCTTTTTCTCCACTAAGTGTAGTAGCTTACATTTCAAATTGAACATTGATATTCAGATTTAGTGACTTTATGAGAGCCAATCTAGTTTGTACATCTTAAATGTGAGTTATAAGATTATAAGAATGATTGTGCCTTTGCTGCTATAAATTAGATTCTACAGGTCTTTATATTAGATGATCTAGAAACAATCATGTGTCAATACTAGACCACTCAGATGCTGTAGTGATTGAGATACATATTTAGATGGAGTAGGATTGTCCAGCACCTGCGCCATTCTCTCAGCTTAGGTTATGCTTAACAGTAAATAAGATCAGATGAACACGGAAGATGAATGAGTCACATTTGCATGGTAAAGTCGTTGAAGTAAAAGTATTAAAACTATCGATCTCTTGAATCTTTCGAATATTAAATGGATAGATTCATTACAATGATACTACAGAGGTCGTCATGCTTTAAGTTTTTAGCTTGGAACTAAGGCTGTCGTAAGTTATTTTGGTTGTGACGAAATAGGCCTACAAACCCATGTGGCATAGCCTTCTTTGATGCGGATCACGCAGCCCCTACGGTAGCTAAACAACTTAAGCATCACTACAAACGTGAAATATAGATTTTTTTCTTTAAAATAGTGACTAAATCCCTGCCTTTTCGTCAATATTTAGCTTCTCAAGATTTTTCACGGCGGTGTCGCCCATGGCGTGGCTGGTTTCGGAAAAAACTGACAGTGACAGTTTACTTTTTAATAGCAATTTGTGTGCGGCTACGTTCTAAAACCATAACACGTTACATAGATGAAACTTATTTGAAAGCGTTCTTCATGTTGTATTGGGCAGGTTTCTGAATTGAGAACTTCACTAAAAAAATAGGTGTCTAATTTGTGAAATAGAATAGGTACTCATTAAATAAGTAAACGTTCTATCACGCTCCTTTCTGAGAAATTCGAAGAATCAGCACTACATTTAACTATAAATTAGTTATCGAAATTCTCAATTCAAAAATATAGTGTTTACAGTGAAGACATCGTATGTGGCTGAAGTCGCAGGCGAATCAAGTCCCGCACTAGCATCACCTTTATGGCACCAGCAGAGAAGTAGTTACAGTGCGTTCACATTAACTTGACGCGTGAGAGAATTGGTAGCACTGAGATGTTTACTGTTACCATGTTAGATAAGAAAAATAAAAAATAAGGCTTGTTTTACCATCTTCCGATTAGGTCCAAAAGCTAATTCACATGTTATGTCCTTGTTACCAATTCTCTCACGCGTCAAGTTAATGTGAACGCACTGTATGTAAGTACATTGGGTACATAGGTATTTTTGACTTGATTTCTTTGTCGTTTTAATCACGTTTTAATCTGTGTTTGTTTCTTTACATCACTCGGTTTGTCATATTTTTTTGTCGTCAAAAATTATTCGTGCTTTTTGTTTGTGTATCAAAAAATCCAAATGTTATAAAAAAATCTTTAGTCGTTCATCCTACGAATATCACTGCGTTTACCCACAATTCCAATACCAAAATGCCACCTCTGCAACAGATAAGCCTAATGGATCCCCTGCAGAAGCTGTTGAACTCCTTCAAAATATTTGAAAAGAAAATTGATAAACTGCACGAGGATCTGAATTTCCACGGGCATGCGTTGGCTGAGGTCCGCTACATGGTAGCCGGTATTTCTACCGCGAACATGCTTCACGAAGGCGACACGGCGACGCATATAAAAAAGACCACTGGCATTCAATGCGACACCATTACAAAAGTCCCAGCAGCGATGCAAATGCGACCAAAACGTAAAAATGTGGCTGACAGCATTATATCAACCAGATGCATCAAGACTAGGTCACAAAGGAGCGACCACGGAACGCACACGCGGACACACCAAGCTACAGAACAAACTGTGAACTCTGTGATGGCCAAAAGAAACTCTAGTCCAACGAAACGTGTGATTTCTAACAGGACGTTGCGTCGGTTGAAGCGGCAAGCTTCTTCGCCGCGAAAATCACCGTCCGTAAACACAAAAGTGGCTTATAAGCCGGCAAAAATTGATTTGAAATACCTCGAATAGACCGCCAAAGCAATCGAGCTAACCCAACCTAACATAACTTTAATTCACTCAACTAACTATTTGGAAAAAAGCAAAAACCTTAAGCTGGGTACTGATTAACGTTTCGAGGTGTAATGTAACATTCACCAACAGCCAGGTGGAGCACTCAAACTACTGCACACTGGCTGATGGTTTCCCCTACGCGTACTGTCAGCATGAATGCTCGCTGTGTAACATGTTACATAACATCTCGTAAGGTTGGTCAGTACCTCAGATCATAGAAAGAAGATCTGTAGAGGTCGAAGACGGTCGGTCAGTCGACCTCTGAGAAGAGGTCAGTAGGTACCCAGCTTTAGAGTAACAAAAACCCTCTAAAACTTTCTGGATTATCACCTCGAAACAATTTCGTAGCTTTTTTACTTTGGGTTAAACTATTTACATAATTATAGAGCTTTGTTACGTTCGAGGTCAAGGAAGATGGGTAAAGAAAAATAAATGTTGCTAACTGTATCATGTATTTGTTTATGCTCTAATGACCACTCATAATAGCTACAAAAGTTAAGGCATAAGTTAATTGATAAAATCGATGTTCCTGGCTGCTCTGCTATGTTTTATCTTCAACCTGTAAAAAATAAAAGCAATTCATTAGATCTTAAACAAAACATTGCTTTCATTATACTCCCAGGCGTTAAATATAAATGCGTATGGCAACTGAAGCGTTTGTAGCCAAATGGAATTAAGTGATCGAAATCAATGAGTGAAGGACAATACCGTGATGAAACCCGCAGCTTGACTTATGTGGGCTAGGCCGAGGAAGGGGCATAGGTACAGGAGGGCATAGGTACTGAGATAGCCTACCTATCTAAAACAATGTTCCAGGCACTGCAGCGTCCAAGTGGTCCCTTCACCCATCTCGTGTGAATGAAGTTGTCACTGGACGCTGTGAAATTCATCTCATTATGTAGATCCAAAGGCCAAACTTTTTGGCCTCTATCTCACACAATGGACGGCTTTTTAGCTTTTAGAATAAACCTCGGGACTAGTATTATGATATCTGTGCCTCGGGCTAGAGTAGCTTCGGTTTTCGCCGAAAGCACACGAGTGTAATAATACTTCCTGCTATGTAGGTATACAAATTTTCTTCACTATTTTGAAAATTTACGTAAAGATATAAATAACGATACAAAACAAACCTTACCTTATTGCATAATGTGCAATAAGGATATATCTAAATTATATCGGATAATTATATTATATCCGATAGTATATTCCCGATTCTAGCCGAGGTATATTCTAAAAGCTAACAGACTATATTTGTGTATGTAGGGAAGTATGACCAATTCTGTGTCCCCTCATCATCATCATCATAATCAGCCGGTCAGTCAGTCCACTCCTGGACCCGATCGGACCCGACTGAGCCCGATCTTCGGCTTATAACTCTTTAATCAATCGTCATCACGAATTGGCAAATAAGACCTCAATCGAATTTAGCCGGGAGAGGGTGGGATGTCTGATACGAACCCTTGGAAGGTATGACCCCACTGTTGGGGCACAGGTCTCTTCTGCATCGCAGGAAGGTTAATCCACACTCTACCACGGAGGCCAATTCCGGGTTGGTGGAGGACTATAAGACAGTGGCGGGCCTTACTGTCAGACGTTATCAAGGCGCCCTTATGGCCTCTGACATACTGCCATTACATGACAGCCGTCATTCCAAGGGACGCTCTACTCGCACAAAAATTTGCACTTTATAGGCTAATATTTTGCAAAGGGAACGCTAGATCGAAAAATAGTCTTCGTACACCTAACGACCATCGTTCAACGACGAACTCACAGTCGCTTATAAACAATCTCCAGTAACAGCGTCACGGGAGCCACCAGGAATCCGTAGAGCGTGATCAGCAGGGCCGGATAGATGTCCGGGATCCCTACTGAGCTGAAGGTGGAGACAGTGCCGGAGCACCGTGGGCGCGGCACGTGCAGGCGTCGGTGGATGCAGGACTGGATGCCGGACTCGCGGATCTTCAGGAAGCTGGTGAAACAATAACTTTAGCTTTTAGAAAGAAGCTCGTAGAGTCCACTGCTGGACATAGCGCTCCCCTAAAGAGCGCCACGTTGTGCTATCATAAGAGTTATTATTCTTAGTTATTATGTTGAGTTTCCAATCCTGAGCAATTGGAGAAAGAGAATAGCAATCTCATTCTCCGATTGTTTTCACAGAAATATATGATACATACATACATAACCTCACGCCTGTATCCCAGCGGGGTAGGCAGAGACCAGGCACTGCCACTTGCTACGATCCTGACAGATCACCTTCGCTTCATCAACGTTCATAAGTCGTTGCTTGCACGCACGCCGGTTCCGGGTACATTTTATTTACAAAGATATGATCTTTAACAGATCTCTGTTCCTGACGGATCCCTGAAATTATCTTAGTGAAATTCGGAAATAAATTCAAAAGGAGAAATCCCCTTGCCGATACCAAGACACGCCAATGGGGATTTGTGAAGAAAGTTTACAAATCCTAGTAAGAGGAAGATTTAAGAGAAAGAGTGTGATACTTGATCTTGAACAAATCCTTGTGCGGTGCACGCCGCTGCCCCGGTAGCCAGGGGTCGATCTCGTTGATGTAGTCGATTTCAACCAGGTCGCACTTCTCGTGTTCATGGTAGGTGTCCTGGATCAGCCGGTAGCCCGGGTTCAGCTCCATGTGAAACGCGAAAAGACCCTGCGTTCAAAGATAGAGTCATTGCTGTGTGGTGTCGGCCTAGAGAATAGCACCAACCCAATCCTTCCCGCGGGTGTCGTAAAAGGCGACTAAGGGACACAAACCGGGGGCAGCAGCGCCCCCTGCAGTACAATTCCACCGAACTGCGATCCCCAACCCGCATGCCCAGCATGGGGATTATGGGCATTACTCCCATAATGTGGTGGCCATACTCCACCACGGGCATGATACTTCTTAACAGATTAATTACTTGACTTGCTAGAATATCAGCTCGTCCCTCTATTTAAATGTAGGTACTGTACCAGATCTTCATATTCTATGGTGGCATCAATATACTTAGCGTGTGGTATTGCGACTTCAAATTCGCAAATGTACGTAACTTTGAAATTAAACAAAGTCGTTGGTACATGCCCGCACTCGGGATCGAACCTGGGGCTCTCGCTTGCCAGTCCATGGTTCTACCCACTGAGCTACCACCGCTCATTTGTAGTCGCAATACCACATGCTAACCATGAAGGAAAACATCGTGAGGAAACCCGCGGCTTGGTTGGCTCCGCACGTATTGACTAGTCTTTCCTGTGGGCTAGGTCGACTAAGCTGTCAGGATGGTATAGGTGCTTGGCAAGCCTACACCATCTATAAAACCATGTTCCAGGTACAGCGTCGGAGTGGTCCCATCACCCATATAGTGTGAGTGAGGATACCACTGGACGCTGTATTAATCATCTCATTACGTAGATGCAATAAGGCCAATCATCATCATCAAATAAGCACATTATCAATCCAGTATTAACGTTTTTTCTTTGTAATAAATGGTATTTGATTTGAAACAACTTATATGTTTCGGTACTTCGGTATTTCTCAGAGTAAACGTTTTTTTTTTTATATATTGCTAATACCTATGATAAAAGAGCTATTAAACTGATCCGATAATGCCTGTCAATATCAACTTCATATTATATGGAATCTCATCAATGTGGCCTAATTTGACTCGTGTCTTTTAGTTCATATATTGCTAAATAGTACCACAGGTAATACTAAGCATATTCGAGAAAAGGGAAAATAATGATCTCACACTCTGTAGTCACGAAACTCTGCGCACCTTTACATTTTTGACCTTCTACTTACGTATTGACCTGTAGGTACAGTTTTGGTCGCCAAAAAGTTAACATAATATAACATTTAAATACAGGTACATACAGTGCTTCTGACCCCACACTAGGATACCCTGTGTCGTGGGAACCAGAAACAACGACATCACAAACATGTAAACATCCAAGACCTGGGGTTTTTTTTTGTCTCCACCCGGGATCGAGCGCGGTCCCGGGGTCGACCTCTTTCATGGTAGGCAGATGCGCTACCACTACGCCACAGAGATCTTCAAAGTAAAATTTGAGTCTACACAAAGACTTCGACTGTCAACCGCACCAACCTGTCTTATTTTTTCGATGCCATCCTTCATGCTGTAAAAATTGGGCTTCTTTCCTTTCGGAGCAATCTTCTTGTCGTAAATGGTCTTTCTAATTGGCTCGTTCAGTTTCTGCAATCGAATAAGACTTTACGACCCTGCTTAGTTGAAGACCTAGACACAGCGATTTCCTTTCTGCGCTAATCTATGCTAATTAAAATCTTGTTAGCATATCCAGGTCATTGTGAAATGTTTGGAATCATTAATCGACGCTTGTTGTTTGCGCTTCTAATTTGAATCGTTTTCAATATTAACCAGCCACAACAGACTACTTTAACTAACACTAGGTTCCTATAGTGAATTAATTATTCGTGGCATAAGATAATCATCACGCCTATATAACAGAGGGGCAGGCAGATCCCAGTAGCTGCCACTTGTCACGATCCTGACAGATCTCCTTCGCTTCATCAACGTTCATAAATAAATAATCCTGTAGTCTCAAAACACTGTTTTGAGGCAGTCCATAGCTATCTGTCTGACGAACTTTATCTGCTACTGCTAGGTCAGTCAACTGACCTAACATAATTCGTCTGTGTAAACAGTGTTGACTAAAAGAAACTAAGTACCGTCTGTTAGCTTTTAGAATATACCTCGGCTACTATCGGATAGAATCGGATATATTCGTGTAATAGAAATATCGGAACTAATATCTAATATGACACTTAATTTCAAAATCGGAACTAATATGAGTAATATGAGTTTTATACAGAGCAGAAAGTAGTATTGCACTCGTGTGCTTTCGGCGAAAACCGAAGCCTACTTTAGAGCTCGAGGTATATCCTAAAATCTAACAGACTGTATCTGGTGCTTTTCTGCTACCTTTATACGTAGACCAACTCGAGCCAATAATTCACTCAGAGTATCTTTCTCAGTTCTCATTAGGGGAGTACAACTAGCATCATCGTCATTATAGATAGAGAATTTGATTGAACATAAAAAAGGAAATTACACAGATATTTCTTAAACTAAGAGTACAGACGGCGGCCTTATTACTAAAAATGTTCTCTTCCAGACAACCTTTGGATGGACTGGAGCAATATATTGGAGAAGGAAGTAGATGTACAGATAAATCACAATATTTCAGATACATATAAATAAAACATGCTTAATTAAGAAAAAATATTATACCAACTAACTGTAAATAGATACATACAAATAACATACATAAAAAGAAATCATCAGCCGCCAACTGAAATTTACCAACCCACCTTAAAGAAATACCGATTGTACTCAAAATCGCTGGCGCCCAGCTTGAGTGGCGAGTTGAGCAGGTCCGACAGGGTCCTCACGGAGGAGCTGGGGGCGCGGAGTAGCACCACGATGTTAGCGGAGTACGCGGCGTAAAGGATCGTCAGGGCAATGAAGAGGAGTACTGTCACGCAGCGACCTTAGGGGAGATCGTTCTTGAAAACCTGAGACTGAACCGCTTTCCCAAATAACAAAACATAACCTCACGCCTGTATCCCAGAGGGGTAAGCCGAGACAAGGGACTGCCACTTGCCACGATTCTAACAGATCACCTTCGCTTCACCTACGTTCATATGTCGTTGCATGCACTCATGCCGGTTCCGGGTACGTGCGTTTTATCTTCCCTTTTGCTAATAACCCCTATTTGGTCAACGTATGTCCGCCTGGGACGTCCCTTGCCGCTTTCCCGTACCTACTTTAACAATCTGTTAAGTATGTAACTATTTATAGTTGGCTGTAGAATGATGTCAAGACGTCTGGAATTACAGCTAGTCCAATGCATTAGTACTAGGTTTTTGGAATAATATGTAATTTACTGGGTTAATTAGATATCAAAAGACTCAGAAAAGACTAATTTTGGAATTCTCTGTCCAGTTTTTCTCCAACATTATCTAAATTCAGAAATGGGCTCATAGTTTCACTTGTAACGTTCAATAAGTCACAGTGTCTGTGTTATTTTGAATGAAATGCTTGGATTTTGCTTGATTTGGCTAATTAATTTTGATCAAAAGAATAATTGACCTATCGTCGTTGATGTAATTGAATGTCAATCGATATTGTCATGTAAGTTCAATCCTATCAATTATTTATCAAGAACTGTCAACCCGGGGTTAAATCTGTACCAACCCACTGCCAAGTGCCTGTGTCTGCAAAAGAATTTAAAGAGAGTTTCACGATCGCATTTTCCGTTCCCGATGAGAGAAGAAAATGTAGAGTGCTGTGCAGACTACGTTTTTCGTCGATAAAAACCACTGAGTGAAAAATAAAACCAATGCCAGTCGCCAGCTGATAAACGTTTTCGTTGCAACCACTGCAACGTACCTAGTCAGTGAGAAAATTGAGAAGGGTGTGCGTTCTGTGTTACGAGTAAGATTCACATTCTCGTAACGACTCATAAATAGTATCTTAATAAACAGTAAGTTTTCTTTTCGATATCAACCCACGTATGTCCCCACTGCTAGAGCACGGGTCTCTCCCTGCATGGCAGAAAGGTTAGGCCACACTCCACCACGGGGGCCAAGTCCGGGTTGGTGGAGGATTGTAAGACAGTGGCGGGTGGGCGGGCCTTACTGTCAAAAGTTTTCAAGCCACCCATAAGGTCATTCTTTTAATCGTGCAATATATGTGATTTAAGTAATGGAAACGTGCAAATATTCACCAGCAGCATATCTCGGCTCCAGTGTACAGCCTTGCTGTAAGACTGCTCCAATGATCAGGATCAGCACATCGGCCCAAGAGCCATCCAGTTGCAAGGGATGCTAATCACGAAAGAAAATAGCCAAGTCAAAATAGGAACTAAAAGCTTACTTGCCCTTACCTTGGTTTTTGAAAGAATTAATGAGAGTAAAGATGAAGAAAATTGAGGAGGAGAGTGACATAGAAAACAATGTTTTGTAGTATGGTATCTACTATTTAAATTTCCCAATGCCCCCTTCAAACTTATTGATGGAATAAATAATTTTGAACTATTGCGCAGTGTAAATCGTTATTGAAATGGATTTTACTGGAAGTACCCCAATCATTTGGGGTCTGAAAAAGCCAAGAAGTTATTAGACTCTACAACAATGATTGGATGAGCTTTATAATTAATGTTGGGAAATTTATATTCAATTAAGATACATTTATACTTATTTACGCAAACCCTGTTACTTATAACATCTCATTAGCTCATCAGCAATCCCTTACGCTGATTGGCATTTTTTTTACCACGGTGGCCTGCCATCCCTAACAAGAATAACAGCTCAAATAATTGACCGGTTTCACATTAAAGAGGTCGTCGGTTCGAACCACGGCGTTTGAAGCACTGATTTGGTTTTCTAAGTTACGTAAATTTGTGAATTTGTAGTAGCAATACCACTCGCTAACTGTATAGGAAAACATCTGGAAGACACCTGAATGCCCGAGGTATTCTTATACCTCAGCGCTTGAAATCTCCCTGAGAGGAGACCTATGTCCTAAAATAGACGTTCAGATCTGCATTATTAATGACATGTCACTTATAATACGATAAGATAAAAATATTCTTTATTCTAGACAAGGAAAAACAAACATAAAATAGTTATAAAGATACAGTACAATTGGCGCCCTTATTGCTTCGTGCATTTTCTTCCAGACAACCTACGTTGGAGAGTTGCTGAAGGAAACGTGAGACGGGGAGTTGGCGTACATGGTGAATATGTATTGCTTACAAACGTTATCATGTCTATCACGTTATCAACAACTAAGCTGGGATAATCCCAGACTTACCATCCCCATAGTGGCTTCCCATTTAGAAGTGATGTAGAGGAAGACCGAGCATCCCAGAACACATATGAGTATGGCCAGCCAGACTGCGCCCGTGAAGGGCAGCGTGAAGATATTGGACACGTAGGCTAAAGGAGGTTCACGAAACACGAAGCGGACCGCCGTGGACCCCACCATGGCTATATAGTCTATGTTCTCCATACGCTCCTTCGTGAAGATTGTTAGAGTTCCTGGGTAAAACATAAGTCGGTGTAGACTTTAGAAGCTTTAGACGGAGTTTACACGTTCAGTCTGGCGTCAGTTCAGTCCGTGACCTTGATCAAGCTCGGCTTGATGCCAGCATCAAAATATTCGAATATCCATCAGTCTGGCCCAACAGTCCACAGCCCAATAGACAATCACTTTGCCGTCAGTCTAACCAGACTGATGGAATTGACTGGCGCCAGACTGAACGTGTAAACTCCGTCTTAGGATGGGTGGGAATCATCTAATACTCGATTAAAACAGGTAAAACAACTCTGCTCGTGCGTGTCGTGTAGATGGGTCGACGATAAAGCAAACAAGCTTGCCGTACCCAGTTTATGCTGTTTTTATTTGTACATTTACGAGTGTGTATGCAAATATAAATAAATGTTTTATCTATCTATCGTAAAAGGGAAGAAACCCAAGAAATAAATCGCGAATTGTCAAAATGGACCACCAACAAAATCGTCCTACCTACTTTCTTATTTAACATTATGTATTTTTTTTATTCTGTCCTTGCAATTGATTCAAAGCGAATCACGTGCAGGATAAAACCAGTTCTGGTCACTTGTGACTAGCATTTTGCTGAGTTGCAGCTTGTTTTGTTGCAATTGTGTTCGCACAATTTTGTTTCTAATATTTTTGTGTTTTTGTTGTTCTCCATAATTTTGTTTTATTTGTGTGTTATGTTCATAATTATGTATTACAATAGAAATAAATATTTTTCACTTGGACTTTAACTGATAGCTTGCTTCGCCACGTCAATTTTCGGGAACTGTTTAACTGACAAAGTAGGGTGATGATTATTTCGTAGCCTTGCGAAACTTTGTAGGTACGCACACTTTCAATCACTCAGTTTTCTGTAAGCCTGTAAAGCCAAATATCTTTCTTGTTCTTCAGGCTATATTATGCACTGCTGGACATAGCCCTTCCCTTATGAGCGCCATAGCGCTCTGTCTTCAGCTTGCCGCATCCAGCATCTGCCGGCAGTTTTTCGCAGATCGTCATCCCACCAGGTCGGAGGGCGTCCTACACTACGTTTGCGAGTCGCGGTCTCTACTCAAGAAAACGTTTACTCCAACGGTTGTCGGTTCTTCGCGAGATATCTTTAGCAGACCAGAATTCTGATTAAAGTGATGACGGATAGTTACCCAAATCAGCTTCGTTGTCCCGCAGCATTTTGACAAGCCCCTGCCAGTTACCGTACTGGTCTCTGTAGCCCCACGTGTGGGTGAAGACACGTTTTTCGGTAGCATTCAGCATCTCGAAGCAAATCTTCACGACCATGTAGGACATCTTCGCTATTGAGTCTTGGTGGAGGTTCCTGGGTAGATTTTGTTAGAGTTAGCAGAAGGTAGTTGGTACTTACCCATTTACCTATGAGCCAAATGAGCCTGCCCCGTAAAAATGTAGGAAAAGTAAGATAAGATAAGAATATTCTTTATTGTATACCGAAAAGTAGTGACAGCAATAAAATCGCAAGATCCATCTGTATCCCAAGAAATTAATGTCCACCGAAGTTGTACTCTCACAATACTCGGAATGTGGAATCCGATGTTATTTTCCTTGTTTTAATAGCATTATGTGACCATAGATATATGGTCTACTTTTACGTTACTTACTTTTACTTAATTTCAAATTTAATTTTAATATTTCTATTTATGTGGGGAAATTTTGACTTTGTAGAATGACTTAGCTTAAAACAAACTTTGTAGACTTTTTACAGATTATTAATCACTTAAGCGCTGAAGCGCTCGTGGCCTAGGCGAACCGAGTGATTGGAATCAATCACTTGGTTAAGCAACAACAGGCGCGGTCACTTACAGGATGGGTGAGCGTCCCGTGACTACCGCTAGTGGCATTTTTCCGAGCGCTTCCGTGCTTCGCAAGGCACGTTAAGCCGTTGGTGCCGGCTGTCATATAATGGCAGTCGTTAAGCCATGTCAGAGGCCTTATGGGCGGCTTGATAACTTCTGACAGTAAGGCCCGCCACTGTCTTACAATCCTCCACCAACCCGGTCTTGGCCCCCGTGGTGGAGTATGGCCTAACCTTCCTGCGATGCAGGAAGAGACCCGTGCCCCAGCAGTGGGGACATACAAGGGTTGATAACGATAACGATTAATCACTTACATTTCAGTCGACTTTGTAACGAAAATACCTATAAAGGTTGAACAGGAGAGCTGTCGACAGTTCATCATACTTACAGTCGATCATCCATATGTTGTCTGGTCTCATTACTGTCTGTGACAACATTAGCCATGGTTAGAACATGCCTTTGAAGATTATTCCTTCGTGAACTCAGCACTTTGGACTCTCTATGATCTTCGTAAACGCCATACTTGGTCACCTTAATTTGTTTTACTTGAGGTTCGATTTTTGAACAAGTTTTGATTTGATTTTGTTCTTCTTTTATTTCAAGAGCAGTTGCGTTTTCATTTGTATTATTCCAGCCAGAGTTTTGAGCTCGCCACAAACCTCGTGGTAACTTGATGACATCAGATGTTGCGGAGATTTTGTAAGCTTTGAAAAAAGTGAAAACTTGATCAGTGAACAATTTTGACATGTAAGTAACTTAAATGTAACATAACCTCACGCCTGTATAACAGAGGGGTAAATAGAGACCAAGGACTGCGACTTGTTACGATTCTCACAGATCACCTACGCTTTATCAACCCACGTCGGTTTCGGGTACTTTTTATTTTCTCCTTTGCTATTTTGACCTGTTTCACTGTTTTATCATTTTGAAGGCATCGTGTTGAAAGTTTTTTCAGCCAACGTACATCGATTTTTACAAACGTACAGAATGTACAGTCCATTTAATTTTATTCTTACTTGTCCATTTTAGTAAACAACATTCTACCCGTAAATTATGATTTTTTAGTCGAAAACTGCCATATTCCCATAAATGAAGTGATCGGGGAGACTATTTTAGACAACACGCTGCCAATTTTATAAAGGAAGTTTATGAACTCGCGAGAAAATATTTAGAATATTGAATATTGGGGTTAGAATATTGTTTCCTACATTGGACAAGTAAGGATAAATAGACTATAAGTAGATACATTCCACAGTATACGAGTATTTTTGTATTTTAACTTAACTTTTATATTTTTGTTCCGGAGTCCTCCTTAACGTAACTAATTAGACTGCACGTATATAGTGGTTGCTATGCTATCCACAGGGTTGGGGATAGCATGGAAACCCCAACGGGTTTCAACCCTGTACGGGGACATACCTACAGAGTTGAAATAGATGCTATCCGCTGACCATTGAATCTTAAAATCCAGTGACTGAACAAAATACTCAGTTGTATTTGCAAGGATGGCGTTGAATACATTAATAAAGTCATTTGAATATGCTTCTATAACATCTCAGTAAATAGAAATGTAGCAAAACCTTCAGATACTCTGTAACCAATTAATAAATCATTTGCCACAGGGTCGAGATGTGGGGCGACAACGATTAGTTAAATCATGATTGGTTACTGACCTTAATACGTGCCTGTATATGGTTTGATCTGTCGTTTTTCTAATTGACTCTATATGTCATAACTAAGACCTAGGTATCTAATTAGCTACATAGATTGCAGAAAATGTTTGGTAATATTATGCAAAGCCTGGCTTGCGGTTTATTTCTTTTTATAACACCCGACTGCGAGGATAATTTTATGAGCTAATCATCATCAACCCATTATGTCCCCACCGAGGGGCACGGGACTCTTCCCTGAGGAAGGTATAGGCCATACTCCACCACGGGGGCCAAGTCCGGTTTGGGGGAGGCTTGCAAGACTACTGGCTGGTCATACTGTCAGAAGTTTTTAAGCCACCCTAAGGCCTCTGACTTAGCTTAACGATTGCCATCTATCGACGACAGCCGGCACTAACTGTTTAACGCAATCACTCTATGGTAGCCCTGGTCCACCTGCCGTCTTCCCACTTTGCAAGATTTACTTAAGCCAGATGTCGCTGCCTGTACGTAATACAGAGAATAGTATAGAGAGGTTCGAAATTTCACTGATGCCGGTGAGTCGCCCATTAGCTCAATTGGAAGAGCGCTGGCACGGACAGCCAGAGGTCGCGGGTTCGAATCCCGGCATGGGTGAAATTTTTAGCCTCCAAATAGGTTTTAAAAGATGTCCCGCCTATTTCCATTTCAGGCTCGATACCCCTTCGCCAATATCGTCGACTTTTGAGACATGGTGACAGATTGTGAAAACGTTATCAGTATCATCACACTAATTTCCTGCCAACTTCGACCAAGATTGCGCTTGCCCAGTCTCTCTTACTTCCTATCCTCGACTATGCTGATGCCAGCTATCTTGACCTTACCGAAGAGCAACTAAATAAACTTGAGCGCCTCCAAAACTTCTCTATCCGGTTCAAATTTGGCTTGCGAAAATATGACCATATCTCCGAATATCGCTTAAAACTCAAGTGGCTCCCTATCCGCCTCCGTAGGAATGTTCATATTCTTTCCACTCTCTATTCGGTGCTGTTCAATCCAGCCACACCTCTGTATCTCAAAACTCGCTTTGAGTTTTTAAGTGATACGCACAGTCGGACTTTGCGATCCGGTCACAATCGATTGCTGAAGACACCAAGTCATTCGACAAGGTTCTTCAGCCAATCCTTTACTATCACAGCTCTCCGCCTGTGGAATGATCTTCCCTTGGACGTAAGATTCTCACCGTCCCTGCCAATATTTAAAAACAGAGTGCATAACCACTATTTTTCCTTAATGTAAGTTTTTTATTTGTATTTGTGAAATCCCTTTCTAGTATTATGTAGTATTTCTAGTATTTGTCGTTCATGTCCTATGTTTTTTTTTCCTTGTGTATGTTTATTTTTATTTGTTTCATATTTATGTACCGTTTATGTATGTGTATCAATTTCATATTTATGTATCGTTTATGTATGTGTATCAACTATAAAATAATATGTTATCTAATATTGTTTAGTTGCGCCGACTACCCGTATTTCAGTTCCAGTTTCTTATTTTCCGTCAATGGTTGTCTGGAAGAAATTACTTTTAGTAATAAGGCCGCCACTTGTACTGTACTGTTATTTTATAAGTCCTTGGTGTACATGCAATAAAGAATATTCTATCTATCTATCTGTCTAATATTATAAAGGCGAAAGTTCCTCAGTGTACACGTTTGTTACTTCTTCACGTCTAGACGGCTGTAGCAATTTTAATCAAATTTGTTATGAAGTTAGCTGACACCTTGAATTAACACATAAGCTACGTTTTACAGCGGTAAAATATCTTCTTCCCATGGGAAAACTGATATACCGAGGATAACACCGCAGGGCACAGCTAGTGTAAATTAAGAGTTGAAGTGGCAGCGGGCTGGTCAATGGCCATATCTCGCGAAGAACCGACAACCGCTGGAGTACACGTGTTCTTGAGTGGAGACCGAGACTCGGCAAACGTAGTGTAGGACGCCCTCCTACCAGTTAGGTAGACGATCTGCGAAAACCTGCGGGCAGATGCTGGATGCGGCAAGCTGTAGACAGGGCGCTATGACATATTTTAGGGGAGGGCTATGTCCAGCAGTGGACTAATATAGCCTGATGATGATGTATATTAAAAACGATGCCTCCAACTGGGATGCCTTCAGAAGGACAATGATTTTGTTTCTAGTGTATTGGTTTGAATATGGCCTGTTGGCGTTCCTAATATTAATGATTGACGTCATCCAATCCCGTGCAGAGTTAATAAATTATAGTTGCGTAGATCGATCGATCGATCTATCTATCATTTCTTACCTTCAGTAAAAACATATTCACTCTCAGAGACTTCACTGGCGAAAACCACTTCGCTATCAATCAGAATATTGATGTGATTTAAAACTTCCATGTTGAGCTCAGCATACCTTGACTCCAGAATCAACCATCTGTACGGTGATTTGAAATAGTCCTTTTCGTTTGCCTGTAATGGAAAAGCCCCTCTTATTATTATACCTAAATGTCAAGTTTGTATGTTTCTAAGATGTTTTCCCACGCAATCACGGCTGAATGGACTAGGTTGAAATTTGGCACACCGTAGAGGGAATGGACATACGTAGACTAGATTAATAGGAAAATTTCTTTAGATAGATAGATAGAAAACGCTCTAATGCACAACTAGAGAAAGAGACATTTTAAAACATAGCTTACAAGGTTGTGATCACCTTGTACTTTCAAGTACTCACTTACTCACTCACTTACTCACTCACTCACTTACTCACTCACTCACTCACTCACTCACTCACTCACTCACTATCTCACTCACTCATTCACTCACTCACTCACTCACTCACTCACTCACTCACTCACTCACTCACTCACTCACTCACTCACTCACTCACTCACTCACTCACTCACTCACTCACTCACTCACTCACTCACTCACTTACTTACTATACAACACATTTGAGTTTTAGAAACTTATAATTCTACAATATATTTATTGTGTGTATGTTTCTCTGTGTTATCCGGATTTGGTATCGAAGTTGTTGGTTTTGCAGGTAAGTTAGGTTATTACTAATGGTTTTTTTTATGTAGCCATTAACCGTCCCTCTGCTGGGCAGATGCCTTCTCTCAGAGAGAGAGAGAGAGAGAGGATGGGATTCATCACCAAGCGTGCAATTCAAAGCGCTGAGGCATTTAGGCCCTGTTTCACAATCTGCAAATAAAGTTCCGGATAAGCTATCCGCAACCAGGGCTGCCGTATGTTCTTAATTTGAAGCCATAAACAAACTCACGCAATATAGGAATATTTAAATTTAGAACAAACGGCAGCTCTGGTTGCGGATAGCTAATACGGAACTTTATTTGCTGATTGTGAAACAGGCCCTAAGACTCACACCTCACGATGTTTTCCTTCACCGTTTTCCACCTTCAGTAGTATTGCTACTATAATCTGACCAATGTATATAACTCAGAAAACCTCTCGCTAACGATCGATGGAAAACATCGTGAGGAAACCCTATTGTCTGAAGTGTTAACATGCCTCAGCGCTTGCTACGTGCAATGGCCCAACTATGAGGCTAAGTGGTCTCAATAACTAACTAGGTATTACTAAAAATAGGTTCCAAAATACCTATAAGGAACTGTCGTTATTATTAGGATAAGGCCTCGGTTTGTGTAATAAAACAATTAATGGTATTGGTATTGCGACTACTAATTCGCAAATGTATGTAGCTTTGAAATTAAACAGTGATTGGTACATCGATATCACCCGTTGTATGACCCCTCTGCTGGTGCACGGGTCTCTTCCTGCAACGCAGGAAGGTTAGGCCATCACCACCACGGGGGCCAAGTCCGGGTTGGTCGTTACTCATATACCAAAGATATTATTCCTATGATTTTCTCATTGGTGGCTGCCAGTTAGCTCCGGATAGCTCCTCAATACAATTTGCAGTTTATTGGCTGATATTTTTGCATACCCACCTCTAACATCAGATCATATGCTCCAGAGCAGTTCAGGTCTGCAAACACCACATTATTCTGCAGGAAACGCTCAGTTCTATTGGGCTGGAATGAGTTGGCTACTCCGATACCCTCGGCAAACAGTTTCTTAGCTAAAACGTTTCGATAGTCTGAAATAAACGAAATGGCTTTAATTTTTTTATCTGTTATTAATAAAATTGTTAAGCTCTGCCTCTGTTTACTCTGTGTAAAAAGCCTATTATATCATTAAGGATTATTTGGAAGACAAAGATGTCTGGTATTAAAATAATGTTTAATGGGGACGATTAAGGGCCTGCGCAGACGAGGGACTATCCTCCGGGTACCTTTTTGTCCGTAGACATAGATCTCTTATAAATTGTATCGAATAACACACACAAAGGACTAAAAGTACCGCCTAGAAAAAGTCCCTCAAATTACCGAGGACATCAAGAGACCGGAGTGGACAAAAGTTCGGTGTTTTCTTTTAAAACGCCTTTTCATTTTTAACTTCATGTAAATTACAACACAATGTAATCTCAGAATATTTGCTTCCATAGCGTACACTTCACTCAATTTCAGGGGAACAAATGACCGCACTCCGTAGGCGTTGAGTCCGCGACAAGTACTCGGAGGACATTTTTTACGACTTTTGTCCCCAAGGGACAAAAGTCCCTCGTCTGCGCAGGCCTTAAGTCTAGTGTTTTGTAACTCTAGGTTTTGTAAGTCTAGGGTTAAGTTGAGAGCTCTGTTAATCTCTTTGAAGAGAATAAATGTGGAGTTTCTTCGTTACTTTCTTCTCCATATAATCTGTTAGTTGTAAAATCTCACAGCTGTGACGTTCATTAAATAAACAATTTGTTTTATTAGTCAATAGTTCTTCTTACTTTGACTTTATTTGAAACTAGCTGATCCACCGAACTCCGTACCACCTAACAGTCGATTCATTATTTTTTTTTATTTTTCTCTCCGTAAGAACCATCCTCGTACTTCAAGGAATCTTCTAAAAAAAAAGAATTAGTGAAATCGGTATAGCTGATCTCAAGATTTGCGCTTACCAACACATTCAGCGATTCATTTTTATATTCGCTCGCTGGGTCAGCTAGTTAAATATAATAATGGAATGAATATACAACTACAACGAGTCATCGTGATAACCGTTTTTACACTTTTCAATAATCTAAGGTTTTCATCGGAATTACTTACAACTTTTGGAATATTAAAACAAAAATAATATTTTTGTTTTAATATTCTAAGGTGGACTCTACATTGGAATTTATATTTTTCTTTCCAATGGCCGAACAAAAAATGCGTACATACCTACATTATTATTTATAAGGTACTTACAGACATCCCAGCACAGTCCCGGTGCTAATAAAGTTGTCTGTCTGTCAGCTTGTTCGTGTGTTAGGAATGCTATTAGCATTTTAATAGAGACGCCATTGCGACAAGTGACTGCTGATAAAAACGAGATGACATAAATTGGAATCAACTTTTTAAATAGCATTCTTTTTATTCAGCCTGCACGTAATTTATGTGGCCAGTGAATATTAAAATCTTTGGAACATTTTATTACTGCGAAGTTGAGTCCAAAAAGTATCTAGGTGGTAGACTCTTTGCTTTGTTTGCTTGGTAAATGAAATGTGAATGATTTCTTATATTTTTCATTTTATTCTTCCTTAGGTAATCGAAATCTTGAGGACAGTCGCAAAGAAATAGAGAAAAGAAAAAAGACTACCGCTACACTTGGATTTCTAGTAATATAATATTTTTCGAATAAGACTACTAGGCACCGGTATTATATTAGGTAATGGCTCCACCAGGATTGATACCTAATGTGACTTCAAAAATACATGCTGATAGGAATATATTTTGTGACATTTAATGACAGGCTTAAAAGATTTAGATGAAATGCCCGAATTAAAATAAGGTATACCTACCTATTGAGTCCCTAGACTAGGATAGTATAGTATACTTTTAGTAGGAGTTATTTCCTTCTCATCTTCATGTAACTTGATGCAACCGATTACATACCCTGTTTCTTTTAAAAACTACTAATCGTCTTTGATATTGCAAAATGTAATATGTAAAAAAATATCATTTTCTTTTTTTCATCTAAAGTTTCCGAATGTAAACACATTATAAACCTCAGCTTGATTCGGTGAGGATTATGATTTTTGAATTTTGCTATAAATTTGAAAAGAAAAAATACGAAAACCATACCTTTTACATGTGACATTTTGCAGTACAACGACGTAATGTGTTTTGTTGATGCCAGTACCCAAGTCGCTAACATATCATTAGCGAGCCTACATTACGATAACGCTGACTAACCGCTATTTTATTTAGTCGATTTTCCTTTGAATCATGCAAGGAGTAGGTACTGAAATCAACAGTAGTTTAACCGAAACTCGCCCTTAAGCAAACGCAATAAAAACTACCGTGTTCCGTGCTCGATGTACTTAACGTGGAATTACCCCCAAAAATTATATCTGTATAGTCTCATTTTGGAAGCATTAGGTATAGTTATTTTAAACGGACTTTGGTAAACAGGATAAATAATAAACAAGGGTAACGTTCGTTCTTATCACTGGGTCCCAAAACCGATTTTAAGTCTGACACCCTTGAGAGTTTCCCACTTTTTTGCTACGACGCCGTCCTTAATGAAACTGCATATCAACCTTTACTGAGGTTAATACGAAGATTTTTATATCAGCCCTTTGTATGTCCCCACTGCAGGGGCACGGGTCTCTTCTTGCATCGCAGGAAGGTTAGGCTATACTCCACCACGGAGGCCAAGTCCGGGTTGGTGGAGATTGTAACACAGTTGCAGACATTAATTGTCACAAGTTATTAAGCCGCCCATATGACTTTTGACATGGCTTAAGGACTCCCATTTTATGACAGCCGGCACCAACGGCTTAAAGAAGCACGGAAGCGCTCGGAAAAATGCCGCTAGCGGTAGTTATGGGATCGTCACCCATCCCAGCACCTAGCCGCGCTTAAACTAAGTGATTGATTCCAATTACTCGGTGCCACTACGCCACAAGCGCTTTAATAAAGGCCTATATAGGTTTATATTATGCTGTAGAGTGCGTGATGAATATCCTGAGCCTTGAAGATATTCCGTTTTTGCACACAGATGTATAAATTAAATGTTACATAAGCAAGGCGTAAGGTCAGGCATGCTTAGCCTATATAATCCAAAATAAAATAAGGTAAGGTAGATTGATTATATATTATTTATTTATTTTATCTTTATTTTAGAAACAAACAGTCATTTAAATGCAATACAAATTATATCTTATGTTAAATACATAGACCTCTAGTTTATCATAATTTCAAATGCAAACATTTTTAAGGTAAGTTAAACATCGGTCGGAGAAGCGCTCCGAAACATAATAAGAATTATAGAAGGTAAAGATAAATATATCTATCATACATTGTAAAGTTATGCTAATTTACAGTTTAACTTAGATGTTAAGTATACTTTCGTAATTTTTTATCACGATAGACACCAAACTAGATAGACCTGTACTTTTGTTTCCAACGCCCTCTTCGGTTATCGTTATATATTGGCCTTTTTTGCATCTACTTAATGAGATGATTTATACAGCGTCCAGTGGCATCTTCACTCACACTAGATGGGTGAAGGAACCACTCCGACGCTGTAGTGTTATCGTTAAGTCAAGTTTTATTACTAAAGAAATACAGACCTAGATAAATACATCTTTTGAGTATGTTTAAAGCGAAATATTACATGACTTCAGTAACATCTAAACCATGATTCATGCGATATTAGATATAATTAATGTATTTAGTCACTTAATTTTAATCATATGCAATTTGCAATTAGTAGGAGTTTATTAAAATTGCATCATACCTACCTAAGGTTTCAAGTCGAGTCTAGGGAGAACGAAGTCGTAACAATTTAACATGCTTCACAATAATTTACAGCCTATGTGCGTGTGTAATTATAATTACATGGTTTCATTGGAAATAATTTAGTTTGTAACTCAAAAGTAAGCATAATAACAGTATTACAAAGCAGTGACACAGACATACAGTGTGGTTTATGTATCACGAAAGGGGTCACAACCAATTTAATATCAAATGATATCAATTTATTTTAACGTAAAAAAATTAGCGTAAAATAGAAGCGCTCATGGCCTAGGCGAATTGAGTGAAGCAAGAACAGGCGCGGTCATGTACAGGATTGGTGACCATCCCGTGACTACCGCTAGTGGCATTTTTCCGAACGCTTCCGTGCTTCGCAAGGCATTCTAAGCCGTTGGTGCCGGCAGTCATGTAATGGCAGTCGTTAAGGCATATCAGAGGCCTTATGGGCAGCTTGATAACTTCTGACAGTGACTGACACTGACACAACTTCTGACACTGTCTTACAATCCTCCGCCAACCCGGACTTGGCCCGCGTGGTGGAGTATGGCCTAACCTTCCTGCGATGCAGGAAGAGACCCGTGCGCCAACAGTGGGGACATAAAAGGGTTGATAACGATTCAACGTAAAAAAAAATTACATTCTTCCCCAGCTATGCTTAAAAACAACGTTTATAATTTGTATCTATCACTCTAATTATTTTTTATTTGATTTTGTTATTGTTTTTCTTCATGTAGGTATGTCTTTCTTTTTATTCTCTTGTAGAACTTTATTGTAACTTTGTGTATGTTTGTAATAAATCGCTATGTGTATTATATTTAATGGTTTATGTAAGTATATTATTGTTAGTCGGCGTCGTCAGGCTTTTTTGACTTACAATGTAAACTTTTTCCTTCTTGCAATAAGGTGCCTGATCTTTCGTCTCAAGCCATTTTTTTCTGCTCATTGTCATTATGTATCTCTCATTATGAGCATTTTGCCTCAGGTCGATCATCATTATTGACCTGAGGCAAAATGCTCCCAGCGGCTGGATGAGGATGGTCGAGGACAGAAAGAGTTGACATGCCTAAGGGAGGCCTACTTCCAGAAGTGGAAGAGTACGAGATGTCTGATAGGTTGATGTAGGTATCATTTTGTGTTTTCTGTACGATTTATTGTAGTGCAATCACATCATACTAATACGTAGGTCACACTATAAGTTTTGCGTAACTTAAAAAAACAACATGTTAAAACCAAAATATTTTGTTTATTGCTTTTCAAAATACCCTCCTTTACATTTTAAACATTTTTTCATGCAATCGAACCATTTTTTAAAACAGGAGGACCACAGATCTGAAGGCTAGTTTTCTACGTGCTGATTGAACGCTATCACTGCCTCTTTGGAGTTGGTAAAAGTGAAACCTCTCAATAAATCTTTGATTCTGGGGAAAATACAGAAATCACAGGGTGCTAGGTCAGGGCTACGCGCAGGATGGGTGACGAGTTGTACTTTTTCAGCAGCTAAACATGACTTTGTTTTATTGGCCGTGTGTGAAGAAGCGTTGTCATGATGTAGGAGAACGCGACTTTTTGGTCGTCTTTCGCGAACTTTTTCTAATACCCTACGTAAAAAAATGGTAGAATACCACTCGGCATTAACACTCTATTGACCTTCAAGTAGAATTGTACACATGGGACCCGTAGCTGATAAAAAAGCGATATTTTTTTTACCAACGTTTCTTTTTGTTGGCCTGTTCTCATTTTCAATGAAATGAAACAAAACGAAACGAAACGAAACGAATGAATTTGTTTGAAATGAAATTGTTTATTTGCACGAAAAGTGGTACATCGTTAGCAGCTGGTAAGATATTTATAAGTTTCTTCACAATTCACCTCTATAGGCATGCAAAAAATTAAATTAAATTGATATATTATTTACAATGTCCTACATTTCTTGTGATTTTTTTAAAAGATTATAATAATAATGTCTATATATTTCAGGTCGAGGTACTCTACTATTGAATAAAAGCATTTTTCTATAAGCCATTTGCGTAACTTCCTTTTAAATAGGGCATCTCTTTTAATAACTTTGGTAGGCTGTTAGGTATAGATTTTTATCAACATTCGATAGCAACTTCTTTGGCGAAACTCTGTTCTACATGGAGGATAGACGATTTTGTTTGGGTGTCTCGTACTGTAATTATGTACTTCTTGGTGCGTTGTAAATATATTTTTATGACTGTGAGCAAAGCAAGCCATTTCATAGATGTAGAGACTAGGCAATGAAAGAATATTTAGTTTTTGAAACAGGGGGTTGTAAGAGTCCAAAGGGGCTGCGCCGCAAATTGCCCGTATGCAGCGTTTTTGTATTATAAATACCTTATTGATATCTCTGGCGTTTCCCCAAAGTATGAGACCATATCTCAAGACTGATGCCACATAGCCGTGGTATGCAATAAGGGCGTTAGATGTATCAACTGTTTTTTTAAGCCTATGGAGAGCGTAGACAAACCTGTTAAGTTTACTACAAACTTTTTCTAAGTACGGGAGCCATGTGCACAGTTCATCTACAACGATACCTAAGAAAGTCATGAATGGTATATTTTCCAAAATTATGTTATTACCTGACCGTTATATTTCGATATCTCATTTTTTTGTTTTTAAATTGTATGTATTTCGTCTTTTTTTCTCATTAACTTGTAAATTGTTTTCTCGCAACCAGTCCGTTATGTCCAGCAGTGGACTAATATAGCCTGAAGAAGAAGTCCGTTACTTTATCTACTGTTTTATTTACGTCAAACACCCATTCACAAGATTGCTGTTTTTTTTCGGGTTCAAAACAATAAATCCACTTTTCGTCTCCTGTAAAAATGTCATAAACAGCATTTAGAATGTCCGTGGTCGTACTTTGGTAGCATCTGTGAGTACCATTCACGCGAACCCGCTTCTGCTCCACTGTCAGTTCATGAGGGATCCAACGACAACAAAGTTTCCGAACTTTCAATTCTTCGTGTAAAAATTTCTGAATTTGGCTCATACCAATCCCCAATAATTATAGTCCTCAAATTGTCTCATAGGTAATCCACGGGTTTTTGCTCAAACAAGGTGCTTCTCTCCCAAAAGCATTTTGAAGAAGGGCGGCATAGTTTTGCGGAGAGAGAGAACTTTCAAAATCATACTAAATCATAGCTCTAGACTCTTTTCGACTTATAATTCCATTTTCGTTGCGTACCTACGTAGAAATTTGATGTGTGATAAAAAACAATTGAGAAATGATTTCCCGCCAATTGTTTTGTGGTTGCAACGTTTCAAAAAATATAACATTCGAAATTCAAATAGTTCCGATTAGCTAGGAGTGCAAAACTTGTGTGCCCCATGTATTATTTATTATAAAGGCGAAAATTAGTGTTTTTTTTTTTAAAATTAACAAAATTTGGTTTGGAGTTTGGTGATACCCTGGATTAACACATGGGCTACGTTTTACTGCAGGAAAATATCTTAATATTTTACGCAGCAAAGACACGATGATATTTTATAGTAAGATATAAATGTACCAAGACATTTGGACTTTTATAATAGTACTGTAATCGATTTATATAAAGAATTTAAATAAAAAAATGTGGCTGTTTACTAAAAATACCAGCTTTATTCTTCATCCAGCTAGACAGACTCTGTTACAATTTACTCGCAGGATACATGGTGGCCCACTCGCCGCCCTTGAATGTTGTTCTTGACACACTTACTGAATTGACTGATTCATTGATTGAATGACTTTTTGTGCACGTGCTGCAGCGTTTCGAAGAAATGTTGAATCATGAACAACGTTCGGAATGGGCTAAGTGTAAATGCCCATAGTTGGGAAAGAGATAAACTGCATTCTATATAAATGATGTTTAATTCAAATTAAATTACGGCCAATTCTCCGATTTGAGGTTGTCTGGAAGAAATTGCTATTAATAATAAGGCCGCCAATTGTATTTTTTCTTCTGTACCTATCTGCTGTTTCTGTATCAAGTTTCCGGTATACTATAAAAAAAAAATCTTATCTTATCTTTAATAGCTAAAGACCAAATAATTTTATTTTTAAAAACGTTTAATCGTATTTTTAAATAAATAACAACTCACTTTTGATTTGAGAATTCTACTTAACTACTTCGACAGTTATTACCCAGTGGTATTGACTGGCGGAATTCGGAATTCAACAATGATAATTTAATAAATTTGTTAATTTTAACAACTCTAACTGCCGCACTCAGAGACGACCATTAAATTTAATGTTTATTTAAATATCTTTAACTTTTATCACTGAAACAGAAAAGAACAACAGCATACTTAACGGAGATTAACTTTTAATTGACGTTTCTGAGTGGCGGTATGTTATGAATCTTCACCAACTGCAGGCAAGTATACTCTACCTATTTCGATCACTGTACGTAAAACAAAGTTTGTCCGTATAGTATTTTCTAAGGTTAACACGAGCAGTAGACATAATTAAAACTGTTTTTATACGGATTTATGCTCGTTTATTACATTTTTACAATTTTCCAACGTTTCGGCACTTTTTCAGGTGCCGTGGTCCCGGATGACTGAGGTGACAGGTGTCTTTTAGGAATCATTAACGGTTAGTTTACTAAAGTTTGTCCGGTTTAAACCAGGCCCAAAGTTACTCTGAACAGTGTATTGGAGGCGAGTACTTTGCTAAGAAATTGAGAATTATTGTCAGAATAAATTGAGAACCTAGGACTTTACGAATTTGAAGCGACTAGCATCCACTATATAACCGTGGCATTGGCTACACTACAGTCCTTATCACGGTCAGTATAAAGATGAGTTTTGAACAAATGCCACAGTCCTTATCACGGTCAGCATAAAGAGGAGTTTTGAACAAAAGGGGTAGCCTACCTAATTGGTTTGATGATCCGTTTTCCTTATAGTAACTTATAGTAACATTCTTGTTCTGAGTAACCTAAATGGGATGGTTTTTCAGAAATTAAAAAGCTGAACAGTTTTTGGAAGAAGTAAATTAAATTGATTGCAGATTGCTGGAGACGGTGGGCTGAAAAGGCATTTCTTTAAGGAGGCTTGCTGGGTCTTGACTAAATATTAGCGAGCACTGAAAGCTGTCTTACGATCCTTCACCAACCTGGAGTCCCCGTGGTGGAATATGGCCTAATCTTCCTGCGATGAAATAAAATGAAATGAAAAGGTTTTATTCAAAGTAGCACAGAAACTGCGGCTTAATGAACGTTACAATTCAAACTAGGTGTCCATTTCAAAATCTAGATCATTTAGGAGAAAAAATGGACAAAAAAACTCCTAACTTAGTCTTTTCAAAAGTCCTTAATTAACATAGTTTACATAATTATTTTAAACATAGAACTCATACATTGTACTGGCTTTCATTCCAGACCTCATTGTCATCTAAATAATCCTTTATGTTATAGTAGCCCTTTTGGCACAAAGTGTGCTTAACATATTTTTTGAACCGCGATTCAGGCAAGCTTAATATATCTTCAGGGATTTTATTATAGAAGCGTATACAATGCCCCATGAAGGATGTATTAACCTTTGCCAGCCTAAATAGTGGGAACAAAAGTTTATGTTTATTTCTAGTATTTTCATTGTGTTGGCTACCTAAAGTTTTAAAGTTACTGATATTTTTCCTAACGTACATAATGTTTTCATATATATACTGACTGGCAACTGTCAGGATGTTAGTTTCTTTAAAGAAATCTCTTAACGAATCTCTACTACCCAGCCTATAAATGAATCTGATCGCTCTCTTCTGCAAGACGAAGATGGTCTCAATGTCTGCTGCCCGTCCCCACAGTAGTATGCCATAGGACATAAGACTATGGAAGTAACTAAAATAAACAAGCCTAGCAGTTGCGACGTCAGTTAGTTCCCTAATTCTTTTGACTGCATATGCTGCTGAACTAAGCCTATTTGCTAATTTTTCTATATGAGGACCCCATTGAAGCTTTGCATCAATTGTGATACCTAGAAATACAGTTTCATTCACAAGGTCTAATTTGTCATTCCCCAGTAAAACATTGCTGTCTACCGTTTTGACATTTGGAAGAGTGAACTTTATACATTTCGTCTTTTTTGAATTTAACAATAAGTTATTAGAAGTAAACCAATTTAGTACCCGAGAGAGAGCATTATTTGTATTGTCAAGGTCATTTTCTTGTCTCTTAATTTTAAAAATAAGAGACGTGTCATCTGCAAATAATACTATCTCTGACATATTTTGAACCATGAACGGCAAATCATTTACATATACGAGGAAGAGGAACGGCCCCAAAATCGATCCCTGTGGCACTCCTATCCTGACCTCTGACCCTGAAGATTTAGTTCTATTTATATCAGCTCTTTGAACTCTCCCTTCTAAATATGATGTTATAAGTTTTAGGCTATTCCCGTTTATACCATAGTGCTTTAATTTTAAAAGAAGTGTTTTATGGTCAACGCAATCAAATGCTTTCGACAAGTCACAGAATACGCCTATAGCATCCTTGCGCTCTTCCCATGCACTAAATATATGTTTAACTAACATGACGCCGGCGTCCGTTGTAGAGCGCCCTTGCGTAAAGCCGAATTGCTGACCATGGAGAAGTTGATAGTCATTGAAATGTGTAAGCAGCTGACCTAGAACTATCTTCTCGAATATTTTACTCAAAACGGGTAGAACTGAGACTGGTCTGAAATTTGTGGGATCTTGCTTATCACCACTTTTAAATAAAGGAACGAGCCTACTATATTTCATTAGATCAGGGAATATACCCTCATCTAAACATTTGTTAAAGATTTTGGCTAAATGGGGTGCTAGGGTATCGATTACTGAGCTAACTACTGTTACTGATATACCCCATAAGTCCTCAGTTTTTTTAAGCTTTAGCTTTTTAAACGATTTAATCACGGTATGGGCTTCAATATAGTCGAACGAAAAATCGTGATGGCATGGGGGGACATTGTCTTTCAAAATACTTTCAGCAAGAGCTGGAGAAGAGTCTAAAGGAGCTGTCGTTACAATTGGAACATTTGTAAAGAACTGTTCAAAAGCCGTAGCAATGTCTTCATTTGAGGTTATTAATTTATCATCTATTTTAAGTGAAAGTTCTCGATCTCCTGATTTGGATTTACCGGTTTCCTTATTTATAATAGCCCAAATTGTTCTGGATTTATTAGACGATTGAAGGATTTTTGATTTTATATGCTCACATTTTGCTTTGTGGCAGACGGCCTTAAATAATTTTGAATATAGTTTAACATACTGTATAAAACTGGGGTCATATGTGTATGTTTTTTTCTCATATAGCGCATATAGTGTGTCCCTGCTTTTTCGGATGCCGGCAGTAGCCCATTCACTAAATGCAGGATGCAGGAGATGCAGGAGAAGACCCGTGCCCCAGCAGTGAGGACATAATATAAGGGTTGATGTGGACTGAAAGCGGGCCCCAATCTATCTCGCACACAACACTTAGACAATGTCTCGCGGCAATCCGCGCTAGTCACACACGATAGTAAGATATGGCACGAGACTTTATCACACACGTGAGTCACGTCCACGGCCTGATTAATCAATCATGTCTTCGACCCTTTACACTTTTCTAATAATTACGATTCTTTGTACTACAACGCAATTTTATTCATTCTTATTAAGTACGCTGTTACTCGAAGCCCTCTTAGCCTTGTCGTACAGGGTGATTGGAATCAATCACTCGAGTTAAGCAACAACAGCGCGATCAGGTGCTGGATGGGTGACCGCCACGTTACTACCGCTAGTGGCATTTTTCCGAGCGCTCCCGTGCTACGCAAGGCACATTAAGCCTTTGGTGCCCGCTGTCATGTATTGGCAGTAGTTAAGCCGTGTCAGAGGCCTTATGGGCGGCTTGCCCATAAGGCCTCTGACACGGCCTCAGCAGTGGGGACATATACAGGGTTGCAATCGCATTCGCACGCTGTTACTTCACTTCTTCAGGCTATATTATATAGTCCACTGCTGGACATAGCCCTCCCCTAATGAGCGCCATAGCGCCCTGTTGCTTGCCGCATCCAGCATCTGCCGGCAGTTTTTCGCAGATCGTCATCCCACCTGGTCGGAGGGCGTCCTAAACTACGTTTGCCGAGTCGCGGTCCTCTCAAGAACACCTGATTCTTTGAGCTATGTCGATAACTTTGGTTCTCTGTCGGATGCATTCGTTACGAATCCTATCCTTCAGAGAAACTCCAAGCATAGCTCTCTCCATAGCTCGCTGAGCTACTTTGAACTGGTGGATCAGGCCTTTCGTGAGTGTCCATGTCTCGGCTCGGTCATCACAGGTAGGACGCACTCGTTGAAAACTTTCGTTTTCAAAACATTGCGGTATGGATGACGAGAAGACCCGGCGTAGTTTCCCAAACGCTGCCCAGCCCAGCTGGATCCTCCTCTACTTCACTTGATAGCGATAAAAAAATACCAATAGAAATACATTTATAACTTAACGTTAATTTTACACTATGGTGGTGCCAGCCATAAATGTTATACATACTTGTACTATTCAATAATTTGTAATGTAAAGCAAAATGTACTGAAATATAACAATACAATGTAAGAAATATTGTCGCTAGAAAAAATACGGGGCGAGGAGCTGCTAGCCGAATATCGAGACGTGATCTAGACAGTTTTACCTTGCCTCGACAACATAATGGATAATCCGGACAAGCTCCTATAACGTTTGCCAAATACTGACCGATTTCAAATGTCTATAGTTATATAGGTTACGAAATATCTGCGTAATTTCTTTTTTATGTACAATAAAGTCTCTATCTATCTATACACGGGACTCTCGTGTCCGTGACCTAGTCTACCCGAGGCCACGGCAACTGTAACGCTGCCGAAACGTCGGGAAATAAGGTAATTACGTTTTACCTAATAAATAATGCCGATTAGACCCGTTTAATATATAACGACACAGGGTATCCTAGTGTGGGGCCAGAAGCAATGTATGTGCTTGTATGTAAATGTTATGTTATGTTAACTACGTATGAGTATCGCGAATAATTAAGAAACAATAATTCCGAACGTCTGTCAAATTCCATACTAATTGCTATCGCAAACGTTTTGTACAAGTTTTAGTGCGCGTGCGCATAGTTAGGCCTCTGATCACGTGGGTCAGGTTTTATTATAGTGTGGAAGCAAATGACGCAATGTTCGGCCTCTGTGGCGCAGCGGTAACGCATCTGCCTACCATGCAAGAGGTCCCGGGTTCGAACCCCGGCTGGGGACAAAAAAACCCCAGGTCCTATGTTTACATGTTTGTGATGTCGTTATTAAGTTATTAAAACTGTTTTAATACGGATTTCACTCGTTTATTATATTTTTACAATTTTCCGACGTTTCGGCACTTTTACAGGTGCCATGGTCTCGGATGACTGAGGTGACAGGCGTCTTTTTGAAAGCATTAACAGTTAGTTTACTACCCTCGGCAAAAATTACAAAAGTTAATTATGAAGTTGCGTTCCAAAATAGGCAAACCAATTATTTTATGTAAAGTCAACAATATTGATTATTAGTAATTGAAGTCGTTTTTTTTTTGGTTCCCACGACACAGGGTATCCTAGTGTGGGCCCAGAAGCAGTGTATGCGCCTGTATCTAAATATGTTATAAAATACCTACGCCAATAAAAAACGTGTAAGTTTTGTAAGTGATCTTTCTCACATAGACGTGAAATTCCGAAAAAACCCAACGGAACTACTTGGCACCGGCTACATCCCGGTACCTTTTGCAGAAGAGACGTTAATCACTGATGGACCGAGTGTCATCATCGCATAAGCGATTACTAATGCACACAAACGGATGTCACGGTTTTTGTCCGTATGTGGTGCGTAGAGCAAAGCATGAATAGAAAACGTACCTAGTGACTAATACTACTGTAAAGAAAAACTACGGACGTGGCTATTATACAGACGAGAAAATCCCCGTATACTTAAAATGTTTTTTCTCGTCCGTATGGAGAAATTTTACTTAGTAGATAGATAAATGAAAATGAAAAAAATAGGAATGTTTAGAGATAGATAGAGAACACTTTATTGCACAACCAGAAACATATTACAACCATGATTCCTAAATGGCTAAGTAATGTTATACAATTGGCGCTCTTATTGCTAAGAGCGATCTCTTCCAGACAACCTTTGGATGGAGTGGATTGCATGAAGACTATATTCTTCGGTACGTGGTGCAGTACATAAATAATTAAATCGAAAATATATTGATAACAAACAGCAAAAGAGTGCAAGAATATAATTACTTATAATTACCTACGATATAATGTACAAATATTTAAATGACAATGTACGTAAATACCTATAAAATAAATACATATACAATTAAATACATAAAGGTTAGCAACATATACTTAAATAATAATATACATAAATACCTAAAAATAAACACTTATACAGTCAATTAAATACATATAAGCAACAGTTTATTGAGCAGAATAAAAATAACAATGTCTAAAGTAATTCTGAACCCCAAACTAAATTTAATTGTATCTGAATAAATCGTATTAGATTGTAACGGTACAAACCTCCTTACAATTGGTAGAGCGCTGGCACGGATAGCCAGAGGTTGCGGGTTCGAATCCCGGGTGAAATTTTTAGCCTCTAAATAGGTTTTGAAATTTGTCCTTAGCACGGGTTAGTGCATTAAAAATAAAAATAGTATAACAATTTTTGATATTTCCTTCTTTCTGTTCCGTCTTTTGAAGCTGAAAAATCTAGACGAAGTTAAAGTAAAATTTAAGATATAGTTTGGATTACCACGTGGAGACTTCTAGTGGTTAAATTCTCTTAGGAAACTTCCATCTGCTCCTTCATCTTTAACGAACTTCTTCTTCTTCAGGCTATATTAGTCCACTGCTGGACATAGCCCGCCCCTAATGAGTTGTGCTATCATTGGGGGGTAATGCCCATAAACCCCATGCTGGACATGCGGGTTGGGGATCGCAGTTCGGTGGAATTGTACTGTAGGGGCGCTGCTGCCCACCCCCCGGTTTGTGTCCCTTAGTTTGCTGTGTGGTGTCGGCCTAGAGAATAGCACCAACCCAAATTCTTCCCGTGGGTGTTGTAAAAGGCGACTTTGACGAACTACTACTGACAATTTTTACCTTGCAAATTTTTGCAACAAATCAGTTTTGTAATGACTTTCAGAGCAATGTGTTTATTTTAAAACCGTAGACACATTACATAGGTACTTTTGAAGTCATAATTACAGTCTGTTAGCTTTTAAAATATTCCTCGGGCTCTAGAAAAGGCATTGGTTTTCGCCGAAAGCAAACGAGTCTAATACTAACTTCCTGCACTGTATAAAACTTTTTTATAAAGTTTATTCAATTAAACCCCTGTTTCACAATGTTCTAATAACTGGAACTTTATTAGAACATTGTGAAACAGGGGTTTAATTGAATAAGCTATCCGCAACCAGTTTGTTCTAAATTTAAATAAATTTTCCTATATTACTGTGTTCGTTTATGGCTTCAAATTTAGAACAAACGGCAGCCCTGGTTGCGGATAGCTTATCCGGAACTTTATCTGCAGATTGTGAAACAGACCCTGTGTGTCATATTAGTTCCAATATTTCCTACTCCAAAGATTATATCTGATTGTAGCCTAAGAAGGTATATTCTAAAAGCTAACAGACTGTATACATTTTATTCTTATTATTTATCGCAAGAACCCTTCCAAGATTAATTTTATTATTTATTTGCATTAATTACATCAATAAAAACAATATCAGGTGCACTACACAGAAGTAAGAAAGAAAAATAACTAATACAAAGCACAAACAGCGAGTCCCTTACGCTGATTGAAAACCGCTTTCACCACGATGACTTGACATCGACACTATGGGTGTGTTCCGAGATGCGATGAAATTGATTACAGTGCCAATCCATATAAGTGCAGTAGGCACAAGTATCCTGTTTCGTGCGAGATACTTTGGGACTACTAAATTTGGTCGGATTCGCGCTTTAATCGATTTCATCGCATCTCGGAACGCAGGGTATAAGAGTTTCATTCTTCAGTGAAACAATATTACGACAAAAACATTAACCATTTTGACACGTAGCAATAATGGATTGCAGTGGGTGTGGCATGATTATGCAAAAGGGCTCTGACTCAGCGTAAATTGGAGAGTGATACTCCAGCGCTGGTCAATATTCATAAGACGGCAATATGGAGAAAACTTTAAATTCGTGAAAACCACAGTGCGTTCTATAAATTTCTTAAGGCGAAGCTTTTTGCACTGGAAAGACTAGTCGATGGCACGGGTCTCTTCCTACATCGCCGGAATTTCTCCGTACTCCACGGGGGCCAAGACCGGGTTGGTGGAGGATTGTAAGACAGTGGCGGGCCTTACTGTCAGATGTTATCAAGCCGCCCATAAGGCCTCTGACATAGCTTAACAACTGTCATTGCATGGCACTCTTATGTTCTGTGATGCCCGCATTGGGGATCCAACCTGGGTTAACTAAGTTAGCGTAGATTATCAGTCATCAGCATAATTTGAGCTGTAGGTAACTATTATCCCTAGAAGTCCTTGAAATCATAGCGTGATAATATGCAATTTGCCATGCCTCGGTACCTGTATTGTAGTCGTCAATACATTATACTTAAACGAATGTCTGTTGTGTAAAGGTTACCTTTCAATGGAGTTGTTTATGTTATGTCACGTGTCTTTACAATATATTGAAGCGCTCGTTAGTTGCAAAGATACTTAATTAATGTCTGTGAGAACGAATGGTGTTATTTAAATAAACAGTATTTCTCTAATACACTCCTCAAACGCAGTTTAATAGTATTTCGTAAAAGGGGAGACATATTTAAACTGCATTTGGAAGTATAAATGTCGTATTTTCATGAATGGTTACTAGTTCCTTAAATTTTAATTTAATCACGGGTCAAATTAGGCGCTAATTGAGGTAACTTATCATTTGAACAGCGTAAATTCGAAGATAATCACGACAAGAGTTTGACAGGTTTTTAATTAAATAAAGAAACGTCGCTTTAATATTTAATTAGAGTTTTCGAACAACAGAAAATCATGAATCTTGTGATTACTGACTTAATCACAAGATTCATGATTTTCTGTTGTATTTAATCTCCAATTAAATTTTCAAATTTGTTTCGAACAACTCAGCATTAAGGCGTTTCGGGGCGCTAACAAGCGCCACCAATGGAAAAAAAACATAAATAGGTTGGGGTAACACTTCCTCCAGAAGTGTTACCCCAACCTCCCTTAGACCCTCTTCATGATAAGAATCTTTTAGCTGTATGTTCTCTTCTGTATTTACTATAGTCTCCTCTATACTATAATATTTACCTGCTCCGTTTTCGTTTATGGTAAATTAAATGTCTCGCTAACTTGCTCGCAATTTTTTTGTATAGTATTTATAGTTTAGTTTATACACATATTTTATTATGTATAGCACTATATTAATATGTAGGTTTATTTTATTTCACCTTATATAAGTACCTATATCAACTACATTTTTGGCATGGTTAGCCAGAGGTCGCAGGTTCGGGTCCCGGCATGGGTGGAATTTTTAACGTCTAAATAGGTTTTTAAAACTTCATTTCTACTTTTTTCTCTAATTTTTTTTTCACGCCTACCAATTTTTCCGGCACCTCCAACCTACGGTTGAGTGGTAGAAAATGCTCAAGGCATTAAGTCCACCGCATTGTACATTTATGTTAGTGCAATAAAAGTATTAATAAAAAAATAAATAAATTAAAAATGTAAAGATCGATAAGCTGTCGACTTTACAATCGGTATCATTTGTCATATTGTAATGCATTCGTAACACGTAAAGGATTTGCTTGATTATGTAAATACACTTCGTTAAAGTGCATAAGTATATAAATCATTATTGTACGCTCCTCATCTCTTGATCGGCTAGGTACAGTCACAATCGCCAATGACAGTTCATAAACAAACGACCCACTGCAGGGCACAGGCCTTCTCTCAGAGAGAGAGTACGGGCTTATCTACCACGCGTGCCCACCGCGGATTGGCAATTAATAAAAAAAGGCTGAGGTATTACGAAAATTGTAAATAGATTTTTATATGTAACTTGGCTATTATTGTGTCGAAATATTAGTTGACTTCATATTTAATTGATTGATTTACAAATGTTACGAATGTTAATTTCTGAATTTATGAAATATTAGTGTACTTATTTAGGCATTCTAAATATTAATTTAAAATTTCAATAATTTTAAAATTGCTATGCCAATATCGGTAAAATTACATTAGCACTACAATTTTATCCATGTAACATCATAATGTACTGTAATTTATGGCAATAAATGATTGATTGATTGATTGAGGTGGTAGCGGAACGGTAGAACGCCTGCCTCTCAATCGGGAGGTCATGGGTACCAATCCCGGTATTAACCAATGATCGAAACCTGGTCGGACTCTTCCGATATAACAACACCCGTAGGTAGATCCGGACTAAAAGTCTACATTAACCAATGACTCCATTGACAAAGGACACTCACGGTGGGGCTGATCCACAAATTTAAAGTCGCTCAGCGTGCTATGGAAAGGGCTATGCTCGGAGTTTCTCTGAAAGATCGAATTCGAAACGAAGTCATCCGACAGAGAACCAAAGTCACCGACATAGCCCACCGAATTAGCATGCTGAAGTGGCAGTGGGCCGGCCATATCACCCGAAGAACTGATAACCGATGGGGTAGAAGAGTTCTTGAGTGGAGACCGCGGATCGGTCAACGTAGTGTAGGACGTCCTCAGACTCGGTGGAGCGATGATCTTCGCAGGGCGGCTGGCAAGAGCTGGATGAGAGTAGCCGAGGACCGTGCTCAGTGGCGTGCAATGGGAGAGGCCTATGTCCAGCAGTGGACAACCGTAGGCCGATGATGATGATGAACCAATGACTTGGTTTTCTAAGTTTTGTGCATGTGTAAACTTAGAGTAGCAATACTACTCGCTTACCGTGAAGGAAAACATAACAAACCTAACATTTACATACAGGTACATTGCTTCTGGCCCCACACTAGGATACCCCGTGTCGTTGGAACCAGAAACAGTGACATCACAAACATGTAAACATCCGAGACCTGAGTTTTTTTGTCCCCAGCCGGGGTTCGAACCCGGGACCGCTTGCATGGTAGGCAGATGCGCTACCGGTACGTCACATAGGTCGTCAAAACATCGTAAGGTAGCCCTAGTGCCTGAAGAGTTAACATACCTCGGCGCCTGCTATGCACAATGGCTCAACTATGCGAGGCTAATGGCCAGTTTCTGAATTGAGAATTTCACGCATTTAACGTTTGCTGAGAAATTGGAAGAGACAGCACTACAGATAAGTATTTACTTATCGAAATTCTCTATTCAGAAATTGGCCCTGAGCGCGGAAAATCTCAGGTCTAACTACCAGACAATAAAACCAACTATAGGGTGCACAAGGCTACAAGCTTTTTGAGTGCACTTCAATTCAAAAAAGCTTATTATAAAAACGAAAAAACCAGTTGGGTTTTTTGTAAATGTTCTAAAAATAGTAGTCACCATTAGATACTTATTAAAATTGATGGTAACTTTTTGCAAACACGTTTTTCTAAAGCGTATGTTTTCATTGGCGGTGTAGTTAGAATCAACACCGATGGTAAAAAACTACACCCCTTTACGGTAATTTTTGATGGTGTTCCAATATAATTTTCTCACTCTCGGGTAAGTTTTAATTTATTTTTTAATTAAATACTACAACGTTTACATACAGGCACATACATTGCTTCTGGCCCCACACTAGGATACCGTGTCGTGGGTACCAGAAACAACGACATCACAAACCAATATGTAAACATCCAAGACCTGGGTTTTTTTTTGTCCCCAGCCGGAGTTCGAACCCGGGACTTCTTGCATGGTAGGTATATGCGCTACCAATACGATACAGAGGTCGTCAAATAACTAACTATTCTCCGTCCTCGTTAAAAAAGAGCTCAGTGTTTTTTATTATTCTTCTTTCTTTTTAGTCCGTCCCTCAATTCTTAGGATCGTGACCATATACAATAGTTCTCCATTTGTCTCGGTCATATGAGCAATGTGATAGATAGATAGATAATTTATTCAAGCAAAAAGTTTACAAAATAGTGTTTATACTATTTTTATTTTTAATGCACTAATCCGTGCTAAGGACAAATTTAAAAACCTGGCTATCCGTGCCAGAGGTTGCGGGTTCGAATCCCGGCATGGGTGAAATTTTTAGCCTCTAAATAGGTTTTTGTGTTTGTTATATTACAATATCTTACATGATCCCTAGACGCCAAAACTAGGTCGGACCTATACTATAGGCATCTAATGTTTCTTTTACCGTTTTGCTTATTGTTGCTGTGCTAGTGGACATTATTTCAATATAAATTGTGCTAGTATTTATAAAAGAAGAGAAATAAATAGTAATAATAAGGGTTTGCAGAATTGTGTAAGTTGTGTGTGTGTGTGTGTGAGGGTATGTGTGTTTGTTTGTTTGTGAGTCCTTATTCAGTTTAATTTAACTTTTATGGGGTGTAAAATTAAATGGGATGCGTGCTGAATGGATCCCCCAGCTGCCTTCTTTATGGCATCGGACCAGCGCTTTGGTGTTCTGCCTCTCGCTCGGCTGCCCTCTAACTGGCCTAAAACGATCTGCTTCTCTAGGCTATGACGTCGTGACCGCATAATATGCCCAAAAAAGCTAAGGGACCTCTGGTGACAGACTGACGACAGTCGCTTCGTTATTCTGAGCTCGTTTAGTATAGAAATATTGGTTCTGATTTTCCTACAACACCACATCTCGAATGCATTGATTCTACGACAGTCGTGGCTATTCTACTTCAGTCGCGGCTTGTTTTGTATTTACCCATTAATTGTGCATTAATTAACCGACAATTGAGATTAAAATAACAAATAAAACAGTTGTAAATGTATCATTTACTTGTACCTACTCTATACCTACTTTTCCGACTCTCCTAGGTTTGCTGGAAGAAATCTCTTGCAGAGATAACCTCACCTCTGTACATATTATCGCTGATGTAATGTGCTGTTCAATGATTCGTGTGCAACAAAGTACAATATCTTTATAATATTGTAAGGAACCAGGCGTGGAAATAATAAATATGAATGCACTTTTCAGAAATTTATTCAATGTCATATTTTTGAGCCACCTTCGCGTTAGCCTAATGGTAGTCGAGAAACTCCACTCTAACCATCTTATGTCAAATAGTCTTATAAGAATTTACAAAGCACATAGCACTCTAGTTACAATGAATACAAATCAAAAGTAACGGAAATACAACCTCACCAGACTGGCGACAAATCACGAAGAACCTTTCTATAAACCTACTCGAAGCAAAGCCAGACAGCAAAAGAGGGTGGGGCGCTTTTTTTTTTTAACCCTATAAAGGGCACCCTCCGGAGGACACGGTGGAGGGAGGTGGTGAATGCTCATGCATAACAGCACGGACCCGGCCGTGCTGTTATGCCACTGAACTCCTCCTAAAAGGCTGGACAGATTTGAATGAATTGGATGAATGGTCTGCGTTTGGGTAGCGCCCTGGATGGTTAAGATTCACAAATTAGCCCGGCAGATGGCGCTGTATGCAGGACAACGTCCGTTGGGTGAGTTAAAAAAAAAATCTTCTATAATATAAAAATGAATCGCTGAATGTGTTGGTAAGGGGAAATCTCGATAGCAGCTGAACCGATTTTACTAATTCTTTTTTAGAATATTCCTTGAAGTACGAGGATGGTTCTTACGGGGAAAAATAAAAAAAAAATAAAGAATCGACTCTTAGGCGGTATGAAGCTCGCTGGATCAGTTAGTCTATAATATAAAAATGAATCGCTGAATGTGTTGGTAAGCGCAAATCTCGAGAGCATCTGAACCGATTTCGCTAATTCTTTTTTTAGAGTATTCCTTGAAGTACGAGGATGGTTCTTATGAAGAAAAATAAAAAAAAATGAAAGAATCGACTGTTAAGCGGTAGGTATGAAGTTCGCTGGATTAGTTAGTAATATATAAATATCTTGGGTCACAGTGTTTGTTATCAACTTCCTCCGAAACGGCTTCACTGATCTCGCGATTTTTTCCGTGTAGATATCTATCTACACGAAATAAAGTGTTCTCTATCTATCTAGATAGAGAACACTTTATTGTACATAAAAATGGAAATTACACAGATATTTCATAACCTAAGAGTACAAACGGCGGCCTTATCACTAAAAGTGATATCTTTCAGACAACCCGTGTATACTTATTAGGTCTAAGAACAAGTCGTAGGTTAATTAATATGGCAAACAAAGCTTGCGAAGTTTTTTTGTTTTTTGTGTATATAAGTACAATTTTTTATGTATATTTGGTAGGTCTGACAATACGTCGTAGGCTAATTAAAACGACAAGCCAAACCTTGCGGGGTGAGCTAGTTAATTATAATTACATTTCTCGAGGCCTAAAAGAAAACGGCTCTTAAAAGCACCATCGTCTTCCGATGCTACTTATACAAATACCTGCTTTTCGCCGACGCCGACTGTTTACATGACACTTTAAATACGATTTGAGCTATAAATACGGTAACCACTCGATTATGCCTAGAACCGGCTTGTGAGTTGCAGAGGAGTTGGAAAAAACACTGGTCAAGTGCGAGTCAGACTCAAGCACCAAGGTAAATGGAATCAACAGTTCATGCAACTATTGTTATTAATGACATTCTTGTGTTCGTAATTCTTATAGTCTCCTATAATATTTTCGTTTGCTTTAAATAGATACAGGTGAAAAAAATACACCGTTTTTTGGTAAAATAGGCCTTTGAGTTCGTTACGGACGACTTAAACAGTGTTTAGGAGTTTGGCACTTTTTTGAGTGATAAAAAGTCTGATTCGAGAGCGGCAGGCCCTACCTGCATGTAGGACAGATAAAGGTAAAAGAATAAAATATCAGTTTGGGAGAAAACACTTGTAATAACATATTAGACGGGTCTTATTGCGATCATTTGTTAGGTAAAACGTAATTACCTACGTAAAGGTAATTGGTAATTAATTACGTCGTGTATTAAGATGGTTACATTTTACCTAATAAATAGAGATAGTATTTCTTGATGACTCGCAGTCCTCGTCTATTATTATATATTAAACGGGTCTAATCACGATTACTTATTAGGTAAAACGCAATTACCTAAAATTACCTTTACCTACGTAATAACGTAAAATTACCTTTATGTAATTACGTTTTACCTAGTAAATAATCGAAATTATACTATTTTTATTTTTAATGCACTAACCTGTGCTAAGGACAAATTTAAAAACTTATTTAGAGGCTAAAAATTTCACCCATGCCGGGATTCGAACCCGTAACCTCTGGCTATCCGTGCCAGCGCTCTACCAATTGAGCCAATGGGCGACTCACCGGCATCAGTGAAATTTCGAACCTCTTTACACTAATCTCTGTATTACGTATAGGCAGCGACATCTGGCTTAAGTCAGTGACAGTGGCAGATTTCGCTGCCTGTACGTATAGGTTTTTAAATAATCGCAATTTATGAGCATCGCGAGTTATCAGGAATTACCATACTTATTATATTTCATGAGATAAATCCCTTTCCATATCTGTTTGCGTGCTTCTGTTTGCGGAACCCTGAAAAAGTTGACATTCGTATCGATGTATTGCATAAGGTAAAGTTAACGACACTAAAGTTCCACAAGATTTTAGCCGATATTCGCCTTCATGGTGCTCATAATAAGAGCTACAGTCTTGTACAGTCGAAGTTGGGTAGAGAAAAAGTTTTAAAGAGATTTCAGCCGATATTCGCCTTAAACTGATCGTGATAAGAGTTATAGTGTCACATCAATTTTGTCTTTCGGTAACTGTATGAGAGGATGGTATTGCGGCCAATGCTATCCAGTACCGGCCGTCAATAATAAAGGACTGCATCCCAATACATTAAATTCGCTGTATTGAATATAGGGCGATGATAAAGACAAAAATATACTTAAAATTAAGTTTTGTAGTTGTGTATATTAAAATGAAAGTGAATAAAACTATGACCTAAACAGAATTATAGTTTTTTAGTAAAATTGTAAACACGACTCTATTTTCACGAGTCTATAAGAGTTCTTCAATCATAATACTAATAAAAGTGAAAGTTTTAAAGATATTTGAGTGTTTGTTACTCAATCATGCAATAACGACTGAACGGATTTACATGAAACTTGGCGAACAGTGATTGAAATCTATCACTTGAATTAAGCAACCACAGGCGCGGTCAGGATCAACATGGGTGACCGTCCCGTGTCTGCTTAACGTGCTTTTCAAGGCACGTTAAGCCGTTGGTGACGGCTTTCATGTAAAGGCAGTCGTTAAACCATGTCAGTCGTTAAGTCATCTTACTTCTGACAGTAAGGCCCTACTGTCTACTGTCTTCCAATCCGCCACCAACCCGGTCTTGGGCCCCGTGGTGGACTATTCCCTAACCTTAATTTTATTTATTCAAACTGTTATTGAGGCATGTATTTTGTACCTCTGAAATTAATGTTTTCTATGTTTTTTTTGTACATCTACTTCCTTCTCTAATGTATTAGTCCAGTTCATCCGAAGGTTTTCTGGAAGAGATCACTTTTAGTGATAAGGCCGCCGTCTGTACTCTTAGGTTAAGAAATACCTGTGTAATTTTCATTTTTATGTACAATAAAGTGTTCTCTATCTATCTTCCTGCGATACAGGAAGAGACCCGTGCCCCAGCAGCGGGGACATACGAGGATTGATATTGATAGGTACTTGATATCCCGGTAACACCTTCCCGTGGGACAATTTCTAGCGCGGGCGGGCATAGCCGCGAGTTAATTCTAGTAGAGTCATATAACACGCATACTTTTGGAGATTCGCCCGCCTATCCGATGAGTGTAGTGAAGAGACCCGTGCCCCAGCAGTGGGGACATACGAGGATTGATATTGATAGGTACTTGATATCCCGGTAACACCTTCCCGTGGGACAATTTCTAGCGCGGGCGGGCATAGCCGCGAGTTAATTCTAGTAGAGTCATATAACACGCATACTTTTGGAGATTCGCCCGCCTATCCGATGAGTGTAGTGAAGAGACCCGTGCCCCAGCAGTGGGGACATACAGGGTGGAAATTATTTTTTTTTGCTTTGAGTTAGAGTTATAATATGTGAGTATCTAACTACCTACAAATGTGTACGGAACCCGTGGTGCGCGAGTCCCACTCTCACTTGGCCGGTTTTTTTCTCTGTTGATCTACACTTCAAAACTAATCGTTTGAAGTTGAAGCTACGTAAAACATTTCTAGCTCTGGTGACCTTATCATACAACCTTAATGTGGATTCTTGTTTGAATCTTGCTTTTCGTCTTCGCTCAATAAAACCTATATAAGTACATTAGACCGCAAGTAAACCTTTACATTTTTGTTGCAAAGTCGTCAGTAACTTAACTGATTCTTCCGCATGTATCACCGTTTGTAAATGTTGATGTTCTACCAGCTGCACTAGGTCTAATTAGTGCAGCCCTGTCTGAATGTGACATTTGAGATACCAATTAAGAATTTGACTGTAAGAATAATTTAAGATTTGGTGCACGTCGTGATGATGATGATATCAACCCTTTGTATGTCCCCACTGCTGGGGCAAGGATCTCTTCCTGTATCGCTGGAAGCTTAGGCCGAACAGAGGCCAAGTCGTCGTCGTCAGGCTATACTAGTCCACGTCTGGACATCCCCTAGTGAGCGCCATAGCGCCCTGTCTTCAGCTTGCCACATACAGCATCTGCCTGCAGTTTTTCGCAGGGACCAAATACGGGTTGGTAATTCAATTCCATTCATTATATTTATTTCAATATACGAGTATTTATAGCTGCTGTGCGTAATACAGGTCACTGCACAGTGATAAGGTGGAATTTCAAGCAGAGTTTCCCGAAGGTCTAAACTGTGACGCTGTACGAATGAGTAACAAATACGTCAGTTTATATTTAACTAATAATACAATCTAAGGTCAAAGCACTTTGGCGCCAGCGGAGAGGAAAGACTCATCCACTATTGACAGCGGCCACACAGCTTAGCAAATTGAACTTAACGGATTTACATGAAACTTGGCGTACAGATAGATAAAGATCTCAATTGAAACATAGATAATAGTGTAAGTAGTGAAATATCTATATACACGTATGTAAATACTGTTAAATAAATTAATGAATACTTGATATCGTAATCGCGGGTTAAAGCTGGTAGAGTGACATTAATACGCATAGTTACTACGAGTACCTATATATTTTAGGTACTCAAGACTAAGACAACTTTCCAGACGAAACGGATATGGTATGGAGCGTACCGAATCCGCTGTCCAGACCGTACCAAGTTCCATAGTCTAATAACAGTTTTAGACGGTTACAGGAAGGTTAGGCCATGCTCCACCACGGGGGCCAAGTCCGGGTTGGTGGAGGATTGTAAGACAGTGGCGGGCCTTACAGTCAGAAGTTATCAAGCCGCCCATAAGGCATCTGACATGGCTTAACGACTGTCATTACATGACAGCCGGCACCCACGGCTTAACGTGCCTTGCGAAGCACGGAAGCGCTCAGGAAAATGCCACTAGCGGTAGTAACGGGACGGTCGCCCATCCCGCACCTGACCGCGCCTGTTGTTGCCTAACTCGAATGATAAAATCCAATCCCTCTGTTCGACTAGGCCACGAGCGCTTCACTAGGCCACGAGCGCTTCGAGCGCAAAAAAATAAAAAAATAATTTTCATCCCACCATCTCGGAAAGAGTATTTTTAATCTTCAATATCTGAGTGGAAAAGCCGTTTTTATTCTCTAGAGGATAAAGTAAATTGAATTTAGAACATCGTGTGCACTAAGTTTGTGAATTAAAAAAGGGTACCTATCTTGTGATTGTAAACGTTTTTTTTTGCATTTAGTCATTTCCTCGCTGAGGTGGAATGAAAAGTTACGTGTTGCACTCGAGTGCAAAGATTTTTCACCTCGTGCTCTTTTGATTCCCTCGCTAACGCTCAGGATTCTAATTTTGAATCACTCGTTGCGCTCGTGATTCATTTTAGAATCCTTCGCTTGCTTGGTCATCAAAATTGAACACGCGGTTAAAAAGCAACTTTGCACTCTTGTATAACAAATAACTATTATTTAGCTAATAAACGCCAAACTGCAGGGCACAGGCCTTCTCTCAGAGAGCGAGTATGGGCTTAATTACCACACTACTACCACCCTACCGTGGATCGGCTATTTTAAGCGCCGAGGTACCTATTTGAACACCTCAGACATTTAGGTTTCATCGTGCTTTTCATGTTTTTTTTCACCGTGAGTGAGGGGTATAGCTTAATATAATTTAATTAGTATAATAATTTAAAAAAAAATCCCTGTAAAGAGCTTATATTCTATTTGCTAAATGTCAGTGTAAAATGTAAGCGTTACCTTCCAGCCGTATTGTAGTGGTTAAAATAGCAGGGGGGAAAATTCACTGGTATAATAGTTTAGGAATCGTGTCTCACAATTTTTTTTCGAGCTTTTCACGAACTACGAAAACAATTTTTTAAATGATTTAATTACAAATGTATAGTTTTCAGATCTTTCCATGTATTTGTAGTAAAAGACAATATTGCGGTGTAGTATAGGACAATATTACGGGAATGTCAATGGGAATTATATGAATTTTGATTTCCTTGAGGTCAAAATATTCATTTTTTGCGGCACAATTTTCGACCGCAATTTTTTTGCGTTAACATAGAAGTTAATTTTTTTCACAACTTCAAGGAATAGTAGAGTATGCGGTGTTCATTTCAACTAAATACTTCCATGCTTTCACGAGATAAAGGCTCCTGACAGACAGACAGACGGACAGACAGACAAAGTGATCTTATAAGGGTTCCGTTTTCCTTTTGAGGTGCGGAACCCTAAAAAGCAAAGTTTGTGTTTCGTTATACGTCATGTACATCGGGGAATTCGGACGACGCCGACGGCGACGATGGTTGAAGAGCCAAGTATAGGGTGACCATGGCCTAGATAAAATCTGGTACAAGTCTTATTTTTATATCAGAGACCTGTTGGCATTTGGTGCTATTTTATTGATTCGTCATCAGGCTATACTAGTCCACTGCTGGACATAGCCCTCCCCTAAAGAGCCCCACGTTGTGCTATCATAGGGGGTAATGCCCATAATCCCCACGCTGGGTATGCGGGTTGGGATCGCAGTTCAGTGGAACTGTACTGCAGGGGGCGGTGCTGCTCAGCCCCCGGTTCGTGTCCCTTAGTCGCCTTTTACGACACCCGCGGGAAGAATTGGGTTGGTGATATTCTCTAGGCCGACACCACACAGCAACATTTATTGATTAATACTTAAGTTTTAGATAGAGAACACTTCATTCTAGGTACGTCGTTAGTCCACTAATGGGCATAGCCCTCCCCTAATGAGCGCCATAGCGCCCTGTCTTCAGCTTGCCGCATCCAGCATCTGCCTGCAGTTTTTCGCAGTAGGTACATTGGTAGGCATTGTACGTACGTATGAAATCAATTACTAAGATATTTCTTAAACGAAGATTACATATTTCAAGTTTAAATAAACAAAAATAATTACCCTCTTTTAACATGAAAAAGGTACATGGTCTTGATTATGTAACTTTTCACATAAACATCTGTGTACGAAAGCAGAATATTAACTCTGTCAAATAGATAGAAGGCGTGATATTATTTATCACACGCAGTAGTTACTGTATTTCAGTGGATATCTAATACGTGACAGTGATATTGATTCACATAATTGCACGACAAAGTCCAGTAGATATTTCGTTTCTGTACACAGATGAATAATATAAAATTTACATAATCAAGACGCAGATCGCCCGACATAAGCAAAACAAAACACATTCAAACGCAATACGAATGACCAAGGACAGAAATAAGTCACATGCCTTGGGAGAGGCATAATTGTTTATTCGTTCAATAGTGGACGTGTACTGGCTGATTTAGTAATTGGAATGGAATATTGTCAAATAAATTATTAGGTTAGTTGGACAGTCAACACTTCGGAGACTATGTTTCCTCACAATGATTTTCTTTACTATCAGCGTATTGCTATTATAATTTCACAAATGAACTTATCTTGGAAAACAAAGTCATTGGTACATGCGGGGTTTTGAACCCATGACCTTCCGATTGAAAAGCCGTCGTTTTACCGCGCCACTATCACCGCTGCCAAAAAAAACATTTGCTAATGAAAAATATTTATGTAGTGAAAAATGTTCTACGCGAAAATTGCGCTTCTTTACATTCGAAGCCAAAAAAACCTTAAGAATCGAATCTAAATATAGTGTGCCATATAAATTCGACGACATTAATATAAATTTGAAATGACCACTCAGATGCTGTAATAACAAGGACATTTTTAGACTACCTACTCCGTGTAAGAGGAAAATAGTTCTGTCAATGAGCGTAAATAAGTAAGTGCCGAATTCCGCGAAACATCGCACAGTCACCCTACGAAAATGACGTGTAAAGTAACACGGACGAGATAATACATAAAACACATACATAAACACACGGAGCTTCGTAGACTTTTCATTTCATTGCCGACCGCCGACCGACGGCCGCGCCCGCGCATATTTTCGAACAGCCAAAAAGCCGGTTCGGAAATTCATAATTCGAATTGAGAGGAAAAGTGTGATTCTTTTGTAATCCAGTGTTTTGTGCCAGTGACTTTTTAATTTAATACGGTGAGTTTTTAGTTTGGATTTTCTTAGCATTGATTTAGTATTTTTTTTATTTTAAAGGTGATGACAAAGTTTGTGTATGACACTTTGGCGGCATTTGTGTAATTAAAGTGGAATAGTAAAACAAAAAACTACTTCTACTTTTTACAACATAACTCCTACGGTTTATTGATTGAAAGTGCTTAAGGCATTAAGTCCGCCGCTTTATATTTGTTTCGTTTGTACACTTGTTCAAGTGCAATAAAAGTATTAAAAATAATAAAAACCGGACAAGTGCATGTAGGATTTGTTCAGTGACGGTTCCGTATAAACGATTACAAACGATTATAAACGATAACAAACTTTGCACTAGAATATGATGTACCTCCTTCCATGCCACCCAAAAATAATTTTGTAATTATTTTATTTTGACTTATAAAACCTAGCATAAAAAGCAAATATTATGTGACTAGAAATTAATGGCTTCAGGACTTTTCTCTCTGAGTAATTGTACCTTGAATAAAGAACGGGATGTAGGTACCTGATTTATAGGTATTTATAGTCAGATAAGATATGAATAACATAAGAAAATTCTTGAATGAGAAAAAAATATTAAAATGTCTTCGAATAGAAATAACTTAGAAAAATTAATTTGTTTTCATTAAAGGTAACGCTAGCCTTAGTACTAGTACTTAGCTATACATACATCCAAAATTTATGTCTGCATCCCGGAAGGATATACAGAGAAGACAAAATATATTTATTTTCGGCACAATGCTCTAAAAATAAAAAATACAACCACATACAACAAAATACAACATTTAAGAGAATACAGCATATTAGCGTATTAGCATGTGTGTAATAATGTTGGGAATTGTCTCTACATCGAATATTTATTTAAATAAATATATATTGCGTGTAGAGACAATGCGAAAAAATAAAAATTGTAACCTTTTTTTTTCGAAATCTTGGTGCAGCCGTCTTGATTTATAAATATCGTAACTAATCCGACTTCTTTTTGTATTAGTTTTTAGTTAAAAAATACTCAAAATTGGCATGCATGCAATGTACGTGATTGCAACGACTAATAGGTAAATGTCGATGATGAAAAAGAGATCTGTCAGGATTGTGGCGAGTGATAGCCTGCCCATTCGGGAAACATGCGTGAGTTTATGTTAAGTGATGCCGTTAATTTCAAATCTTTTAAATTGTGTTCGTTATCAACCCTTGTTCGTTGTCCCCACTGCTGGGGCACGGGTCTCTGCCGGCCTCTTGCAGGACTGCATCGCAGGATGATAGAAATAAATTCTACCTGAAAAAATGCATGAAATAGACAGAAATTCTACCTGAAAAAATGCATGAAATAGACAGAAATTCTACCTGAAAAAATACATGAAGAGTAGAACGGTACAACATTTCGGCTTTATCAGGTTTTGTCTATACTCGTGCATGATATCTTTTGTGTCAACTGAGTTCATTCACAGTGGCAAAAGATAACTTAGTTAATCGTTATCTCATGTCAATGGAGTTAAGTTTGAAATTAACCATGCACATTTATTAGGTTAGCAACCAAAGTTCTAATTAAACTGATATTGAATTTTTTTTTGTGCAACCTACAGGCCTCTCACTGCAGGCCTTCTATCAGAAAGAGATAGAGAACGCGTGCCCATCGCAGATGGGCAATTTCAAGCGCTAACGTAGTTGAACACCTCAGGCTTCTTCACGATGTGTTCCTTCACCGTCAGCCACTGATATTGCTACTATAACTTCACTAGTTGACTTAGAAAGAGAGTCGTTGGCATAGTCTGTTAGCTTTTAGACTACCTATACCTCGGTCTCTAGAGTAGGCTTCGGTTTTCGCCGAAAGCACACGAGTGTAATACTACTTCCTGCTCTGTATAAAACTTTTCTTCGCTATTTTGAAAAGTTATGTGAAATTAAGTGTCATATTAGTTCCGATATTTATATTACACGAATATATCCGATTCTATCCGATAGTAGCCGAGGCTGTAGTCTGTAAGCTTTCAGAATATACCTCGGCTACTATCGGAAAAACCCATTATATTGCAATAAGGTAAGGCTTATTTTGTATTGTAATATAAAGTAAAACATTTAAAAATAGTGAAGAAAAGTTTTATACAGAGCAGGAAGTAGTATTACACTCGCGTGCTTTCGGCAAACACCGAAGCCTACTCTAGAGCCCGAGGTATATTCTAAAAGCTAACAGACTGTACATGCCGGGATTCATACCCACGATCTCCAGATAAAGAAGCCAGTGGTATACCGCTCCGCTACCACCGCGTGTTTGAATTGTTACAAGCTACATGTACAAGGTTATTAATAAAATTCTCATTTATGAAACTAAAACTGAGAGTTTCAGAAATTTTGTTTTATGTGTTTTCTGTCCAGATGTATATGTTACAGTCAAAACTCTTAAACGGTCAAAACTAGTTTTGACTGCTAAAATCAGTCAAAAGGACTTTTGTCCAAAGCTTATATTTTTTGAAACACCAAATGGCAAAAATACCTAAAATGATGCAGTTACAATATTAGAATTTTCTTTATTTTTCTGTAGTCAAAACTAGTTTTGACTAAATTTAACAGTCGAAACTTGTTTTGACCGTTTAAGACTTCTGACTGTAACATATATATTTGAAAAGAATTAAATTTAAAGAAATATAAATATAATGGAAAAACCTATGCTGAGTGTGTAAGGTATCTCAAGGTTTGAAAAAATAAGTTAAAATCTATATTCGTAAAGCTAAATTTGTTGTGTTAAAAAAAGCTTTGGCTTAGTTTTTTTGCACGTCTGATATTCGTGCGACATATTTTACCATCCAATTTATTCATACTAATATTAAAAGTCTTTGCCAAGTTTTTTTGAAGCAGTATAAATCATTGAAATAAATTACACCCGACATAGTAAAATGCAAAACAAGATTGCAAATCGCAACGTTTTAAACTGCACAGGTTCCAGAGCCGCGGCGCCGCCTAAAAATACCTACTCCTCATTTCAAATATGACCTCACAATCAACTACAATGTTATAATAATTTATAGTCTGCAAGACTTCAAAACTTCGGTAGTGAATTGACTGTAATGTGGGTGGCCCTAGTAACAAAAATAAAAATACAGGTTGATAAAATAATGATACAATCGGGGTGGGCGTTTTATAAATATTCTGGACACCAAAACATTATCGTAAAATGTAGCGTGACAATTAGTCTCGGCTGCCTGAGTAATCTTAAGCGATCACGAAGGTTATGCAACACAGGGCGCGTTCAGTGCATGGATGGGTATACCGTCTATGACTAACGCTAGTGGCATTTTTCCGAGCGATTCTGTGCTTCGCAAGGCACGTTAAGCAGTTGGTGCCGGCTGTGGTCGATAGGTAGCAGTCGTTAAGTCAAGTCAGAGGCCTTAAGGCGGCTTGAAAACTTTTGACAGTAAGCCTAGCCACTAATCTTGCAAGCCTCCACCATTCCCAACTTGGTCCCTGTGGTGGAGTATGGTTTACACCTTTCTCAGGAAAGAGACCCAAGCCCCTCGTGAGGGACATAATGGGTTGATGAGAACGATGTGCCCGGAACGATCTATAGAAAATCATTTATTTAATAGGTTGAACTGTACTGACTCTGTCATTACCGCACACGGAAGAGGCTAGGGCACATCTTAAATTTATGTAATTTGGTCTTAAAGCTAGAAAAAGAGTAATCATGTATATACTTACAGTCTCTTGTACTTACGCGGTTGTTGCGGAGCGGAAGACTACCGGCTTCTCAATCTGGGTGTCGTTGGTACGAGTCCCGGCACGTACAGTCTGTTAGCTTTCAAAATATAACTCGGGCTCTAGAGTATGCTTCGGTTTTCGCCGAAAGTACACCTGTGTACTCGTAATACTACTTCCTGCTCTGTATAAAACTAAAAGTGTCATATTAGTTCGGATATTTTTATTAGACGAATATATCCGATTCTATCCGATTGTAGCCGAGGTATATTCTAAAAGCTATCAGAATGTAATTGGTAAGGTGTTAGTAACGTGGTAGATGCAAATTCAGACTATACCCTACAGTCAGATGTTTCTATGAGATTTCCCTAAAAACTTTTGGGATTACCTACAAATGCTGGACTATATTACTGCAGCAATGTAGCAGATTAACTCTATGGTGCACATTAATTTTAGTCTACCAGAACGCGGTCTATTTTTCGCCGTGACTAGGCGAATCGACGCCGTCACCGCCATTCTTGGTGATTTGCATGCTTGGCGTTGCACTGAACCGATTGGAGGAGTTATTTTTGCTCGCCGGCCGCTCCTGAGTCTTGATTGTTACGTTTATGCCACCTACGCTAGTAAAATTGGAGATGATTGATTTTTCATACTTCGATCAAGCAGAGTTTTTCATTCTTCACTAAGTGGAATTTTTCATACTTTGAAAAAGCGGAATTTTTCTTACGAACAAGCAGAATTTTTTATACTTCGACCAAGCGGAATTTTTTATACATCGACCAAGCGTATTTTTTTTCTTCTTCACTAAGTGGAATTTTTCATACTTTGAAAAAGCGGAATTTTTCTTACGAACAAGCAGAATTTTTTATACTTCGACCACGCGGAATTTTTTATACTTCGACCAGGCGTATTTTTTCCTTCTTCACTAAGTGGAATTTTTCATACTTTGAAAAAGCGGAATTTTTCATACTTTAAAAAAGCGGAATTTTTCATACAAACATGCAGAACTTTTCGTACTTCGACCAAGCGGAATTTTTCATAGTTCAAAAAAGCGGAATTTTTCATACAAACATGCAAAACTCTTCGTAGGTACTTCGACCAAGCGGAATTTTTCATAGTTCAAAAAAGCGGAATTTTTCATACAAACATGTAAAACTTTTCGTACTTCGACCAAGCGGATTTTTTCATAGTTCAAAAAAGCGGAATTTTTCATACAAACATGCAAAACTTTTCGTACTTCGACCAAGCGGAATTTTTCGTACTTCGACCATGCGAAATTTTTCATACTTCGACCAAGCGCAATTTTTCAAACTTCGATCAAGCAGAATTTTTCGAATACTTCGACCGTGTATCAGCAAATAGCAGCGGAGAGCCAGATAAAAATTACCCGAAACCTGTGTGCGTGCACGCAACGATAATTAATTTTGATAGAGCGAAAAAAGTCTACCAGGATGGTAGCAAGTGGCAAAGCTTGGTCTCTGCCTACCCCTCCGAGATACAGGCGTGAGATTATGTAATGATTATGTGATTTTTTTTATTATTCTTCATTATCGTCATAATCAGTCCATTGCTCTAAACAGGGCCGGTTTCTGAATGGAGAATTTCACGAAGTAATTACTTCATTAACGTCCTGTCACGCTCTTTTCTGAGAAATTCGAAGAGACAGAACTACAGTTGTAACTATTTGACTGACTGCCTGGTTGGTCTAGCCGTTAAGGCATTACGGTACTAAAACAGAGGTCGTGGGTTCGATTCCCACTGGGTGCCTCCGTACATTTGTACAAGTGGCCTCAGTCTGGGTGTATTTTCATGTTTGTGATGTCTTCGCCTGGTTACCATAATACAGGGTGTCCTAGTATGGACCAGGCCCTAGAGTCTAATACTTACGTAGTTTTTCTATAGAATGGTACATGCATGATAATGGTTGTTATTTGCCTCAATTCGGTAGTCTACAAAGCAATAAATATAAATAAATATTCATGGACATATTACACAGATGTCGTTAGCCCTATACTAAGTACAACTAAATGACTTGTGTAACAGGTGCTAACTCGACGATAGAATTAATACAATAAATACATAGATAACATCCAAGACCCGAGGCAAACTAGAAAAGTTCGTTTCCTAGTTTGACCCGGCCGGGGATCGAACCCGACCCGAGACCTTTGGTTTTACAGTCAGCGTGCCAAACCGCTGCGCCACCGAGGCCGTCAAAAGCAGTATAATGTAATTCCAGGGGTATTAACCCGTGCAAATTAAATAGGCATATCTCGCGAAGAAGATCGAATAGCGCCAGGAGCAGGAGTTAAGTAGCACGGGTTATACGATTGGATACAAGACTATCGATAGTGTGAATGAAACGAGCATTACCGGACTAATATGGCTCTATTGAACGACTATGCATTGTAGGAACTCGCCCCCCATGTCAAGTGAGGAACTCGCCTCCCATGTCAAGTGAGGAACTCGCCCCCCATGTCAAGTGATTGTGTTATTTGGAAGTTATTATTATATTTATATACTTAGCGAAATTCTTCTTCTTTGTCATATCCTCATAGCTGAGGGACGTGACTTGGGGCAGCTTCCGCCACCAGCTCTCTTCATTTGTTACGATTATGCGCCAGATGTATGGCTGCTTGTAGGGTCCCTCCCGAATTCTCAACTCTCCCAAGACACACCACTGTGCACTGAGAGGGTCAGTGCATCTACAGGGAAAAAATACTTGTGGACCCATCAGCCATCAGTGGGACATGGTGGACGATAAGAGTAGTTAGGATCTACTCTTATCGTCCGCCCTGTCTGAAAAAATCATATTTTACTCGTAGGAAATAGAATTAAATTGTAAAAAACTTGGCAGCCATCAAAAGGTTTTGACATTAATTGTGACGAAGAGTCAACAAATTACCGACTTTATTTTCCTACACCGGGTCTAACAAAATCCCCAAATTGCCTCGTCGCTCCGGTATCAGATTTGATTGCCATGAGTTCGTAGGTTCAGGTCCCACTGGGAGCCGCTATACTTTTGTATAAATGGTCTGAGTGTGGATGTTTTCCCATAGTTCTGATGTGCTTGCCTAGCTACCATATAACAGCGTATCCTAGTTAGGGGCCAAGAGAAGTGAAAGTGTTGTGTGGATATTAGAATTATTATATCCATAAATGGAGGGTTACGCATCCTTTTTGCTCAACTGAAAGCATCCGCGACTGCTTTCAGTTGAGCAAAAAGGATGCCCACCTCGTAGTGTGGCAACCCAACACGTTGACTATTATCTTTTGAGTACGTTCATAAGAGATGTCTATAATTTCTGCTATCTCTCTAACTTTCAATCTGCGGTGTCCCATAATTAAGTGAAGTTTTTTTTTTACATTTTCATCAGTAGTGAACGTCGATGGCCTTCCAGAGCGGGGTTCGTCTTTCACACTCTCTCTACCACGCTTGAATTCTGCTATCCATTTTTTAACCGATGAATATGAAAGAGCGGAATCCCCTTATGTATTGACCATATGGCTTTTGACGACAGCCCCTTCTTATGGAGGTATTAATGACGGCACGCTGCTTGATTTGCTCAATTTGCGGAAATGACGTCAGATTGCTTTGTTAATAAACTTATAAAATCAAAACGAACTATCGCACACGTTTCAAACTTCACACGAGTAACAGGTCTGAACTGAACTAAATAATGTGGGTAGATTTGATTTTTAGAACTAAATGGATCAGTGTTAGGCCGACTACTTTTCAAACCACCCTAAAACGAGACGCCGGTACCCGATAGTGGGATAATACTTTTTTCTTAACTTTGTTCTTCCCTAGCAGGCTTACATGAATGCCCAAAATATAATATTATCGTTATCGATGCTAAATTACTTATTCAGCGACTGAGGTCAACACTTATCTAAATACACAGATAGGCGAAGTCGCCGCTCAGCTGCTGCACTGCCAGCGACTACTTTTTAAGATGAAATAAAGTATCCATCCATGCTTATCCAAACAAACATTTTCTGCACAGTTATATATTAAACGGGTCATATCGCGAATATTTATTATGAAAAACGTAATTACCTTATTTCCCGACGTTTCGGCAGCGTTACAGTTGCCGTGGTCTCGGGTAGACTAATGAAATAATCGCGATTTGACCCGTTTAATATAATATAACAATGTATGAGTATCGCGAATCATTAAGAAACATTTTCTGCTTTATTTATATATTACTAGCTGTGCCCCGCGGTGTTACCCGCGGTTGATCGATTTTCCCATGCGAAGAAGATATTTTCCCGCGGTAAAAAGTAGCCTATGCGTTAATCCAGGCTGTCAGCTAACTCCATAATTAAAACTGTTTTTACACGGATTTCACTCGTTTATTATATTTCTTACAATTTTTCCAACGTTAAAACGTGTAAAAACAGTTTTAATTATGTCTAGTACTCGTGTTGACCTTAGAAAATACTAAGCTAACTCCATACCACACAAGTCATTTAGTTGTACTCAGTATAGGGCTAACGAGATCTGTGTAATATGTCCATGAATATTTATTAAAAAAAAAAAAAATACCAAATTTTACTAAAATCGCTCAAGCCGTTTAGACGTGAAGAAGTAACAAACACACATACTCACAAACTTTCGCCTTTATAATATTAGTGCGATGTGAAGTTTGATGTTTGTATTGTGATATCACAATTCTTTAAAATAGTATTAAATACGCTCGAGAAGCGCTCGTAAACCGAGTCATTGGAGTCAATCACTTGGATTTAGCAACAGTAGGCCCGCCATCCTGTGACTACGGCTAGTAGCATTTTTCTGAGCGCTTTTGTGCTTCGCTAAGCCATGTCAGAGGCCTTATGGGCGGCTTGATAAGTTCTACTGCAAGACTCGCCACTTTGTTACAACACTCCACCAACCGGGACTTAGCCACCGTGGTGAAGTATGACCTGACCTTTCTGCGATGCAGGAAGAGACCCGTGCCCCAGCAGTGGGGACGTACAAAGGGTTGATATCACTCTAAAGACACTGTCTAAAATAGTCTGTGTAAGTCAGTAATCGCTCAGGATTAAGATTAGATTAGAACTCTTTATTGTACACACCAGATAACAAAATACATAAAAGGCTTACATATATCTAAGTTTTGCCGTATACAATTGGTGGTCTTCCCAGACAATCCTGGGAAGGATATAACTGAAAGATGAAGAAAGTAGCTAGGTAGGTGTACATGAAATATATTGGAAAAATGTGAGTGATGTGGAAAAGTGAGCTTGTACTTTATAGGCCAAATTCACACCGAACATCAGGATTCCGATAGGAATCCTTGCGATAATTTGCGATAGCAATTAGTATGGATTTTGACAGACCATGGCACCGTGCAGGATTTTTTGCGAGTAACGTAAAGGCTTTTTTTAACACAATACTATAAAACGCCCAAGTTTTTAAATAAATTCTTCAACTAACAGTTAATGCTTTCAAAAAGACACCTGTCACCTCAGTCATCCGAGACCACGGCACCTGAAAAAGTGCCGAAACGTCGGAAAATTGTAAAAATGTAATAAACGAGTAAAATTAGTATAAAACAATTTTAATTAAATTCTTCTATCTTAATAAACCTATAACAATCTAAGTCGGGCTAGTTACGCTATTTATAACTCAAAAACGTCTGGAAATATTTTTAAGATCTCAAAGAGCTTAAAAATGGAGAGCGGTTTTTAAAGATTTGATGAATTAATGGAATAACAGAATCACTGTGATGCAAATTACTTCAGCCAGATGTCGCTGCCTGTAAATAATCCAGAGAATACAGAGAATATTGTAAAGAGGTTCGAAATTTCGCTGAAGCCGGCGCTTGCCCATTAGCTCAATTGGGAGCTCCAATCACTGTTGAAACATTTTTGACGAAAACCATCTACACAATGAAAATTGAAAATGATATCTCTGATATCTCTAGATCGGAACACTTATTAATTCTTAGGCGAAATGTACGGAGTTTGCCATGAGAGCCAGTTTAAAAAAAACCTCAAAATGTAAAATAATTGAAATTGAAAAATGTTTATTTATCACACACAGATTTGAGAAATTAGAGACAAATATGTGATAAAAAAGATAGGGCTCAGTTTAGTGCTGTGAGTGCATGCGTCACAGCGTCATCACAGCGCTGATTTTTAGCCCGTCCTTACTCTCACTGAATCAAAATATAAAAAAAGTTTGCGGATTTTAAAAAGAGAACGGTACCGCAGTTGTAATCAAACAAAATAAGTAAAAAAATATAAATTAAAAAGGTCTGTTAAGCAATATATAGTAACATCCAGCGGAAGGCACAAGGTGAATGGATATGGCATAAGGTGGGATGACGATCTGGTCCCTTCACCCATCTAGTGTGAGTGACGATACCACTGGACGCTGTATAAATCTTCTCATTAAGTAGATGCAAAAGGGATGACGATCTGCAAAAAAACTGCCGGCAGATGCTGGATGCGGCAAGCTGAAGACAGGGCGCTATGGCGCTGATTAGGGGAGGGCTTCGTCCAGCAGTGGACTATTAAATAGCCTGAAGAAGAAGAAAAAGAAAAATGAATATGCGGTGTGCAGTGTACAGTGTAACATGAAATTTATTGTACTCAATAACCTTTTTTTTTTCAGACACTACCTGTGTTTCGTAGCAAGCCATGGAACCCCAGCAAGTCGACGTGCTGCACTTCTACCCAACAGACAATGCCGGGCCCCACCATTCCAAAAAGTAAGTTGGCTTACATGTAGCTGCCCGTAGATACTAAAGCAGAATCGGCTTAATCCGACCCGCAAAAGTACTGCGAGAAGAGTCTCTAAAATACATAGTCATTCAATGGAGACATACACTTCTGGACACATCTATTGGCCCACATTGCATTTTCAGTTTCGTTTAGTCCTAGCTAAAAAAATATATTACGTCGAGCAAAAAGTTTTTATGCAGTTTTGAACCAGGCACATTCAATAGTCTTTTTTTGAATTTCGAACATAGAATTTAAAGAAACAAAAGACAATTTGGAGCCTGTTCGTTGATATGTAACAATCGAATACTAAGAAAACGTGACTTTATTGGTTTAATTGGATTTAATTCTTGAAAGTGTGATTTCTCTCTTTGGTTTTGCAACAAACATTACTTATTCTTAACATTTAGGTGAGGTTCTATCAATAATCTATGGATACTTTGCCTGAAGTCGCCGCCCAAGCTGTGGCACTTACCTTTTACCTCCGAGTATTTGTCACGGACTCAACGCCTACAGTGTGCGGTCATTTTGTTTCCCTGAAATTGAGTGAAGCGGGTACACTATGGAAGCAAATATTCTGAGATTACATTGTGTTGTAATTTATATGAAGTTAAAAAATTATATGTAAAAAAGTAAATATGAAGTTTAAAAGAAAACACCGAACTTTTGTCCAGTCCGGTCTTTTGATGTGTACAGTATTTTAAGGGACTTTGTTTACTTTATTGTAAGGGTCTACAGCTTTTTGTTCGGGTACTGTTAGTCCTTCGTGTGCGTAATTCGATACAATTTATAAGAGATCTATAACGTAACGACGGACAAAAAAGTACTCGGGGGATAGTCCCTCGTCTGCGCAGGCCTTAACACTGTAGCGGGCACATGTCAACTATGCGCGCGCACTACATATGTACTCCGTCATTCCTGCATATAGTCAACAAATTATAGAATGGCATAATCAGAAGATATTTTACGCTTAAAAATTTGGCCAAACCTATGGCATCAAAGTGACTGCGTGTCTGGTACCATAAAATAAGGCATATCTCTTTAAAACAAATTCCTCTGTTGCGCAAGTCAACAAATTATGTCTCTGGAGTCAGTGACATGAGAAATCTGGTTATGAAATATCAGTGGTCTAGGTTTTACAATTAAATACTGAGTAACGGCGAGAAATTCGCCATCTTAATAAATAGTTTTGTCTATGGATGAGTGACGGATGTCACTGATTTTACTTTGTTTTTCCTACGTCAATGAAAATAGATATTATACGTTTGCTGATTATTTGATATTTTGGTTTTTTGCTTAAGTTCACTACTATCCCGTACCTAAGTAGGTACCTTCACACTGGTCCTTCGAGCCGGATGGCAAAATACCTACTTCAAATTTCTTCAAACGTTCAAGCGTCGTCGTCGTACATACTCGCGTAAGAAGACATCTTGGAATTGCAAACGGCCGTCTTTCGACAATCCAATCTTTGAAGATACCTGCAAGAACACTATTTCATCGAGCGAGGATACTTCAAGGAGGGAAAAGTCTCTTATTGGTTGTTACCAAGAACTTGGCTTCAGCGCGTGCCGACATTAAGTGGACCTCGACGTAGGACATCAAGTCAAAACCATGAAAGGAGAAAACAGTACATCGAGTGCGTTTGTTCCGATTTATTTCCCTTTCATCCTTACCATATCTTTATACCTACAGCCAATTCTTAACTAGAGGCTTGTGGTCATTTTCCATCATAACTTACTTTTAATGCTTTAATTCCAAACTTATTTACGCCCGAGCCATCTTATTTGCTTAATGTGCATCGGCTAGTCGCCTCTTATTGCATAGGTTTCTTCTGTTCTCGGCGTGTAGAATTAAAGTAAATACAATTAGTAAACTTATTAATTGACGTACATTCCTCTTACATAGGAATCTTATTAGTCCCACTATCTTATTATCATGGCTACAGCTAGGAAAACTGATACCGTCCTAACGGACAACCGTATAAAAGAACTAAGAAGGTATCGTGGAAGCATAAAAGCAAAATATCAAATAATCAGCAAACGTATAATATCTATTTTCATTGACGTAGGAAAAACAAAGTAAAATCAGTGACATCCGTCACTCATCCATAGACAGTTTAAAATTACGAAGTGAAACTAACAACTTTGTCGTTCAATATGTGAACATTTTGGTTTTTTTTTTTCATGTAGCCTATAAACGTCATACTGTGGGCCGCAGGCCTTCTCTCAGAGAGAGAGAGAGGGTATGGGCATAATAACCATGCCTGCCGACCGCGGATTGGCAATTTCAAGCGCTTTAATACATACATACATAACCTCACGCCTGTATCCCAGAGGGGTAGGCAGAGACCAGGGACTGCCACTTGCCACGATCCTGACAGATCACCTTCGCTTCATCAACGTATGAACGTATGAGTCGTTGCATCCACGCACGCCGGTTCCGGGTACTCTTTATCTTCCCCTTTGTTAATACATCCCCTATTTGGTCGATGTATGTCCGCTGGGACTTCGCCAGCCCTTCCACTCACATTCGCAAAATAAATTTGTTTCGTCAATCTTTCTTCCTTCATCCTCTCCACATTATGTCCAAATCAACGCAACATTCCTGTCTTAATTCTAGTCACTACATCCTCTTTCAGTCCACAACGTTCTCTAATCAGACTATTGCGTATCCTGTCATTCAAATTTAAGTATAATGCATAAAAATAGGTAACTGATTTGATTTGACAAATATACGAATAGATATTCGAAGTCCAAACCTTAGTCAGACTACTTACATCGAGCAGAAATGATGTCTTGCATAGGTATTCACTGCTTGCATAATGATTATAATCACGTACTGACGGAATGCTAGACTGATTGATGATGATGGTTGTATCACCTTAGCGGAGGTCAAGTTGACGGGCAAACGAACAAACAATGCAATGAGTACCATAGCTGTGGAGTTTAGGAGGGCGCCACTTGCCACTTTAGGTTACAAGTTTTTTTTTGGATAGTCGTTAGTTCCTCTATTGTCAACTTTACGTTTTGGTAATGATATAAATTACCCACGTGCTTCGCCTGCTAATTAATGACGTCATGAAACACATGAGAGAATTGACGACCTGTATTGCGCAGCGTTAGTGCATCTGCCTACCATGCAAGGGGTTCTGGGTTCAGACCCCGGGTGGGGTTAAACAAAAAAAAAAAATCCCAGGCCTTGGATGTTTACATGTTTGTGAAATCGATGTTTCTGGTTCCCACGACACAGGGTATCCTAGTGAGGGGCTACAAGCAATGTATGTGCCTGTATGTAAATGTAATGTAGGTAAGATAAGATAAGAATATTCTTTATTGTACACTGGAAAAACAACAAATGCAAAACAATTGCAAATATACATAGTACAATTGGCGGCCTTATTGCTAAAAGCAATTTATTCCAGACAACCTTACGATGGAAAGTTGCTGAAGGAAATTAGAAAGACGGGTAGCCAGTGCAAATTTGAATATTGATACATACTTATACTTAATAATAATACACTTACATACCGTTACTTATATAAACTTATAATTTATTATAAACATACATATATATATCTTATAATAAAGTTCTACATAAGACAGGGAAAGTACTAACCTACACACAAGAGGACAAAATTTTAACGACTATACCGATAAATAAAGATCACGAACTCTGCTTTGTAGGTACCTAATGAGGGAATTCTTACGCGATCGAAAGTAAAAATATATAAACTTTGGTATTTGCATCTAAAAAAGAGAAAGAGAATCATTTAGGTATTGCATCAACAGTCACACACACAAAACATCTGACAAATACGAAACTTTATCGGAGGATAGATAGTTTTATCGGAGAACAATCAAAGGGTAAGGTAGTAAAGACAATTTAAACAGTTTTGTCGCGGTGTGTTTCCGTTGCTGCAAAAGGCAGCTGACTCAGCATTTTGCTGAGGGTGTGAGCCCTCAGCGCTGGTTTTCAGTCAGTACCTGATCAGTACTCTCACGAGTGTCCCAGTGCGCGGGTCGGTATGTTGCAATTTAAATAAATATCGGTAGTACTGTACAGCAATTTAAATAAATATGTATATTACAATTTATATATTAAAAAATATCCATAAACAATAAAATTAAAAACGAACAATATGAAATTAAGACAGCTGTCCTTGATGCGATCACATAGTCAATTGATTAGTCAAGTTATTAATTACGGAATGAGATGACGTATTTAGCGTCCAGTTGCACCTTCACGCACGGATGGATGAACGGGACTACTCGGCCCTAACCGGAATCGAACCTACAACCTATGCCTCCGCCATGGTGAGGAATGTGAGGAAACTTAAATATGCAATACGTAAGCACATACCTCAGCGCTTGAAATTGCCAATCAGCGGTGGGGAAGCGTGATAATTAAGCCCATACTCTCGAGTCTCTCTTCCCGAAATAACGAGTTTTTTTCGAAATTACATTGCGGGTGATATTGCAATAGGAGTACAATTCTACACAATGCAAAGGTGTCGGCCTTCTGTAGACTCTACATTAAGGTAAGTAGGTACTTTGCCCCATAGGCAGGAAGTTGAATGGACATGTAATTGTAAAAAAATCAATGTGCGAATGATACTAATGTAAAAAAACCGGCCAAGTGCGATACGGACTCTCACATCCAGGGCTCCGTGCAAATTTATAGATAGGTACTTCGATTTCAACTCTTGTATGTCCCTACTGCTGGGGCACCGGTCTCTTCCTGTATCGTAGGAAGATTAGGCCATATTCCACCGGGGGCTAAGTTTGCTTGGCACGATTTCTGTTTCTGTTTTTTGAAGTTCCGGAAAAGCACCACAAAAACTGCGAGCTCTTTTGCTCAACTACATATTTATAATATGTAAGTACCTACCTTATCCGGTCTCATGGGCGGCTCGATAACTTCTGACAGTTAGGCCCTCCACTGTCTTACAATCCTCCACCAACGCGGCTCTTGCGGTGGAGGATGGCCTTACATTCCTGCCAAGCAGGAAGAGTTACGTGCCCCAGCAGTGGGGACAAACAAGGGTTGATATCAATAAATCATCAGTCTTAAATGAACTACCATAATATATTGTATAGAATTAACAAAAATATGTCTAACAGTGGACGTAGGTATATTGATTGGACCGATTTCCATCTGCATTGTTTCAGGTTCGAGGCTATAAACGCCGAGTACCCAGTGACGACTATCGTGCGCCGCGGCCAGCCCTTCAACGGAGTCGTGAGGTTTAAGCGAGCCTTCGACGAGGAGACTGACGTCATACAACTCATCTTCACACTCGGTAAGACCGGATTTCGCTAAAGGTGTTTATCGGCGATTATGTTAACCTCTTCAGCCTTGGCTTCCTATAGGTACATACGAAGTCACATATAGATAACTATCTTAAATGAAACTCAATGTTATTAAAGTAGGAAATCTCAAAAGCGTACTGTGCTAAGTGCTACATTTTTACTTATATTATACTTTATCATAATATATGTACTATATATACTACCTACTAATATTATGAATGCTAAAAATTGTGAAGATGTTTAGATGTTTGTTACTCAATCATGCAATATCGGCCGAACGGAGTCAGATAGACAAAGATCCGAATGGAGACATCGGTAGGATAGTTTATATCCCGGTAATGCATGCTGTACTAATCCCGCGCATACGGAGCCGCGGGCACCAGCTAGTAATTTATAATTAGATTACCTAATTGCACTCGCTTTGTTGCACACGAAATATGTTTAATATTTTATTATTCATTTAAATACCGATTCAGAGTAGTTTTTTCCTTGAGGGGTTCGGAAGCTAGAGTTTCGGAAGATAGAGTCCGACCTACATTCAGCGGACTGCATATGAGGAAAAAAAAAACTTACTTTTAACGCACGTGATTATTGTAAAAGAACATTTAAGGCGACATTCAACTTAGATTATATCACGTTCTACGAGAGATCTAAGATCAAAGACCAGTATTCCGAATTTAAAACTCTTGCCTCTTATTGACTACTTTTGCCTTATTTCAATAACATGAAGCTCCGTTAATTAATTTGAGACCTGTTTTGAAAAGAATCAATGTATAGTTTCCGTGTTATCTTCTTCTCCACATAATTTATCAACTGTTCAACGATCAGCTTTGAAGTTATTTAAATCCGATATCAACCCTTGCATGTCCCAACTGCTGGGGCACAGGTCTCTTCCTGCATCGCCGGAAGGTTAGGCCATACTTCACCACGGGGGCCAAGATCGGGTTGGTAGTAAAATTAAGCCCTTACTCTTTCTTTAAGAGAAGGCCTGTGCCCTGCAGTGGGCAGTTTATAGGCAACATAAAAGAGTAAGATTAGGAGAATAGTCGGGTATTGCTACGCTACTTTAAAATTCTATTATACAGCCAATGATAGACATATTGCTGTGTGGTGTCGGCCTAGAGAATAGCACCAACCCAAATTCTTCCCGCGGGTGTCGTAAAAGGCGACCAAGGGACACAAACCAGGGGGTGGGCAGCAGCGCCCCCTGCAGTACAATTCCACCAAACTGCGATCCCCAACCCGCATGCCCAGCGTGGGGATTATGGGCATAACCCCCCAATGATGGCACAACCTTACGCTATGGCGCTCATTAGGGGACGGCTATGTCCAGCAGTGGACTAATATAGCCTGAAGAAGAAGAAGAAGATAGATACATAGTAATTATATTCTTTTTGTTGCACTAACCTCTAAACCTTAGCCTCTAATTGGGTTTTAAAACATACATAGTATTCGAACCCAAGACGTCATGTGAGAGAGACGGGTCCTAACTCTATGCAATAGCTTATTCCTCAACAGGATAGTTTGTTCTTGAACAGGTGACAAGCCCCGTATGGACCGAAACACCATGGCTTCGGTGACGCTGAAGAGAGACGTGGTCGTCGAAAAGAAGGAATGGAGCGGCCGCCTGGTCGACGTCAGGGATGACTCCGTTATCTTCGAGGTAAGGACTTTCGAGGATTTTCGAGACTTTCCTTAAGACCACGTACGCCCAGGGGCCCATTTCATAGAACTAAAATTCATAGTTTACTACTCGAATTAATTCGAAGAATTAAAGGAATTAATTTACTAATTTGAAGTATCTTACCACCAAATTAACAAGCAGAAAAACTGGGCTACGCAATTTAGGTACATTGATTTGACACGATAACTATTGATTACTAGCTGACCCAGCGAAGTTCGTACCGCCTAACAGTCGATTCTATTATATTTTTATATATATTTTTTCTTTTCCGTAAGAACCATCCTCGTACTTCAAGGAATATTCTAAAAAAAGAACTAGCGAAATCGGTTCAGCTGCTCTCGAGATTTGCGCTTACCAACACATTCAGCGATTTATTTTTATATTATAGAAGACTAGCTGACCCCGTGAACTTCATACCGCTTAACAGTAGATTCTTTTTTTTACTCTCGGTAGGAACCATCCTCGTACATCAAGGAATAGTCTTAAAAAAGAATTAGCGAAATCGGTTCAGCTGCTCTCGAGATTTGTTTACCAACACATAAAGCGATTCATTTTTATATTATAGATTGCTTTATGGAACCGGCATTGGCCTGAGGCGGCTCGATATCATCATCATCATAGACAGACAGTGTCAGTCCATTGCTGCACTTAGGCCTCTCTCAAGACGCCCCACTAAGCCCGATCTTTGGCTCTTAGGTGATTAGAATTTTCTGACTAAATATTTTCAATGTTTTTTTCAACTCACGGACAAACCGACTAACCTTTGTCTACGGCACACCAGGGTTTTACAGACCTCGTATAAGAATAAGAGCAACGTGTTCAATTAAGTTTATTCATCGATATCAACCCTTATATAGGTATCCCCACTGCTGGGGCACAGGTTTCTTCCTGCATCGCAATAAGGTTAGGCCATACTCCAACCGTAGATGGTTGCTTTTGAAGGTCCTTCATCAATAAAGGAACTCGAAGTCGATCAAATGACTCATCAGGTTTTAAGCCACATTTGAAATCGTAAAAAATCATAGCACAAAAATGTTCTCGATGCAGATCCATTTTTTAATGAGACAAGAAAATGAGAATTGGCTTTGGCTCTCAAAAAATTGCGGAGGGAAATTTTAAAATAGAACAGTAGTATTTTTACTTTTAAATAATCGACTCTTATACATAAAATATTTTTTTCGAAAAACTTTCTGAGTGGCCTGGAGCTTTATTTTTGAATCACTCGTCTCGCGTCGAGCGCTCGATTTATACTGATTTTCGTTCGACATACGAAATTCCGTGTTTTTGAATCACTCGACTGCAACGAATGGTCCCTACCACTCGTCTCGTATGTCGATCGATAGATCGACTGTCAAATTTGTGTTAATTTGTATTGTGCTGCGCACAGATACCTACCTAGCGATAAATGTGAATTTGCTCCTGATAACTGTTGTAGATTGTAAATATTGTGATCTTCAAATGTAGAAAATTAATTTTCAAGAATATCAAATCCTTAATGGTTATTTGGATTCAAAAATACCGAAAAACGATAATGTTGCGACTTAGAAGACGAGTGTGACTTATGTCGCATTCGACGACACAATTTCATACAAGTGATTCAAAAATAGATCACCTGGTATATTGTTTCGTCAATCTTTAATCACTAAGATTCCTAAGGATGAAATCCAGTTCCCATAAAAATATGCAACTAATAAATATTGACTAGCCAAATTACCAACCTGGTCCTAATAAAATGAAATTTAAATGCAAATTCTGACATCATCAGGTATTCGAGAATACTATAGCGCAGTAATTATGTGTTTTTTGACTTAAAAATGCGAAAATTGAGATTTTAAAATTACTAAAAGTTGTTAGAAACACCCATTAAAATAAGAGAATTCCGCGTCTAGCAAAACTTGTTTACGCTTTTAAATGATAATAATCACGCATATTGTGGGCAGACATTTAATCAACATTATTGTAGATTCCACGAACAAAAACTTTAATTTGTGTAAAAAAAAAACACTCATATTATGAACTCCACATCCGCTTTGTGGTAGTTATTCGGCATAAATTTACAATTAAACCTTCGGTCGACAATATAGGCTTACAAAATGTCTTAAATCAACCAATTAATTGATTTGTACTATGCAAAGGCTCGTGTCGCAACATAACGCTCTAGTCAAGTCGTACAACATTGACATATTCTCTGATGGCTGTGCAAAGTTTAAAAGGAGTATCTTGTCTACCCTCTGAAACTTAGACTTATAAATTTAACATAATAATTTACATGCAGGCACATACAATGCTACTGGCCCCACACTAGGATACCGCGGTCGCGGGAACCAGAAACAAGGACCCAAGACCTGAGGTATTTTTTTGTCTTTTAAATTTAAAAAACCCATTTAGAGGCTAAAAATTCCACTCATGCCAGGATTCGAACCCGGGACCTCTTACATGGAAGGCAGATGCGCTACCGCTACGCCACAGAGGTCGTCGATTTAATAAGTAAAGTAATATTGTTATTATTTGGGTTATACTAAAATTAATTTAATTACTTATAATATTACTATTATTATATTATCTTATGGTTTTATGAGCAAACTTTACTATAAACCAGTGTAAACTATAATTATGCATTAAGTCCTCAAGCAACTTAATACCAATGGTGCATGTTGTGGCTGCCTGTAAGTAAGGTAACACTTAGCTTATTTATAGTTATGGCCTATTGTAAATGTATTGGCGTATATCTTGTTAGTAGTCCTAATAAATAAAATTAAAAATAAACTATAAACTCTTTACCAAATTTAGAGTATGCTGGACCAAGTTTCTGTACTCGAACTAATCTTCTTTCGGTTACGTAATATTCGTACAATTTATCGACGTCTACGCAACGAAAACATGTCGCCTTCGGCAAGGGCCGTAACTCTTTAATCGTGTGGCTTTATACATTCAAAGGTTTATCCAAAGGTTTAATAACTACTACCTTCATGCTAAAATGATAATTATCTACCCTTTGCCTCCACTGCTGTGGCACGGGTCTCGTCTCTTTCTGCATCGTAGGAAGGTTAGGCCATACTCCACCACGGGGGGCAAGTCCGGGTTGGTGGAGGATTGTAAGACAGTGGCGAGCCTTATTGTCAGAAGTTATCAAGCCGCCCATAAGGCCTCTGACATGGCTTAACGAATGCCATTACATGAGAGCGGGCAACAACGGCTTAATGTGCCTTGAGAAGCACGGAAGCGGTCAGAAAAAATGCACTAGCGGTAATCACAGCATGGTCACCCATCCAGCATCTGACCGCGGCTGATGTTGTTTAACACAAGTGAATGTTTCCGATCACTCGGTTCCTAGGCCACGACCGCTTCTCGTAGCCTAGTGGTCACATGCTATCATTTTCTCAAGTTATCCATTTTGGACGTGCAATCTTAGCAACAATAATAAAATCAACGTACGAACTAGACTGTCATCCAATTCTCATCAAATACGATGTTTTCTCTAATCGTTACAAAAATTAAGGCTTTGCTATAATTGCTCCCAATATTATGTTCCTACAAACATTCGTTGCCCTACATATTCCTTTATGTTTTTGTTTGACATTCATGCCAGTTTTGGGAGGTAGGTAACACAAAAGTAGAAGAATAACAAATATACCTACTAAACTAGTTTTTTGTTATAAATGTAAATAAACAGATTAACTGATATACATAAATTATATAATACTAAGCAAGCATTTGGTCAAGACGTTTTTATGTCAAGGTGACTATTATAGCCGAGACCCTTTACCTGATAAAATATTCGGCCATCGGAATGCGAAATAGGTACGAATACGTTGTTGATTAAAATATGTGGTTTACAATAATAAACTTATGCTAATGTACAGTTTTTTCCGATTGGCAGCTCGGGACAGTTGCCAATTGGGACAATCGTATCGTAGATTGTTCTACTCAGGAGTGGGGCCGTATCTGGTCAAATATGGCTAAATACCAGATCTGGCCAGATCTGTCTTAGTAACAGGGCAGGTGTATACACGCGTTTATTTGCGCTTGGACAACAGGCATGCGCAAACAAAAAAATTGCCACGTTAAATTCACTCAGAAGATTAAGGATCATAATCCTGTGGAAGAGTCAATTTTTCGATAAAGCGGGATATCATGGTCCATCTCTCTAATACTTATTATAAATTAGTTGTGCTCCGCGATTTATAGATTTTCCCATGGGAATAAGATATTTTCCCGCAGTAAAACGTAGCCTATGTATTAATCCAGGGTGTCAGCTAAATCCATACCAAATTTTATTAAAATCGCTCCAACCGTTTAGACGTGAAAAAGTAACATACATACACACTCAAAAACTTTCGCCTTTATCATATTACCCAGAGTGATGTAATGTAAAAGTTTGTATGTATGTTTGTTACTCAAGCCACAACGGCTCAACGTTTGGGATGAAGTTCGGCACAGTCATAGACTAGGTACCTAGAATAGTACATCCTACTTTTTATGCCGAAAAATATATTAAAATTAAATTAAAATTAAAAATTTGTTTATTGTTCAAAAGCATAATGTGGGTTTGTACATCACTTAAACTATTTATCTATTAAATTATAATTGCATGCTCATAATTTTCTTAGTTGTTAACAGTAGGTACATCATTAATATAACTAAACAAGCCTTGATCAGTAATAGAAAGAAATGTACAATGGTGTTTGCTGGCCCTTATACTAAGCTAAAGCCTGTATGATAAGAGCCAGTAATCTCTGTTTGTAGAGCAAGATAGACTAGTACCGAATGTCGTGGCTGCTTAAAGAAAATAAGTTTAATTAAATGTAACAGAAAGTAGCATGTGTAATATAGAGATATTACCATACCTATAATTATAATATTATAACAACAACTACATTTACAGTTTTTAATTTACAGTATTCATCTCATATTCAGTAATTGCATTTAACAAAAACAAGTTAACCCCTCTATCCCAGCCCTACGAAACTTGTTCTTGGGATCGGAAATTGAAAACCACTGGGAGAGAGGAGTCACGCACGCCGTCATACTTTGTGATTTGGCGAAAAATAATGTTAATGTTAAGGGATGTATCATCAAAGGGTATTATTTCAGCTTTTATTTAGTAATTTCCAACAGCTCTTCAGTTTCACAATATGATAATTTAGACAGAAAGATGTTCATTGCTTTTTTACACTCAAAAAGTGTCAGTTCATAAATATTGAGAGATTTACTTATCAAATTATACAGGTAGGGACCAAGAAATCTAGTAGTTCTTTGAAAAAAGGCTGTGCGCCCCAGCTCAGTATTACAAACCCTGTCCTTCCTGCGCCTATTTTTCAGTAAATTAGGATCAAAAGGCATGAGATATTGTACTAGTTTGTACGTAATGCAGAGAATAGTGTAAAGAGGTTCGAAATTTCACTGATGCCGGTGAGTCGCCCATTAGCTCAATTGGAAGAGCGCTGGCACGGATAGCCAGAGGTTGTGGGTTCGAATCCCGGCATGGGTGGAATTTTTAGCCTCTAAATAGGTTTTCGAAAAATATAATTATGTCAAAATTACTTGACGAACCAGGCCGTCGGTAGATATTTGATCAGCCAAAGTCAACTAAAAATATCTCTAGGTATTATTTTGGTTGGTATTATTGTTGTGGTCATTAAATCAAAATTAAATATTTAATTATGGTCAGTAAATTATATCATTTTTATAATTGATTATTCTCTGCAGAACAAAAAAATAGGCAACACGCTGTCTGCAAATCGACCCAACATGGTCAGGAAATAAATTAAGCTAGTAGAATACTTACATTGACTTAATTTCAATGCCTATACCTAATAATGGATGGCGATAAATTTGAAATTTTTGCTATACTTATTCTTTTTAATGCACTAACCCGTGCTAAGGAGAATTTCAAAAACCTATTTAGTGCCAGTCTGGCACGGTTAGCCAGAGGTCGTGGGTTCGAGTTTCTAACATTCACGTAAAATGTAATGCCTATAATATGAGCTGTTATTCTTCACTTCTAGATTTCCAGCCCAGTGGACCTCCCCGTCGGAGCATGGGGCGTTAGAGTCGTGACCAGCAACAGGGAGTCCGAATTGCGGGAGTTCTACGACTTCGATCAGGACTTCTACATCTTGTTCAACCCGTGGAATGCCGGTAAGTGTTCAAATGCAACATTAAAAATGGCACGAAAAGTACCGCATAAACTTAATAGGTACATAATAACGGATAAACAAATTTATCTGTTCAGACTTGCAAGATTTGCCTTGTAAGACTGTAAGATTTTTTTAAGCCTTTTAAGAATTTTTAACGGAAGAGTCCAATCCAATAATTTGTAGTAGTACAGCAGATGATAGATAGAATATTCTTTACAGTACCTACTCACGAAAGTGACGAGAACGAGACCACTCAACTCATGGAAGTTCTCTTATCACCCATCCAACTTTTCAGATGACCAAACCTTCATGGAAGACTGCACACTCCTAGATGAGTACGTGCTTAATGACGTAGGCAAAATCTGGATGGGACCAAAGCGTGGTCGATCCTGGCTGTATGGCCAGTTGGACGAGATAGTCCTACCAGCATGCATGTTTGTGCTTGACCGCGCTGAGCTGCCCTTCCACCAGTAAGTATCTTGTATTATTTTATCTTGTTTAGTTTGGCGACGAACATCTATTCATCCACAACAAACTGTGAAATTTGGCATCGAGATAGATTATAGTGTGGAATAGCTGTTCAAAAGTACCTACTCTCTCCTGAAAACATACGAGTACCTACACAACAAAATTTGCCAGACAACGAAGTCTCGGGCAATGAATGATAGATAGAGAACACTTTATTGCACAACCAGAAAAATATTACAACCATGATTCTTAAATCTAAGTAATGTTATACAATTGGCGGTCTTATCGCTAAGAGCGATCCCTTCCAGATAACCTGAATGAATTAAAATTTCTTTATTGCACTAAAACAAATTTGTACAAAGGCGAGCTCAATACTAGATAGTATTTTCTTTCAGCTAACCCACGATAATGCGGACAGTGGAAGGGGTAGAGCCAGTAAACAATATTAAACAACTGTAAACAACAATACAGTAATAATCTTCATTTTAATTTTACTTTCAGTATTTAGAACTTATGAGTAATCTATCGCAATCAGGCTGTCATAAAATAATACCCAATAAAAAACACGACAGGCACCAAAATAACCTTCCTCCTCGCCTCCGCAGCCGAGGAGATCCAGTCAAAGTCACTCGCGCGATCTCCCGCATCGTCAATTCGAACGACGACCAAGGCGTGCTGGTCGGCCGGTGGGACGGCGAGTACTCCGACGGCACAGCACCGACTGAGTGGACCGGCTCGGTGGACATCCTCCAACAGTACTTGGACACACAGCAGGAAGTGCCCTATGGACAATGCTGGGTGTTCGCTGGTGTCGTTACCACTGGTATGTAGGTTTATAGGTGTGCATCAAGCGTGCCACCAACGGCAAAAATCATGTCTTCTTTTTTAGTGTCTTTGAAAAAAGTGAACATCACAGTCATCATAAATCTCCATAGCTATTTTTACAACCTACCGACTGGAGCCACGAATCAAGGACTTTAAAGCATTTGACTTTTTTCTATTGAAAGCGCTGGTTAGCACGACTATTATGACTATTTGAGGAGAGGAGAGAGTAAAGCGTCCCAACCTTGACATCTATCATATTGTGCATAGCTACCACCAGAGAAAGGTGTGTGATTGCAGAAATCACTGATCTCCTGCAAGAGTCTTCTTACAAGCCTTATGGCAAACGCAAATTTCGGATTAATAGTTTGGCTATCAGAGGTTAAACCTTAATTTTGTTTTTACAGTCTGCCGTGCCCTCGGTATCCCGGCTCGTGCCGTCACAAACATCGTCTCGGCGCACGACGCCAATGACACTCTCTCTGTGGACAAGTATTACAATGAGGAGATGAACGATCTGGACTTCGACCCCAACAACCCAAATGGCGGCGTGGATTCCATCTGGAATTACCACGTTTGGAACGACGTATGGATGGCGCGGCCGGATCTGCCACCTGGTAAGATTATGCTGATCCTATAGTCATTGTTATATTGGTGGCCTTAGGCTTTCTGAAACCACGCGGGATGATAAACCGTAATATCCACTCAACGACGCGGCATGTCATGGACTTGCAGGATATCTAATATAATTTGACTGCAGATTTGGATATGGTTGGCATAAACCAAACAAAAGACATTGTGGGCGCTGGAAAGTATCTTAGAGAAGAAGAAGAGATATTAATATGTAAAGTGCATAAAGGCTATTATAAATACATTGAATCCTACGAAGAGTAAGTAGATTTATGTTTCACACGAATTATGTTCACTTAGATTGCTGGTTATTCCCATCACCTGTACAGTATCTAGAGGCCGATCTTAGTTTTAATGTGCATGGAGTATTAAGTAGAGATGTATTGAGATTTCAACGAGTCAAAACTGAAATATATTCTGTTTCTTTAGGCTACGGTGGTTGGCAAGCTATCGATGCGACTCCCCAAGAGACCTCATCCGGTCTTTACCAGTGCGGCCCAGCGCCTCTGGAAGCCGTGAAACAGGGAGTCATTGGGCTCAATTTCGACGTGGGCTTCATGGTAGCGACGGTCAACGCCGACCTGATGAGGTGGCGAAGGGACCCCGAGTCGGAGACGGAGTGGAGTAGGGTCGACACCAACAGCTACCAGTAAGTTTGTCTGTTTATTTGTCCAACTGGAGAAACACGTTTATTTGAAGCTGCAAACTAAAAACCGTTCAAAAATCGTAATCAGAAGAGACCCAAGAAAAAGACAATAATATTCTCTCCACTAACTTTAGCCTTCGCATTTGCGTACTGAAGTGATTTATACAGCGTCCACCGTCCGTCCACACACCTTAGACGGTGTGAAGAAACCACTCGTATGCTGCAGGCCTTGGGACATTGGTTTCTAGATGAATTAGGCTTGTCCATCAACTAAAACATCCTGAAACCTGATGGTGGAGGGAAAACATCGTGAGCGAACCCACACTTGGTTGGCTCCGACGTATTGACTTGTCTTTGCTGTGGGCTAGGCCGACTAAGTTGACTCTACACTGAGCCTGCGATATGGATGCTTACAAATTCAATTTACGCGATTGAATACATTTTGTTAACAAGGAAAATGTTTCTAGCCTGTGCTATTCAAGTTACAAAAAAAATAAACAAGAATGTTGCGCATTATAATGCAGTTCATAATGTAATGTGACATTCTGTGATGTCTGATGCTATTTCTTTTTAACCGACTTCAAAAAAGGAGGAGGTTATCAATTCGACGCGTATACTTATTACTTTTTTTTACCTATAAACTAAACGTGCGCCTGTGACCAGACTTTTTCAAACTCAAAATTTTTTCACAGCATTGGCCGAATGATCCTCACGAAGAAGCCGTACGTATTCGACCCGCTTGGGGACGAAGACCGCGATGAAATCACACACCTGTACAAGTTCAACGAGCAGTCAGAGGGAGTGGCGGAGCGCACTGCTCTTATGAATGGCGTCAGGCAGTCAGCTAGAGCTAAGAGGTAGGTTGCTTCCTACCTTGCGGAATGAAATGAAAAGGTTTTATACAAAGTAGCGCAGAAGCTGTAGTTTAATGGACGTTACAACTTAAACTAGTTATCCATTTCAAAATCTAGATCATTTTGCTACTGTTTTTCATGTGTTTTTACTAGGTCCGCAATCATTTACTGATTCTCTGTAACACAACTTCGCCAGAAAACTACGCCAGAATTGCAAGCCAATAAAAGATTGATTCCAAAAACGTCTTGGCCTGAAAACATGACAAATCTTAATAAACACATCAACACAATATAAGCCACAACCAATGCTTACACTGCCAGACTATTTTCGTTTTCTACAAATTTTACAATTTACAATTTTTACCTGCAACTACAAACTTAAGTAATCTACTAATGCTAGAAGGCATGTCTTTCTTTACTAGTGCGAGGTTATGGACCATAAAGGAAGATCTCAGAGAAAGACTTGAGGCTTTCGTGATGTGGTGCAATGCTCCGGATAGCTGGACTGAAAAGTGACAAACGTCAAAGTCCTTAGATTGCACAAGAAGGTGGATCTTCTTCGCACCATTTGGCAGGAAAAAATTGCCTACTTAGACCATGTGCTGCAAAGCAATACATATGAATAGCTGCAGATTATTACGATGGGCACAGTGGAAAGAAAACGAACCAAGCAGAAGACAGATGTCATAGATGTAACATCAAAGAGTGGACTGATAATAAAACCGGTGGTGAAACCACAGGCTGTTCAAAATTGCACTGAACGGGTACCATTGTAGAGAGCTGACTGTCAACCTCCAGTGATGGAAAGGCACTTTACGGCTAGAAGCACTGCAATGAAGTTTGTAATTGAGTTTGTAATTAGCTAGGTGCTACGTGGGTGTAGGTAGCTCTTTTCCCCCAAATGCCATCTCTTGTCCTCTCTGTACAGATTGATTTCGGTCGACTAAAGGTGATCTTAGTGAAGCCCAGTTTTTCCACTCAACTATACTTATTATTAACAACGAATAGCACATGCGCACCCCCGCTTATGTAATGCCATGACTCAAAAAGCACAAAAGAGCGAAAATAACGGAATTTTAGTAGAAAAATTAAAATGAGTGTGATCTACAACCCAAAATCACTGTTGTTTGTCAATGGAAGTGCGATTATCGTTATTTTCGGACATTATAAACAGGACTTCGACAACAATTAAACTTGTTATACAATGTTTCAGGTACTACGAAGTGACTGGCAATATGCAGGACGACGTCAAGTTCAGACTGCGGGAGATCGACACGATCTTCATTGGCGAGGAATTCCGGATCTCTGTGGCCATCGAGAATGTATCTTCAGAGGTCAGTATCAACCGAAATTTCGGTTACTAAGATTGGGTTTACTAAAGTCCAATAAAAGCGCGTCACGCGGACGCCTTATGACGGGATTATGGGCCTTACCCCCCAATGATGGCACAAACTTGCGCTCATTAGGGGAGGGCTATGTCCAGCAGTGGACTAATAAAGCCTGAAGAAGAAGAAGAAGACGCGGACGCCTCTCGTGTCAATTGTTAAATCTGAAATAAAAAGAAATCAAGAACTCGACTGCTGGCCATTAACTACTAAGGTGGGACTAACCTAGACACTTCGCAATGAATGACATTGTAAAATTGAGTTGTTGGTTATTATTTTAAATAAAATACTCCTCCACGGTACCTTAAAATACTCCTCAATTGTAGCATTGTCTGTGAGGTTTCCTCTACTTCAAACTATTTAAACTTTGAGATTATAAAGCATTTTGAGATTATATTCTTTTTAGGGCTGATTTTTCAATAGTCAGATAACTGTTATCTGAGGATAAAAAATGGCGGTTTGACATAATTTTCATACATAAGCTGTCAAACCACCATTTTTATTCCTCAGATAAAAGTTATCTGACTTTTGAAAAATCAGCCCTTAATGCACTAAACCGTGCTAAGGACCATTTTAAAAACCTATTTAGAGGCAAAAAATTCCACCCATGCCAGGCTTCGAACCTGCGATCTCTGGCTACGGTAGCTGGCACGGATAGCCAGAGGTCGCGGGTTCGAATCCTGGCATGGGTGAAATTTTTAGCATCTAAATAGGTTTTTAAAAATGCATTTAAGATGTGATTTAGAGGAATCATGTTTTTATAAATACCGTATAGTAGGTAGGTAGGTACCTACTTAACTCAGCAGTATGAAGTTTTGTCCATTTTCACTCCATAACCATCTAGATATTGCTTGAAATGGACATAAACGTGTAATTTGTAACGTTCATTAATTCAGTGACTGCCTGTTTTGGGGCATAATGGTAGCATTGCGTGGTACTAATAATTCCTTCTATTTTATTTAGGGTCGTAACGTAAAGGCGGTTCTGTCGGCGACCAGTATTTTCTACAACGGTGTCAAATCACAAGTGGTAAAGAAAGTCGAAGGGAAAATCTACGTGGGACCCGGCAAAAGTAAGTTGTATTTCTAACTTCGATAGTAATTTCTATTTCATTGGTAGAGTTGCTTGCTTTTTAGGACTATAGGTTAGAGTTCCAATCAAAAGAATGACCTCGATATCAACCCTTGTAAGTCCCCACCGCTGGGGCACGGGTCTCTTCCTGGATCGTAGGAAGGTTATGCCATACTCCACCACAGTGGCCAAGTCCGGGTTGGTGGAGGATTGTAAGACAGTGGCGGGCCTTACTGTCAGAAGTTATCAAGTAGCCCATAAGGCCTCTGACATGACTTAACGACTGTCATTACATGGCTTGACGGGCCTTGTGAAGCAGGGAAGCGTTCAAAAAATGCCGCTAGCTGTAGTCACGGGACGGTCATCCATCCTGCACCTGAACGCAACAGTACTTGCCTAAATCTAGTGATTGGTTCCAATTCACTCGGTTCGACTAGGTCACGAGCGCTTCTGCCGAATAATCAGAGAATAAAGCAATATAACAAAATAAGAATTTTGATCTCCTGAAATTTTGTTTTTTTTGTTCTTTGACCAAATTGGGGATGTACCTACTTATTAGGGAATTAGTTAATGAACGAAAAGGGGTTTCTGAGGATTATGGCAATAGCCAAACTCTTATCTGTTGCTACCACTCTGGGAGACAGGCGTGAGTTAATGTAATGTTCTTCACACTTTTAGATAAATACTTATCTTTGCCCCAACCTTCTTTCTACATACCTAGTCTTATTGTAAATACTTTATAGTATACTGAGCCTTTGATACATAATAAGCTAAATACCAATGAGAAATTTGGCTTTATTCAGATTTAAATTAGACATACAAATCTGAAAATGATGACAAGAGAAACAATAAATCAGATGATTAGATTAGATTAGAACTCTTTATTGTACACACTAGAAAACAAATTATATAATAAGGCTTACATATCATATCATGTCATATTACAATATATTACTCATGTATCATATCATACATGAGTAATATACTGACGCAAGCGTCAAGGAGGTCTACATCACCCTTAATGGCTTTTTACATCGTTATCAACCCTTGTATGTCCCCACTGCTGGGGCACGGGTTTCTTCCTGCATCGCAGGAAGGTTAGGCCATACTCCACCACGGGGGCCAAGTCCGGGTTGGTGGAGGATTGTAAGACAGTGGCGGGCCTTACTGTCAGAAGTTATCAAGCCGCCCATAAGGCCTCTAACATGGCTTAACGACTGCCATTATATGACATCCGGCACCAACGGCTTAACGTGCCTTGCGAAGCACGGAAGCGCTCGGAATAATGCCACTAGCGGTAGTCACGGGATGCTCACCCATCCTGTACCTGACCGCGCCTGTTGTTGCTTAACTAAGTGATTGATTCCAAACACTCGGTTCGCCTAGGCCACGAGCGCTTTTTACATCTTGTGCCATTAAATTATAATGTTTATGTCCACAGAGGAAGAGATTAGTATCGCCGTGAGCCCCGCGGATTACATCTCCAAAATGGTCGAGTATGGCAACCTGAAGATCTCCGCCATGGCCATAGTCGACGAGACCAGATACTCCTGGGCCGATGACGATGACTTCCAGATTATCAAGCCGCTGATTTCCATCAAGGTTAGGAAGTTAAACAAGAACATTAAAATGTGAAAAGTACTTTTCTAAGTTCCGCTAAAATCGCTTACTTGTGAGCCTGAGGATGCCTTGTGTTACAGGCGAAACGCATCGCATATTTTCTCACACAAGTATTGGTGTCGGTGGTGATGTGTTCGTGTCTTGCTTCTACTTGAAAAAGTGGGAGGGAGGGCGGTGCATTACCTAACTAACCGCATGGTGCTTGTGGGATTTTTCGCGGAATTCAACAAAGTAATTTTTACATTTTAGTGCTAAGTATTACGGATTTTCGCAAAGTGATGCCTGATTCCATACAATAGTTTAAACAAGAGATTTTTGAATCAATGTTGGACCATTGTACGAAGCAGGGTTGTGAGATCACTCCAGAAATTTTAGGCTGTTTCCAGAAGGCATGCGTTGCTCTAATATCACTGCCAGCCTCTTGAAGAGATCATAATCTTCTCAATGATGGTGGTAATGTGTTGATGATGAATAACCTCAATTTTAAAAACCTATTTAGAAGCTAAAAATTCCACCCATGCCGGGATTGGAACCCGCGACCTCTGGCTATCCGTGCCAGCGCTCTTTCCAACTGAGCTAATGGCCGACTCACCGGCATCAGTGAAATTTCGAACCTCTTTACAATATTCTCTGTATTACGTACAGGTAGCGACATCTGGCTGAAGTAATTTGCATCGCTTGCAGCCCCGAGTACCTACTCTGCAGTTACGTTTTACATCGGAATGATATCGCTGTACCCACATGATTATATTATTTTTAATGCACTAACCCGTGCTAAGGACAATCTTAAAAACCTATTTAGATGCTAAAAATTCCACCCATGCCGGGATTCGAACCCGCGACCCCTGGCTATCCGTGCGAGCGCTCTTTAGGTTTTTAAAATTGTCCTTAGCACGGGTTAGTGCATTAAAAATAATATAATAACCTCAATTTGTTCACGTCCAGTTCAACGATGACCTGGTGGCTGGCCAGCCGGCTACGACCGTCCTCTCCTTCATGAACCCGCTGGAGGTTGCACTCAGGGAGTGCGAGTTCCGCGTGACGTCATCCAACATAGCCGGCCGGACGCTCAAGATGGCAATTGGGGACGTCCCGCCCAAGAGTCTGGTCACTGGCGAGATACCGCTGCAACCTTTGGTGAGTCTTACCTAATCTCTAAAAAATTATGTAGAGATTCGACTGCATCGTTAGTCAAGTCTAGCATATCACTTTTGATTACCATGCCGGAGGTAGTGGCCTCGATTCCCACTGAGGACATTTGTACAAATGCACGGCGCATTTGTACAAATGGCTTCAGTCTGGATGTATTTCCACGTTTGCGATGTCCTTGCCTGGTTACCATAGGACAGTAGGGCATCCTATTTTGTGCCAGACAAGTAATTGTGTTGTGTGGAAGTTATTTACAGTCTGTTAGCTTTTAGAATATACCTCGGGCTCTAGAGTAGGCTTCGGTTTTCACCGAAAGCACACGAGTGTAATACTACTTCCTGCTCTGTAGGTATAAAACTTTTCTTATTATGTGTATTTAATTATGATAACATAAGATAAGAATATTCTTTATTGTACACTGGAAAAACAACAAATACAAAATAATTGGAAATATACATACTACAATTGGCGGCCTTATTGCTTAAGTGTCATATTAGTTCCGATATTTCTATTACACGGCTATAGGTATCCACGAATATATCCGATAGTATATCCCGATTTCTCGAATATATCCGATAGTAGCCGAGGTATATTCTAACCCCCTTATTCATAACGGTCCGCTAACTTAAAACAGCTGCTAAAGAGTGTTCTTTTTCATTCTGACTTAGGTCAATAGAAGAAGACAGAGTGAGAATTAGCAATTCTTTAAGTTAGCAGACTATATTATTATGAATAAGGGGGTAAAAGCTAACAGACTGTATCGAAATAGTATGTTTTTACATATAATAGGTGTTTTACAAAAAAGTGGCGGGCGAAGCACATTCGGTCATAATCATCACCCCACCGCTGCCCACTGTTGGGTATACGCCCGTTCCCAAATGCTCTCTCACGGTCCATTCCTTAAAAATACACGGACCATCCGCCGACTCAATTATCATCCGACCATCTGGTTGCTGGTCTGCCCACCGGTCGTTGTCCTCGGCCAGTCAGACTCTACTACTTATAATATAAGTAGGTACTTCATCATTCAGCCACAAGAAGTCCACTGCTGGACACAGGCTTTCCCCGATATCCTCCATGGATTTCCAGAAAGACCGGTTAGAAGCGGCTTGCATCCGGCGTCCTGCCATTTGGATGAGGTCTTCTGTCCATCTTGTGGTTCGTCGTCCAACGCTGCGCTTGCCGATGTATGGTCTCCATTCGAGAACTTTTCGGCCCCATCGGCTATCAGTTCTGTGTGCTGTGTCCCGCTCACTGTCACTTAAACTTACTATTAATCTGCTGGGCTATGTAGACAACTTTTGTTTGTCTCATAATAGTATAAGTACTTAAGTAGGTACCTATGCATACAATATAATAGCACGTAACATCGTAGACCCCGTCTTCGCTTACCATAGGTGTGACTGGGGTCAAGTGCAACATGTCCTACTTAAAAAAATATATCTTAAGTTCTTGGACTTAATATGATATTTTTTCACAGAAATCCGGCCCCTTCAACGTGGTGGCCACATTCAAGTCTGCCGAACTGAAGGACATCACTGGAGCAGTCAGTACTGAAGTTTTCGAAGGATAAAATCTTGTCATGGGAAAAGTGAGATGGTGGAGCCCTGTTAGGCATAACGGATATATGCACAAATTTTTTTATTAACTTAGTTTTTGATAGATATTATTTAACCAATACTGAGGAATTTACCAAAGAAAATTTGTGCTAGGCAGTTTTTTCTATAGTTGATTTAAAACAAAGATACCAACGTATAATGCCTTTAAAGTACTGGACCCCTTCCTTTCAAACGTTCTAGCACTTTATAAACCATTTTTTTTTATCAAAAGCTAAGCAAATGAAAATTAAAATACGTTTAAAATATCGTGATTCTAGTGCCTTTATTTTTTACAGCAATTAAAGTGTTTTTTATACATTAAAATTATAGAATGTGCTAGCGCTAGCTGGTAAAGCATGGAATAGGTTACAGGCACTTAATCTGTGTTTTAAGTTTTTTATTAATGACAGTGCGTCGGGTAAAAACACAGATTAAGAAAAAGGGAGGGTAGATGCGTAATTTATGATCTGTCCCCCTATTCCACCAAGTGGTGTTACTCTCCGATGTGTCGAAATATATAATTTTATTTGTTAGTTCGAAGTTAATAATAATATTTTGATCTAATAAATCTAATAAATTTAGAATAAAATAGAGTTAGCTCATAGAAATATTGAACAATCATAGAGTTAATGAATTTAGTGCCATAATTAATTGTATGTCATTTATTTAAGGCAGCTTTTATTAATAAAAACCGGAAACATTATTGAGTATTGTGTAAGAAGATAAAGATATATATTTTTTATTTAAATAATCACATACATGTTCTATTTTTATACTATTTAGGTCTTGACACGAAGGATAAGAAAATATTATAGTGATTATATTTTTATAAATAAAAGCTTGTTTTTTAAAACAAATAGTTTTATTTCCGAAACCATCAATTCCATACACGTTCACCATTTTCTCTAAAAGCTATTGTAATCCATTATTATTACTTTGTTTCGGTACTTACAACGAGAAAAAAAAACAACATCTGTACAACAAAATTCATTTCGTCAAGCTTACCTGAAGCTTGGTTACACACTTGTTAATCTGAGTTGAAACAAAAAAAAAAAACTATCACTGATATAATAAAAACATAACAAAGAAAAAAGCTTGTCCAATTAAAACTATGTATATTATCTATGTAATTCTTCAACAGTTATGACTGGAATTAAAGCCAGTACAATGCAGAAGTTCTATGTTTTATAATAATTATGTCAACTCGGTTAATTAAGACTAAGTTTGGAGTTTTTTGTCCATTTTTCTCCAAAATTATTTAGATTTTGAAACGGACACCTAGTTGGAATTATAACGTTCATTAAGCCGCAGTTCCTGCGCAACTTTGAATAAAACCTTTTCATTTCATAAGCTTTCTCATCGATCTGTACAGTTGAGTAGTATCGGGCTGAATAACGTTTACATTTTAAATTGAATCTTGCTGCAAAGCCATTGAGATGAATTTAGATTGTCAATGCCAGGCAGGTTCACACGGCATGTGTCCTGCACGTTTTTCTGCAGTGTACGTCTTATCGAATAAATAGTGGCGCTTACAATGTACTCTAACGATACTTATTTATAAAAGCTGGCTGGCGCAGCCGTCCAACTAAAGTTTGAATTATTTTAAAGGAGACCGTTACGTTCGGTTTGCATGTCAGTCGTGTCGAGAGTTCGTGACCCGCAGTTAGGCTAGTTTCGATGAAAAAAAGATACTAAGAAAGAAATTACTATTGTTAATCCAGCGTTTTCGCTACAGTACATAGAACCACTGACAGACACTTGTCTAATATCCATTAAAATAGAAACAGGCATTACGATAGTGAAGAGGTATAAATAGATCAACACTTTGAGAAGGAAAGATTAACACACTATCACAGTGAAAACCTGAGCTAGCGGCTACACAGAAGGGGCGTGGGATGGGGGCTTGGTAAAGACGCGTAAGTGGTAAAGACCCGTAGACGGTAAAAATTAAAACGCGACCCGTTGCATGGACTTCGCGCCCTCGCTCCGTCTCGTCTGTGTTTCGTCCGTCAGTATATCATCACTACCATAATCATCATCAACCATATGACGCCCTCTACAGGACAAAGGCCTCCCTCATGGTTTTCCATGTTTACATTTTGTATGAAGGCATCTTTCCCGCGCCCTTTCTGTGTGACCGCTGCTAGTTGGTTTAGGACGCGAAGACTCAAAGAAAAACAAATGAGTGTAATGTAAATACCCTTCTTTCGTATTTCCAATGTCACTGTATTTACAATAGATTTGGAATTACATAATATTATACTCAGGCCTAAGATCCTGCTACTTTACAGTGCACGAAACCAAGTCAAGTTGGTCTTTTACACATGTCTTTAGTACATTGCCGATTCAAGTTAGCACGCACAAACGAATTAAGTGGTCGAAACGTTAATGTGATAGAAACATTTAATTTTGTCAAAGTTTGGTTTGACACTCGTATGGAACGTTGTTTTTACATTTTGGCATCACCCTGGTTAGTACATTCTAATATTTGTAGTAAGTATTTTAAAAGAATAGGTATACTTTTGACAGATGGGCATAGCTGTACTACAAAATAAAGTGACGGATATTTGAGACATATTTTCAATTATCATTTCATTTAGTTTTTAGCAGAAAAAATTAAGAACTTCGTACTCCATGTTTTTTGACTAAAACTTTACGCTGTTATTCTTAAAGACAAGATTGTTTTAAAATAATCCTTCAATGCAATTGAAATAATCTGTGGTAGTGTTTTTGTGTAAAGACTTCAATCGTAGAGGGAGTAAAACTATAGAGCAAGCCACAGCGCACACATACAAGTTTTAAATGAAACAAACTTCGTAGCGACCATGGGTGAGAAAGAGATAGAGTAAACAGCAAAAGTGTAACTGCTTTTTTTGTTTGCCCCCAGTGTCAAGTTGACGTTTTTGGGGGCAAACAAACGACAAGATTTTGAAAATTTTATCATATCTAACGCTACGCTAGCCGTTTCGAAGAGCAACCGTGTATTTGTGAAATGATATATTAAAAGTGACCTAAATAGAGAAAGTATGGTGAATTGTAGTGTACTCGTATGCAGAAATCGTTAAGAAAGAGCTTTGGGGGAAGTTTCCTTTGATAGGTAAGTAATTATTGTGTTTCAATTATTGTTAAGCCCAAAGTTGCCTTATGTTGAGTATTTTAGTTAAGTTTCAACTAGTAGCTTTGCAACTAGTCCGTAAGAAAAGCAATTTAATAGAATTTTCTTTCCTAACCTAAAAAAACGAAGAGTAAAAAAATGTTGCCATCCGTTTATGTCGAAAATCCCGATCATTACTTGACCGTGTTGGCAGACGTTATTTATAAGCGACCGTACGATGGGAAAATAAAAAGTAGTATTCCCTAAGAAGGCTGCTAAAAAAACAGAACGTTTTCAAAACCTTTGTTTTATTACTATAAAGTAAACAATCGATTAAACATAAACACACTATTTTTAGGTTTTTATTTATCCCCGTAAAGGGTTTTACTGTAATGTTAATATTATTGCTCTTGTTTGAGAAAAATCCACACAACACCCATAAGGCTTAATATGTTGTTTTGCCAAAAGTGTGCCGTTTAGAGTTTCATTGCTCAGCCTATTTCGGATCTTTGTTTCAATAAGATTGACTGAACTGAAGCAGCGTTCATAATCTGTGTCACAAAAACGAGTAACCGGTAACGTCGCACATTAGTTAGATTTACCTTAAGGGTTGCTACTTAGTAAGTAAAAGAATAAATAGTGACGTGCTATGTTGGTATTAGTACTTTGGTTGAATAAAATCTAAAAAAAGTCATATGTTTACGTACGATTTCTGCCCCTTGATCGTACGAGTATATGCAACATAAATGTAAAACATCGTATGAATACGATTTAAATCGTATATCTGGCAACGCTGCGTGATCATTACTTAACTCGAAGTCCCAGACTTCGACGACTTGTCCTTTTACAGTTAAGTTACAAACGTAATCAAAATATATTATAAATCTTTAATACTTAATGTATCGTTATTAAAAATCAAGTGTACCTAAAACTATAACCCGGGCTTGGCCCCTGCGGTGGAGTATGGCCTAACCTTTCTGCGATGCAGGACCCGTGCTCCAGAGTTATGGACCTCGTACAAGGGTTGATATCGAAATCTATAATAAAAACAATAGAGACAGAAACATTACGGCTACAGCACTGAATTACCAAATATAATATCCTGATGCTTTGTTAGATAGCTGCATCGCCTTCCTATGTGACTTGTTGCCCATATAATTTTTCAGCATTTATTCCACTCAGCAGAAAATGTTTCAACTCGAATTTATCGCAAGAACCCTTTCGGTGTTTTTGTGCATTCTGCCGCAAGCAATGTGCCCTTGAATTCAGTATAGAATTCAAATTTGAATTTGTATCAATGAATCTCGTACAATACCGTCTAGCCGCGATCGTTTATTAGGTAAAACGTAATTACCTTATTTCCCTAATAAATAATCGACCCGTTCAATATACAACAGCTATGTATGAGTATCGCGAATAATAATACTAAAGTTATTACTTATTATATTTTAATGTATTACAGTATTTATTAATATTAGCAATGTTTCTTTTCCAGATTTCTTCAAAATAGTTCTTTTCTGGAAAAATGGGTGCTAGCATTTAGAATAGAGAACTGGTCACCTACATCAAATGCTCGAATATGCTCTCTAAATTTCGACAAAATGTACATTTTGGTGGTCTGAGGTACCCTTCGAAAGATTTTTTATATGGTAAATTTTTATATGAAAATTAAACTTAACTTGTAAAATTTAAACGTAATTAAAACTGTTTTTATACGGATTTATGCTCGTTTATTACATTTTTACAATTTTCCAACGTTTCGGCACTTTTTCAGGTGCCGTGGTCCCGGATGACATTTAAACGTGTAAAATAAAACGTATTTTTAATTATACAAAATGACAATTGTTTATAAAACGTTTGCTACGTTCTGCAAACAATTGTCAGACATGTATGATTAATAAAATTCAAAACTAAATCTGCATTTTTATTCATGGCCTATGAACGACTGAAATATTTTATCCCTCATTACGGCAATTCACTTTTACAGTGGCAACATTCACGCACACAAACAAATAATATTCACCGACGTGAAAACGGTTACACTGTGCCTTGATCTATAGTTCTACTCTATCTACGACTTCAATAGTCTCTACCACAGAAAATTTGTGAGCCATTTGAGGAATATTTTAAAGGAATTGTAGTTTTATAAAAAAAGTCTTAGGTGAGGATATGACAATTAAAATATGTCCAAACCTTTTTTTTAACAAAAACTTTCAATAATAAGTCAGTAACTTTATTTTCTACTGTCGCCGTAGACTATAGAGTTAATTAATTCTTTTATAATGAAAAAAAGGAAGAAACATTGGGTGCCAGAAGCCGAATCTTCCTACTTATTAATCTGTGATTTCATCGACATAACAATGTGCATCGAATTGACATTGTAAACAATGAATTGTTTGAATTGAAACATGCCCCTGGTGTACAGTTAGAAGTACATGCGCCTAATAAAAGGATTTAGGAATTATTTCATGGAGAAAATCAAAAATATGCAAAACATAACAAACTCTTAAGCATCCCAATGTCAACTGTGTTATATTAAATACTGTGTATTTTATTTTGTTTTCTAAAGTGTGTTTCGTTGCGATAAGATTTAGTGATTATGGTAACATTTAATAAGAATATTAATCTGTGCTTCTGATACCGAAATCAGATTTCACTACACCACTAACTATACACTTACTATAGTAAGTACCAATAGAACTATGTCTTTTACAATTTCAGTTTCATACAAAATCACTCAAACTTTCCAGGTTATCGACAATAAACAATATTATTTGTATAGTATTTTCTAAGGTTAACACGAGCACTACACATGATTAAAACTGTTTTTATACGGATCTATGCTCGTTTATTACATTTTTGGTGGCCACGGCACCTGAAAAAGTGCCGAAACGTCGGAAAATTGTGAAAAATTTAATAAACGAGCATAAATCCGTATAAAAACAGTTTTAATTAATATTATTTGCCTTAAAAACTCCGCAAATAATACTTTGAAATGTTTAAACACAGATTAGCTTCCATTACCTACCTGCGCCTTGATTATGTAATTTTTCACATACACATGTGTGTGCAAAAACGAAATATCTACTGGACTTTGTCGTATAATTATGTGGCTCAATATCACTGTCACCTAGATATTCTTTGAAATGCGGTGTCCACTATGAGTGATACATATCACACCTCATAAAGGGCGGTGGTAGTGGAGCGGTGTAGAACGCCGGCCTCTCAATCGGGAGGTCGTGGGTTCAAACCCCGGCATGTACCAATGACTTTGTTTTCTAAGTTATGTACATTTGTGAAATTATAGTAGCAATACCACTCGCCGACGGTGAAGGAAAACATCGTAAGGAAACCCTAGTGTTTGAAGTGTTAGCGTACCTCAGCGCTTGCTACGTACAATGGCCCAACTATGAGGCTAAGTGCGGGAATCTCAGGTCTAACTAAAAACTAATCACACCTCATATCTATACGGCAGTGCTAAGAAAACATTCCTCTTTTACATACAGATGTATGCGTGAAAAGTAACATAATCAAGAGCGCAAGTGGAGCCGATATTTAAATTACAATATATTAATGATCCATCATATTGGAATTACCCTTAACTAATAACAACAGGTTCTTATTCAATTCCCAACTCTCAATGTATAAAAAAAATGATTTCTCATAAATTACAAACGCTTTGTCCTCTCACGCACCTACATCTAACTACTCGTAGATTGAAATTGTTCAAATACTAAGGGCCTTTGCCCATTACGCTACTACAGTTTCCTTGACAGACTCGATATTGACAAGTGCTACAGTAAGAGTGTACTACAAAGTACTCCAAATTGTAAAGAGCGACGTTCTAAATGCGAATTCTTAAAACAAAACATTATGTGTTAATTCTTTTTTAATTTCATTGATTTGATTTCTTTTTCTCCATATTGTTTTAAATAATGTAAAAGCGGATACTTAAATAATGCATTTAAAAAAAAAAACGATTCGTCCGGGCGCTGTTTCAAAGATTATGCTAATACCATATGTGTAATATCTAACATTGTTAGAGCGCCCACTGATATATATTATAATAGATAATATAATATTTTTTGTCAAAAACAAACTCGGATTTTGGTATCTCAGTAAATGCGAATTTTACATTAAATCCTGTAATGGCGTAATGGGCGAATAATTAAAACTCCTTAAAATTAATAGGACTTTGATACTTGACGCGGTGTCACCCCTTTAGAATGCTTAAATTCGAGAAAAACTAAAGTTTATTTTTTGGTACGCCAAAGTTAGCCGTATTTCAAACGCAAGAAAGTATTTGTTTCCTTGAGGTAGAGAGAGGTAGGTGATACCTAAGTCTAAACTAATTCACTTGGGCCACGTTCGAGTACCAGATTCTACAAAACTCGATTTTTGACGCTCCTATACAAATCGAACCGCAGTTCTGTTTTTTTCAAAAGTGACCTTTGGTCACAGCCTCCGCTCAAATACCAAAGTCCCCCCTACGGCTGCGGACATAGAGTCTATTGTACTTTGGCCTTACCGGTGACTAGTTTGGCGTATTCCTCGTAGAACCGCGGGAACGCCTGCAGGGCGAGGTAGATCAAGCCCAGATAGGCAATGATGGCCAGGGTGAGGATTAGATCGAATACCGCCGGCTTTACACTGTGGACAAAGATTTAACTTTACACTGTTAAGGATAAATCAGACTTCATTATAAGAGTTCAATCTGATACAATTAAAAAGGTGCAAATAAAGGGTCTTAAAATTTTATGTTACCGGGTGTGGTACTACGTACTACGGTTGCAACATGCCTATTGGCTATTTATGAACGATGTTTGGCATTGTTTAATATATTATCTTCCTCGACAATAATAGTATTGGTTTGGACACGTGGAGAGGATAAAGGAAAAAAGGTTGACGAAACAAATATATCGACGCCTTACTGCTAAAACCGACTATCTGCATGAAATGTTGTTATGCACACAATAACAAGTTTTAGTATAGTTAACGACATCCGAACCTTAAACTCGAGTTTTCTCGAAACAACATTTCATGCAGATAGTCGGTTTTAGCAGTAAGGCAACAAGTTTTAGTATAGTTAACGACATCCGAACCTTAAACTCGAGTTTTCTCGAAACAACATTTCATGCAGATAGTCGGTTATAGCAGTAAGGCGTCGATATATTGCAAATGTCAATTGAAGGGCTAGTAAGGGACGTCAGAGGCGGACATACATCGACCAAATAGGGGATGTATTAGCAAAGAGGAAGATAAAAATACCCGGAACCGGCGCGCGTGCATGCCTTATATGAACGTTGATGAAGCGAAGGTTATCAGGATCGTGGCAAGTGGCAGTCCCTGGTCTCTGCCTACCCCTCTGGGATACAGGCGTGAGGTTATGTATTTATGACAAAAATAACTTTGTCTCATTTAAAGATAGGATGTACACTATCTTGTCAACTAACTGTAGCACTTCGCCGAGGCACCGCGAGAGGACGTAAGGTATCTCTCTCGCAGAGTGAAATTGTGGCTTACGCTTGTACACTTTAGGACTACTGATAATTCGACAAAGTACCGTGAGAGGGTGTAAACTCACCTATAAACATTGAGCACAGCCCTCGTGGGCGAGTACAGCTGGAATTCTGGCTCGCGCTTGTCGACTGTATGTAGCACTGCTGATACTTCGCCGAGGTACCGCGAGAGGGCGCGCTCTATGGCCGCCGTCACTCCTAAACAGACGTATCAAAATTAAAGTTCATTATTGCATACAAAAATTGCACATAGGCGAGCTCCATGCCACTTCCGTAGCATTATCTACTCGCAATTTTACCTGATAGGACATTTACAATATTAAATTACGTATAGACGTTTCCTTCAATATTGAAACAAACTGATATTCAGAAGCAGAAAATACGGATGGAAGGAAGGATACACCAAAATATGCAATTCCAAAACCGCTGCAACGATGTATGGTGGTTAGATTTGGAGTATCGAGCAGTCCAGGTATAAACTATCAGTTTAATATAGGCGAGGTCTACTACACATGACCTTGAAAACGGGGCGCTGCGTCCTTTCAACCCAAATTATGAGCGTTTTGGCAGAAACTGCCCATGCCAAGATTTTGGGTTGTGTAAAAGTAAAGTATTTATTCAATAAAATATTACAATTTGTGAATGTGAGAAATTATAGTAGCAATACCACTCGCTAATGGTGAAGAAAAACATCGTGGGTGTTCAAATACCTCAGCTCTTGGAATTACCAATCCGCGGTGGGCACACGTGGTAATTAAGCCCATAATCTCTCTCTGAGAGCAGGCCTGTGCCCTGCAGTGGGACGATTATAGGCTAAATAAAAAAATATATTAACTTCTCGTATACACACCAGAAACAGTATTGCCAGGGCCCGTCGTGATGATATGGGGTGACCGCGGCTGCGACGATAGGTATTTGTACCAATGCCTGATTGAAGCTTCGTCCACGCTCTGTAACAAAAAAAAATACAGTTTTGTATGTACCCTAATACAGTGCTACAAGGATCATTTGGCACGTGGTCAAGTTCGGAACTAACGCCGCCATCTTGTGATGCGTCACTTTGTTGACAGTTCACTGTGTTAGTGTTACCATTGCACAAAATTACTAAACGTTTTTGAATTACGAAATACAAAAAAAAACTTTCGAGTCGATCTGTCATGAACTTCAATTTATCAGGTGTATCTGTACGCAAATTTCTTGTGCTGGCACAAGAATTGTGCGCGAAGGAAGATTCGCTACAGCATCTTCAAACAAAATGGTTACGCCAGGGAAGAAGATAAATTAGGAAGGACAAAATGTTGATGCATGATAACAAAAATATAAATGAAAATAAACCGTTCACTAAAATTACTATGTTTTTTGTTTAGGGCTTTCCCGTCAATGTAATTCTATTTATATTTTTTTACAAATAAGGCCGCCAATTGTACTGCGTATATTTGGAATTGTTTCGTATTTGTTGTTTTTCCAGTGTACAATAAAGAATATTCTTATCTACTCTTGTATCAATAAATCAGCATAATCATCAGCTAACATCAGTCCACTGCTGCACATAGGCCTCAGCCTTCCACATTATGTAGCTTCCATATACGAGGGTATTCCCCTCGAGGGTATTTTATATATTCCCACAATATATAAAATTTCATCGGCTGGTAAACCTAATATCACTCCCACGCCCCCCTGTCAATGTCATCCAAGTGCCAAATAATCCTTGTAGCAATGTACATACTAAGCACAGCACAGACCTTCTCGAAAGAGAGAATATGGGCTTAAAATCACCAAGCGTACTCACAGCGGATTAGCAATTTCAAGTGCTGAGGTTTTTGAAAACCTCAGGCACTCAGGTTTCCTCACGATGGTTTCCTCAAGAGTTAGCAAGTGGTTTTGCTACTATAATTTCACAAATGCGCATAACTGAGTAAACAAGTCATGAAAACATAATAATGCCTTTATTTTTAAAATATTTTGGGTGGCTCTGTCAAGAAGCTCGTGGCAAGTGGCAAACTCTGTTCTCTGACTACCACTCCAGGATACTGGCGTGAGTTTATGTATGTATGAATTTATTAATATTAAGAAATTGGGACCAATATCAAATGATCAAAGATATAACGATATTAGGGGAAAGTTGATCTCGACAACCATCTGCCGGAGTGGTCTGAGGAGGCCCAGGACAGGAAATTCTGGACTGAATTGGGGGAGGCCTTTGCCCAGCAGTGGGACACAACCATAGAGGCTACGTAAAAAAAAGGGGAAAGTACATATAAAAAGGATTTAAAACACTGATGTAGTTTTATAAAAGAAATATAAGATTCTATTACTGCTTTCAGCCATTTTGGCTAAAACACCAATCACACCGCGTGACGTCACGCTTAGGTAAACATCGGCAAGCTTCACCCGTGCTTTATTGTGACTACTAATGATTACGATGTTTGTTTACCTGGGCGTGACGTCAAATTCGACGCCATGACACTGCGAGATGTTTTCCAAGAAATTTAAAATAATTTTAGCAAAATGGCTTTATCCTTCGTTGAACTTTAGTTTATTACGAAAATATAGTTTTTTTTTGTAACTAATAAATGTGTCCCCACATTATGGAAGAGTATTTATAAATCTTTGATCACGCCTCTTATGCATTTTAGAGACTCCCCCTGGAATTCTGCTTCTCCTTACTAAATAAACTTACCAAAGCCTCATCATAAAGAATCCAGTCGTCTTCATCGCCCTCTTCAGTAAGGTTATAAATATGCGACGCCAGAGCACGCGCCGTCAACCTGATGTTGGCGATAAGGTTTAGAACGCCTTGCTCCGACGGCGCGTCCAGTATGGAGCCGCGCGCTGGGTCCTTGTGGCTCTGCAAGGGATAATGGTACTTATTGGTTGCGCGTGGTGTTTGCTTGGAGTATAGTGGGTTATAGGAATACAGAAACATATTTTCAAATTGGGCTTATACTTTGTAATTAGAATAGTGAAACATATTTCTTAACATGTTATGAACTAACTAAACGCTGCTTTACTAGATAGATAGATAAAAAAACATTTATTTACTAGCTTTACTCTCAATCCCCCTATCAGTGCCACTAAGTATCAACCTGCATACCACGAATGATGAACCACTAATGTAGCCAAGCCGACTCGTCCGCCAAGATGATTTTCAAGTGGTTCACTGCGCCTTCCAGCCATGCTTCGAGACTAGCTTTGTATGTGTCTCGTTTCTATCCAATTATGTAATGTGTGCCTATCTTTTTCCACCATCTTATTACCTGAGCTGAGAGTGAAGGCGGGCAAGCGGCGAATGCTGAACTGCTCGTGTTGCCACGCCATCGACTCGTCTACCAAGTTTTCTTATTGTGTTTCACTGGGGACGTCCAGCCGCGCTTTGAGAGGGCTAACTTTGTGTATGTCTCCTTTCTACCCTATTATGTAGTACCAACCTGCAGCAAGATGAGAGTGAAAGCGTGCATGAGGTGAACGCTGAACCGCTCGTGTTGCCAAGCCAGTGACTCGTCCGCCAAGTTGATCTTATTGTGCTTCACTGGGAACGTCCAGCCGCACTTTGATATAGTTAGCTTTCTATGTGTCTTTCAAACCAACTAACTTGCAGTGAGCTCAGAGTGAAGGCTGGCATGCGGCGAATGCTGAACCGCTCGTGTTGCCAAGCCAAGGACTCGTCCGCCAAGTTGATCTTCTTGTGGTTCACGGGGACTCCCAGCCGCGCTTTGAGCGAGTGAGCCGGCCCGCCGGCTTTAGGGGGCTTGGAGACGTGCATGGTTAAGTTTGGGGACGAAGATATTGAGTCCAGGCACATGACGAAGGAGACGTCCTGTGGAATAGAAAATGTTAGTTTAGTGGTGAGAATTAGCGAAATGGTCATTTAAACACAAAAAAAAAAAATTACACAAACAAAATAAGATTAGTCAATCAAACCGCCCCGAGACATATCCCACCCAAATGTTCCCATAACGCTGGCAGCATTACCGCGCTGCACTGCTAGGGATATCCTCTGCATCAAATATTCTCCGGAGCGGTAGTCCAAGCCACGGTTCCTCAGTCAACGACCTATCTCTTTAATAAAGGCTTTGCCCTCATAACCCCAGACCCCAGTGGTTCCTAATGCTAGTGGCACGAAAAAATAGCTTCTCATCAACTGACTGTATTTTATCCATTTGAGCCTAGCAAGTCGTGAAATATTAGCTTCTTGGTGGTGTATAAGAGCAGATTCAAGTTGTTACACGGCTGCCAAAATTAGAAAAAAGTGCGATCTAGTGAAAATGGATATCAAATACACAGTATTCCGTGTATTTGATATCCATTTCCAATAGATCGCTAGATAATATAAATATGTACTATATTTATACATAGGTGAAATTTTTAGCCTCTAAATAGGTTTTTAAACTATATTTATAGTTCATGGTCCTTCGATGGTCAAGAGATATGGCCAATCGATCGATCAATTTCAACCCTGTCCCCACTGCTGGGGCACGGGTCTCTTCCTGCATTGCAGGAAGGTTAGGCCACACTCCATCACGGGGGCCAAGGCCGGGTTGGTGGAGGTTTGTAAGACAGTAGCGGGCCTTACTGTCGGAAGTTCTCAAGCTGCCCATAAAGTCACATTTTTAGGGACAAAACCCGAGGGTTTTCTGGCAAGGACTGATAAGAGACCGCACAGAACAGAGACAAGTGGCGACTTCTTCTGTTGCAGGCCAAGATACACTTCGGGTCGCTGAGCAAGCCGAGTAAGTAAACCCAAAGGGTGCCAACGGGACCAAGTGTCTCATACTTCTTAATTCTATACCTTAATACATTATGATTAAAGTCTTATACAACAGATGTAGAAGCATAGATTTTCCTGTAGTTACCTCCCACCGCGCTCGTCTTAATTACAAACTTCTCCACGATTCTAGCTCTTATATTGTAGTAGTCGCAGCCTATTATCACCCGCAATTGGTGTCCATCAGCGTTGTCCAGCTGATCCTCAAGCCATGTTTTCACAGAGTAGTAGTTGAGGGATGCGCCCGCGCCGGCCAATGCTACTGTAATTCTAAACCTTATACAATGGCGCTTAAGGTTACATCTCACTGTACAGCTTGCTTTACTTACAAGCTTCACAAACTTCTTATTTCTAAACTTATTTTAATACGTCATAGTCGAAGCCTAGTCTCACCAGCAATGGACAACAGTGCAAAAATAAAGCCCCTATGATTTTATTGGTTTTTCGAGAAGAAAACAGAAAAATAGGGGACACGTATTTTTTCTTTTGTCGTATTTATTTGGAAATAATAGTTATTTTTAAGATTTAAGATTGTTTTTTTAGAGCCGGAAGTGACATAGGCTAGAAGGCAACATAAAACATAATCTTTGCCTCTACTTTACTTGAAAAAAAAACTTGTCATTGCAATTCGATTCGATTTGACACACCACAGAATAAAAGTTGCTGACAATTGACATTTTACTTTTTTTGGGTGACAAAGGCAAAGGCGTAGATACCACGCTGTAGAGCCGCTGTGCCGGCTTTTTTTTATTGAGTAATTTTTAAATTTTCTCTGTAATAAAACTACAGCAAAATCTTTGAGTATTTTTCTTGCATTACTTGAAGCTTAATCTCCAAATAGTTTTTTTATTTCAGCTTCATATATTTTTTTGAATTATTGTAAATTGGTGTCCATCGGCGTTGTCCAGCTGATCCTCAAGCCATTTTTTCACAGAGAAGTAGTTGAGGGATGCGCCCGCGCCGGCCAATGCTACTGTAATTCTAAACCTTATACAATGGCGCTTAAGGTTACATCTCCCTGTGCAGCTTGCTTTACTTAAAAGACTCTCAAACTTCTTATTTCTAAACCTTAATACGTCACAGCCGAAGCCTAGTCTCACCTGCAATAGGTGTCCATCGGCGTAGTCCAGCTGATCCTCAAGCCATTTTTTCACAGAGAAGTAGTTGAGAGATGCGCCCGCGCCGGCCAATGCTACTGTAATTCTAAACCTTATACAATGGCGCTTAAGGTTACATCTCCCTGTGCAGCATGCTTTACTTACGACCCTCTCAAACTTCTTATTTCTAATCAAAACCTTAATTTGTCATAGTCAAAGCCTAGTCCCACCTGCAATTGGTGTCCATCAGCGTTATCCAGCTGATCCTCAAGCCATTTTTTCACAGAGAAGTAGTTGAGCGATGCGCCCGCGCCGATACAATGACGCTTAAGGTTACATCTCCCTGTGCAGCTTGCTTTACTTACAAGCCTCTCAAATTTCTTATTAAATTTCGAAACTTAATTTAATACGTCATAGCCGAAGCCTAGTCCCACCTGCAATTGGTGTCCATCGGCGTTGTCCAGCTGATCCTCAAGCCATTTTTTCACAGAGAAGTAGTTGAGCGATGCGCCCGCGCCGGCCAACGCGAACACCAGGGAAGCGGCGCCGCGACTCGCGCTCGAGGCGTAGAGGCGAGAGAAAACCCGGGCCAGTTCCAGGACTGCCACGGCTCCCGAGGCGTTGGAGTCGGCGCCCACTGCTAGTTCCTGGAAGAGGCATTTTGGGTTCAATCTATCAATCTATCAATCTATCAATCTATCAATCTATCAATCTATCAATCTATCAATCTATCAATCTATCAATCTATCAATCTATCAATCTATCAATCTATCAATCTTTCAATCTATCAATCTATCAATCTATCAATCTATCAATCTATCAATCTATCAATCTACCAATCTATCAATCTACCAATCTATCAATCAATCAACACGGACAATACTTGTCCAATGCTGGAAACACAAATTGAAAACTTGGCGACGTATCCGGGAGAGCTACTAGAAATGTGCAGATGCTATTACGTCCTACCAACTAACTAAGGTATATAATAAGCTGCCGCGCGATATTATTGATGTGTTAGTGGCGTGTCTTAGTATGTTTAAAACTAAACTGAGGCGTAGTCTTCTTGAGATGGCACCATACGACATCAATGATTTTTTTTACACAGATAATTAATAACTGAACTGTAATTTATTTTAATTAATTTAATAATGAAACACTGACATGTAATTTTACTATTATGAACAAAGTAATCTAATCTAATAAGCTTCCCACAAGACACGCCACTATCATCCTCTGCCATCCTCATCCAGCCACGGCCAGCAATCTGTCTCAGATCGTCGGTCCAGCGAGCCGGTGGGCGTCCTACGCTGCGTTAGCCAGTTCGTAGTCTCCACTTGAAACTCCTTTGAACCCCATCGACCATCGGTTCTTCGGCATATGTGACCAGCCTACTGCCACTTCAGCTTGCTTATCCTATAGGTTATACGTTTTGGGCTAGCGCAAGAGTAAATTAGTAAAAAGCATAGGACTGCGTAAAAAATGGAAATACAAGTAAATAGTTTTAATATTTTCATGTACCCACTGTCAAGACGTATCGAACAACGCGACGCTTGTGGCCGAGTGGAGCCGAGTGATGGGACTCGATCACTTGGGTTAAGCAACAGCAGGCGCGGTCAGGTGGTGGATGGGCGACCATCCCGTGACTACTGCTCGGAAAAATGCAACTTTTTCCGGGCGCTTCTGTGCTTCCCAAGGCACGTTAAGCCGTTGGTGCCAGATGTCATGTAATGGCAGTCGCTAAACCATGTCAGAGGCCTTATGGGCGGCTTGATAACTTCGACGGTAAAGCCTGTCACTATCTTAAAATACTCCACCAACCTGGACTTGGCCCCTGTGGTGGAGTATGGCCTAACCTTCCTGCGATAAAGGAACAGACCAGTGGCCCAGCAGTGGAGACGAACAAAAGGATGTATTAGGAACGACAACCACCTCGCAAGTTAACATTAATATTTACATAACATAACATAACATTAACATAACACTTACATACAGGCACATACATTGCTTCTTGCACCACACTAGGATACCCTGTGTGGTGGGAACCAGAAACAACGACATCACACACATGTAAACATCCAAGACCTGAGTTTTTTTATGTCCCCAGCCGGAGATCGAAAACGGGACCTCCTGCATGATAGGCAGACGCGCTACCGCTGTGCCACAGAGGCCGTCAAAAATTTATCAAGCTTTAAAAACCTATTTAGAGGCTAAAAATTCCACCCATGCCGGGATTCGAACCCGCGACCTCTGGCTATCCGTGCCAGCGCTCTTTCCAACTGAGCTAATGGGCTACTCACCGGCATCAGTGAAATTTCGAACCTCTTTACACTACTCTCTGTATTACGTACAGTAAAAATTGTATAATGTATCAAGCTGTTTAGGGGTAGGGCGCGGGGCTCCGCTCAGTGACGCACGGTTCCAACGAAGGGAAAACTTACAGGAATGATGGAGGACGCGTCGTAGTCGGCGACGACGACGATGGTCTGAGCGGAGCCGGACTTGCCGACCAGCTTCCCGTGGACGACGGCCGGCTTCGACTCGAGCGGCTTCGGCGACGGGGCGGTGACCACTGCGGGCGGAACGGGAGAGAAAAGTAGTGGTCAGTGGGAGTAGACCAGGCACAAAAATAACATAACATTAACATACAGGCACATACATTGCTTCTGGCCCCACACTAGGATACCCTGTGTCGTGGGAATTAGGAACAACGACATCACAAACATGTAAACATCCAAGAACTGGGTTTTTTTTTGTTTCCAGCCGGTGTTCGAAGCCGGAACCTCTTGCGTCGTAGGCAGACGCGCTACCGTTGCGTCACACAGGTTGTCAATTCCGACCCAGGTTCATATTTAGATAGATAGAGAACACTGCTTCTTAAGGCTATATTAGTCCACTGCTGGACATAGCCCTTCCGTAATGAGTGCCACAAGAGAACACTTATTTAGTCTGTATTGTATTTTACCGCACGTGCCTGTTGAGTGTGTGTTTAATACTCAGGTGGCAGGATAAGTAACAGTTGATAGATAGATAGAATATTTTTCATTGTTTGTACACCAGGAATTACTTAAGAGACTTAAACAATAGCATAGTACAGCAAAATAATTGCTAGAATTTCTCTTATGACTTGCGATGCTCAAACACATGATTCTTTACCTTTCAAAAGGTCGAACATTAGGGTTATTAGATATAAAAAATGCCATTAAATGGATTTTCAGACATTGTTTTCATTATGCTAGTTTTGTTTTCATATGCGGCATTTTGTTTTAATTAATTTACTTGATTTTTTTGTCGAAAGTCTCTGACCAGTTCGCAGATTCACTCTGAATTATACTGTTTTTATTGTACTTATAATTATAGTACTACATTCAAAAACATTTTTTTATTTTACTTTTTACGCGGCTTCTCAGTGCTGGGCAAAGGCCTCATCCCGCTTTGGTTCCCGAGATGAAGAAGGCTTCTTTTAAAAAAATTAACACACCAATCTGATACCCGTTCGACGAGACGCCACTCATCATGGCCTCCAGCGCCGTGCCGCTCTTATCATCGGTGATGAAGCTGTGCTGGAGGTCCGCCAGTATGTCCTCAACCTCCGGTGTCCAGTGCATGAAGTAGACGGGCGCCGTGAACTCCACCTGAGCCATCGCCATCTCGAGAATTTCGATGTGCTGGGGAGTGAGCGGGTTCGTTAGTTAACACGTTTCATTATAAAAGATATCGATATCAACACTAGTATGTCCCCAATGCTGGGGCACGGGTCTCTTCCTGCGTCGCAGGAAGGTTAGGCAATACGCCACCACGGGGGCCAAGTCCGGGTTGGTGGAGGATTGTAAGACAGTGGCTGGCATTACTGTCAGAAGTTTCCATAACGCCACTGACATTGACTTAAATACTGCCATTACATGACAGCCGACACCAACGGCTGAACGTGCCTTGCGAAGCACGGAAGTCACGGTCACGCGTCTACCGCTAGTGGCTCGGAAAAAATACCGGTCACCCATCCTGCACGAGGTATGGAGGGAGGTATTTGAAAACCTCATTCACTCAGGTTATTCATGTTCATACACAAATGAAGAAAATTCTCGTCAGTATTCGAATATTAAAACCAGACACTAAATAGAGAGTGCATGAATGAATGAATGATATCAACCCTTTGTATGTCCCCACAGCTGGGGCAAGGGTATCTTCCTGCATTGCAGGAAGTTTAGGCCATACTCTACCACAGGGGCCAATTGCGGTAGAGTTCGTACAATATTAATATTTGTGTTATTATTAACCCCAGACTTTGGAGGACTTGAGGAATTGAAAATGTATTTAATACAGAAACATGTGTACAGAATTATATTCTGTTAATGCACTAACTGTGTGATAAGGACAATTTTAAAAACCCATTTAGAGGCTAAAAAATCCACCCATGCCGGGACTCGAACCCATGACCTCTGGCTAACTGTGCCAGCACTCTCTCAACTAAGCTAATGGGCGACTCACTGGCATCAGTGAAATTTCGAACCTCTTTACATTACTCTATGTGTTACGTACAGGCAGCAACATCTGGCTGAAGTAATTTGCGTCACTTGCAATTCATCCACTTGGGAGAGCGCCGGCACGATTAGCCAGAGATCGCGGGTTCGAGTCCCGGCATGGGTGGAATTTTTAGCCTCTAAATAGGATGTTAAAATGTGTACAGAACTAAACATATACTTATCAAAATCCCACTAACCTCTTTCTCCTCGGCTGTCAAGACAGTATCATTCTTAGGCAACACAAGCAGCAGACCGCCAGCTTTGCTCCGGATCTCCATGAGCTGGTCGACGGTGATATCCTGCACCCGAGCCACGACGCAGTGGCGTGACGTGGCCCAAGACGTCAGCGAACGACCCTCAAGGTTAATGCTGGAGCTACGGCAGCCTGCCGCAGGAATGGAGACCAGATAAAACCATACTTCAACTAGTTAGTTAGTTAGACCTAAGATTTCCGCACTTAGCCTCATAGTTGGGCCATTGTACGTAGCAAGCGCTGAGGTATGCTAGCACTTCAGACACTAGGGTTTCCTTACGATGTTTTCCCTCACGGTCAGTGAGTAGTATTGCTACTATAATTTCACAAATGTACATAACTTAGAAAACAAAGTCATTGGTACATGCCGGGGTTCGAACCCACGACCTCCCGATTGAGAAGCCGGCGTTCTACACCGCTCCGCCACCACCGCTCATACTTCAACTAATACATGCATAAACTCACAAGTTTATTTTAAAGGGACAGGTTACCAGAAAAGTTACCTCTGGCATTGAATTACGCTTGCACATTATAACATTTTTAATTATCGTAACCAATAATTATACCTCGAATAAATGTTGTATTTAGAGTTATTTATTTGTTATTTAAACATAAGAAATAAATACACAGAATAAGTGGAGTGGTGTGGGGTGTGGTAAGTTTTTAAGTAAATATATAAAAGTTTCCAGATACTATGAAAAATTTAAAATCTTTCTATCAACAACGGTTTTCTGAGAAAACAATGTTAAGGCATAGCATTGACGAACTTGATAGGAAACTATTTAGTTGAGACAAACATGGGCCAGATCTTAATTCTAGATTATCAGATAAGAAGTAAGTCTTAGATAAACGGACCACTTACAAAGCAACATTTAATATACCACTCAAGGCATATTACTTAGGTGCCTTAAATGTAACAGCAGTAATCCAAGTGATATTTATTATCCACATTTGCATCATTTATTTTGTTGAATATATATCCTACTAATAACATAACATTTACATACAGGCACATACATTGCTTCTGGCCCCACACTAGGATACCCTGTATCGTGGGAACCAGAAACAAGGACATCACAAACATGTAAACATCCAAGACCTGGGCTTTTTTTTTGTTCCCAGCCGGGATTCGAACCCGGAACCTCTTACATGGTAGGCAGACGCGCTACCGCTACGCCACAGAGGTTGTACTAATAAACATCAAAGTTTGTAAGTATGGATGGATGGATGTTTGTTACACTTTCACACAAAAAGTACTGATTGGATTTTAATGAAACTTTACAATAATAGCTTATACAAGAAAATAACACACAGGCTACAATTTATAAAGATATTGTGTCATATTTTTCAAATGCGACCCAAAAATTATTTAAGTGATAATTTTTACGTCATAATGTCATATCTTTTCTACGCCACGCTATTATAAGCAACTCGAAATAATAATCCTGCGCAGACGAATTCACCAGAACTAGTGACCACACAACCAGACATGTTTTTTTTTGTTCTTTTCGTTTTATCGGCCATCAGCAATCACTGTGCCTTTATCAGATTTTATCGCTCTGAGTTTAACTTGAGAAGTTGATGTCCAGCAACATCAAACTTCATTGAATTTATTATGTAATTTATGTGCATATTTCTATTATTATTATTTTAATTACACATATTTTAGAATATTCTTTCTTTTTCATGATTGTTTAAGTGCAGTAGCTCTTGCACCAATGGGTTTTGATGGCTTTGTATTCTGGTCTTGTATTTGGCAACGTAGGCCAGTATTTCTTCTTTTATGGTTGGTATTTCCAGGTATTCGTGGATCTCTTCATTGCGAGTAAACAGACATGTTAATGACAGTACTAAAGCTCCCAGAAAGCAATGGACAAGATTGCCAGGGGACTGAGAGGACAGGTGTGATAGGGAAGAAGTCTAGGCCCAGTATGGTCTGTCCATGAAATGAAATGGTTTTATTCAAAGTAGCACAGAAACTGTGGCTTATTGAACGTTACAATTCAAACTAGGTGTCCATTTCAAAATCTAGATCATTTTGGAGTCAATATGGACAAAAAAATCCAACCTTAGCTTTTACTAAGTCCATGGGCTGGATATATAGATGTGTAGGTATGATACTCGCACACATTGCTAGAATTTTCACAATAAACTAAAGATATTTCCAATTATGAGAATGACTCCGATGAAAGCAACATAAACAACAGAATTAGGGCAGCCAAAAACCAAAATCCCAGCTACACTAAAGTACCTAGATGAACCTAAAAATAACCTCAAATTTCGGCCGAGCCTTTAGCCGCAAAATATAAATTAAAACGGGAATACATCCATCACTCACCGTGGGGAACTGTGTGGAGATCATATTGCTGCATTCTGTACACAGAGAACTCATGTGAGGCTGTCACGGGTTTCACTGGAGACATGATTATGAAAATAGGGAGGGCGACCAAGAGGTAATAGGGAAGATACCCCTTAAAGAGTTCGGCGAAGCCGTCAGCCTCGTCCAGCCACATTTTGACGAATGGTTATGAGTCCCGAAATGTAATTAGTCAGTTAAAACCGAGTCTTAACAATTTAATCCTATTAGAAACCCTACGTGTAGAAACTTGGTCAATGACATTACATGACAATGAGTGACAGACAATGTTGCCAGGTCACTGGCCGGCCAATATTGCAAAAATTTTTAAAAACAATCGCCCAAAAGGTTATCGTCACAGAACATGTTATCGTATTGCAAAATGTCTCAATTTGTAGACATGTGGTCCAAAATCTCCGCAATAAAATGTTTGTCTTTTCAATACTAAAGTTTGTAGTTATCTACATTTATCTCAAACGCCTTTTTTATGTAAAATTACTGGTCAACTGGCGCTTTCTATGACACTGACGAACCATTGACTGCATCAAACTGATAAATATAAACGCGGGCAGTCAAAGCAAATCTGTAGGTATAAATATAATACATAAATAGAGAAATAGCTTAAAACATGGCGAAAAAAAATTTTCATTGAAGAAAAAATTGGCGACCGTCTTTAAAGATTTAATTGTTCAACCCAAGAACCTTCTTTCCAAGATAGCTCAAATGGCGATAAATAGCCTCACCTGGCAGCACAGAAGACAAACACTTTAAAAAAAAAAAGTGTTGCTAGTGACAAAAGATTATCCGACTCTCCGAGTCTGCAAAAAAAAACAGAGGTTGAGTCGTAGAGGGAGTAAAACTATAGAGCAAGCCACAGCGCACACATACAAGTTTTAAATGAAACAAACTTCGTAGCAACCATGGGTGAGAAAGAGATAGAGTAAACAGCAAAAGTGTAACTGCTTTTTTTGTTTGCCCCCAGTGTCAAGTTGACGTTTTTGGGGGCAAACAAACGACAAGATTTTGAAAATGTAATCATATTTAACGCTACGCTAGCCGTTTCGAAGAGCAACCGTGTATTTGTGAAATGATATATTAAAAGTGACCTAAATAGAGAAAGTATGGTGAATTGTAGTGTACTCGTATGCAGAAATCGTTAAGAAAGAGCTTTGGGGGAAGTTTCCTTTGATAGGTAAGTAATTATTGTGTTTCAATTATTGTTAAGCCCAAAGTTGCCTTATGTTGAGTATTTTAGTTAAGTTTCAACTAGTAGCTTTGCAACTAGTCCGTAAGAAAAGCAATTTAATAGAATTTTCTTTCCTAACCTAAAAAACGAAGAGTAAAAAAATGTTGCCATCCGTTTATGTCGAAAATCCCGATCATTACTTGACCGTGTTGGCAGACGTTATAAGCGATCGTACGATGGGAAAAAAAGTAGTATTCCCTAAGAAGGCTGCTAAAAAATAGTAGGTACGTTTTCAAAACCTTTGTTTTATTACTTTAAAGTAAACAATCGATTAAACATAAACACACTATTTTTAGGTTTTTATTTATCCCCGTAAAGGGTTTTACTGTAATGTTAATATTATTGCTCTTGTTTGAGAAAAATCCACACAACACCCATAGCGCTTTATATGTTTTGCCAAAAGTGTGCCGTTTAGAGTTTCATTGCTCAGCTTATTTCGGATCTTTGTTTTAATAAGATTGACTGAACTGAAGCTGCGTTCATAATCTGTGTCACAAAAACGAGTAACCGGTAACGTCTCACATTAGTTAGATTTACCTTAAGGGTTGGTACTTAGTAAGTAAAAGAATAAATAGTGACGTGCTATGTTGGTATTAGTACTTTGGTTGAATGAAATCTAAAAAAAGTCGTATGTTTACGTACGATTCCTGCCCCTTGATCGTACATGCAACATAAATGTAAAACATCGTATGAATACCATTTAAATCGTATATCTGGCAACGCTGCGTGATCATTACTTAACTCGAAGTCCCAGACTTCGACGGCTTGTCCTTGTACAGATATTAAGTTACAAACGTAATCAAAATATATTATGAATCTTTAATACTTAATGTATCGTTATTAAAAATCAAATGTACCTAAAACTATAACCCGGGCTTGGCCCCTGCGGTGGAGTATGGCTTAACCTTTCTGCGATGCAGTAAGAGACCCGTGCCCCAGGGATAAGGACATACAAGGGTTGATATCGAAATCTATAATAAAATCAATAGAGACAGAAACATTACGGCTACAGCACTGAATTATCAAATATAATATCCTGATGTTTTGTTAGATAGCTGCATCGCCTTCCTATGTGACTTGTTGCCCATATAATTTTTCAGCATTCATTCCACTCAGCAGAAAATGTGTCAACTCGAATTTATCGCAAGAACCCTTTCGGTGTTTTTGTGCATTCTGCCGCAAGCAATGTGCCCTTGAATTCAGTATAGAATTCAAATTTGAATTTGTATCAATGAATCTCGTACAATACCGTCTAGCCGCGATTGTTTATTAGGTAAAACGTAATTACCTTATTTCCCTAATAAATAATCGTCCCGTTCAATATACAACAGCTATGTATGAGTATCGCGAATAATAAGGAATACTAAAGTTATTACTTATTATATTTTAATGTATTACAATATTTATTAATATTAGCAATGTTTCTTTTCCAGATTTCTTCAAAATAGTTCTGTTCTGGAGAAATGGGTGCTAGCATTTAGAAGAGAGAACTGGTCACCTATATCAAATGCTCGAATATGCTCTCTACATTTTGACAAAATGTACATTTTGGTGGTCTGAGGTACCCTTCGAAAGATTTTTATATGGTGAATTTTTATATGAAAAAAACTTAATAAAACAGTTTATGATTGTATTCCATTGGTGGTCCTAGATAGCGTCCCTAAGCGCCTTAACTTGTAAAATTTAAACGTGTAAAATAAAACATATTTTTAATTATACAAAATGACAATTGTTTATAAAACGTTTGCCACGTTCTGCAAACAATTGTCAGACATGTATGATTAATAAAATTCAAAACTAAATCTGCATTTTTATTCATGGCCTATGAACGACTGAAATATTTTACCCCACATTATGGCAATTCACTTTTACTGTGGCAACATTCACGCACACAAACAAATAATATTCACCGACGTGAAAACGGTTACACTGTGCCTTGATCTATAGTTCTACTCCTGTGTTCTACTCTATCTACGGGTTGAGTATAAAAATTATTGTCGTATTTAAGATTTCATTTTCTAATGTGTTTAAATGTCAGCACCTAAGTAAGTAGGCGCTACGTACTTAATTAGTTACACAATGCAAGAACCCACCGTGGATCCATAGAAATTAAAAAGTACGTTTTTGCTCAGTTTTGCTCTTACCTACATGAGTAAACGAGTACCTACCTAATGATGATATTTTTATGACAATATGATAATTAACAATTTTACATGAGTAAATTCAAAAGCCAATACATAAAAAGGTTGTTTTATACTTTAAAAATAAAAAAATAATCCTACAAATTAAAATATGTTTCAGTACCTATGAGTAAACATAATTCTTATTCAAACCCGCAAAAACTTTCCTCAAATTCAGGAAACTTTTGGACTCGCATCACGCAGTAGGTACCTCAGAACCGTAGATAGAGTAGAACCACTCCCTCTACGCTCAGAACAATTAGAATAGGTATGTTACGTTTTGTTTCTTTCAAGAAAGATAGGCTTCAAGAAGAAAGGGTTGTTAAGGCAATCATTAAATCTTATTAGGTTTAGGTACGTATGGCGACTGATGTATTTGGTTTAAGATGACTTGAGAAAAGATGGTCAGAGTGGAGTTTTTTTTCCGCTGCCTTTTTCTCCACTGCAGTACAGCCCGAAGGCAGCGGCCTACATTTTATATTGACATTCAGCAAACAGAATGTAAATTCTTTACGTTGAAATAAATTGATTTGAATTCGAATTTTGAATTTCAAAACCTATTTAGAGGCTAAAAATTTGAATTTGAATTTACAAAGAGGTTGAAGTAAAGCTCTTAAGTCACTGACCTCCATGGTTCCCAGTGGTAGGTTGCCACCATGAAGGTCAGATACTAAAGCCAAAAAAATACGTAGAATAGGTACTTAGCCAGTGTGATATAGGTACGACTCCCAGCCCAGCCAACCTTTCTGTAAGCAAAGAAAGCCTGTCCAATCTGTCCATCCATCATCCGGGAAGACACTTTTGTTGTCTCGTATTGACACAGTGCCACGTGAGAACGTGTCCTCAAATCCAATGCTCTGAGTACGGATTGGGTAGAGTATGTCATAACGTGGAATGGAGCACTCTCACATTTTTAGAGATGAAACAACCATTATATTCTTTGTTTTAAATGCACTAACCCGTGCAATTTTAAAAACCTATTTAGCGGCTAAAAATTCCACCCATCACTCACCAGCCAGAGGTCACGGATTCGAGCCGGGACTCGAATCCGTGACCTCTGGCCGGTGAGTCGTCCATTAGCTCAGTTGGGAGAGCACTGGCACGGATAGCCAGAGTTTCGGCATCAGTGAAATTTCGAACGCCTTTACAATATTCTGTGCCTGTCGCTGCCTGTATGCAATACAATGCCGGTGAGTCGCCCATTAGCTCAGTTGGAAGAGCGCTTGCACGGATAGCCAGATGTCGCGGGTTCAAATCCTGGCATGGGTGGAATTTTCAGCCTCTTAGGTTTTTAAAATAACCATGTTTTTTTCTACGACTAATACTTAGCGGAACGGTAGAGGCCTGACTTCTCAATCGGAAGGTCGTAGGTTCGGATCCCGGCAGGTACTAATGACTTTTGTGAAGGAAAACATCGCGAGTAAATCCTAGTATCTAAAGTGTTAACAGACAGACTTTTAGTCCGGATCTACTTACGGGTGTTGTTATATCGGAAGAGTCCGACCAGGTTTCGCTCCGATTCGCAAAGCTTAATCATGGTGAGCAGAGACGGAGCTCACGTCGTCGGTTGCTCGTCTCACACTGCGGGCAAGCCTACAATGTTTTAAAATACGTTTTTTTTAAATGAACTTCGTCAATCTTAACTGTGGCAGTGGGCTGACCATATCTCGCGAAGAACCGACAACCGTTGGAGTAAACGTGTTCTTCAGTGGAGACCTCGACTCTGCAAACGTCGACTCTGCAGACGCCCTCCGACCAGGTGGGATGACGATCAGCGACAAACTGCCAGCAGATGCTGGCTGCGGCAAGCTGAAGACAGTGCGCTGTGGCGCTCATTAGGGGAGGGCTATGTCCAGCAGTGGACTACATAATGTAGCCTGAAGAAGAAGAAGAAAAAAAAAATTAACTGCTATGACAACTACTTTTAGAACCTACAGTCTAGAACCTAGGATGAACAACCTAGGACTTTAACCGATTTCCACCAAAACCGGCCGTTTCTGGCAAAACTGCTTTAAAGTTCTAGGGCCTTACTAATAAGGTGATGTAATGAGCTGTGTATACAGCCGTTATGCGAGGTCTGACAAACTGGTTATTTGTACGCTAAATGTTATTCGCAACAATTTAAATTGATGTACGACAAAATTTGACGTACCTACATCTATTTAAATTGTTCTGAATGAACTCTGAATAACTATTTAATAGTTATTCAGAGTGTATAACTTATTTATGTAAGGCCGCCAGAGTGTAGAACCTAGTTCTTGTCAGTAGGCTTTAAAAAGAGCTACTTCATTTATTAAAATTTACAAAACTTACATGATTAACATACTTAATAATAACAACTATTACTAATTAAATTATTTAGTATCTACATGTTAATATTATTCACAAAATAGTTTTATATAAAAAGTTCTGGACCGCTGGCTCTGGAAATGGCGCTCGATACGACATACACTACGCCGTGACAAGAGATGCGTGACCAGACAAGCACTTAAGTATAATCCATTGGGTAGCCGGAAGAGGTGGCACCCAATGACCAACTAGAAAAGATTAATAGACCAAGAGGCCAAGTCGATCGGCACTAGCTGGCCCGCATTGGAAGCTGCCGCGAACCAGAAGTGGAAATCTGTGGTTGAGGCCCTATGCTCCCCTAGGAGTTAAAGGACCGAAGAAGAAGAACTGTGGAGGAAAACACTTTAAGGAAACTCTAGTGCCTGAAGGTTAACATACCTCAAAGCATTCTACGTAAAAAGGGCCCAACTATGCGGCTAAGTGCGGAAACCTCAAGTTTAATTAACTAGTACCTACCACAGAATTAAGTTATGTGCATTTGTGAACTTATATAGCAATACCACTCGCGAACTGCGAAGGAAAACATCGTGAGGAAACCCTGGTGTCTCAAGTGTTAAGTGGTTCTGGGGTGTACAATAGAGAGTTCTAATCTAATCTAAGTGCGATACTCTCAGGTCTAACTAACTAATATACCTCTGGCTCTAGGGCATGCTTCGTTTTTCGCCGAAAGCACACGAGTGTACTTATTACTACTTTCTGCTCTGTATAAAACTTTTCTTGACTATTGAAAAGTTATGTGACATTAAGTGTCATATTAGTTTCGATATTTCTATTACACGAATATATCCGATTCTATCCGATAGTACCTAGCCGAGGTAGGTATATTCTTAAAGCTTGCGTAAATTGCGAAAAACATATAGCCGGCTGCAAGACTTAACTATGAATAAAACCCGTCGCCCATATAAACCACGAGAATATCAGCATGCATAAGAATAAAGCGCGTCTCTATCGTAAAATCCCGAGGCTGCTGTAAACTTTTACTCTAATTCAAAGGCATAAAACTGGAATCAAACCGAGATACTCAGACAATAAAATTTCAATGGCGAGGGGGGTTGAAGCTGAAGAGCGGGGTTGAAGTTGGTAAGCTCCAGGCTTGCGAATGGGAGATTCTGTTCTCTCGATATCAGTACAAAATACGACAATATTTATTCGACCTATTTAGAGGCTAAAAATTCCACCAATGCCGGTATTCGAACCCGCGACCTCTGGCTATCCGTGCCAGCGCTCTATCCAACTGAGCTTATGGGCGACTCACCGGCATCAGTAAAATTTCGAACCTCTTTACACTATTTTCTGTGTTACGTACAGGCAGCGACATCTGGCTGAAGTAGATTGCATCACTTACAGCCCCGACTACCTTAGCACGACTGTCCTTAGCACGGGTTAGTTCATTAAAAATAAAAATAGTTTAATATTTATTCGATTTTTTTTTTAATCTAGGACATATTACACAGATCCCGCTAGCCCTATACTAAGTACAACTAAATGACTTGTGTTATAGGTGCCAACTCGACGATAGATTTAATACAATAAATACATAGATAACATCCAAGACCCGAGACAAACTAGAAAAGTTCGTTTCCTGGTTTGACCCGGCCGGGGATCGAAACCGAGGCATTCGGTTTTACAGTCAGCGTGCCAAACCGCTGCGCCACGGATGGCGTCGATTTCGAGGAAAGTTTGTTTTTACATAAAAGCAAAGAGAATACATTAAAATAAATCTGAAAAATTAAAAAAATAAATCTCCGCTCTGGCCATTTATCTAGTCATCTTAACCTAAAACATCAGTTTCCACCGATACGTATGACAGGATTCCAACAACTTTAAATTTATCATTAAAGTATCTTTAAATGGGCCCCCTCAAGCGCTCGTGGCCTAGTGGAACCGAGTGATTGTAATCAATCACTTGAGTTAAGCAACAACAGGCGCGGTCAGGTGCACGATGGGTGACCATCCCGTGACTACCGCTAATGGCATTTGCCGAGCGCTTCCGTGCTTCGCAAGGCACGCTAAACCGTTAGTGCCGGCCGTCATGTAATGGCAGTCGTTGAGCTATGTCAGAGGCCTTATGGGCGGCTTGATAACTTCTGACAGTAAGGCCCGCCACTGTCTTACAATCCTCCACGTACCCGAACTTCTCCCCCACAGTGGACTAAGCCTAACCTTCCTGCGATGCAGGAAGAGACCCGTGCCGCAGCAGTGGGGACATACAAGGGTTGTCGACTACAGCCGGCACCAACTGCTTAGCGTGCCATGCGAAGCACGGAACTGCTAGGAAAAATGCCACTAGTGTTAGTATACCATTAATTAACTGTGAAGGACAACATCGTGAGAAAATTTGTGTCTGAGGTACTTAGTGCGCCTACTTTGGTGATTGCAACGTACCGTGGCCTAACTATGAGGCTAAGTGCGGAAATATTCGCTGTAACTAATTGTTCTAAAGTAGTGCAAAGATTTAAAACCATTTTTTTAATACCGTTTCCATAGTAGTAGTTAGATCTGATATTTCCGCTCTTAGCCTCATAGTTGGGACATTGTATGGAAGCGGTACATATCTTGAAGGGGTATGCAGACTCCAGGGCTTGCCACTTGCCACGATCCCCATGGACGTCTTCCGTTTTATCAACTCTCATTAGTGGTTTATTCATTCATTCAATATTCGTTTCAACATTCATTAACCACAAACGACCTACTACTAAAAAAGTTGGTTTTATACAAATGATTGTTTCGAAACTATTCCTTGGATGGATTGATCGAGAACGCTTAATTTAATTTCGTGACACTATTAAAAACAATGATGGTGTCACGAAAATAAACTTTTCTGTTAACACAAATAGCAGTCGATACCTGTCTCTTTACATGTTTACACACTATTTTAGGTGTGTCTAAAGGTTGATCAGCTGTTACCAGCGAGCTCTACATTCAGAGGAGTCTTTATAAAGTCTACTACGTAGTACTACGACTCTACTATTGAAACAGCACGCAGTTTGAAGCCTCTTATTAAATTTGGAGAGCACTTCGTATTTCGGTTCGCTTACCTACCTACTTAACCATCCAGAGATGGCTGAATTAGTCAGGGAGTGGTATGCTTTTTCTTTCTTGTGATGTGTTAATTTGTTGTAATAAATTTCTTTCCTTCTTTTCTTAAATTGAGACTCAGAGCGTAACAAAAGAAAACACCTTAACAATATTCAGAAACAACGAAATTTTACGAATTATTTGTCTCCTTCGTCTTGGGCAGCTGAGGGCTAGCGATAGTCAACTAATTCCGATTTAAAAACCATGTCATTTTCCTTAGGACAATCCGCGGCTGTCAACAGTGCGACACAGTCAAGCGGAGCTCACACCCTCTCTGACATCGGCCGTCGCGGCGGACGGCAGGGCACCGTGTGCCGAGACCGGACGCGCGAGCTTCGGAATCGAATCGGCTCGGGCGGCGCGCGGCGGGGCGGCGCACTGCGGAGGCGTATCGAGCGTGGCGGCAGTGCGCCTCCGGCCGGCATGGGTGCCGCTCTGCTGCTCGCGCTGCTCGCCGCGGCGCGGGCCGGCGACCCCAACGCGACCGACATCACCGAGCCCGCGCCCACGGCACTCGTCGAGAAGACACCTCTCTTCCCGCCCGACATCTTTACAGAGGAGCAGCGGCGGAGCGGCGCCGTCTTCCTCCACGTGCTAGGCATGGGATACATGTTCGTTGCGCTGGCCATCGTCTGCGACGAGTTCTTCGTGCCCTCCCTGGACGTGATCATCGAGCGGCTCGCCATCAGGGACGACGTCGCCGGCGCCACCTTCATGGCGGCGGGCGGCTCCGCGCCCGAGCTCTTCACCTCCATCATCGGCGTGTTTGTGTCATTCGACGACGTCGGCATCGGGACGATCGTGGGCTCGGCCGTGTTCAACATCCTGTTCGTGATCGGTGCCTGTGCTCTGTTCTCGCGCACGACGCTCACGCTCACCTGGTGGCCGCTGTTTCGGGACTGTACCTTCTACTCGGTCAGCCTGTTGGTGCTGATCTACTGTTTTCGGGACAATCTGATCTACTGGCAGGAAGCGCTGGTCCTGTTCTCGCTGTACTTCGCGTATGTGATGTTTATGAGGTGGAATCAGCCGGTGGAGCGCGCGGTGAAGAAGCTGATCTACAAGAACAAGGTGACGCGGGTGAGGAGCACGGATCAGCTGATGCCGACGGTGAGCGCGCCCGCCTGTCGCCTTGCATGCTAGCACCCGCACGCTAACGTAATGTGAGCTTATTATTTATTCCACGGCCGTCCCACGTGTAAGACGGGCGGTTTATGTTAACGCTTGGATTTGAAAGGAAAAGTGGGGTCGATGTTTAATGCCTGTGCTTGCTCTCTAGGGTATTAAGGTCTTTAGGAGATTATTATCAAGAAAAAGTTACGAACTTAGTAAAGTCTTTGATGTTTAACCGTAGCAAAGCGTATTTATTCTAAAGGTAGTTTTGGATTAGTCAACGTCATCGGCTAACTAGTAGTTCAAGCATTATTGCAAGAAATTACTTCGAACCAACTCAATTAAAATAGAATAGGACTCTACAATTGAATTGGGCCACGTTTTGTAGGATGTTTTAATAAGATCGAGTTTCATAAGGTATAGGTACCTAAAAAACTAACATATGGAGGTTCCGGTCTTTTTCTCTCTATATTGCTTTACAATTAACAATGAGAGAAAATATATTTTCATATAGAAATCATATAGATATATAGAATTGGTTTATAGATTTTTATAAACTAATTCTAATACTAATAATATACTTAATTAATATACTTCTGAAATCCCGTAAAACATAGTGTACATGACCTTGTGTCCATATTGATAAACCATTTATCACAGGGAGTTAATGTAATTGAGCAATAATAATTGGAATAGATAAACAGTACCTAGGTACCTACTGATATGTTCGACTATTACAGGGTATAAAAACATCCAAATACGTAATACAGAGAATATTGTAAAGAGGTTCGAAATTTCACTGATGCCGTGAGTCGCCCATTGGCTCAATTGGTAGAGCGCTGGTACGGATAGCCAGAGGTTGCGGGTTCGAATCCCGGCATGGGTGAAATTTTTAGCCTCTAAATAGGTTTTTAAACATCCAAATATCCTAGCTAAAAATAAATTCAAATGAAATGATATCAAATTAGTTTATTGCTTTTTGTAGGAACATATAATACCTATAAGTTCACCAATTAACCAATAATGTACGTACAAATCCATGACATGAACTTTGCAGGGGCATTGAAATTTTATAACAATTTACTCAACGGATATTAACTTAGTACTTTTTAATGACTCGCGACATTCTTTAATTTGTTTTTTTAATTTTTTTAAAGTTACGAATGTGCGGTGTCACCTAGTACAGGCATTCTTCGTCGTATCCTCATGGCTGAGGGACGTGACTATGGGGCAGCTTCCGCAACCAGCGCTCTCCATTCGTTCCGATTAAGCGCCAGATATATGGCTGCTAGTAGGGTCCCTCCCGAAGCTTTAGTTACGATGTCTGTCTAACGCGTTGGTGCTCGTCCTCTGCTTCGTTCCCCGGTCGCACGACCGGTGATTATAACATATTCCAGGTTGTCTGGCCCGCGTCGGACGGTATGACCGAAGAACATCAGGATGCGTTGGGTACAGATTGTGGAGAGTCTCGTCTTACAGGCATTACACATGCGTAAAAGGTGAGCATAATACCAGATTATACGGTACCGTTACCGTACCGTTAAATTACACAGTTTACGAAAATATAAAATCAAAAGCAACTTAACTTACAACTTTAATTATTCAAAACGATACCTATATGTAAAAAGCTCCGCCAAAATTTAAATCAAAAATATGAATTTTCACTGTAAATAGTTTAATTATTAAGTTTAATTGTAACCAAGACATTTGTTAACATAAAAATAATAACAACTATTTAGCTTGTAGGTATAGTGTCTTTAGCGTTCTTCCACAAACACTCTTTTAAAGAGTAATAACATTTGCCTAACTTAATAACCAATTTATTAAAGACATTTGGTTCTAAAATATAGATCACATTATTTATAATGGAATGTCTTAATTCGAAGCCATGAGACCAGCTGAACGGTCTTAACGTTACTCGACGTTTTACTCGGTTTTTAAGCGGTTTTACTCGACGCTTTGAACAACAAAAGGGATAAATTTATAGTGCCGAAAAAAACATCATTTTGACGCCGAAAGTGTTAACGGCCGTACAAGTCCTTCAAACAAACACTTCCCATTGGCAATCCAGAATCGTATATATTTTACGGTTTTGTTTAAAACACGATTCCGTGTTTTTTATAAATAAGTTAGAGCTCTATTTCGTTAACTTATTCATTTTAATCCGTCGTATTATCTTTTCTTTTGGCGTCATGAAATATTTCACTCAGGCAATGTAATACCACAAATATTATAAATGTCAAAGTTTGTAACGATACGTTTGGATGTTTGTTACTCAATCACGCAATAACTGCTGAAACTTGGCGTACATATAGACAAAAACGTTTGCGGAGTCAGCTAGTATTGTATGAAATACACTGTTAATATTATTTTGTTATTCTGCTGTCCAAAAAAGATCTTGTTGCATTATAATCTATTGTCTTTTTTTATCATTTTTGTATCTTGTTGCATTATACCCTAGACCTCTAACAAAACTCTCTCAGTATTTCTGTTCAGCCATCTACAAGGACTTACAGGAGAGACAAATCTCTTCCAATTTCTACTTGCCAAATTTTCCCTTCACCGGTATTGTGTTCCGAGATTCAATTAGTGATTGGCCAACGCAGTGGTTAGATCGCATGACCGATACAGTGCCAAGATTTCGCGGCAACTAGGCTAACATAGGTCGACTCAAGAAAAACGTCCTTTGGCAAACTAAAGGCTCTGTTACACGAGGATTGAGTGGGGCTTTCGGGCTTTGCTTTGGGAATGTTTCCTTCACCATTTGTGAGCAGGTAATAATGCTACTACTGGACTAATGCTAGTAATGGTACTAATGCGAAGAGCTCGTGGCCTAGGCGATACGAGTGATTGGAATCCATCACTTGAGTTAAGCAACAACAGGCGCGTTCAGGTGCAGGATGGGTGAGAGTTCCGTGACTACCGTTAGTGGCATTTTCCCGAGCGCTTCCGTGCTTCGCATGGCACGTTAACCCGTTGGTGCCGGCTGTCATGTAATGGCAATCGTTAAGCCTTGTCAGAGGCCTTATGGGCGGCTCGATAACTTCTGACAGTAAAGCCCGCCACTATCTTACAATCCTCCACCAATCCGGACTTGGCCCCCGTGGTGCAGTATGGTCTAATCTTCCTGCGATGCATGAAGAGACCCGTGCCCCAGCTGTGGGGACCTACAAGGGTTGATAACGTTACTAATGCTACCGTAGACGCAGATGAATGAAAGTCTTCGACATAGCGCAGTGGATTAGTAAGTTGAAGTGGTAGTGGGCGGGGCACATAGCACGCAGAACTGATGGCCGACGGGGCCGAAAAGTTCTCGAATGGAGACCTTACATCGGCAAGCGCAGCGTAAGACGACCAGCCACAAGATGGATAGAAGACCTCATCCAAGTGGCAGGAAGACGCTGGATGCAAGCAGCTTCCAACCGGTCTTTTTGGAAAAGTGTACATAATTTTAATATTATTGAACAAAGGCTTTTCAAGTTTTGCGTGATTTTTTATTCATTAATAAAAGGTTTTTTTATGAAAAGTGTAAATGAGTAAAAATATAGCTTCAACTAGGAAGGTTTATACTTTATATTGTACACGCACCAAAATAATAGCCTATTTTACACTTTACCCAAATTCGATGGATCTGCGTTAACTGAACAGAAAAAAGCAAAAAGAAATTTCAGAGCATAATATCATCATATTTTTCTTAAAACGATCGGAGTCACTAAATAGAAATCAGATAATAAACTGCACCAAATACCCACACAACAATTCACCTATGGAATAGCTTACCTCTACACATCCGACAAGCCCAATCACTTGAAGTATTCAAAGGTAAAGTATACCATCACTACCTAAGTCTTCAGTAATTTATCATAATATATTATAAGTAGTATTCACATGTAGACATATCAATATCGCCAGGAATTTTGTAGGTATATATATATATATACTTTACAATAAATAATAATATAATAAATAATAATTTATTCCGAATTTTAACCAATTATATCAACAGTTTATTGACGACCAGGGCAATAATTCTATTTTATTTTATTTATTAAGTTAGTAGAATAAATAGGTCACAATCAGTAAACTATATAAAATTAAAAGTTCATATTGTACTACATGTAAGTTTATACTATACTATACAAAATTCTATCCAAAACAAAGTACGATACTCTCAATTTCTCCTTCTGCAATCTTTCCGATTTCAGGTTGCCTGGAAGAAATTGGTATAAGCAATAAGGTTGCCAATTGCACCTCTTCGTTTGTAACTGTTGTCTCTGTAATTATTTTCTGGGGTGTATAATTATAAAAGATATTCTTATCTTATCTCATACTCTAAACTATGTATGAAAAATCAGGGAGACAAAAAGAAAGAAAGACATTTATTATAGCAACAAATGCTATTATAGAAACACATAAATGCTTGTTTATTATGTTCTACCAATAATTATAATGTTTTTTTATTGCTTCTCTTATTTTCTAAGATTTGCTGAAAGAAATCTCTCAAAGAGATAAGCTCGCATTTGTACATGTTATTTCTTATGTGAAATTTTTCTGTGCAATTAACTGAAATCAATTAAAAAGCATGGGTGAAATTTTTAGCCTCTAAATAGGTTTTTAAATCAATTAAAAAGTTTAAAAAGTCCGCAGAACTAAAGCATACCTAATAGTAATAGTGCATTATAACTTTAAATATATAAGTAATGCACCATTTCAAATTAAGTACTTATCGCACATGGATATTAACCAATCCGTACGGACAATCGGATTTGCATAAATCTAGAACTACGATCACGAATGGAACGTTTCGCTTTGAATGTAATTCCACCAAAATTCAGAAGTTATACGAGTAGGTACTCAAAAATCGGATTGGTTAATTTTTACCTGTAAAGACTGTAAAGATTAAGACTAAGTTTAGAGTTCTTTTGTCCATTTTTTCCCCAAAATGATCTAGATTTTGAAATGGACACCTAGTTTGAATTGTAACGTTTATTAAGCCACAGTTTCTGCGCTACTTTGAATAAAACCTTTACATTTCATTTCATTAGTTTTAACCCGCGGCTACGCCCGCGTTACAAATTAGCCCACGGGAACGCACTATCAAGTATTCTATGACACAATTCCGATCTTTATTAAGGTTTGTACTCTTAGTTTAAGAAATAAGAAGCCCGGCTGGTTACAAAAATAACCCCAGGTCTTGGATATTTACATGCTTGTGATGTCGCTGTTTCTGGTTCCCACAGGGTATCCTAAACTGGGGCCAGAAGCAATGCATGTGCCTGTGTGTAAATGTTACATTATGTTATATCTACTTTTACTTTTCTTTTGAACGATATTTAACTAAAGCTTTAGCTTTTTAAGTTATTGTTGGCAATCATGAAATCTTCGTTATCAACCCTTATATGTCCCCACTGCTGGGGCACTGGTCTCTTCCAGTATCGCAGGAAAGTTCATCGAGAAAGTTCAACTCCACCGCGGGGGCCAACTCCGAGTTGGTGGAGGATTGTAAGACAGTGGCGAGCCTTACTGTCAGAAGTTATCAAGCCGCCCATAAGGCCTCTAACATGACTTAACGACTGCCATTACATGACAACCGGCACCATTGGCTTAACGTGCCTTGCCAAGCATGGAAGCGCTCGGAAAAATGCCACTATCGGTAGTCACAGGACGGTCAAACATCCTGCACTTTACCGCGCCTTTTGTTGCTCAACCAACCCGGACTTGGCCCCCGTGGTGGAGTATGGAGTAACCTTCCTGCGATGCAGGAAGAAACCCGTGCCCCAACAGTGGGGACATACAAGGGCTGATATCGATACTGCTAATGTCGTAGCTATGCTCATCACTCGTTGATGAGCATGTGTTTTCTCTACTTATGTACAACACATTTAACTAAAGATTTCGCATTTAAAGTTATTGATGGCATTCATGAAACCTTATTAGGCATACTTATGAGTGGCAACTGGTGTATTCGGTTTAAGATGACTTGAGAAAAGATGGGGCATTACCCCCTATGATAGCACAACATGGCGCTCTTTAGGGGAGGGCTATGTCCAGCAGTGGACTTGTATAGCCTGACGACGACGACGAGAAAAATGGTCAGAGTGGAGTTTTTTTTCCCGCTGCCGTTTCTCCACTACAATAAGCCCGAAGGCAGCGGCTTACATTTTACATTGACATTCAGCAAACAGAATGTAATTTCTTTACGTTGAAATAAATTGATTTGATTGATTGATAGCTAAACGTGTTTGTTAATAAATTTATTTTCTAATCATCTAAAATTAAAGCTGCGTAAGGCTGAAATATACCTAAAGTTGTAACGGTGCAAACCTCTTCACACCATTTTTATTTCTTTTTCCATCCATCATTTTCAAATATTTAAATTATGTACGTCACACATTCTTCGATTTCTCTCATTTTTCACCACTACTACTTTACCCTTTGACCAGATCTGACTTTTTACCTGCTTATCCGTTTTTATCCAGTTTTTTCTGTTTTATTAAAATATTATACTAAATCTACAAATAAAACCACACCTGAAGTCGTTCCAGAGTTTATTTATTAATTATAAAAGTTATAAAACGTTCCAAAGTAATACGTTAAAGAGCTGAGGACTGAACATTTGATTAGCACTGTAGCCAGTCGTTTTCATTCATGACTTCCTGGGTCAGTCGGTCAGATTTGCATACGTTGACCGATTTAGAACTCTACGCGCTAGTGATTAAGGTCCATCTAGCCCCGGCAAAGAGCGGAGTGGTTTGTATGTGTTTTGCAATCAGTTGTTATGACGACTGCGTAGGCCTGCGATCTCGATTAAGTTTATATCACTCGGGGCTGTTCCTGTCTGGCTGTTTTGCACGGTTATGTATTTACATAACCGTGCAAAACAGCCAGACTGGACAAAACTATTTAGATTGATTTTTCTGAACCTTTAACTTTATGTGACGTTACCTCGGTGCCTAGGCGAACCGAGTGATTGGAATCAATCACTCGGTTAAGCAACAACAGGCGCGGTCAGGTACGGGATGGGTGAGAGTCCCGTGACTACCGCTAGTGGCATTTTTCCGAGCGCTTCCGTGCTTCGCAAGGCACGTAAAGCCGTTGGTGCCGGCTGTCATATAATGGCAGTCGTTAAGCCATGTCAGAGGCCTTATGGGCGGCTTGATAACTTCTGACAGTAAGGCCCGCCACTGTCTTACAATCCTCCAACAACCCGGACTTGGCCCCCGTGGTGGAGTATGGCCTAACCTTCCTGCGACGCAGGAAGAGACCCGTGCCCCAGCAGTGGGGACATACAAGGGTTGATTTGATTGATTGATTTGATAACATCGGTGCCGCGTTTCTATACCTGGCGTAACTACAATTTAATTCAATTCAAAATATTTCTTTGCTAGAATGTGGTAGTACACATATAAATATCAGTACAGATCATAAAACATTATTAAAAATCTGGTCATGCAACATTTATACAATACAAGAAGTAAAATCAGTTATCTTTTATATCGCCATGTCACAGTTCTGTAACAAACCAGAATTAATAAAAAAAGAGTTTAGTTTAGTTATTAATTTAGTATTACTTTAGATGTTTTGTTTAAATAATTAGTAACACATTTTTCTCTTAATTAAAAACTATGCTTCATAAAAATTTAATTAATTAACATGTGATACGAGTTTGGTTCGTCGCTATCGTAAATTTCGTTAAGTAATTATGGTTTTGTTTTTCAAAAGCTCAATATTTGTGTTGTATTTACTTTTTTCAGGCAATGGCCCTAAAGTGCTAGGAACACTGGTGACTTATGCTATTCAAAAACCTATTTAGACGCTTAAAATTTCACCCATGCCGGGATTCGAACCCGCAACCTCTGGCTATCCGTGCCAGAGGTCGCGGGTTCGAATCCCGGCATGGGTGAAATATTTAGCCTCTAAATAGGTTTTTAAATTTGTTCCTTAGCACGGGTTAGGGCATTAAAAATAAAAATTGTATGACTTATGCTATGTTAGTAATGATATTAACAAGTCAGCGAGCCCCATTACTTGTCCTGCTCCATTTTTTTTTGTGTGATATCAGCATAAAATGTTTAGTATACTTACCGAATAAGATTAATAAAGCTTGGATTTTTAAGCTTCATCATCATCATTATCAACCCATTATGTCCCCACCGAGGGGCACGGGTCTCTTCCCTAAGGAAGGTATAGGCCACTTTCCACCACAGGTCCGGATTGGTGGAGGCTTGCAAGACTAGCGGCTGGTCTTACTGTCAGAAGTTTTCAAGCCGCCTTAAAGCCTGACTTGGCTTAACGACTGCCATCCATCGACGGCAGCCGGCATCAACTGATAGCGTGCCTTGCGAAGCACGGAAGCGCTCGGAAAATGCCACTAATGGTAGTCACGGGACGGTCACCCACCCTGCACCTGACCGCGAATGTTGTTGCTTAACTCTGATTTATTTGAATCACTCGGTTCCGGTTGGCCACGAGCGCTTCGGTAGCCTGATTCCAAACAATGGTGTAAAAAACATTAGTTACCGTACCAGATCGCGTTTCGATGTACCTAGCTTTACGTGATTGCCTCGCGCGCCGTGTTAGATTTTTAGATAAACACCACGATTCTACGATAGCCCTCGGAGGCCTAACCCCGGCAAATTGGGGCAAGCGGGCCGCCGTTTGGGCCAATTAGGCCTTTTTAGGCCAAACTGCAGAAGCCAAAGCCGTGGCAGCTGAGCGGTGGAACGCCGGATTCTCATTTGCGAGGTCGTGTGTTCGAATCCCGGCACGTACCAAGGACATTGTTCTCTATCAAGTTACGTACATTAGATATAAAGAGAACACTTTATTGCACAACCAGACAAAACGAATACAACCATGATTTCTTAAATCTAAGCAATTTTATGCAAATGGCGGTCTTATCGCTAAAAGCGATCTCTTCCAGACAAACAACAACAACAACCAATTAGTGAAGTTCAGATAAGATGACGTTTATTGAACAAGAAAATGTATGCACACATGAACACACATTTTCTTTTAAAAACCTATTTAGAGGCTAAAAATTGCACCCATGCCGGCATTCGAACCCGCGACCTCTGGCTATCCGTGCCAGCGCTCTTTCTAACTGAGCTAATGGGCGACTCACCAGCATCAGTGAAATTTCGAACCTCTTTACAATATTCTTTGTATTATGTAAAGAGGTTCGAAATTTTACTGATGCTGGTGAGTCGCCCATTAGCTCAGTTGGATAGAGCGATGGCACGGATACCCAGAGGTCGCGTGGGCATAAGAGGCCTTATGGGCGGCTTATTAACTTTTGACCGTATGGCCCGCCACTGTCTTACAATCCTCCACGAACCCGGACTTGGCCCCCGTTGTGTGGTATGGCCTATCCTTCCTGCGATGCAGGACGAGACATGTGCCGTGGGGGCAAACAAAAGGGTGGGTAACTATGAATTGAATTCTTCGGGCACTACTCACACTACATAACCCAAGGTTAGCTGGAAGAAAATACTCATTAGTATTAAGCTCGCCTTTGTAAAAATATGCTTATTGTGCAAAAAAGAATTTTCTAATCTAATTGAAACATCGTGAGGAAACCTCAGTATTTGAGGTGTTCAAACACTTCAGCGCTTACAATTGACAACGTTTAAATTTTTTATCATACGTACGAGTATCTAACTGTCTTAAAGGAAACTAGATACGAAATAAAACGACCCATATTTTTTTTATTTTCGGAAGTTCGATGATTTTCATTCATAATTTTCTGTTTGAATTTCATCTTATTCTAAAAGGACGTAACCGCCAAATGACGTCACACGTACGGCTTAATATAAATTATTATATTAAGCCGTATGTGTATTATGTTAGTATTAACCACATTAACTAACATCCTTGCCGCCTTTTTAAAATCCAATGGAATTAAGGAAAGGAAAAGTTATTTCTCCGACATGACATTTGAATGAAATTGCAAATGACATCTGTCATATTATTTTCAATACTAGGCAACGGTACCTCCTCATTCCACCGTATGTGTGACGTCATCACACAATTTTTGGTTTTTATTTATTTTCTCTAAAATTAACAATAATAAAAATTCTAAATATTTTTTTCGTAAGCAAGATAGCAAAATTAAGAAACGGTATTTTTAGTTTTGCGCGTTGTAAAATATGAAATGTTGTCAATTGCCAATCCGCGGTAGGCACGCGTAGTAATTAAACGCGTACTCTCTCTCAGGCAGAAAACCTGTGCCCTGCAGTGGGACGTTTAGTAAAAAGGCTGTATAGAAAACTTCTTAGCTAACTAAAGTTGTAAAAACCTATTTAGAGGCTACGCCGTTACGCATTATATAACGGGTTAGTGCATTAAAAATAATATAATCATGTGGGTAAAGCGATATCATTCCGGTGTAAAATCTAACTGCAAAGTAGGTACTCGGGGCTACAAGTGATGCTAATTACTTCAGCTAGATGTCGCTGTACGTAATACAGAGAATATTGTAAAGAGGTTCGGAATTTCACTGATGCCGGTGAGTCGCCCTTTAGCTCAGTTGGAAGAGCGCTGGCACGGATAGCCAGAGGTCGCGGGTTCGAATCTCGGCATGGGTGGAATTTTTAGCCTCTAAATAGGTTTGTAAAGTTGTCCTTAGCACGGGTTAGTGCATTAAAAAGAATATAATAACATAAGTTTGTTTTTCTTTTTCCTTTTTTTTGCACGCATGCCAACTTTTTCGTCTACCTCCTGCGGTTGACTGGTAAAAAATACTTATGGCATTAAATTTGCCGCATAGTACAATTGAATCGGTGATTTCTAAAAGCCCACATGTGACACAGACCTACCTTTCCAAGAGGCAATAAAAACTGATTATTAAATTTATGTGGAGGTTATTTAGTAGTTTTTTCAGTTTCTATGTAAAATATATCGCCTAACAAGGTATATGAAGGAACAAGGTATATGAAGGTACATTCGTATTTTAAAATATTATTAGGTATAATGTATGAATATAAGATAAAATTGCGTCACATGTGGGGTTTTAGAAATCACCGATTCAATTTTATTGTGCAATAAAAGTATTAACAAATAAATTGAACAAGAAAAGGTATGGACACATGAACACACAAATATCTGAGTAATTTACATTTTAATGTACAATAAAGTGTTCTCTATCTATCTATCAAAAGTATTTTTCCAAGTTGTGTATGTTGTGTGGTATCGAACAAATAGAAATCTTGTTGTATTTAGCGTTATTAATTACCTGCTGTAGCCCGCAGGCTATAATATAGCCACGGGAAGCGATCGCTCATGTAGAAATGTGCTACGTCAATTAATAACATAATGATAGGTTTCATTACTGTGGGGACTGCGGTTCAATAATTTTAATATTCAAATTGTTACAATAGAGTTAAACGTTTGTTTTTCATCGTTTTCCGCGGCATTTGAGGCAGTATTTTCAAATGTTTGTTACTAATGGAGGTTAGGTAAGGACTAGCTATATGATAGATTGGCAGAGAAAAGAAAGAAATAAGCTGTTTACCGCCATTCGAATTCCCACGGATTGAAAACCATAATAACCCTTGTATATTTCGTCGTCGTCGTCAGGCTATACTAGTCCACTGCTGGACATAGCCCTCCCCCAAAGAGCGCCACGTTGTGCTATCATAGGGAGTAATGCCCAAGATAACGCGACAGTCATTGGACATTTATTTTGTCATTCGAATTCAATCTAACATGGCGTTCAGAATACAGATTTTGTCTGTCGCTCGACTTTTTCTTCTTCTTTTTCAGGCTATATTAGTCCACTGCTGGACATAGCCCTCGCGTAATGAGCGCCATAGCGCAAGGTTGTGCCGTCATTGGGGGGTAATGCCCATAGTCCCCACGCTGGGCATGCGCGTTGGGGATCGCAGTTCGGTGGAATTGTACTGCAATTATTTATTGTATCGTATATTTGCGGATTTACTTTAATCTAATCGCTATCCGTACGATACACCATATCCTCATTTCTTCTTTAAAAAAAAACGTTTTTGTTGCCTGAAACTACACTTTTAATGTAAATAGATAGATACACTTATTTATATAGCCTATGTATATGACTGCCCTTTTTATGTACGTGCTACTGCAGGGCACATACCTTCTCGGAGAGAAAGAGAAAGTATGGGCTTAATTGGACGACCTCTGTGACGTAGCGGTATCGCATCTGCCTACCATGCAAGAGGTCCCGGGTTCGAATCCCGGCTGGGGACAAAAAAGCCCAGTTCTTGGATGTTTACATGTTTGTGATGTCGTTGTTTCTGGTTCCCACGACACAGGGTATCCTAGTGTGCGGCCAGAAGCAATGTATGTGCATGTATGTAAATGTTATGTTATGTTAATTATCACGTGTGCCCACCGCTTATTAGTTTCAAGCTCAAATTTCGAGGTTTGCAAACAACGCACATAAACGGGTCTCCCTATGGTCTTTTCCTTCACAGTTAGCGAGTGGTTTTGTTATTATTTGTGAACTTGTAGAACTCGCTTACCGTGAAGGAAAACTTCGTGAGGAAATCTGAGTGCCTGAGATGTTTACATGCTTCAGCGTATGAAATTGCCAATCCGCAGTGTGCACGCGTGGTAATAAAGCCTTACTCTCTCTCTGAGAGAAGGCCTGTGCCCAACAGTGGGACAAAGACTGCATTATTATTGCTACTACAAATTCTTAAATATACTGTAACTATACATCCTTAGAATAAAAAGAAATTAATAGGTATTTAAAATAATTAGCGTTTTAATGAGTAGAAAGTTACATAATAATCGTTATCGTTATCAACCCTTGTATGTCCTCGCAGCCTCACTATGTACTCAATGAGTTCGTATGTCTGGCGCACATTGGGCAACAATCAGCGAGTCCCTTACGCTGATTGGCACGATCTTGCCATCGACTCGCTAAGAAGAAGGGTTGGATTTGGCTGCATTCAATATACACCCTTTATATGTCCCCACTGTTGGGGCACAGGTCTCTTCCTGCATCGCAGGAAGGTTAAGCCATATTCCACCACGGGGGCCAATGCCGGGCTGGTGGAGGATTGCAAGACAGTGGCGGCTTTACTGTCAGAAAAAAAATAAATAATAATAATAGTCATTTATTTGAGGCAAAGGGACCCATATACAAATAATCACCACAAATAACTAAAAACTAAACACATAAACGGTACAGGCTACAGAACGCAACTTAGAACCCAAAGTCATCTTATCATTATCGTATGTCATTCATTAGTCATCTATACATAAGCGAAAGAAAAAATACAAATGGCTAAGAATACTCCAAGAATGCCAGAAAAAAGCGGAATGCCAAAAAAGAAAACTGGGCACACAAATGCCGGTGAGTCGCCCATTAGCTCAGTTGGAAGAGCGCTGGCACGGATAGCCAGAGGTCGCGGGTTCGAATCCCGGCATGGGTGGAATTTTTAGCCTCTAAATAGGTTTTTTAGGCACATAAGGTTCAACAATATAGACCAGCGAAATGCCTACGACGTAGCGTAGGTATTCCACTTGCTACGCTCGTAGCAACATTACCGGCGTAGCACGCTACGAGCGTAGTCGGTTGTAGATTCTAGGAATTTGGTCGACTGGGGGTGAATAAATAGGCAGGTTGTATTGTACAGCTTTGATTTGCGTCGTAACACGTTAGCGTTTAAATACGTTTGAGAAAGGAAAGTGATTTTAAAGTTTTAACGTTTTAGTAGCTTTTAAAATATTGAAATGCTTAGTGTTACAGGTGTGTTACGTACACCTATGACTTTACTTAAAACAATACCTATATTTTTTAATGTATATTGTTTTGTTTATACTTTTGCCCTTATGTGATTTTCGCCTGATATTGCGCTTTGGCTTGAGTTGTGTTTTATGTGTTATTTTGAGTTTTTGAGTATTGTGTCGTCAAATAAATATTTCTTTCTTCTTTACTTTATCTAAAAACATTTTTTTTACACGAAGGTCTGTACGTGCCCTCCGCGGACTGACAAATTCAAACGCTGAGGTATTTTAACACATCAGACAGGTTTCCTCACGATGTATTTCTTAACATTTAGCTACATGCTTATTTACACGCCTAATAATAGTGATAATGATGATGAACGAAAATTTCGCGCGAATTTGCATTTACATATAAGTCTGTTAGCTTTTAGAATATACCTCGGGCTCTAGAGAAGGCTTCGGATTTTGCCAATTTTCGCCGGTTTTCGTACTAATGATCGAGTTCTTATTTCGAAATTAAGTGTCATATTAGTTCCGATATTTCTATAACACGAATATATCCGATTCCACCCGATTGTAGCCGAGCTATATTCTAAAAGCTAACAGAATAATAGAAGCTAAAACACAAAAATTTAGAAAACTTGATAAAGCAGAACATCACAAAAAACTTGCTGATTACTAATCCCATCCAAATTTAGGTTGAAGCACAGCCCTGTAGCTGTATCCACAAATCCATTTATAACAATAACGAAACTTTTCCTTTCCTACCCGAGCTTTATTTATTCAAATACAATCCCTACGGCTGACGTAATAAGTGCTGTGTTACGACAGAGCGCCGCTCTTCTGCCTATACTCGCCTACACAAGGGTTTATTCAAATACCACCCGTATACCTATAGCAATAAGTGCGGTATTACTTGCGCAGGTATGTATTGTTATTGAAACGGCGAGGCATTTTGGCCGCGCGCCAGGTGTCAGGAGGGTTACCTGGCTGTAGGGTGACCAAGGCTTAAATCTCAGGTAGGAACAGCAAATATTCTGTTGTTTTTTTGTTACATGTGTCTGACTACCGCTCTAGTCGCTCCCGTGCTTCGCAAGGTACGTTAAGCCGTTGGTGCCGGCTGTCATGTAATGTCAGTCGTTAAGCCATGTCAGAGGCCTTAGTGACAACAGAGTGATGGGAATCAATCACTTGAGTTAAGCAACATCAGGCGCGGTCAGATACAGGATGGGTGACCGTCCCGTGATTACCGCTAGTGGCATTTTTTCATGCTCTTCGAAGACATGTAAAGCCGTTGGTGCCAGCTGTCATATAATGGCAGTCGCTAAGCCATGTCAGAGGCCTTATGGGCGGCTTGATAACTTCTGACAGTAAGGCCCGCCACTGTAATACAATCCTCCACCAATCCGGACTTGGCCCCAATGGTGGACTATGGCCCAAAAACCTTCCTGCGATGCAGTGAGAGACACAAGGGTTGTTATCGAATCTATGTGTGTTGTGTATAAATAAACAGAATAAATATAATTTTATATCAATATTAAACATTTGCTTTTAACTAAACATGCCTTTCACTGAGCACTTTTGAAATGGCCTTAACATCAATGCTCTGTTTTAGTCTCTACCAAAAGTTTATACTGTCTTAACAATTACCAATCCTCATCTACGCCCATCCCTTCGAGATACAGACGTGAGATTATGTTCTTCTTCTTCTTCAGGCTATATTAGTCCACTGCTGGACATAGCCCTCCCCTAATGAGCACCATAGCGCAATGTTGTGCCGTCATTGGGGGGTAATGCCCATAATCCCCACGCTGGGTATGCGGGTTGGGGATCGCAGTTTGGTGGAATTGTACTGCAGGGGGCGCCGCTGTCCACCCCCCGGTTTTTGTCCCTTAGTCGCCTTTTACGACACCCGCTCGACTTATTACGTAGAACTCCAAGTCGATCACAAAAATCGTTTTAGTTTATCCGGTTAAATTCAAATGTTATGAAGTATCTACTAACGTAGCGGTGGTAGCTCAGTGGGTAGAACCATGGACTCGCAAGCGAGAGCCCCAGGTTCGATCTCCAGTGCGGGCATCTACCAATGACTTTGTTTAATTTAAAAGTTACGTACATTTGCGAATTTGTAGTCGCAATACCACACGCTAACTGTGAAGGAAAACATCGTGAGGAAACCCGCGGCTTGGCTGGCTCCACACGTATTGACTAGTCTTTCCTGTGGGCTAGGCCGACTAAGCTGTCAGGATGGTATAGGTGCTGGGCAAGACTACACCATCTATAAAACCATGTCCCAGCCACTACAGCGTCGGAGTGATCCCTTCACCCATCGAGTCTGAGTGAAGATGCCACTGGACGCTGTATAAATCATCTCATTTAGTAGATGCAAAAAGGCCAATATTATTATTACACTAACGAAAGTTTTAGTTCAACGACAAGATTTTTTTTTAGTTCTTATAATCAATCAGCGTATGTAAATATTTTCTAAACAGTTAAGGTACCCTTGTTTATAACTTGTCCTGGAATTTGTTCTGGTATTTGTATTTAAAACCGGATGCTACTACTTGTGCCAATTACCACGTTGTTGTATTTTAATATACGGGTATCCTAATTTAAGGCAATATGACTAAAATGGCTTTCGCACATCAAGTAAATTAGGTGACTAAATGTATTACTTATTCGGCTTTCCAATGTCTACAAATTGAATCCTGACAATGTTCTCTTTTGCTATCATTAATAGTAGTGTACTAGTAGCCACGTCTTGAACAGGCGTCACTTTCGGGTACATTTTCATCTTACTTATTTTTTTATGTAGTGTGGGACGTCCCACTACAGAGCACAGGCCTTCTCTCAGAAAGAGAGAGTATGGGCTGAATGACAACGCGTGCCATCTCTGACTTATCTTACTAATATTATAAATTTTAAAGTTTGAATGCATGTATGGATATGGATGGGGTTGATATCGATATCGAAATGCGAAATGTCTCACTAAATCCACATTGCGAGGTCAGCCTACCGTAAACTAACCAGTGACTGCAAGAGGCCCGCCATGTCCAAGACAGGTTCAAAAGAATGCACCCATAAAGTGCTTTAGAAGAACTGAATACTTGGGATAGCTTAATTTTTTTGACAAATATATTATGGCGTCTGACTATGCCGTTGGTGCCGGCTGGCATGTAAAGGCAGTCGTTAAGCCATGTCAGAGCCCTTATGGGCCTGTCACTAGCGGTAGTCACGAGACGGTGACCCATCCAGCACCTGACCGTGGCTGTTGTTGCTTAACCCTAGCGATTGATTTCAATCAAACCACCACGAGGGCCAAGATTGACTTGGCCCTCGTGGTGGAGTACGGCCTAACTTTCCTGCGATGCAGGAAGAGACCCGAGCCCCAGCAGTGGGGACATAAAAGGATTGATATCGATCTGTCGAGTACCATACTCGTACCTCGTAATTTTCTTATTCAGTATTTTAAGTTTTTTATTTTAAATGTTTTTACCTGAAACCAACACTAGGTATATTCCTTTTTCCGCCACCCATTGGTTGGCTAGAATAAAATAGTAATTAGTATTAAGCCCGCTTATTGTATAATATCTTGCTTGGTGCAATAAAGAATTTTAATAATAGTAATAATAACATTTATTATCACAATCAACAAAAATCCGCAATGGCTCCTCGTTTTAAACTAACACAGCTACAAATAGCACAACACTCTCCAATTCAATTTCAATCCTTATGTGGCAAAAACTTGTAGACGCGTAAGCTGAAAATCCGATCCCCTTTGACTGGCTTGGCGCCCGGCCTCGGACCAAATGAAGTTACGCCCGCCCGAGCGTCTCCGAGTAGCTCCGAAGTGACCCGAATGGTTCACTTATTCACAGCTTGGATCTGAGACTTATACACTGCTAAAAGCAACTTTCCATGGTCCGCGATATCGCAGACGAATGCGGACTAGCTCGCACGACACACCGGAAGTGCCTCGTCCGTGGTAGCACATGACGTCTGTGTCGGTGCGGGTATCCGTCGCGAGGCGGTAACTTCAAGGGTGCGTTGCGAGCCGAACCGATCGTTAATTTTCAACTGTGATCCCACTGCTACTAATGGGTGACAAAACAGACAATTAAATCGAATTAGATAAGGTAAGTACACTTACCTTAAACGGCTTTTCTTGTATGCTGATATCAACCAGCGACGTGCTTTCTTTTACTAGATGGCATAATTTGGTAATGGTTAATTAATACCACAGCCGCAGCTGCAGCGATGATAAGTTCTCTCTCACTTTGCATCTTGAAATGAAGCTATCAAAAGTTTTACACCGACCGACCGCGTGCGTTGCCGTGCGTGGTCCTCGGCTGTGCGTGAGGATTCGTAAAATCGCGAACCGTAGGAAGCCTTAAGGAGAACGCCCACTGGTCTACACTGGATGATGGGAGGTCTTACACAAAAATGTGTTAATCTCATTGGAAAGATAATATCACAAGACCAGTAATCGCAGTGTTTTGAGGATTTCGTAACGAAAGGGTTGGTTGGCTCCGCTTGCTTTGTCTAGTCTTTTCTGTGGGCTATGCTAACTAAGCTGACAAGATGGTAAAGATGTTTGGTAAGCCTACGTCATCTAAAAAACAATGTCCCAGGCACTGCAGCGTTCTATTCGGTCCTTTCACCCATATAGTGTGAGTGAAGATGCCACTAGACTCTGTGTGAATAATCTCATTACGTATATGCAAAGGTCAATGCACCTAACGGGTAAGATTGTTTTTCATTAAATTCTAAACATTTTCAACTAAACGCATGGACTCACGCAAACATTACTTTGCGAGATACTTTACTCAAATATTGACAAATTTAAGGCATTTCGAGCGCCTTATAATGTCATAGTCTGAACTCTGAACCCCTTTTGGAACCATATGACTAGAAAATGACTGTTCGACAGACTATACCAGTACTTTGACAAGTAATAGTCGTAGAAAAAAAGACACCAGACAAGTGCGAGCCAGCCTCGAAGGGTACCGTAACATTATCTGTGAAAAAGAGATATGACTTTTTCCATCGGTGCCGCTGGTGACCCGCAGGGAGCCTCAACATACTTAAGAACATTCTCCACAGTAACAGTAAAGTCGACAGCACATCAAAATATACATCCCTGGACTTTACTCAGTTAAGTTGCCGATGAATTTACAACCACAATTTAACGTCGACCTCTGTGGCGTAGCGGTAGTGAATCTACCTACCTAACAAGAGGTCCCGGGTTGGAATCCCGGCTGGAAAAAAACCCCTCGGTCTTGGATGTTTACATGTTTGTGATGTCGTTGTTTCTGGTTCCCACGACACAGGGTATCCTAGTGTGGGGCCAGAAGCAATGTATGTGCTTGTATGTAAATGTTATAAAAAAAAAGGTTGTGGTGCTCTCGACTTTACCCAACTCGCCCGAAGTTCGCCCAACGCGGAAAACGTTTGCAAAGCGCTTGTGTGATGGGGCTCTAAGACCTGGCTCGGAGCCAACTGCCGGCTTGCACTGCATACTGATTGGATAATATCGACCTTCCCTTAGCCTTCATCATGACTTTACTTTTGGGCAATGTAGGCTGCGCCATGACCTGGTTTTGAACTGTCTCATGCCGGCTCTTCTGGGTCGCGCTTCATAAAACTACAACTCATAAGTTATATTGACGTTACATTGATTACGAAAATTCGACGTAACCGATTAACGAGATTAGTTTTACTAATAGGCTGCGCAACGTGTTAAATGTAATTTGTGGGTTTCCACACAACACAGTACGGTGTTATTAATAAGTATGACGCAGTCAATAACCCATAAGTAACCAGCCGGAGGCTCACGACGACCTGGAAGACCGGAACAGATGTGGAAGAGATCAGATCCGTTCTCTCTAAGACGAAGGAGAAGGGAAATATTGGCTGGAGCTACTATCACTAGCCATGAACAGGCTAGGGACGTTTTCGATCATCATCTAATCATCATCAACCCATTATGTCCCCACCGACGGGCACGGGTCTCTTCCCTAAGGAAGGTATAGGGCATGCTCCACCACGAAGGGCAAGTCCGGATTGGTGGAGTCTTGCAAGACTAGTGGCTGGTTTTACTGTCAGAAGTTTTCAAACCGCCCTAAGGTTCTGTCTTGGCCTAACGACTGCCATCTATCGACGGCAGCTGGCTTAGCGTGCATTGAAACGCACGGAACCGTTCGGGAAAATGCCACTAGCGTTAGCTATAGACGGTCACCCACCCATGCACTGAACGCGCCATATCTTGCTTAACCCTTCGTTTTTAAGATTACTCAGGCAGCCGGGGCTGCGAGCGATTCTATAATAAAAAAACACACCATAATATAAAGTACCAGTAAATAAAGGCCCTCTCACATAGGCGCGTTATTATCGGACAATAATACCGGATGTGTTGTTGCGACATCTGTTTTTAGAAGATTATATATTAGGACGGCCACGAAGTTACACAATGCCGCTATGACAACGACGCAATAGCAGTAGGACGCTTGTGTTCCTCCATCGTTCTCCGATATACCGATATGAATTCTTAGAACATTTGTATTAAGACCCATGCCATCCCATTCAAAGCTGCGGGATTGTTCGTAGGTTAAGTATGTAATTTGGTTTTACCTGACGGTTCTTCTTCAGGTTATATTAGTCCACTGCTGGACATAGCCATAGCGCAAGGTTGTGCTATCATTGGGGTGTGATGCCCATAATCCCCACGCTGGGCATGCGGGTAGGGGGATCGCAGTTAGGTGGAATTGTACTGCAGGGGGCGCTGCTGCCCACCCCCCAGTTTGTGTCCCTTTAGTCGCCTTTTACGACACCCGCGCGGAAGTATTTGGGTTGGTACTGTAACGGTGCAAACCTCTTCACACCATTTTTTTTTCTTTTTTTTTTAAATATTTGAAAATGATAGATAGATAAAAAAATATATTTTAAAATATATATTTTTTTAAAATATATTAAAAGAAAAACAAACCGATTGCCCCCGGGTAGTGTACCGGTGCAAACCTCTTCACACCATTTTTTTTATAAAAGTTATACAACGTTCCAGTACTATTCTCTAAAGCCGACACCACACAGCAACGGTTACCGACGGTTACGACTCTTTTAAAAATGTAGGTACATTATAAATATATGTATTTATCATCACACGAAGCATTTTTATCACTAACGCTAACTTTCGTAGTTATACATTGTGATAAGAAACGTGATTTCTACCACAATTTTATTGTATTTTGTTTACTTGGGGAGGGATCCCTATGTCCTGCAGTGGGCAGCAAATGGCTGATGATGATGATTCGATAACTATTGCTGAATTTTTGATATTTCCTTCATTTTGTCCTATCATTTGAAAACCAAAACTGAAAATTACGTCACCTACAGGTTCTAGATTTGATTTCGATAGATATATATAGTATTTAGTCGTTTCATAATATTTATGTAATATTTTATTATGTTTATTTTTGGTTACTATAAGTTCCTCAATGATCTACTGCAATTTGCGAGGAGCGCGACTAAAAAAAAGTGCCATCTCCACAAACCTGACATTGGCAGAATCCTAGGGGGTGCCATAAAAAAATAATTTAATTGAATTGGTTTCGATTTCCTTAGAACAATAGTTGTTAATTATTAAACCAAGGATTTCCATTAGTCTGCGCACTTGTTACTTCATCTTTTGACGAAACACTACTACTCACATCCCTCGCAAATTACCTATTTTTCCTCTTTATTCTGATCGGGTTTAATTTGTATCGATATCAACCCTTGTATATCCCTACTACTGGGGCACGGGTCTCTTCCTGCATCGCAGGAAGGTTAAGCCATACTCCACCGCGGGGATCAAGTCCGGGTTGGTGGAGAATTGTAAGACAGCGGCGGGCCTTACTGTCAGAAGTTATCAAGCCGCCCATAAGGCCTCTGACAAGGCTTAACGACTGCCATTACATGACAGCCGGCACCAACTATCTGTATAGTCTTAAAATAAACACAGTGTTATAATGGTCATACATTTTTTTTATTATTACTTATCGCAAGAACTCTCCCAGCGTGTTTTCTGCTTAAGCTTTCTGTGTTTCTGAAGGAATCGCCTAGGTCCGTGATCACAAACTCTACAATATCATTATCGACACTAGCATAATAATAGTACCTACCTACTTTTCTGCCAGAGTTTTTTTCGGGGACCCAAAGCAGTGGGTCGTCCGATGACCTAGTTTCAGTAAACTACTTGGTACTTCTGCTAGCGTAGCAGGTTTTACCGAAGCTAAAAGCTATAAATTATTCGTAACAACTGGTGTCCTTGGGGGTCTCTTTGAGACACCCTCATGGATACAAGATAGACTTCATTGGACCTGTAGGAATGTAAGTCCACAATTCTTTACCCAAGTCCCATGGGACTTGGGTAAATAAATGTGGTTTGAAAGGCAAAGTCAGACGGTTTAATTTTCATTAACATCAACACACGGGTCTCTCTTCTCTGAGGAAGGTATAGGCCATTCCCCACCACCGTGGCCAAGTCCGGATTGGTGGAGGCTTGCAAGAATAGTGGCTGGTCTTACCACCAGAAGTTTTCAAGCCGTCCTAAGGCCTCTGACTTGGCTTATCGTCGGCAGCCGGCACCAACTTAACGTGCCTTGCGAAGCACGGAACCGCTCGAAAATATGCCACTAGCGTTAGTCATTGATTGTACCCATCCATGCACTGAACGCGCCCTATGTTGCTCAACCTTCGTGATCGGATCGTTTAAGATTAAGTCTCTCAGGCAGCCGGGGCTACAAGCGATTCAATGTATTTCCTTTTAAAAGATAGACAAAACATCTATAATATAAAAATGAGTCGCTGAATGTGCAGCTGAACCGATTTCGCTAATTCTTTTTTTAGAATATTCCTTGAAGTACGAAAATGGTTCTTACGGGTAGAAAAATTAAAAAAACTAAAGAATCGACTGTTAGGCGGTACGAAGTTCGTTGGGTTAGCTAGTCTATAATATAAAAATGAATCGCTGAATGTGTTGGTTCGCGCAAATCTCGGGTGCAGCTGAACCGATTTCGCTAATTCTTTTTTTTGAATAATCCTTGAAGTACGAGGATGGTTCTTACGGAAAGAAATATAAAAAAAAATAAAGAATCGACAGTTAGGCGGTACGAAGTTCGCTGGGTCAGCTAGTCTATAATATAAAAATGAATCCCTGAATATTTTGGTAAGCGCAAATCTCGAGAGCAGCTGAACCGATTTCGCTAATTCTTTTTTTAGAATATTCCTTGAAGTACGAGGAAAAATAAAAAAAGAATCGACTGCTAGGCGGTACGAAGTTTGCTGGGTCAGCTAGTCTTCTATAATATAAAAATGAATCGCTGATTATGTTGGTAAGCGCAAATCTCGAGAGCAGCTGATCCGATTTGTCTAATTGTTTTTTTTAGAATATTCCTTGCAGTACGAGGATGGTTCTTACGGAAAGAAAAAACAAATAATAATAAAGAATCGACTTTTAGGCGATACGAAGTTCGCTGGGTCAGCTAGTCTAATATAAAAATGCATCGCTGTATGTGTTGGTAAGCGCAAATCTCAAGAGCAGCTGAACCGATTTCGCTAATTCTTTTTTTAGAATATTCCTTGAAGTTCGAGAATGGTTCTTACGGAGAGAAAAACAAAAAAAAATTAAAGAATTGACTGTTAGGCGGTACGAAGTTCGCTGGTTCAGCTAGTTTATTATAAAAACAAGACACAGAAACAAAATAGATACCTAAGTGACATGTGGGGTTTTTGGATCCCGTCAGCGATAACTTGAACTGTTTGTGCGGTATTTGCAAGACGATGGACCATCTTTCATAGTGCCCTGCGTGCCCTAACACCTGCACTCAGTTAGACAGAGGACTCTTTATTGCACAACTAGAAAAAGCAGTGAGCGTGCAAAGTTCTGGGCCGTTATTGCAGTATATAGTAGAGACTTTGATGAAAATTGTTTTGCCATCGACACGCTAAGAAGCTGAGTGATATAATAAGACGATGACAGAAAAAAACTGGAATAAATTGAAAGTGAAAATATTTTATTTACCATAAAATCTATTAATTAATCAAATTGTTAATTATTTATGTATATATGAAAAATATTCATTTTTTGATAATTTTATTTATTCAAACTGTTATTGACGCATGTATTTGGAACTTCTGAAATTATCGTTTTCTATGTTTTTTTTTGTACATCTACTTCCTTCTCTAATTTATTAGCCTAGTTCATCCGAAGGTTGTCTGGAAGAGATCACTTTTAGTGATAAGGCCGCCGTCTGTACTCTTAGGTTAAGAAATATCTGTGTAATTTCCATTTTTATGTACAATAAAGTGTTCTCTATCTATCCATCTATCTATCAATGCTTAAAAATTACAAACCAATATATACGTATTTGTTTTATGGTAAAAAGGAAGGGGCTCAGCTTATTGCTATAACTGCATGCGTAGTCAGCAGCGCTGGTTTTCAGCCCCTCTCTTTAACCTTCCAACAGTAACCAATAACCCGACTGCTGAGCATTTTTTTAATCAGTCGGGAGCTACCTAGGTTCCTCGTAATGAGTTACATTGTGGACTTTGTCGCGCCTGCTTAGTACTTAATGCTTACCGGGGTAGTTGGTCACTTTACATTCCAGTATTTTACTTTATGTTGGTTTCTTAGGGTCTGTTTCACAATCTGCAGATAAAGTTCCGGATAAGCTATCCGCAACCAGGGCTGCCGTTCGTTCTAAATTTGAAGCCATAAACGAACACACGCAATATAGGAAAAAATATTTAAATTTAGAACAAACGGCAGCCCTGGTGGCGGATAGCTTATCTGGAACTTTATTTGAACATTGTGAAACAGGGGCTTAGTGTTTTAGCTTCTTTTTATTCTAGGTTCATGCAGCTTGTATACTTATAGTCTATGCACCTTCTTGTGCAGGTGGCATAGACTATAAAAAGCACGACAAATCAGATTACACACAACAGATTATGTGTCAAAATCTGACCTTTGGTTGTGGAGTTCTGAGAGACCATAGGTTTGGACATACATACATATATTCAGTCTGCTAGCTTTTAGAATATACCTCGACATCTAGAGTAGGCTTCGGTTTTCGCCAAAAGCACACGAGTGTAATACTACTTCCTGCTCTGTACAAAACTTTTCTTATTAAGTTTATTTAATTAAGTGTCATATTAGTTCCGACATTTCCATAACACGAATATATGCGATTCTATCCGATAGCAGCCGAGGTATATTTTAAAAGCTAATAGACTGTACATAATATACATATGAGAGGAATACTAGCCACATTCAATGAAATAACTATTACTACTTCTCGGTGTTCCGTATATAATAATTTACGTTTACACAGATCGAGTTCTTTTTAGTTTTGTTTATTTAAAGAGTTCTAGTATCGAGTCATGGTATCACTAGAAACTGACAGTTAGTAGGATCTTTCGTGCATGACGTGCCGTCGGCTTAGTAGATTCTCTTATTTTTGCTTTAAAAATTAAGTAAAGCAGACCAACGCGGAAAATACAGCCCTGGGAGCCAATTCTCACTTCATTAGCAAATAAGTCGATACGACTCTATGGCTTGGAATTCTACATAAAAAGTCGAGCGACAGCCAAAATCTGTATTTTGAAAGCCATGCTTGATTGAATTCGATTGAGAAAATAAATGTGTAATGACTCTGTGAAGTTACCTCATCTTATTTTTGTGCGACAAATGTCTAAGTCTTTGAATATTTTGCGTCTACGCTTTCAATTCGCATAGGCCAGAATCGGCCCCCAGGCTATTAAAATTACTTATGATCTTATCGCCCTTTGTAGCGCACCGGTAGCGCATCTGCCTACCATGCGAGAGGTCCCGGGTTCGATCCCCGGCTGAGGACAGAAAAAGACAAGAAAAAAGGCTAGAAGCAATGTATGTGCCAGTATGTAAATGTTATGTTATCTCAAAATAAAAATACATACTTTTAATCACATAATTTAAAGCCATTGATTGAGTAATAATCTAGCTAATTAATCTTCAGTTATTTAGATCTAATAGCACTATTTATCTGTTTATCCAGGGGAAAACTCTATCCCGTGAAAAAGTCCAAAAACATATTGCAACATGACATTCGCAGAGCTATCTACAGATAAATTGAATGACTGAAGACTTTGTCAATCAGCTATTTATTCTTCTATCTCTTTACCTTTTATCTATTTTATAAGTATGTTATCTATTTACCTACTCATGCAAGGACTTGGCGCAAGTCACCCTTACCCCCCGTTTCTCGTACACTAACAATCTCTTAATCAACTGTTAACAGCGGATTTTTTTTTGTATGCAATTAGTCCAACAGACAGCAGAGCTGTTTACAGTATATTAACAGCTTGTAAATTTACCAGAAACCGAAAGAGTGCGATCCCAGGTATAAAAGTTTATAAATGGTGGCATTGTACTACAGGTTGCATGAAAATGTTGAAAAAAGTATACAAGTGCAATAGTAGGCATCCTGCTATCAAATTGTTTATTAATCGCTGCCTTATAATCTGCTTGCTTACACCAGACTCTATATACATTCATATTGAACAACATACATACATACATATATGTACGCCTGTAGTCCGGAAGGGTAGGTAGATGCTATAGTTTGCGCCAGGAAAACTCCGAACGGCCCTGACAAAACTTAATTATCCGCTTTACCAACATTATCTTTACTTAGTTTGTCTGAGCTAACACCAAACTGACTGTCAGCCGCCGAAAGTGAGTGAGCGTTACGCAGTTTGTCGTATTTCCATACATGTTCCTTCATGTCTAACCAACGATTTGTTAATTACGCTTTGCTTAGCCGCTGACATTCGGCGGCCGATTAATACTACGCGCTACGTCACTACGCGCCGCGGACGCTGATTGGCTACGTATTTTCACTGGCGCTCACAGTAAGCCTGCTCACATTCGACGGCCTTACTTCACAACTATCTCCAATATTTTTATAAGCTTACTCAGCTGTTTTTCCTCCAAACTGCTAACATAAATATTTATAAACACTTTAGTCACTTATTGTTTCTCTAAATGCTAACATTGGATACTGAAAAACCACAACTATATTTGCATTAACTTTTTAATATCTTATTTAATAACTTATACATTAGTTTTATCACTCTCGGATTGCTATATTTTGAACTCTGTCACGAGTTTTTTGTACTGATTCTTTAGAGTACTTTCCTACTAACTTATTTGTTAGTAACTTTATCTATCTTAACTGGCCTAACTGACTGAAGCATATGTTTCGCAGCACCAGACCGCCGCTCAGACTTTGGTGAGTGTTTGCCCTTCCTATTTCTTTCGACTTGCACTGAATTTCACCCTTTATACTTTTGTAGGTATTAAGTTCATTTTTCTCTATATTATATGTTGAAAGTTCTACATTATTTATGCTGCTTTTTTGAGCGATAAAAAAAAACCTTTCGCTTGTTTTTGAAGACGCGTTGTTTTTCTTAATTTACTTTAAACATTTATCTATATTCTAAAATTTTTTTTAACTAATTTTTAAATAACACTTAATACTACACAGCTCGTTACAAAATGCATGAAATTACAGTTATCAATGGCTTTGCATGAAACATATATTGTACAAAATAATATTTAGATTGCTTGAAAAAATATTAGGCAACTACTCGAGTAGCTATACAGGGTGGTAACTTACAGTGGCCGAAAAAAACTGAAGTGATAATACGATCACAAGTACCTATTAATCAGAATAAAAGTTAAGTCACTATGACAGGTCACCATACATATATACATAATATGTATATATGTATGGACTATCCCTCTGGAATACAGGGGTGATATATACTCACCCCTGTATTCCAGAGGGATAGACAAAGACCAGGGTGTGCCTTATAAACTTCACCTCATCTTTTCCTTTTCCTCTTTATATAGGGTGATTTTCACATGATAATTCCTTCGGACCACTGTAAATAAGCCGCAATGTAAATCAAGTCTGAGAGAGGTCAGAGGGGGGGGGGGGAGGACTTGCTCACTACCCCTTCAATAAGGAATCCGTGGGCCAATTAATCAAAGTGGGGCAAAGGATGACTGTGCCGTTCTTGCCCGCTCCCTTAAAGCACTAGCGGTGAGCGGTGGTAGTGTACAAGAAACAATTTTGTGGAACTATATAGGACGCTAGAAAATTACAAGGATGCGGATTTTCTCATCCAGATAGATAGATGGAAATACAGAAATACATAACTAGATGGTAAAGAGTGTTCAAGTTAAACCACTTATGTAAAACATTGTCACTTCTGAACTGATGTCTGGTTACGCATAGACACAGTACACAGTATTCCAGTTTGGGGACCAGGCACCATCTTTATACACTTTTATGACGGTAAAGTTTTTTGGATAAAAGATAGAATATTCTTTATATTACCTACACAGAAATTACAGTAACAGAAATTATCTGAAAAAAAATAGAACAATGGGCGGCCTTATTACCAAAAGCGATTTCTTCCAGGCAACCATAGACGGAGACCAGAAAAAAATCAGAGAGGGGTAGCCGGTGCAATTTAGAAATATTGCAATTAGAAATTATAAGTTAAAAATTTATATGAACTTACTCCAGTTATTATCCATTCTATTCCCATTCCTATTCGCATATCTAACATCATCCTTAGTCCTGATATTAGACCTTGAGGTTATGCTTTCCTTACATAAATACAACTAATTTGGAAGTTTGTTCGCGCAATAACCGCTGAACGGAGTTTTTAACTTTGACAGAGTTTACATAATTATTTTAAAACATAGAACTCATGTATTGTACTGGCTTTAATTCCAGACATCATAGTCATCTAAATAATCCTTTATGTTATAGATAGCAGCCCTTTTGGCACAAAGTGAAGGTACTTACTTCAGGTAAGTTTATTACATATATCTTTAGGGATTTTATCATAGGAGCGTATATAATGCCCCATGAAGGATGTATTAACCTTTGCCAGCCTAAATAGTGGGAACAAAAGTTTATGTTTATTTCTAGTATTCACATTGTGTTGGCTACCTAAAGTTTTAAAGTTACTGATATGTTCCCGTGGAATACATTTTTTTTTGGTTGAATAACATTATTTCAAGCCTAACTCTAATTAATTTTCATTGCGTCGCCATGGTAACGAGCAAACAATAAACGGACTCTCTGGCTCTACGGAGTTCGCTGTGACAGATCGTACAAAATATTGATTGAAATACTATCAAAGCAAGGATGTTTTAGCCACATCATTAAAACACAAAATGAATTTAATTTTTTTATGTACCTATCCATTGTCAATAAGAAACAGGTATATTTTGGTTATGTCAGTTTTTTTGTCTATCTGAGTGCTTAGTGCGAGTTTGACAGATCCAATCGAATAACTTTACTACCGCGTTAATCGAGCATTGAGTAGTGAGTATGAGTAAGTTAACCGTTTGAACTGGTAAAACGCTGTCACAGTACAACTCGCACTCGCGTTTATTCGTGTTTTGGCTGGTAAACGTGTTCACTTCTCAACGTAAACTATTACAACTCGCACTCAGCAATTTTAATTTCCATACTTGTCGCTAGGTGGCGCTTCCTCGATGCCATAGAAATATGAGTTAACGTTAACGCGATCGAGTAGTTAAAAAACTCGCACTAAGCACTCTGGCCACAGCTTAGCTCAGGGAATATCGTGTAAATATTTGATCGAAATCTTATTTGCGAAACCACCCTGTAGTTCAACTAAGTATTTAATGGTCTTCCCGCCGCATTGTTGATTAATTATTCAGCTCTTGGTATGGTAGGTACCTATAAACACAACCTAGAATTGCAATCCTTCGAATCAATCGTCGTCGTCGTCGTCAGGCTATGCTAGTCCACTGCTGGACATAGCCCTCCCCTAAAGAGCGCCACGTTGTGCCATCATAGGGGGCAATGCCCATTATCCCCACGCTGGGCATGCGGGTTGGGATCGCAGTACGGTGGAATTGTACTGCAGAAGGCGCTGCTGCCCACCCCCCGGTTTGTGTCCCTTAGTCGCCTTTTACGACACCCGCGGGAAGAATTAGGTTGGTGCTATTCTTTAGGCCGACACCACACAGCAGTCAATCAATCGTAACTTACTAAAGTTACAATTGATTTTGCTTTTAAATCGTAGTACAATCGACGCCATGAACCTTTATACGCGTGCACTGTATATCTATCTATAATCAGCCCACATCTGGGCCACATCTGCCCACTGCTGGGCATAGGCCTCCTTTTTACTGCGCAATTCCTCACGATCCTGTGCTAATCTGATCCATCTCTGACTCGCAACCCTCACGATGTCGTCTGACCATGGTGTCGGTGGTCTGCCTTCCAACCTCCTTCCCACCCTTGGCCACCACTCCGATACTGCCCTGGTCCACCGGCCATCTTCCCTTCTAGCCAAGTGTCCCGCCCATCTCCACTTTAACTCTGTGATCCGCTTACCAACGTCTTCGACCTTGGTTCTTCGACGAATTTCTATGTTGGGAACGCGGTCCATAAGCGATATGCCCAGCATGGCACGCTGCATCGCTCTTTGTGCAACTTTTATTTTGGGCATATTTGCTTGGTGAGCGTCCACAGCATGCACTCTAATTGGATACATTAAGTACATTTGTTCTCTTATGGCAACCTCAGCAAACCGTCCATCCGACCAATATTTGCTCCAAACTAATCAGTATTTTGACGGCCTCTGTGGCGCAGCGGTAGCGCATCTGCCTACCATGCAAGGGGTCCCGGGTTCGATCCCCGGCTGGGGACAAAACAAAACCCCAGGTCCTGGATGTTTATATGTTTGCGATGTCGTTGTTTCTTGTTCCCACGAAACAGGGTATCCTAGTGTGGGGCCAGAAGCAATGTTGAAATTATACCAAATTATATTAAATTAGGTTGACTTGCACGACGATCTTTATTTTTGACCGAACGATAAGAGCGCCGATTGCGAGGAGGACTAGTTGCTAAGTTGATCGATCAAGAAGTTGACTGATTGCGAAGTTTACCGTTTACTATGAAGTCGTAAAAAATTGTGGATGATTTGCTATGTTGGCCATAAGCGAACAAATGGTTAAGTAGTTAACAGTTAAGTTCGAACAAATGGGCGACTTTGCAACAATAATGTTCATAGTTTTTCTTTTATTTATTTTTTGTTTGCCTTTAAACGCCCCACAGCAGAGCGAGAGAGACAGAGAGAGAGTGAGACTGTGGGCTTAATTACCTCGCGTGCCCACTGCGGATTGCCAATTTCAAGCGCTGAGTTATATATTTAATGAGTCTCATTGCGATTATTTATTGAGTTACGAACTAATAATTAATCACGATTAGACCAAGACATAAGGAGAGAATAAAGGAAGAACTATTGACGAAAGTGATTTAATGGGCGAATGTTAGTGAAAGAGCCGGTAAGGGACGTCACAGGACATACAGCTAATAAAAAGAGGATGAATTAGAAAAAGGTAAGATAAAAGGTACACAAAACCGGTGTGCATGTGCATGTGTGCACCTTAGTATGTGAATACCTCAGACACTCAGGTTTTCACACGATTCCTTCACTGTTACCGAGTGGTATTGTTACTGTAACTTCACGAAAATTCACAAAGAAAGACCTAACTTAGAAAACACAGCCATTTGTATCTTCAAACCCACGATCTCCCAATTGTGAGCCTGACGTCCTAACCACACGTTACCACCGCTCAGAGATTAGATAAGATTATTACTCTTGAATCACTTGTAGCCCCGGCTGCCTGAGTGATCTTAAACGATCACGAAGGTTAAGCAACATAGGGTGCGTTCAGTGCATGGATGGGTGACAGTCTATGACTAACGATAGTGGCATTCTTCCGAGCGGTGCCGTGCTTCGCAAGGTATTTAAAGCAGTTGGTGCCGGCTGCCGTCGATAGATGGCAGTTCTTGAGCCAGGGGCCTTAAGGCGGCTTCTGACAGCAAGGCCGGTCGCTAGTCTTGCAAGCGTCCATCAATCCAGACTTGGTCCCCGTGGTAGAGTAAGGCCTATTCCTTCCTTGGAGAAGAGACTCGTTCCTCTCGGTGGGGACATAATGGATTGATGATGATGAGAGATTATCACTCTTAATTCTACACCATACATTTTGAGAGTACACGTAAAACTGAAATATCTAAGGTACAATTACAATTGGCGGTCTTATAGCTAGAAGCGATCTCTTTCAGACAACCTTATTACAGAAGTTATGGATACGAAACTTGCTAGTCTAAAATAATGATAATACGAGGATAGTAAGTAAAGAGAGGAACAACCTTTCCTTGTTACGCTTATTAATAGAGATTCAGGCCTCTCCCGATTGGTAAAAGAATGCGGCAGGAAAATGTTATTTTAGGCACATCATTTAAGGGACTTTGGGAGCTTATGCTCGGAAATAATAAACCCGAGAGGTTCGGCGGATTATCCTAGAAAAATATAACTCGCGATGGCCTAATCCTGGTTTTTAAAAGTAAGATTATGCGTCTGTTGCGGTTTCGTTTTCTGGTGTGTAGAGAAACGTAAATTCTGATTTCTTGACATTGACTCACGATTTAATTTCACATTAATACACATAATTTTAGCTTCCTTATCGATATCGATATCAACCTTAGTATGTCCCTACTACTGGTGCACGGGTATCTTCCGGCATCCCAGGAAGGTTAGGCCATACTCCATCACGGGGGCCAAGTCCAGGTTGGTGGAGGATTGTGGCGGGCCTTACTGTCAGACGTTATCAAGCCGCAAATAAGGCCTCTGACATACCTTAACGACTTCCATGACATGACAGCTACCAACGGCTAATCGTGCCTTGCGAAGCACGGAAGCGCTCGGAAAAAATGCCACTAGAGGTAGTCACCGGACGGTCAGACATCCTGCACTTGACCGTGCCTGTTGTTGCTTAACTCAAGTGATTCACTCCAATCACTCGGTTTGGCTAGGCCACGAGCGCTGCTTAATTTTAAGCTAAAAGGCTTACTCAATATTAATTAATTTACTATTCTTTGACATGATTTTGTGTAATGATTTTGTGGAAATAAAAATCTTTTATCTGAATGTTATATTTTATCTCGTCAGATTTTCATTATTGATACATTAATTGTACACTAATTGTATTACAAAGAAGTGCAGCAAGTAATTTCCAAAATCACTTATCTAATTTTTGAAATTCTTTCGCCACTATTTAAAATGGAAATGGTCGTAGGATTATTTCATTAAATTTAAGCTTTTCGTTTATGCCAATTTTGCAACGCAAGACGACCAAAATATGGTTTAGCAATCAAAGGTTACGGAAGCGCTCGTGGCCTAGACGAACCGAGTGATTGGAATCACTTGAGTTAAGCAACAACAAGCGCGGTCAGGTGTAGGATGGGTGACCGTCCCGTGACTACCACTAGTGGCATTTTTCCGAGCCTCGCAAGGCACGTTAATCCGTTGGTGCCGGCTGTCATGTAATGGCAGTCGTTAAGCCATGTCAGAGGCCTTATGGGCGGCTTGATAACTTCTGACAGTAAGACCTGCCACTGTCTTACAATCCTCCACCAACCCCTACTTGGCCCCCGTGGTGTAGTATGGCCTAACCTTCTTGCAATGCAGGAAGAGACCCGTGCCCCAGCAGTGGGGACATACAAGGGTTGATAACGAATCAACGGTAAGAGATAAATTTAATGCTTTCTATAGAATGTAGAGCTTAGAAACTTCTCTATAAAGTCTGCTACAACACATTATAATTGTTTATCTTTTAAAGTTACATTTTTTTTATAACGCCTAGAAACGTCCCACTACAGAGGACAGCCCTTCTCGCAGAGAGAGAGAGTATGAGATTAATTAACACGTGTGCCCACCGCGGATTGGCAATTTCAAGCGCTGAAGCGTTTGAGTACCTCAGACACTCAGGTTTCTTCGCCATATTTTCCTTCACCGAATGGTCTCTTCAACTATTTATTATGAGTGACAGTGGTACTGGAAGCTGTATAAATCATCTCATTACGTAGATGCGGAGGCCAATAGGTATTACGTTTCCTTCACCGTAAGCGGGTCTTTAGTCATAAATACATACATACATACATACATACATACATACATACATACATACATACATACATACATACATACATACATACATACATACATATATACATACATACATACATACATACATACATACATACATACATACATACATACATACATACATACATACATACATACATACATACATAACCTCACGCCTGTATCCCAGAGGGGTAGGCAGAGACCAAGGACTGTCACTTGCCACGATCCTGACAGATCACCTTCGCCTCATCAACGTTCATAAGTCGTTTCATGCACGCACGCCGGTTCCGGGTACTTTTTATCTCTCCCTGTGCTAAACATCCCTTATTTGGTCGATGTATGTCCGCCTGGGACGTCCTTTACCCTTCCACTTACATTCTAAATATATATTAATAATAGATCAAAAATGTATTTACAATTTTTGTTTTTAGTCTGTAGAAAGTCGTTTACGTAACTAACTAATGGTTATTCTTTATTGTCAGCTTTATAACAAACTACCTGTGCTGTTACTCATGTTACTCGCAGTTTGTCGATTTTCCCATGTAAATAAGTTATTTTCCAGCAGTAAAACGTCGTCGTTATAAGCTAACTCCAGACCAAATTTTATTAAAATCGCACTACCCGTTTGGACGTGAAGATGTTACAAAAATCATACACACTCACAATCTTTCACCTTTTTAATATTAGTGTGAAGTGTGATGATGTCATATAATATGATGTGATATTATGCTTTTTTTTGTTGCACTAACCCGTGCTGAGGATAATTATTAAAAGCCTCTTTTGATGCTAAAAATTCCGCCCATGTTGGAACTCGAACCCGCGACCACTGGCTAACCGTACCAGTGCTCTCCCAACTGTGCTAAAGTGCCGGCATCAGCGAAATTTCGAACCGCTTTACAATATTCTCTGTATTATTTACAGGCAGCGACATCTGCCTGAAGTAATTTGCATCACTTGCAGCCCCGAGTACCTACTTTTCAGTTAGGTTTTACATTGGAATGATATCGCTGTACCTACACGATTATATACTTGGTTGTCAGGAAGAGATCACTTTTAGTGATAAGGCCGCCGTCTGTACTCTTAGGTTAAGAAACATCTGTGTAATTTCCATTTTTGAAGTACAATAAAATGTTCTCTATCTATCTACTTTTTTTGTTACACTAACTCGTGCTGAGGACAATTTTAAAAACCTATTTAGAGGCTATAAATGATATTATGCTGATCAGCGGTGGACTGCACCAATGTGTCAAATGACGAGCCTGCCAAACAGCAAACTTGGCAACACATACCGAAATTATCGATTGGCACTGTTACGGATGGGGATGGCACGATCGTGACTAGCGTCTATAAGGAAATAGCGTTGGCATTTCACGCTACGTCTCCAGATATATTGGAACCTTATTCTGAATGGATGAAGAGGTGGTTGGGCCTTTTCATAGCCCTTCTTGTAAGACTCGGCTAAATTTCTTCATCAGAAATCGGATTTTCAAAAGTGTGCGCGCTGAGTGAGCTTAATAAATTCATTGTAAAACCTTAAATACCTTACTAGGTGACCTACTAATTATATAAGTGAGCATAGGTTTTACTAAAGACTAGTACCTATTTAAATATTATACTTTTTTGCGCACATAAAAATCTTACAGGAAACACAAAATTTACAAAATAAAAATAGTATATGGCGAGCTTATTTCATAAGAAATCTCTTCCGGCCAACCCTTGATGTGGTAAAATATGTTAATAATATACCCACTGATTTTGTGGGTACTATTTGCGAACTGAGTAAGAATTTATATTTTGTTTTATCTTTTTACAAATACAGAGATTACTTTTACAATTGTTTTTACTGAATGGAAATCATGTTTTTTTAAGGGTGCTCAATCGATCCACACTCACACAATTTGGTCGATTGGCCTATGATTTGTATCATCATCAGCTTTGACGCTCACTGCAGGATATAGGCCTCCTTCGTGATTTCCAAGCTTCCCGGTGATATGCCGGGGACTGTAAGTCAAATGTTTATATAATCTCTGAGAAATACTTTGCTGGCGCGATGCAAGATTTGGAGTTTCTTATAAATGTCGAAAAATTTGACTACAAATGAAATATGTACAATCAAAGATCAAAACTCACAATACATTAGAAAGATAACACTACTTCAACCGCGTCTTCATGTTATTCAACAATTCATCAATATCGTTAAGTAACTAAATAAGACTAAAGATTTTGTAATTAGAAATCAACGTTACAACAAAATGCCTAAACTTATTTCACGAAAAACTGACTATGATCATATTTATCGTCGACTTGGTCTTGAATTCACATCAGTCCAGCAGTACCTAGCGGGGATTCTATTAGTGCGTTCTTGTTTGACTTCAAGTTGGTCAGTATATGATGTACCAGCTCTTGGTATTTCTTCCCCACACCCTTGATTTCCAATTTCACTCTTTGCTTTGACAGTCTGTATTTTAACAGGTTCAAGATTATGGATATCGTTCCTAATATCATAAGAATTAAACATTTCGGCGTTATCATCTGCTTCTGAAATGTCTTGTTCCAACAGATCTTCACCCAATTGTTCCAAAGTTGAAGCATTAGCTCTGTTTGGAGTATGCTTTAAAAGGACTTTAGTTTCCGTATCAATTGGCTTCATATAAGTTTGCTCCCTAACAGCCTTTGCTATACCAATTTCTACGTTGGAAAGTCGGTCTAGAATGTTATCTAGTTTGTCCGAGTTATATTTGACAGTTTTTTGAACCGTGACAAGTTGTTGACTGTTACCTTTGCATTTGCTAATTTCCTCAATGCAGTCTCTAACGGCTCTTATAACAGCGTTATGCACTCCTTCTGTAAGCAAAGTTTTGTCTTGGTCTGTCATAACGTGAAGTTTAATTTGAGTCCCTCTGGCAGATGATTGGTTTATGCCATCAGCCAAAGCTTGCAGAGATTCCGATGCAACCAACTTTGTCTTTTCTTGTTGATGGATTTTGCAAGTTGTATTTTCTTTGTGGGAATGATATTTCTTCTTGTTAGGGTGGTTCGATATCTCAGACAAAGAACAATTCAGTGATCCACTTATCTTTAGTTCTTGTAAGGACGACATCCGACTGGTACTTTCCATAGCCGTGCTACTCTCTCTAAAACAAGTGTCTTTTCTGTAAGTTTCTACACAATTTTTCGTATCGATGTATTCTTCCTTTTCGGCTATGACGACATTCGGTTTTTCTTTATTTCGGGCTTTCTTTCGCTTGACAGACTTTACTGTGTAGTAAGCTTCATGAGACCCGTTAACGCTCGGTGGCAATATTAACGGGACTATATCTTTTGCAAACTTTTTAGTATGTTGTACTAAGGAATCGTTAATTTCTCTGTGCTTCCTTTTCTCTTTTACAGAATTTAGATCTCTATTTTTCTGTAACTTCTCATATTTGCTTTTAACATTGCTAGTCTCAAGATGAGCTGCGAACTTTTCTGTTGGCGTTGTTATTGGCAGATTTGTAGAAGTACTTTGTAATTTATTGTCATTTTGGTTGGCGCTGGTGCCAGAGTGTTTTTTAAGGAATTTCTTGTGAAGATAAACGACCGAATTGAACGATTGATGTTGAGGAAAATAGTTGTTCATGTCGAAATGTGTTTTCTCACCAATAAGGCTTTCCAAAGCTGAAAAATAGATAAATATTTTTTAAGTGGAATCTCAAGCAAGGAGGTATTTTTTTTAAATCTATGATAGAGATTACCTCACTAACCTTTAGAAACCATCTCCTTACTTGTAGACATCTTCTTCCTATAACGCGATTATTTGCGAAAATAACTATAGAAAACTATGATAGAATATACACTATATGTACCCTAAATAAGATATTTTTAGGATTTTCCGATTTTACTAAAATGTTTTTATATAAATTATTTTATGACAATGACATTGACACTTTGTGTGACACTTCATTCAGAAAAAGTTTATCACAAAGTAAGGTTGAGATCACTCCTGAAAGGGCAGTGTAACAGACGGTTTCTGAATTGAGACTTTCAAAAGTTAAAAATAGGAACGAAGAACTGATTTTGTCTTTCTCTCTCACGATACAAACCGTAAAATTCTAAGAAAGAGAGAAGGTGATACCTAGTCCCTTACTTTAAATAACAGTTATAAGTAAATTATACTATTTTTATTTTTAATGCACTAACCCGTGCTAAGGACAATTTTAAAGAGGTTCGAAATCTCACAGATGCCGGTGAGTCGCCCATTAGCTCAGTTTGAAAGAGCGCTGGCACGGATAGCCAGAGGTCGCGGGTTTAAATCCCGGCATGGGTGGAATTTTTTGCCTCTAAATAGGTTTTTAAAAAAGTTAAAAGTAAAACCACTGAGTTTGTTAGGGTAACACTGTATTAGGTACGTGGAATGAACACGGAGTAAATTAGTATAACAAAATATGTACTGAGTTGAGATCGAGCGTGGTCGTGTAGGTATCTCACTCAAATTGCTCGGCCGACTGCCGGCGGCGCAGGAGATACCGATAGGTGCGCGCTTCGGAAGTATTCGGGTGCATTCGTTATGCATCGGGCGACCCCGTGACCTTCACCTTCCTGGAGTGGCACTACTGTATACGTTGGAGGGAAACTATGGAGATTTCAAAAACCTATTTAGAGGCTAAAAATTCCACCCATGCCGGGATTCGAACCCGTGACCTCTGGCTATCCGTGCCAGCGCTCTTTCCAACTGAGCTTATGGGCGACTCACCGGCATCAGTGAAATTTCGAACCTCTTTACATTATTCTCTGTATTACGTACAGGCAGCGACATTTGGCTTAAGTAAATTGCATCACTTACAGCCCCGACTACCTACTTTGCAGCTAGGGTTTTACATCGGAATGATATCACTGTACCCACATAATTATACTATTTTTATTTTTAATGCACTAACCCGTGCTAAGGACAATTTTAAAAACCTATTTAGAGGCTAAAAATTCCACCCATGCCGGGATTTGAACCCGCGTTCTCTGGCTATCCGTGCCAGCGCTCTTTCCAACTGAGCTAATGGGCGACTCACCGGCGATTTCGTATGGAGATTTCGTTTTGCGGCGTCTTACACAGTGTGATACTTAAGACGACTGCCGGTTCCCTAGTGGGTAAAACAATGAACTCGGAAGCGAGAGACCCAGGTTCGAGTATGTACCCCCAGTCCCAGTGCGGGTATGTACCAATGAGTACTAGTTTGAGTTGTAACATTAATTAAGCCGCAGCTTATACGCTACTTTGAGTGAAACCTTTTCATTTTATTTCAACTCATGAATTTTATTTCTTAGTTACGTACATTTGTGAAGTCATAGTAGCAATACCACTCGCTATTTGTGAAGGAAAACATCGTGATGAAACCTGAGAGTCAATGGTGTTCAAATACATCAGCGTTTGAAATCGTCAATCCGGGTTGGGCTTGCGTAGTAAGCCCATACTCTATCTCCCTCTCTCTCTCTGGGAGAAGGACTGGGCCTTAAGTGAGACGTTTCGATATCAACCCTTTATAATGTCCCCACTGTTGGGGCACGGTTCTCTTCCTGTATGGTAGAAAGGTTAGGCCATACACGGACTTGGCCACGGGGGCCAAGTCCGGGTTGGTGAAGGATTGTAAGACAGTAGCGGGCCTTACTGTCAGAAGTTATCAAGCCGCCCATAAGGCCTCTGACATGGCTTAACGACTGCCATTACATGACAGCCGGCACCAACGGCTTAAATGAGACGTTTATAGGCTACATAAAAAAATTGACAATGTCGATTGTACGGGCAACGCAACGTAGTTTGTGTGTCCCAATCCTGTTCTCTTTTGACAATTTGAAGACACTAAAATATACCTACTTGACAGTATAACTTAGTCGAATTCTCTAGAAAAAAAATCTGAATCGAAATCAAGAAGAAGAAGATATTGGATTGTATGTGGGATTGGTTTTTTTTTTACCTGTTAGTATGACTATTTTTTTAACTTCATATTCTGTGTGACCTAATTTTATCACAAAAGACTACAAACACACACACAACAAACAAGTTAAGATACGCTGCACAAAAGAATAAATTATGGTACCCAAACACTTTTGCTATAAGTAGTTAGTTTGCCGATATGTTTGCTCTAAAATATTTTTCCCACTGCGACGGAGCCCAAAAGGAGAATAATATAATTAAAACTGTTTTAATACGGATTTCACTCATTTATTATATTTTTTTTACAATTTTCCAACGTTTCGGCACTTTTACAGGTGCCGTGGTCTCGGATGACCGAGACGTATGTATGTATGTATGTATGTATGTATGTATGTATGTATGTATGTATGTATGTATGTATGTATGTATGTATGTATGTATGTATGTATGTATGTATGTATGTATGTATGTATGTATGTATGTATGTATGTATGTATGTATGTATGTATGTATGTATGTATGTATGTATGTATGTATGTATGTGTGTGTGTATGTATGTATGTATGTATGTATGTACGTATGTATATCAGATTCTTTGTTTCCTCGTAAGCTCTTAACCAATAGATAGATCTAGACAAATAAGATTTCAAACACTTCGTTATATTTGCGTGAGTGTCAGAGGCAATATAAAATCAGTAAAACAAAAACCCCGACAAAAATTACCTATTAATAATAATAAAAAATACAGCGAAATCAGTAACGAAAAAAACTTAATATTTACGATAAATAACAATGGCCAATTACAGATTTCCACGGAATTACTTATAAAGTAGTGGTAAAGTTGGTTGGCGGGCCCTTGTCGCCTACCCCTCCGGAGCACAGGCGTGATTTTGTGTCAACCCTTTGTTTGTCCCCACTGCTGGAGCACGGATATCGTCCTTCACAGGAAGGCATTGCATACCGAATTAGAGCTGGTGCTCTTACAAATATTTTTCAAAATATCAGGAAAAGAAAATCAGTGCACTTTTGATTTTGCCGCAGATCACTATTGCTTTTTTTTAGTCGTTGCACAAATGCACGCCGGTTTTGTGTACCTTTTATCTTAACTTTTGCTAATTCATCCTCTTTTTAGTAGCTGTATGTCCGCCTGTGACGTTCCTTATCGGCTCTTCCACTAACATTCGCCCATTAAATCACTTTCGTTCTTCCTTTATAATAGTTCTTTCTTCATCCACTCCTTATGTCTTGGTCTAATCGTGAATAATTATAAGTTTGTTACTCAATAAATAACCGCAATGAGACACATTAAATATATAACTCAGCGCTTAAAATTGCCTATCCGCAGTGGGCACGCGAGGTAATTAAGCCCATACTGTCTCTCACTCTCTCTCTGAGAGAAGGCTTGTGCGCTCCGTCGCGGTGGTAGCGGAGCGGTGTAGAACGCCGGCTTCTCAATCGGGAGGTCGTGGGTTCAAGCACCGGCATGTACCAATGCCTTTGTTTTCTAAGTTATGTACATTTGTGAAATTATAGTAGCAATACTACTCGCTGACGGTGAAGGAAAACATCGTAAGGAAACCCAAGTGTCTGAGGTGTTAGCGTACCTCAGCGCTTGCTACGTACAATGGCAAAACTATGAGGCTAAGTGCGGAAATCTCAGGTCTAACTGACTACACGTGCTGCTCATACTATCTATCCAAAATATTGTAAATACGTTTATTTGTGAACGCCTAAAGCCAACGTGACGGCAAAAACTACTCTACATAAGGTAGGTAAATGTACACAATATATAAACCTCGTACTTCGCACGCTTTGAAGATAATTAATCACTTCAAAAGACATTGTTGGGTCTTTGTGTGACATTTCCTACATTCCGCGTTCTTTGGGCACTAGGTATAGTAATTTGGCTGTGCCTGTTTCAGGCAACTGCTTTTCGGGCTTTCCCTGCTCGAAACTGAGTAGAAATGAGAAAAAAACATTCTAACGGTTTTATTTATAAAACCTCTCAATTCCTCTAAATATATCTTCTATAAATATATTCTTCTTCTTCAGGCTATAAGTCCACTGCTGGACATAGCCTTCCCCTAATGAGCGCCATAGCGCCCTGCCTTCAGCTTGCCGCATCCAGCATCTGCCGGCAGTTTTTCGCAGATCGTCATCCCACCTGGTCGGAGGGCATGCACTACGTTTGCCGAGTCGCGGTCTCCACTCTAAATATATCTTCTTATTCTTCAGGCTATATTAATCCACTGCTGGACATAACCCTCCCCTAATGAACGCCATAGCGCAAGGTTGTGCCATCATTGAGGGGTAATGCCCATAATCCCCACGCTGGGCATGCTGGTTGGGGATCGCAGTTTGGTGCAATTGTACTGTAGGGGGCGCTGCTGCTCACCCCCCGGTTTGTGTCCCTTAGTCGCCTTTTACGACACCCGCGGGAAGAATTTGGGTTGGTGCTATTCTCTAGGCCGACACCACACAGCATATACAATACACTCTAAATATATAAAAACTCATGATTCCTCGCCTTGTCTAAATCGATCTTTATATTTTAGCTTCTGCACTGCATCCACGTAATAAGATGATTTTTATACAGCGTCTAGTGGAACCTACATACACACTAGATGGGTGAAGGGACCATCACTCGGACCCTGCCGAGCCTGGGACATTATTTTAGATAGAGTAGGCTTGACCAGCACCATACAATCCAGGCAGCTTACTTGACATAGCTCACATGAAAGACAAGTTAATACGTGCGGAGCTCAAAGACGCGGGTTTTGTTACGTATTGCTACTAAAAATCAAAAATGTACATAACTTTCAAAGTAACAAAAATCGTGCACGCACTGGGAATCGAACCTGGGTCTCCCGCTTCCATTGTTTTAACCCCCTGGGTTATAGATAGTTTATTCAAGCTGTGGTTACGTTTAGTCTTCTCTCTCTACAATAAAATCTACACCATAGAATAATTTAAACAGCGTTTTTCGAGTGAATCGAGTATTTACACCGAAGACCGTTAGTTTTCGAGATCAGTTTACATTTGGGTTATTGTTGTCAAATGAGTACAAGTTAAATAAATAATAATAATAACTTCCACCCAACACAATCACTTGACCTGGTCCCAAACTAGGATACCTTGTACTACGGTAACCAGGCAAGGACTTCACGAACATGAAAATACACCCAGACTGAGGCCACTTGTACAAATGTACAGAGCCCCCAATGGGAATCGAATCTGCGACCTCTGGCTTGGTACCCAAGCGCCTTAACCGCTAGACCAACGAGGTAGTCAATAATAATAATTACTGTTTATCTGTGTGTAACGCAAGAGAGCGGACACGGCTAGTAAATAATCACGCCCACACGACACAATCTCATATCCTGTCCTAAAATTCAAATATCCCGAGCCGTGATGATGACCGCTCAAGGACAACAATCAAACAATTAAACAAAAGCTGAAAATTAGCGCTGCGCTGACGCTCCTGCACGCAAAACTAAGCTGAGTATACAGGGCGTCCCACGGCTATGCCACATGGAGGGAAAGTACCTTTAAAAACAATCTAAACTGCATTCATAGATTTTTAAATATTGTATTAAAAATGTTAATTTTTCTTTTATTTCTAATAAAATTAATGTTATTTAGCAAAAAATAATCCTTATGATGAAGCCTTCCGATCGGTGTGATAAAGCTACAGGGTAATTGTTTTTCTCGTGTAGCGGGTTCGATTCCCGGTTCAACCGTGTAATTATTTAAAAATATATGAATGCAGTTTAGATTGTTTTTGAAATTAAAATAATGTCTTCTTTCAGTAAAATGTTCCATCTACAATATAAAAGGTACTTTCCCTCCATGTGGCATAGCCGTGGGACGCCCTGTATGTTACAGTCTGTTAGCTTTTAGAATATACTTCGGCTATTATTGGATGTAATCGGATATATTGCAAAAAGGTAAGGTTTATTTACCCGACTGCGGCGAAGGCTGAGATACGGTCTTTCTGAGCTCTTGTATTACATCAATCAGCCCTTAACTACGTAGATCACATAACATAACCTCACGCCTTTTTCCCAGAAGGGTAGGCAGAGATCAGGGACTGTCACTTGCCACGTAGTAGATATTTTACTGATTTTCAGCTACAACCATATTATGTATACTAGGGTGCACGGTAATTTTACATTCGGGAGAACGTAGTATCGAATCCCGGCATGTATCAACGACGTTGTTTTCAAGGTTACGTATATTGGTACAGTTATAGTGGCATTGAAATTCGCTTACCGTGAAGGAAAACACCTTAGGAAACCTGAGTGTCTGAGGTGGTCACATCAGAGCTTGAAATTGCCAATCCGCGGTGGGCGTGTGGTGGTAATAAAGTGAATCTTTCTCTATCTTTTCTATTTCTGAGAAAAATGCTATGCTCTGCCGTGGCACGTATACAGAATACATAGAAAAAATATACATATCAGTAGCTGATGCATTTGAAACTGTCAAATCAACTTGGAATTCTCTGCTGCGCAATTTGAAATGCTCTAAATTTTTTTTATGATTCGCGATGCTCATACATACTCGTACAGGTCTCAGGAATTGCTCGTAGCCCCGGCTGCCTGAGTAATATTAAACAAGGCAACATAGGGCGCGTTCAGTGCATAGATGGATGACTGTCTATAGCTAATTAGTTCCGTGCTTCGCAAGGCACGTTAAGCAGTTGGTGCCGGTAGCCGTCGATAGATGGCAGTCGTTAAGCTAACTCAGAGGCCCCAGGGTGGCTTGAAAACTTTTGACAGTTAGAGCAGCCACTAGTCTTACAAACTTTCACCTATCCGTACTTGGCCCCCGGGTGAGTATGGCCTATACCTTCCTTAGGGAAGAGACCCGTACTCATCGGTGGGGACATAACGAGTTGATGATGATACATACAGGTCAAATTGCGATCAGTGTTATTTTTTCAGCTCTATTTCATACTTTCGGCCGACCGCTAGTCGCTGTTTCCTGAAAACAAATCCCTAAATTAGCATGAATCGGTGTCAAGTACCCATAACCATATTTTGTATTAGTGATGTAGACTTTTTCAAGTGGCTTTTCAAAGCTCCTGCAATTTGAAATTTTTAATCTTGAAATTTTTAGGGCAAAACACACTAGACGAGTGAAGGGGCCACTCGGACACTGCAGTGCCTGGGACATTGTGTTAGATGGAGTAAGCTTGACCAGCACCTATAGCATCTTAACAGCTTAGTCGGCCTAGCCCACAGGAAAGACGAGTCAACCAATATGCGGGTTTCCTCACGATGCCCCTGGACACCCTGTATAACACGGCCTGAAACCGGAAAAGAGACAAAACTGAAGGCTCTTCAGGACTAAATTAGGTTATCCAGGGCCCCAGCCTCTTTGGCTCGACCTAATTCGGAACTTTTCAGTTGTCGCAGACATTTCCAGTTCGCATCCCTCCAAGTATTTGCCAAACAGCACGGCCGGCGATGTCGAAGCAAATCCCACCCTATTCCCATCGACTTGAGTTCAAATTTCGATTTTTGGCGTTCGAATTTTTACGTTTGATGCAGTCACGACTCTAACATGACGCGATAAAGACGAAATTGACTTATGCTCCGGCTGAATTGTAAAACTTCCTTGGCCGAAGTCTTGTCTTTTTACGCCGATGAGTACTTGATTATAATAGCGGGTGCTATTTGTTTGGAGGTCGTTTATTGGAGTCCATGGATTGGATTCGATTCTGCATAGCTTTGTTTCAGTAAAAAAAAAACGGAAAAGCGCGAGACCGACTCACCCAACGAGGGTTCCGTAAAAAAATGTAAGTTTATCATAACAAACTAGATGACCCCGCAAACGTCATTCTATAACTCAAATCAGATTTTTATACGGCAAGTTTCATGTAACTCGGTTCAGCCGTTATTGCTTGATTCAATAACGAAGATCCAAACATCTTCACAAACTATGACATTTATAATATTAATAATATTATAAATAGTTCATGAAGTGAGTAATGAGTCTCGCCGTCTTTTCCGAGCTTTTCGCGAATCTTAAAGAATATTTTTTAAGATTTAATTACAAACGTATTGTTTTCAGATTTCTCTTTGTTCTTGAATGAATGAATGACTGAATGAATGAATGAATGAATGAATGAATGAATGAATGAATGAATGAATGAATGAATGAATGAATGAATGAATGAATGAATGAATGAATGAATGAATGAATGAATGAATGAATGAATGAATGAATGAATGAATGAATGAATGAATGAATGAATGAATGAATGAATGAATGAATGAATGAATGAATGAATGAATGAATGAATGAATGAATGAATGAATGAATGAATGAATGAATGAATGAATGAATGAATGAATGAATGAATGAATGAATGAATGAATGAATGAATGAATGAATGAATGAATGAATGAATGAATGAATGAATGAATGAATGAATGAATGAATGAATGAATGAATGAATGAATGAATGAATGAATGAATGAATGAATGAATGAATGAATGAATGAATGAATGAATGAATGAATGAATGAATGAATGAATGAATGAATGAATGAATGAATGAATGAATGAATGAATGAATGAATGAATGAATGAATGAATGAATGAATGAATGAATGAATGAATGAATGAATGAATGAATGAATGAATGAATGAATGAATGAATGAATGAATGAATGAATGAATGAATGAATGAATGAATGAATGAATGAATGAATGAATGAATGAATGAATGAATGAATGAATGAATGAATGAATGAATGAATGAATGAATGAATGAATGAATGAATGAATGAATGAATGAATGAATGAATGAATGAATGAATGAATGAATGAATGAATGAATGAATGAATGAATGAATGAATGAATGAATGAATGAATGAATGAATGAATGAATGAATGAATGAATGAATGAATGAATGAATGAATGAATGAATGAATGAATGAATGAATGAATGAATGAATGAATGAATGAATGAATGAATGAATGAATGAATGAATGAATGAATGAATGAATGAATGAATGAATGAATGAATGAATGAATGAATGAATGAATGAATGAATGAATGAATGAATGAATGAATGAATGAATGAATGAATGAATGAATGAATGAATGAATGAATGAATGAATGAATGAATGAATGAATGAATGAATGAATGAATGAATGAATGAATGAATGAATGAATGAATGAATGAATGAATGAATGAATGAATGAATGAATGAATGAATGAATGAATGAATGAATGAATGAATGAATGAATGAATGAATGAATGAATGAATGAATGAATGAATGAATGAATGAATGAATGAATGAATGAATGAATGAATGAATGAATGAATGAATGAATGAATGAATGAATGAATGAATGAATGAATGAATGAATGAATGAATGAATGAATGAATGAATGAATGAATGAATGAATGAATGAATGAATGAATGAATGAATGAATGAATGAATGAATGAATGAATGAATGAATGAATGAATGAATGAATGAATGAATGAATGAATGAATGAATGAATGAATGAATGAATGAATGAATGAATGAATGAATGAATGAATGAATGAATGAATGAATGAATGAATGAATGAATGAATGAATGAATGAATGAATGAATGAATGAAAATTCTTTATTGGACGTAAAACATTTTCGTGCAATAAACATAATATTTTATAAAAGATAGTATTTTCTTCCAGCTAACCCACGTACGTACTTAAAAGACGACAGTACTGCCCAAATTTTATAATTCTCGGTCCACGGAATGTACCCTTAAATTTTAATTCTCTTGAGTGTCGAAATATTCGTTTCTTGCGGTATAAACGGCTATAACTTTGTTTTTTAAGAAAACTTATAAGTTTAAATTTTTCATTGCTTCTAGGGACTAAAGACTGAGTATAAACACTTTTAATTTCAGCTTATTACTTAACTAGACGGACAGATGGAAGAGTTAACAAAAAAGGTCCGTTTTTTTCCTTTTTAGGTACGGAACACTAAACAGGGGCCTACCGACTTATTATAGATCCCTATTTAGATGTGTATTACAAGAATTTACATAATATTCATATAGATGACTAGCCACATTCTAGTAACTTACATTCATACCTATTTAAATAGTGTCATAGATTAGAAAATTAACCTGTTACATCTTTCGTCTTCGCAAAAGTATTCATAGTCAATCTCATATATGATAATTAGAGCATGACATCTAGACAACTTCATTTTACCTTGAAATGAAATAGAAAACCTATAGTTAGATTGTTGGTAAAGGCGGGCGGGCCACCGTATTTTAGACTTAACTAATTTTAAGATACGCTATAAATATGTGTAAATTTTGTATGGAAACAGGCGATACTTTGCGGAAATCCAATCAAGTCACTTGCACTTGTGAGCCTGAGAATGCCTCGTGTTAGAGGCGGAACGCGTCGCGTATTTTCTCACTTAAGTGTTTGTGTCGGTGGTGGTGTGTTCGGCTTGAAAAAGTGGAAGGAAGGGCGGTGCATTAACTAACCGCATGGTGCTCGAGGGATTTTTGACGGAATTAAGCAAAGTAATTTTCACATTTTAATGCTATTTGTAGATTTAATTACATAGCCACACATGCGGCACCTTACGATAAGTAAGATCAGCAAGCTGAAGTGGCAATATGCTGGTCACATATGCTGAAGAACCGATGGTCGATTGGATGCAAATTTTCTTGAGTGGATACCACATCACGAACTGGCAAACGCAGCAAAGGAGGTCATCAGCTCTCTGGACTGACTGCTGGCTGTACCTGGATGAGGATGTCTAAGGTCAGAAGGAAGTGACGTGCTTTTGGGAAGGTCTACCTTTAGCTGTAGTGTGTACCTTTAGCTGTAGTGTGTATCCCTTTCCTTTCCTTTTCCTTTTATAACAAGAAGAAGTATATTTATTTACGAATGCAATAAATATATAAACGCAAAGGCCCTTGCTGAAAATCAGTGTTGTGGGTGCAAACCCTCAGCTTATACTGAGCATGAGGCCTTTTTTCCGCTGCATCGACATACTGTGTATCGTTGGAATTTATGTTCATTTCTTTCATCTGTAGTTCGTCTTTTCTTTTGCTTTTGTTTTACTCCTGCTCTTCTGTATTTTCCTTTTCTGTCAAATTTTGTATGTCTATGTGGCGTTAAATAAATGTTTTTCTTTCTTTCAATACGTAGCTCATATGACGTATCACATATCACACACTAGTTATCGGGTCAAGACTAAAGTTTGCGGTGTTATATCTATTGGTAATACCACAACAATAAATTTGCATTTGTGTATTTACGCCAACACAGAGTAAGAATGATAATATATTCCATGGGTTTGTCAGGATCTTCGCAATTGGCAAACGATGGTATATGCCTATTAGTCCAGGATAATGGCCTGAATTTATACTTGTATGTATTTTCCGTAAACCATCAACTTTCCGTTAACAAAAACGAACATACAGAAACGGACTAATAACAATGAAATTAAATACGACTACAAGTAAAAACTCAATCGAACGAGCCTATACAGTGATAGCGGTGGTAGCTCAGTGGGTAAAACAATGGACTCGCAAGCGAGAGCCCCAGGTTTGATCCCCAGTGCGGGCATGTACCAATGCCTATCTTTAATTTCAAAGGTACGTACATTTGCGAATTTGTAGTCGCAATACCACACGCTAACGGCGAAGGAAAACATCGTGAGGAAACTCGCGGCTTGGTTGGCTCCGCACGTATTGACTAGTCTTTCCTGTGGGCTAGGCCGACTAAGTTGTCAGAAAGGTACCTGGGCAAGCCTACACCATCTGTAAAACCATATCCCAGGCACTACAGCATCCGAGTGGTTCCTTCACCCATCTAGTGTGTGTGAAGATGCCACTGGACGCTGTATAAATCATCTCATTCATAATTATATTCTCCAGTCATATTGCTCCAGTCCATTCAAAGGTTGTGTGGAAGAGATCACTTTTAGTGATAGCCGGCTGTACTCTTAGGTTAAGAAATATCTGTGTTGTTTCCTTTTTTATGTACAATAAAGTGTTCTCGGATCTAATCTCTATCTCATTAGATGCAAAAGGCCAATATTTATACAGTAGAGAATTAGCATCAACCCGGCAGCCCCCAAGGAATTAAAATCATAAATCCACGCTTGTAGGTATCCCCAAAGGGTAAGCAGATGCCACATGCCACGAGCCCTTCTATCGCGTGACTGTGCACTCTATCGGGTATTTTAAGATCCCAAAGTGTCAAAGTTAAGCTGTTGGTGCCGGTTGTCATGTAATGGCAGTCGTTAAGCCATGCCAGCGGCCATATGGGGGGCTTGATAACTTTTGACAGTAAGGCCCGCCACTGTCTTATAATCCTCCAAAAACTCAAACTTGACCCCCGTGGTGGGGTATGGCCTAACCTTCCTGCGATGCGTGACGAGACCCATGCCTGAGGAGTAGGGACATACAAGGGTTGATATTGAAAGTGTCAAAAAAGTATGTGTGTATCTGACAGGTCGCAGTAGGTTAAATCGGTCAACTCCATACAGAGGAGGACTTACGTTGGAACGCCCCAGGAGTTATACCTAACATCACATATTATATTCTTTTTAATGCACTAACCCGTGCTAAGGACAATTTTAAAATCTATTTAGAGGCTAAAAATTCCACCCATGCCGGGATTCGAACCCGCGACCTCTGGCTAACCGTGCCAGCCTTCTCCCAACTGAGCTAATGGGCGACTCACCGGCATCAGTGAAATTTCGAACCTCTTTATACAATACTCTCTCGGTAAGTCGCCCATTGGTCCAGCAATGGACTACATAATATAGCCTGAAGAAGATGAAGAAAAAGGTTTCTAAAACATCACATATCATTCCTGGCCTAAAATATAATATTTACCGATGTAATGACCTTAATGTCAACCATGGGTGAAAGTTTTAGCCTCTAAATAGGTTCTTAATGTCAACTTCAAAGTTTCCTTATTTGTCTTCGCCGTTTGCGACAGCACTAGTATGGAATTTCAAATACGTCGTGTAATATCGAAGGAATTCCAATCTCTTTGATTTGACAGCGCACTCGACATTTTATACTGACAGAGTAAATACAAATACTAAATACAAAATAAATACTTTGGGCTTTGCATCTATTCGTAAGTAACGAATTGCTCGCGAATTGCTGAAGCGCTCGTGGCCTAGGCGAACCGAGTGATTGGAATCAATCACTTGGTTAAGCAACAACAGGCGCGGTCAGGTACAGGATGGGTGAGCGTCCCGTGACTACCGCTAGTGGCATTTTTTCGAGCGCTTCCGTGCTTCGCAAGGCACGTTAAGCCGTTGGTGCCGGCTGTCATATAATGGCAGTCGTTAAGCCATGCCAGAGGCCTTATGGGCGGCTTGATAACTTCTGACAGTAAGGCCCGCCACTGTGTTACAATCCTCCTACAACCCGGTCTTGGCCCTCGTGGTGGAGTATGGCCTAACCTTCCTGCGATGCAGGAAGAGACCCGTGCCCCAGCAGTGGGGACATACAAGGGTTGATAACGAATTGCTTGCAGCCCCGGCTGCCTGAGTGATCTTAACCGATTACGAAGGATAAGCAACATATGGCGCGTTCAGTGCGTGGAATCGTGACCATCTACTAACGCTAGTGGCATTTTTCCGAGTGGTTCCTTGCTTTGCAACGCACGCTAAGCAGTTGGTGCCGGCTGCCGTCGATAGATGGCAGTCGTTATGCCAAGTCAGAGGCTTTAGGGCGGCTTGAAAACTTTGTGAATCGCTTGGTGCGGATTCGAGGACGACCTTGGTGGCGCAGCGGTTGGCGCGCTGACTGTAAAACCGAAGGTCTCGGGTTCGGTCCCCTGCCGGATCAAACTGGGAAACCAACTTTTCTAGTTTGTCTCGGGTCTTGGAAGTTATCTATGTATTTATTGTATTAAATCTATCATTGAGTTAGCACCTGTAACACAAGTCATTTAGTTGTGCTTAGTACGGGGCTAACGAGATCTGTGTTACATGTCCGTGAATATTTTATTATTTATAGTAAAAATCTTACTCTGGAACTGCTCCCAAACGGTTTCACTTATTTTTATAAACGTTTTTGTGTATACATATTTGATAGGTCTGATAATAGGTCGTGGGCTAATTAATATTGCAAAACAACGTTGGCGGGGCCAGCTAGTCTAATCATAATTATATATAAGCTTATTATAACTAACGAGGCCGCGGTGTAAACGCATTGTCTACATGCGAGTTAATGAACTTCCGGATATACTGTATCAAAGGATTTAGTAGGAAAGGGTTCTATAAATTACCCGTAAATATTGGGGGGACCGCGCTCGTGGCAGCGCTCGTCGCGCGCAGAAGCGCTCGTGGCCTAGGCGAACCGAGTGATTGGAATCAATCACTTGGTTAAGCAACAACAGGCGCGGTCAGGTACAGGATGGGTGAGCGTCCCGTGACTACCGCTAGGGGCATTTTTCCGAGCGCTTCCGTGCTTTGCAAGGCATGTTAAGACGTTGGTGCCGGCCGTCATATAATGGCAGTCGTTAAGCCATGTCAGAGGCCTTATGAGCGGCTTGATAACTTCTGACAGTAAGGCCCGCCACTGTCTTACAAACCTCCACCAACCCGGACTTGGCCGTGGTGGAGTATGGCCTAACCTTCCTGCGATGCGGGAAGAGACCCGTGCCCCAGCAGTGGGGACATACAACGGTTGATAACTATTATCATTAATTTGCACCTCTATTTGCGTCAGGCTATTCTTGGAAAGCTTTGTGCCGTAAAAGGGGTCTGAATTTCTATATTTAGAATGACCCCTTGAACCCCTGGCTTCATTCTACGAGTACCTTCCCAGGTAGAATGGGCGTTTGAAATATCAAAGTAGAGAACTATATTTATATTTGAGTGTTAATATTACTCTGTTGAACAACTTTTGCTGTTTAGGGTCAGTTTTTGAATTGATAATTTCACTAAGTAAATACCTTAATCTTACACATTCACACACACACACACACACACACACACACACACATACAATTACATTTACATACAATTAAGTAATAACTAACCATACTCACCAATGCAACCGTATACTTGAGACGCACAATACTTAAATTAATAATGTCTGAAATTGATCTGTACATTAAGTACAAAGCAAACTAATTGTCAAAATACAGGACCACCTAGTTTGGCAATTAGTTGAATTGATAATTGTACCATTAGCCTTTAAGTGATTTTGTAAAGCCCTCAAGGCTTAATACCCCGCCTGAATGTTGCTCTTTATGGTGAGATTATGGTGACTTTTTGCTTTACTTTACCTAGTTAAGTAAGATAAGATAAGATGAGTTGAGATGAGATAAGAATATTCTTTCTTATACACCAGGAAACCACAAACACAATATAATTACAAAGGTACAGTACAATACGCGGCCTTATTGGTTAGAGCAATTTCTTTTAGAAAAAAATCCAGAAGTAACGTTCTGTCACGCTCTTTGCTGAGAAATTCAAAGAGACAGTCCTACAGTTAACTATTCACTTAGCGAAATTCTCATTTCAGAAACTGGCCCTAAGTGACTCACCACTCAAGTCAAGTGACTGTGTTATTAATTGAATACTCTTTAGCTGTTGGTTTTTATATGGTGGATTTTTTAGCCTCTAAATATGTTTTTAAAATTGTCCTTAGCACGGGTTGGTGCATTAAAAATAATATAATCATGTGGGTACAGCGATATCATACCGTTGTGAAACCTAACTGCAAAGTAGGTACTTCAGCCAGATCTCGCTGCCTGTACGTAATACAGAGAATATTGTAAAGAGGTTCGAAATTTCACTGATGCCGGTGAGTCGCCCATTAGCTCAGTTGGAAAGAGCGCTGGCACGGATAGCCAGAGGTCGCGGGTTCGAATCCCGGCATGGGTGAAATTTTTAGCCTCTAAATAGGTTTTTATATTTTATTTAATTAATGATTGTACATTTTTTTTACGTAGCCTATATAACATAACATGACATTTAAAAAATATTAAAATATTTACAACAAACAAAATACACCATGAAAGTCGAAGCAAAACAAAACGTTCCTTAAAAATATCTATGGAAACCTATTTAGAGGCTAAAAATTCCACCCATGCCGGGATTCAAACCCGCGACCTCTGGCTATCCGTGCCAGAGATCGCGGGTTCGAATCCCGGCATGGGTGGAATTTTTAGCCACTAAATAGGTTTTTAAAATTGTCCTTAGCACGGGTTAGTGCATTAAAAATAAAAATAGTATATCTATGAAATACAATTGATATGATGATATCACACTTAGTATGTCCCCACTGCTGGGGCACGGGTCACTTCCTTCGTCGCCGGAAGTTTAGTCCCTACTCCACCACGGGGGTCAAGTCGGAGTTGATGGAAGAGGCAAAGATAAGGCAGTGGCGGTCCTTACTGTCAGAAGTTATCGAGCCACTCATAAGGCCTCTGACATGGCTGGAAAATCGTATGTGAAAAGTAATTGTCAAAATAGTTGGGATTATTAATTAAGTGCTAGCTTTCCTTAGACGCTTAAAACAATTGAAGAATAGGCAAAGTCGGTGCCAGAGGATAGACAGTTTTATTATCGGGTAAATCAGATCAGAAATTCTTCAAACAAAATTCAATACAACTGGCGTCTTAAGCGACATCTAAGGAAGTGGTGCAAAGCGGCCTTAGACTGAGCTTTAGCTAATAGTTCTTGTTTGAAAATGTTAACGTTTTATTTCGTCCTCGGCTTCAAAAACTAGCTCCATTCCGATTGTTATTCCCAAGGTGCGCGCTTAATGGTTTTGCTCGCAATAACTGGACATTTAGGTCTAGATTTATTGCCTAGACTGGACGCAGCTTACGGAATTGGTACCCACGTACCGCAGATACTTTTAAAGATGTTTATTTTTTTAAAAGATACTGTTTGAGTTTCAGCTAACTCTCGGATTTTCACCAGGTTTTCCAATAAACATTTCTGTGTATTAAATATCTCTGGAAAATTCAAGCCAGTATTTTTCCGTGTGTCTTTTTAATTGGTTTCAATTTATCGGATTTGTGGACATCCAAAAGCTAATTGTGCTGTTTCTATCGCGTATCTGCGCGTGTGCATCGCTTTACACGTATTCATATTGTGTACTACACCTTTGTATTGATACAAACACGACCACAAAGCGTTCGTGTCGTGTATTTCCTCTTTACGTCCCATTTGTATCTATACAACGAGTGGACATAATATCCGCGAATGCGGCGTATTGAGTTTGTATGGTTTGAAACCGCGTTGACGCGCATATTTATAACGCCGTGTTCAACGCATCGTATTCTGACGCACTGGTTGAAAACTTTCGTTTTCAATCAGTGCGCAAATGAGCTATGTCGAGAACTAAAGTTATCGACATAGCTCAGAGAATTAGCGAGCTCGAGTGGCAGTGGGCTGGCCATATCTCACGAAGAACTGACAACCGTTTCAGTAAACGTGTTCTTGAGTGGAGACCGCGACTCGGCAAACGTAGTGTAGGACGCCCTCCGACAAGGTGGGATGACGACCTGCGAAAAACTGCCGGCAGATGATGTCTGCGGAAAGCTGAAGACAGGGCGCTATGGCGCTCATTAGAGGAGGGCTATGTCCAGCAGTGGATTAATATAGCCTCAAGAAGAAGAAGGCCGCAATACGTATACAATGGGTGAGTTTCTGAATTGATTATTTTGCTGAGTAAATTGTCAACTGTAGTACCGTTTCTTCGAATCTTCCAGAAAAGAGCGTGGCAGAACGTTACTTAGCAAAATTCTCAATTTATAAAATGGCCCAATGTAACTTAGATATTTACGTTATTCATGTACTTTTAAAATGTATGGAGTGCACTTAACAGATTAATTTAAGCTAATCTAATTAGAGAGCACGTACGTTAAGGTTGTTGTGATGTCGACTGTACTACAAAGAGCCTGCAACAGTAGGGTAAGCCTTATTTTAAACGCTAGGGTCGTATTTCACGGTGTAGTGGAGCAAAATCTATAGTGTACCGCAGACATTCGTATCCCGAAAGGGGTCGTTTGTTACCAAAATAGGTCCTTACGCAAGTCCGGTGGATTTAAAGATAAAACTGAAGATTGAAATTTCTGCATTGCGCCCGAAGAAATTTCTTTAGTTTGTCTCTGGATAAGAGCAATACGTGCTCGCCCTTGTAAATGATAGTTCTTAATTTTTTTTAATGCACTAACTCGTGCCAAGGACAATTTTGAAAGCCTATTTAAGAGGCTAAAAACTCCACCCATGCCGGGATTCGAACCCGCGACCTCTGGCACGGATAGCCAGAGTTCGCGGGTTCGAATCCCGGCATGGGTGGAATTTTTAGCCTCTGAATAGGTTTTTAAGATAGTGCTTATGTTTTGTCTCGCTTGTTATCCAACAAAGTAAGCTAATAATAAAGAGAAGGTATCAAAAATATGTGTTGAAATTTCTAATCCGGGGTGGGCTCTCAGGATAATTAAGGACATTCTCTCTCTAAGAGAAAATCTATGCCCTGCAATGGGACGCTTATAGGATTCAAAAAAGTTTGTAGTCCAGAAAAAAAATTACAATGATGTTTATAATTATTATTCATTGTAAGTTATATGTTTGAAGCGCGAAGTATGAAGTTCATACATTTTATGATTGCGTTGTATCTATAGTCGGGAATCTGTTATTAGCTCTTAGTAACCTATTTCTTCTAATAGCATAATTTTGTGGGCTAATGATTCTCCAAACTGTGTAAATAAATGAGAGAGTGAGTGAGTGAGTGAGTGAGTGAGTGAGTGAGTGAGTGAGGGAACGAACGAACGAACGAACGAACGAACGAACAAACGAATGAACGAACGAATGAATGCATGAATAAAGCTGACCTGGCAAACGTTGTTTTGCCATATTTATTAGCCTATGATCTGTTCTCAGATCAACTAAATATACACAAAATCATAATATCTGTAAAGACGAGTATGATAAAAAAAGATTCTTTAAATCAATTACGTTTAAATGAAAAATTTACTAGTGTCCCAGATTTTATTTTGATACGCACATATACCCACACACACACACATACAGACAGACACACACATACAATACATAAAGCGCTGGCGCGCTTTAGTCGTTTTTAAATTCACACACCAGCTCTGATGTTGCTCCACGCTGCATCTACGTCTTTGTTAGTCGAGGTTTCGTTTGCACGGAAAACATTTGTTTTGTCTGTTTTTTCTTTGCAAAGCATTGTTAGCTACGCTTGTTTATTTAATTTTTTGGTGCTGTGGGTTAGCCTCGGGAGAAGGCCCGAGCTTTATGATGGATTTATACAAAGCTACTGAAAGAACGCTAAACCTGTAAACTGCTTTTTTAGAGAAACGTGTATGCTAAAGTGGCCGCTAATTAAGTTGAATTAAAGTCAAATTTTAAATCTTTATCTAACAAACTCACACTCATTACCTCGCACACACAATTGAAGGAAAATTTGTGATTATAAATTTACTGCGGCTCCGACTCTCCAAGGTTTGCTGGAAGAAATCTCTTACAGAGATAAGCTCGCCTTCGTACATGCTATTTCTTAAATAATGTCCTATTTAATGTTTCGTGTGCAACGAAGTAAAATAATTAATAAAATTTAAGTAGCGGCGGTAACCCAATGGGCAGAACAAAGGACTCTGAAGCGAGCGACCCAGGTTCGATTCCTAGTGCGGGCATGCACCAATGAATTTGTTTTCTAAGTTATGTACATTTGTGAAGTTATAGGAGCAATGCCACTCGCTAAGTTTGAAGGAAAACATCGTGAGGAAACCCGAGTGCCTGAGGTGTTCAACTACCTCAGTGCTTGAAATTGCCTATCCGCGGTGGGCACGCATGGTAATTAAGTCCATACTCTCTATCTTGGAGAGAAGGCACAACAATGGGATGATTATGGACTATATAAAAAAATTTTTGAATGTTGCGTTGGTTTGGACATGTGGAGAGGATGAAGGAAGAAAGATTGACGAAACAAATATATATTGCGAATGTGAGTGGAAGGGCTGGTAAGGGTCGTCCCAGGCGGACTTACATCGACCAAATAGGGGATGTTTTAGCAAAAGGAAAGACAAAAAGTACCCGGAACCAGCGTGCGTGTATGCAACGACTTATGAACGTTGATGAAGCGAAGGTCGTCTGTCAGGATCGTGGCAAGTGGCAGTCCCTGGTCTCTGCCCTCTGGAATACAGGCGTGAGGTTATGTATGTATAAAAAATCTGTTCTTTGAAACAGTATTTTTTTATATTTTGTAAAAATCTCTGATAGGATTTGATTGTAGTTTAGTTTTTGTAAGCGAAGGAAGTAAATCAGTAAGTCTGCTATGACACTGATGGCGAGCCTAGCACAGCGGTGGATGCTAAATGTAGTGGAAGCTATATCTAAACTTCCGCTACTTAATTTTAATTATACTCTTAAACCAAAACATAATTAGGTAAGACAGCAGCTAGTTTTAGTCTAGTCACAAATAAATCACTTACCTTCACGAAATTGGGACGAGAAGTCTCGCTTGCTGAGGTCCTAGTTCTAACAAATAAACAAGAAGGATAGGCTTCTTGTTTATTTGTGTTAGCGGTCATTCAGGATTTTTTTTTAAAAATAAGCTTTTTTACGCTCCATTTCGCATTAGCGTGGTGATAACTCCGTGTAACTCAAAACGGAATGGCGTGTTCCCAACCGCGCCATTTGTTCGTAATGTCCGGGAATTACCAGTGGTTTTTGTGAACGGAATTACCGGGTAGCGTCACTGAATGCGAAGACACAGAAGCTTTAATCATCGCTTGCAGAAGTCGCGTTCCAGATATACGTGCGACATTCAGAAAGTGTTGCGAAAGTTAAATAAAATGTAGAAGTTAGAAGAAGACATCTTCTTCTTAGGGCCTCAACCACAGATTTTTACTTCTGACGGTGGTTCGCGGCAGCTTCTAATTCGAGCCAGCTAGTGCCGATCAACTTGGCCTCTTGGTCTATTGATCTTTTCCAGGTGGAGACCGCGACTCGGCAAACGTAGTGTAGGACGCCCTCCGACTAGGTGGGATGACGATGTGCGATAAACTGCCGGCAGTTGCTGGATGCGGCAAGCTGAAGACAGGGAGCTATGGCGCTCATTAGTCCAAAAGTGGACTAACATAGAGCCTGAAAAAGAAGAAGAAGGTGGACCTTGGCCACCCCCTCTTTCGGTTTCCCAAGAGGTGTACGTACATGCTTGTCTGGTCAGGCATCTCTTGTCACGGCGTAGTGTATGTCCTATATATCCAGCGTCATTTTCTGTCCAGGATTTCCTTTGGTCCCCTTACTCCTCCGGAAAAGTTCTGACCTGGCGACCACGGACCAAGCGATTCAGGGTGTACACGCCCTCCCTGACGGTTACGGCACCTCCCTGCCACCGTAACCATCTGTTTACGGCGCTGGATACGGACGGGACAGGTTTGTAAAGCTTGAAAGCTTTATATCCAGCAATGGGCGTCAAATAGCTGATGATGACTCCTCCGTGAAGCGTGAGGCTTTCCATTTATCTCTGTTTATGACTAGGGATGGTAGCCCCAGCAAAGTTACTCCCTTCTCCTTCGTCTCAGAGAGAACGGATTTCTTCCACGTCAGGGATGGTCTTTCGGAGTGTCATGAGCCTCCTGAGAGTTATCAATTGTGAGCCACCTTCAGGATGTGGTGATCGGCTTTTTTAAGGGTATATCCCAGCCACCGCCATTTTCGTACCCTGATGTCTTCATAAAAAACTTTATGCGTCCAGTTTTTTTAGTCCAGTCCGCCGCTGACACCTCGTTTAGAGCCTGCTTGAACGCTGACTGCACAGGTGAGTTTTTATTTTCGGAAATGAAAGGGATCACGCAGTGCTAGGTCAGGGCGTAAGGACGGCGACCCAGGAGTTTGACCGGCGCGACTTTCGTTTTTTGGGCACGGTGTGCGTGGATGCGTTGACGTGGTGAGCAGTATCCCACAGATCCCTGTGTTTTTGTCGCTTGTTGCTCTCAACAGAGAAAACTTTTGCCTATCATTTTAGTAGTAGTTTATCATTCGGCTTTGACGCTTCTTTGGTACTATTTACGAGTATACCAAATAGCCAGTCAAACTGAAAAAACTCGCGATCAAAACCTTCCGTCCTCTTCTAGATCACTTGACTTTTGTTGGTGCTTCTTGGCGTTGATTCATTTTGAAACAGCCAAATGGTCGACGACTGTTGCTTTCATACTGGATTGTTTTGATAATTCCAGGCCTCATCACCTGTAATGAAGTCGTTAGCACGCCGAAACGAGCATGCTTAAAATTGCAAATTTTTATCACGGCACCTTCTCACCCGGGCCTGTTCCTAAGCGACGGTAACTCACATACAGTGTTTTCTTTCACCGCCATCGGTAGTCTGACTCACACCTAGCCTATAATCCTTGAATAAATAAAAAATATGAGAGAAAGTTACGGCCCGAAGGCAGCAGCTTACATTTTACGTTGTACATTGACATTCGGCAAACAGAATGTAAATTCTTCACGTTGAAATAAAATTGATTTCACTTAATTTCAGATAACACTATAGTCAGCCTAAGTTTGATGATTTCTATGTTTTACTGTTTTGACGATAGATAAGAAGAAACACACATAAAAAAATCACGGTATTTGTGCGGCAACGCCCCTTGTTTTTTTATTTTTCTGGGTCAATATACCATAACACATTTCCATTGATAACGTAATCTTTATAAGTTCAAAGAATTTATCTTCCTACAACGGTTCGAAGAAAAATCACTTTAAAGGTCAGACAGATAGATAGACAAACAGACATTAAGAGGCTTCGATTGGCACCTTTGTGTACGGATCTCCAAACAGTAAATCCACATCGTTCTATTTGTATGTTTACTTTTCTTCAGTCTTTTTTAGCTCGGATTTGGCTTTACCTGACCGAGCGTCGTTTTTGCTAATTATTTCTGTCGAGATAAACGAAAAAGTTGTTCCCGGCGCCCCGCGCCTTTTTATAGACGCAAGCTTTATTTATATCGAGTTCACGTAGTTTTCCGCTCAATGTTTGAGCTTTAAACGTAAGCTTGCCGTAAAGCCCCTGCAAAGACATTATTAATTTAAATCTTACAAGTATGTGTTTTAATAAGGATATTGTTTGCCATTTCACTTGACTCGACTTTTATACCGTGGCCCCTCAGTAGGAACAAAGAACCATTACGAAATGTCTCTACTTACTGTGGTCATGAGCGACGCCTTTGAGATCTTCCCGTTCTAGCTCTACCAGTTTTCATCTCCAGCTTATTTGTGTATATTTAGTAGGTTTGATAATAGTTCGTAGGCTTATTAATATGGTCAAATAACGTTTGCGGGGTCAGCTGGTCTTCTTATAAAATACCCTACAACTGCTCCTTTGTTGACGTTGGCCGACTACCTAACTCGACTACGACTTCATAGTGCATAGTATTGATATGGCAGTGTAGCAGACAGATTTAGGCTACTGCCTACCTCACCGCGTGAACCCGTGCGGTCGACACCACTCCTCCCGCAATTCGAGGCCTCGCACCTACCCCGGCGACGTCTGTTACTATCATTACAAGTTCGGCGAGAAGGCATATAAATGCGTTGGTCCATGCAGCGCGCGTAAACACAAAAATGACGATCAGGAAAACTAGAACCAGCGTTAGCTGAGACGGAAGCCAACGCTTATACAAACTCACACCGTCTTTTTATCACCGACCAGAAGTCCGGATTATCATTCCTCGTCGATACGGGCGCCAATGTCTCTGTAATACCCCGAAGAGGCAAGATGCAAACAGCGCCGACGCTATTCAATCTATACGCAGCAAATAACACAATGATACCTACCTACGGTGAGGTAAGCAGTAGCCTAAATCTGTCTGCTACAGCAGTGTTGTGTAATGAATCTTAGAGAAATTTACAAATTGAAGACAAACACTACATAAATTGTTTTGTGGTCTTAACTTATACGCGAACAAAATATTTTGATCATTTGGAACTTAATGGTTAGAATGAAAATATCCATGTCTCATTAAACTTAATTTCTTTTGGGTTAATAGATAAAATGTTGACGTACTTAACCTCTGTTATAGTAAAGTAAACAAACTTGGCCTCTGAAGGGTGGCGTCGAAAGCCATAGTACAGGTTTAACCTAGTTTGACTTTCGACGTGTCTTTTAAATACACCTTAAATAAATAAGCAGAATATTTTAAGTAAGTACCTATGTTATAAAGCAATTACAAAAAGTGTGTACTTTGAAGTTCGTTATGAAATAAATTTCTTTTCTTGTTAAAAGATAATAAACAAAATATAATTATGAGGACATCGAGACAAACGAGTTATAATTTTAGGGGGTCCGAATCATCTTAATCTGTTAATCTATATTAATCTACATTAGATATCAACCCTTGTATGTCCCCACTGATGTGTTACGGGTCTCTTCCTTCCTGCATCGCAGAAAGGTTAGGCCATACTAAGGTTAGAATTATATTCTTTTTTTTAAATGCACTAACCCGTGCTAAGGACAATTAAAAAAAAACTATTTGAAGGCTAATAATTCCACCTATGCCGGGACTCGAACCCGCGACCTCCAGCGCTCTCCCAACTGAGCTAATGAGCGACTTACCGACAGCGGTGACATTTCGAACCTCTTTACAATAAGTAAGGTACCTAAGTCGCCCATTAGCTCTTTTGGGAAAGCGCTAGCACGGTTAGCCAGAGGTCGCGGGTTCGAGTCCCGGCATGGGTGGAATTTTTAGCCTATAAATAGGTTTTTAAAAATAGTGGAGGATTGTTAGACAATGAATGAACCCAAATCCAACACTCCTTTTTTCACCACGATGGTGGTGAAAAAAAGGAGAAAAAGGATTTGGAATCAACGCAAGAGACTCGCTGATTGTTGCTCACGGTGCTCCAGACGTACGAGCGCATTGAGTACATTTAAACCTTAAGAGTTCTAATCTAATCTAGTTTAAACTAAGTCTAACTCCCTCCCTTCCTCCCGCAGCACGGGAACGCGACGACGTCCAGCGAGACCTCAGTGGGCACGGGGGCGCCTGCGCCCGCGCCGGGCCCTAGCAAGGGGCCCCCACCCGCGGCTAAATTCCGCCACGGCCTCCTGCAGCTCATGATTCACACCATCGACCCGATGCACGACGGTGAGTTAGGTACGCAGGCTTCGCTTTTACACTATTTTTCTTTTATATTTTTCTCTTCGAGATCTATCAGACATAGAGCGGCCAGGCGTTCAAGCACTCCACGTTCCTGCGTTCAAGCGTTCCGCGTTCCTGCGTTCAAGTGGTCCGCGTTTCTGTGTTCAAGCGTTTTGCGTTCCTGCGTTTAAGCGTTCCGCGTTCCTGCGTGCAAGCGTTCCGCGTTCCTGCGTATCAATGTAACGTAATACAACACAAAGAAAGCAAAACTGACATCTTGAATGCTTGAACGCCTGACCGTTCCCTGTCCGTTAGAACCCTTCGTGGCGGGAAATTTTTTTTTTTTGTAGCTGGAAAAGCTTTTTGTGTATCTACCTTTGCATCTACGTAATGAGATGATTAATGCAGCGTCCAGTTGCATCAATCAATCAAATCAATTTATTTTAACGTAAAGAATTTAACCTAACCTACGGCGCTCAAACCTGGTCTTTGACTGGGCAGCAGAAGTCCAAACTCAGGATTTGTCAACGTGCAATGGAGCGCAGCATACTTGGTGTTAAGTTGATAGACCGTGTCCGAAACACGACGCTGCGCTCTAAGACAGGAATACGCGATGTTGGTGTGGCGTCCGCTTAACTTAAGTGGAGCTGGGCTGGTCACGTTTGCCGGATGGATCCAAACCGGTGGGCGAAAATCGCCACCGAGTGGATACCAGATGGACGGCGAAGTCGTGGCCGACCGCGACGGAGATGGCGGGATGACCTCGACAATCATCTCCGAGATTGGTCTCAGGTGGCGCTGGACAGAACGGAATGGAGAAAGAGGGGGGGAGGGAGGCCTTTGCCCAGCAGTGGGACACAAAACAGGCTAACTAAAAAAAAAAAAAAAGAATTTACATTCTGTTTTCTTAATAAATGTTTGCTCAATGTAAAATGTAAGCCGCTGCCTTCGGGCCGTATTGTAGTAGGGAAAAAGGCAGCGGAAAAAAACTCCACTCTGACCACATTTTCTCAAGTACCTAATCTTCACTCTCACTAGAAGAGTATAAGGATCACTCGGTTGCTGCAGTACCTGGGAAGTTGTTTTAGATGCTGTAGGCTTACCCAGCACCTACGTCCTAATATCTTAGTCGCCCTAGTCCACAGGAAGGGCTAGTCAATACGTGCGGAGCCAATCAATGCGCGGGTTTCCCCGTTTTTGTATATAGAACTTGGGGGCTCCTTATAGGCCCAAGAACAGAAAGCTATCTTTTGCAGCTGCTTAACGTAGTGTAAGACGCCATCCGACTAGGTGGGATGACGATCTGCGAAAAACTGCAGGCTGATGCTGGATGCGGCAAGCTGAAGACAGGGCGCTACGGCGCTTATTAGGAAAGGGCTACGTCCAGCAGTGGACTAGTACAGCTAGACGACAACCTCCTAAGTACTATCCAATAAAAAACGTATTCAATAAATAAATTAAAAATTAGTACAAAAATAAAGTCCTTAAATTAACAATCGAAGATTTTAAAGTGCTAAGGAGTCAGGACTTAAGATATTAAAGGCTTAAGAGGGCACCCTAAAGACTTTTGTGCTGTTTGGGTACGAAATTTAAAAAAAGAAAAAATTAAAACGGACCAAAAAAAATATGTCCCGCCACATTAGGTACGTAAGTAAGAATTTAACGTTTTAAATAATACTTAGGTTTTTTTTATACTGACGTAGGTTTACATAAAACGGTTTGCCCTCAAGCTCAAGTAAGACTCTTCACTACAGATTCAGTGAGTTACTTACCCCGTCTCTAGGACACAATGTTACCTAATTAATTTTGAGGACAGAAACCGCTTTGTATAACCTCCGTGGATTCCAAAAACTTGTCAAGCTTTTGGTACAGATTACTTTTAGTCTAGGAGTTATCCAAGTTACGATTAACTTGGACAATCAACAGCACATCAGCCTTTATACGTGTGCACTCTACTCTGTTACGTTACGACTGATTATGCAACTAAAATGTAAAGGTTGATCTGCTGTCCACTGTATTAGTAGAAACGATTTTTGTGCAACTTTTTTTTTCAAACTTAAGATATAAGTTTATATAAATAAATAAATAAAATAAATAAATATCTTTTATCAATCACGCTGAGCAACCGCTGTATTCAAAATCAATTTTTCTAATTATCAGCAATTTTACCACACGTTTCTAATCACTTGCTTTGAAACCTAAGCTCCAGTTCATAGGACCACAATTCACGTTTTACTCTGCCAATCCATGTACATTCCGTAGCCGATCAGGTACAGGTTACCAATTAACACTATCGAGTATTTAGCTCGCCTTTGTATAATGTTTTTAGTGCACTAAAGAGTTTTCATATAATAAACTGTGAATTGTATTTTTATGATACAATCTTGTCCTCTACTAGTACATCCCCTGTTTGGTCGATGTGTGTATAGGTCCACAATTTACTTTTTACTATGCCAAATTAATTCGATGTATATTTCGTAGCCGATTAAGTTACAGATTACCAAGCAATACTATCTAGTACGAGTATTTTAGTCTTCGTCGTCGTCAGGCTATACTATTCTACTGCTGGACATAGCCCTCCCCTAATGAACGCCATAGCGCAAGGTTGTGCCGTCATTGAGGGGTAATGCTCATAATCCCCACGCTGGGCATGCGGGTTGGGGATCGCAGTTCGGTGGAATTGTACTGCAGGGGGCGCTGCTGCCCACCCCCCGGTTTGTGTCCCTTAGTCGTTTTTTACAACACCCGCGGGAAGAATTGGGCTGGTGCTATTCTCTAGGCCGACACCACACAGCAGTGGTATTTTAGAACTAAAGACATTTTTTTACAAAGGCGAGTATTATTAATAATGAATATATTTATATATATATATATAGTGCACTTTTTTCTTTTTTCGTGTGGAAAGCGCCGCCCTCCTCTCAGACATCTCGCTCCCAAAACCGCGCCACTGCGAGCGCGTCGGGTGATGCCTCCATGAGATCCCGCAAACTGCACTGTAGAGCTTCAGGGCAGACACAAAGATGCATTGTTGTTTGTGCGGCTCCACATCGGCACAGGACGTCAGCATCTTCGGGCTACAGTGCACTAAAGAATTTTCATTCGTTCATTCAAGTAGGAAGACTAATAAAATTGTACTAATCCACTTTTTAGTGCACAACGAATTTGTCGAATTGAATCGGATCGAATTGTCATAATAAACTGTTAATTGTATTTTTTATGAAACGCAGCTATGGACTTAGTTCCATTCGTTGTGCGGTCATAAAGAGAAAACGCTATCAAAATGTCGTATAAATCATCTGCAGAGGACGTGAAAGCAACGCTATTGTAACGTTTCGTACTAAATGTTGCACAACTTTTTTCATTCTTTTAGCAGCCCATATACGTCCTACTGCTGAGCGCAGGGCTTCTCTCGAAGTAAGATTATGGAGTTAATTACCAAGCGTACCAACCGTGGATTGGCACGATATTTTTCCTCACCTTTGGCGAGTGGTGTTACTTTTAGGACGCCCTAGCGATGACGATTTGCGAAAAACTGCACGCAGATGCTGGATGCGGCAAGCTGAAGGCAGGGCGCTATGGCGCTCATTAGGGGAGGGCTACGTCCAGCAGTGGACTGATATAGCCTACAGAAGTGTCACTACAACCTCACAACAGTAAACTAGGAAACAGAGATATTGATACCTACATACCGGGATTTTACCTCCCTTTTGTGAGGCTGGCGTTCTACCGCTCCGATGCTACTAAAAGAAGGTAAAATAATTACGTTATAGTTTTTCTTACTGATTTGCGATACTCTCTTCTTCTTCTTTAGGCTATATTAGTCCACTGTTGGACATAGCCCTCCCCTAATGAGCGCAAGGTTGGGGATTATGGGTAATGCCCATAATCCCCACGCTGGGCATGCGGGTTGGGGATCGCAGTTCGGTGGAATTGTACTGCAGGGGGCGCTGCTGCCCACCCCCCGGTTTGTGTCCCTTAGTCGCCTTTTACGACACCCGCGGGAAGAATTTGGGTTGGTGCTATTCTTTAGGCCAACACCACACAGCCACGCGATACTCATACATAGTTATATATTAAACGGGTCTAATAGCGATTATCTATTAGTTAAAACGTAATTACCTTAATTCCCGACGTTTTAGCAGTGTTGCAGTTGCAGGTCGCAGGTAGACTGAAGTGGCGAGTACAGTCAACTATTGTGGGTAGTCACTTTGAATAAAACCTTTTCATTTCAATTCAATGCATGTCGACCATAGACTACGATTCTCAGCGCTACGCGGCATCGTAGCAATGCTACGACATTTCGTAGCAGTAAGATTACTACGCAGCCCGCTACCTTCAGTCTATTTATTCTTACTTGTGCAATTTTAATTGGACAAGTAAGAATAACTAGATTGTACGTACGAGGCTACAGTTATTGTCGTACTGAGGTAGTCAGCGATCCGGTTAAGAAATATACCCTCATTTGTTATTTGATGATAAGGAAGAAATGCGCTAATTTATTATTTGTGAGGGGCATAGGTGGTCAGATTCTCTCAGACAACGCTCGATCTTTATAAATAAGAGATGGTAAACGAAGAAGTTGATCGAAAACATTTAATTAAAGATTTGGTTATTTAACATCACCGGTACGCGACTTATTTGGTAGCTATGATTGTACATTAGCTCTATGAATGTACATTATCTGTACAGGATCTTAGACTATAGCGAAATGCCGTTTAGTGACCGGAACTTAGATGCCCATTCGTTTCTCTTTCGCATATGTACCTAATATATATACAGTTGTCGCCAAGTTCCGATTCTATGCCTGAGCCAGATCTAAATAAAAATAGAAATCGGCGAATATGATAATAATAATAATTCGTGTAGCTTGAATTATACCCATGCATGAATAATGTTGTATTGTCACTGAGTTTTAACTGAGCTTCCACTGAGCATCGACTGAGCATGAACTGAGTAATTACTGATTGTAATCTGAGCAGAAACTGAGCGTTACCGGAGCCGGCCTCCTCGTCGCCTCCAACCTCCCTTAATAGCGACCCCTTTCCACACATACTGAGATCACTGAGCAACCCTTTGGTTGGCAACATCTGAGATACTGAGCAATACGCATGACAATCCATATATTACACGCTAATACACTGTCCACTTGACCACGATCATCATTGATAACAGGACACTGAGAATTGATTTAACACTGAGCTAGATTCATGTTTAACTTGCGTTGAGATACACGAAACAATAAATAGGATACAACCAGATTGAGATAATCAGTACTCTGAGAATAAATACCTGAATGTCCTCAGAACTGCACTCACTCGGTTGGCCGCTCGTAGCTGTGTGTCGTCACCGCATGGCGGTTTACGGCGCGCTGCTCCGTAAAAAACATAACTACCCCCAAATAAAAAAGTGTAGAATCTGCCAATTGCCACTATACTGACAGTCCTCGTTCGCTTCATTACTATTCGTTAGTCGCCGCATGCCCACACCCCGGTTTCGGACACATTTTATCTTCTCCTCTGCTAGTTCATCCCCCGTTTGGTCGATGTGTGTCCGCCTCGACCGTTCCTTATCTTATCTTAAGTAATCGTACGGTTGCCGCCAAATTACTTGGCAATACTTCGACCTATTGAGTAGCACCAAATAGGTGATATAGGTATTGCGTGCGTGCATGCAACGACTTATGAACGTTGATGAAGCGAAGGTGATCTGTCAGGATCGTGGTAAGTGGCAGTCCTTGGTCTCTGCCTACCTCTCTGGGATAAAGGCATGAGGTTATGTTATGTTTAAATAATCTTATTGGAATCTGATGCGTTTGCCCCTTCCGCTTATGCATGCACACCTCTTAGAGGTTACATTTGGTGACTTCGAATAAGTTCATCGTTTTTAAGGGGACATTCTAACCACAATTTAGACACATATGTCGCTAGTTTTAAAAATTAATGCTCGTGATTTTTTATTAATTTGTTTGTTTCCCTCAATTACTAAGTTCTTTTTTCTTTAAGACCGGTTACATTTGACCCCAGTCACGCCTGATGGTAAGCGAAGACGGGGTCTACGATGTTACGTGCTTGTTAAATAATTGTAGGTATATTGTTATTTATATAAGTAGTGTATAATTATATACATATTTGCACCGACTACCCGATGTAGTTCAGCAACTTTCCGTCATAAGGTTATCTGGAAGAATTTGCTTCTAGCAATAAGGCCGCCAAATGTACTTTGTATCTTTATATGTTTTATAATTATGTGCTCTGGTGTACAATAAAGAATTATCTTATCTTATTTTAATGCCGGTCGACTCTACTTTTAAAGACACTCAGGTTATATGTCTCCGGAAAGACAGACGACGGCAGCGTGTTCCACAACTTTGCCGTTCTTATTATAAAAGAATTCGCGAATCGCATGGTGCGGATTCGCGTTTTTTCGACTACAAAAGTGTGCATGCAAGTGAGTTTATTGATGCCAAAGACAATTACGCAGTACATTAAAACAACATACATGCTTGGTTGTAGAGGTTCGAAATTTCACTGATGCTGGTGAGTCACCCATTAGCTCAATTGGGAGAGCGCTGGCATGGTTAGCCAGAGGTCGAGGGTTTGAGTCCCGACATGGGTGAAATGGGTTTAGCCTCTAAATAGGTTTTTAAAATTGTCCTTAGCACGGGTTAGTGCATTAAAAAAAGAATATAATACATGTTTGGTATAGAAACATTGCGGATGAACAAAAGGATACAGCCTCCGCATTGTGCTGTGCATAATGCTTACTTCACTTAAGCACAAACAATACCTAGGCGAAAGCTCAAATATCGAAAAGAACTATGGTTCGAAGGTCTTATGATCAATGCCGGGTACCTTAATGAAGAATGTTGAATAATTTTGATTATTAGCACTCCATATTCTCTGTCAAAAATAAAAAATACTCTTCGATACGTCAATTAGTTTCCGATTTAGAAGTAAAACAAGTTGTAACCGTAAGACGCGGGCCGCCGGTTACGCTGTGACGTCATCGCACAACACGATCAGCCTGGCTCGTAGTCGACTCAGTCCGCTCGCTCGTAGTCGCTCGCCCGTGCCGTCGAAATTATACCTAAATACTTTTAAAAATGTCCAATCCAAATACTAGGAAATCATATGTTGTGCCTAAATGTAAAAATACAACTATTAATTCGCCGGAAAAGTTGTTTTTGTAGTTCCAGAAGACGTTAAAATGCAAAAAAAAAATATATTTATGGATTTTTTAATAAAACTATATTACATTAGGACAATGTTATTTTATTATTTTTGTCATAAATATTTTTCTTCCAAGAAACAAGAAAGAAAGTAGAATTAATGCAGTAGAAATGAGGTCCTTGAGAAGTATGTGTAGTGTTACTTTGAATGACAGGATACGCAATAGTCTGATTAGAGAACGTTGTGGACTGAAAGAGGATGTAGTGACTAGAATTGAAAAAGGAATGATGCGTTCAGGTGGCAAGTGGCAGTCCCTGGTCTCTACCTACCCCTCTGGGATACAGGCGTGAGGTTATGTATGTATGTAATTTGTTGATTTAAAACAATTTTGCTCAACGAAAAGGTTGAGGAGCCGTCGTGTATGCAATCGCGTTGCGTACGCCTTGACCCCTCCACTACGCTACGGTATCGATTAAATACCGTCGAGAGAGTCAACAATACATTGAGGTGTGCTTTGAGGGTTTTCAGGGTCCTCAGTACCGAGGGAGGAACATTTCAACATCTTTATAGTAAGAATACCCTAATCCCTATTGTTAACTTTTGAATTGTACTGCTTTTAACGTACACATGTCTAAGCTACATACCTACTGTATTAAACGTTGAAGAGCTCTGTTGCTTAAGATACTGGTCTATAACCTAGTTCAGGCACAGGAGAGAATATGCAGCTTTGCCTCAAATATTGTGAGTAATACCTCCTCAAACTTAAACAACTTGTAAAACTTTTGAAAGAAATAAAGATAAAAAAAAGATAAGATTTATGAGGCTTCTGTGTTTTTTAATGAAATACATACATCCTACTATAATAATATAAACTATCTGGTGCCCGCGACATCTGTCTCGTCTGCACAGGTAAGAAGTGTAACATTATGATATAAAAATTATGACATAAATAATTTTTGAGTCACTTTTGAAATATATAACAGCCTGACAATATTAAGATGTAACAGTCGAACTATAATAACGTAACAATATTGGCAACATATAAGAAATACGGTAACAATTTTCATACAAAACCCCAGCAAATAGAAACTGATACTAAACTATATGTCTTGAAATCTACACTCCGCACCCAATTAAAGGTTACAACCCTTAAAATTTTGCTAATGACTTTGTGGTCGGTTACATGGATGTAGCCGCGCTAGTATAATATTTTTTTTTGTACCCGTTTTCAAAGGCTATAAAGACGTAGATGCTACTTGCTTCAGAGAAAATATGGCTCCAAAGATTAGAGTTAATATCGAGAAAATATCATCCAGGTTCTTTTTTTTTTTTTTTTAACTAAAACTTTCGTAAACATTACACGTTATTTGATTTTGATCGGATCAACTTACATGGGTTTTTGTCGAAAAGGTCCGACCTGGGGGCCGATTCTCACTTCATTAGCAAATAAGTCGTATACGACTCTAAGGCTCGTGTCTTGGAATTCTACGTAAAAAGTCGAGGGACAGCCAAAGTCTTTATTCTGAACGCCATGCTAGATTGAATTCGAATGAGAAAATAAATGTCTAATGACTCTGTCGAGTTATCTTATTTTTATGCAACAAATGACTAATCCGTCGAATATTTTGCGTATATGCTTTCAATTCACATGGCTGAGAATCACAGCGGTGGTAGCGGAGCGGTGTAAAACGCCGACTTCTCAATCGGGAGGTCGTGGGTTCAAACACCGGCATGTACCAATGACTTTGTTTTCTAAGTTATGTACATTTGTGAAATTATAGTAGCTATACTACTCGCTGACGGTGAAGGAAATCATCGTAAGGAAACCCTAGTGTCTGAGGTTTTAGCGTACCTCAGCGCTTGCTACATACAAGAGCCCAACTATTAGGCTAAGTGCGGAAATCTCAGAGTGCTTAGTGCGAGTTTTTTAACTACTCGATCGCGTTAACGTAAACTCATATTTCTATGGCATCGAGGAAGCGCCACCTAGCGACAAGTATGGAAAATAAAATTGCTGAGTGCGAGTTGTAATGTTTTACGTTGAGAAGTGAACACGTTTACCAGCCAAAACACGAATAAACGCGAGTGCGAGTTGTACTGTGACAGCGTTTTGCCAGTTCGAACGGTTAATTTACTCATACTTACTACTCAATGCTCGATTAACGCGATAGTAAAGTTATTCGATTGGATATGTCGAACTCGCACTAAGCACTCAGGTCTAACTAACTAATTATGGGTGAGAATCGGCCCCCAGGGCCTCGATTCTGTTAGTGCATTACACTACTATGACAGATAAATGGACGGGTCACGTTACGGGTTTTTATACCATTGGCGCCTACAAGGTGTGACCATATACTTCTGCGGGCTTAGACTTAATGCAGCAATGAAATTGCTATGTTCTCGCAGTCGTCATTGTACTACAACGCATTAACAGAAGCGCCTGGTCCAAAGAGCCGATTCTCGAACATGCGAATTGAAAGCGTAAACGCAAAATATCGAAGGATTAGTGGCCCCGCGGGCTACTGGAAGTCTACTTCAATAAATTGGGTCTTTTCGAGACAAAGAAAACCTCGTAGTCTTCGTACACAAAACTTCTTTTTAATTAGGAAAACTATAGTAAATTCGTTTAAAACGTAGAACAAAATAAAATGATAAAATCAAAGGCACGTTGATGTTGGGTGCGGTTCAGAAGAGTGTCGTGGTTCGCAAAAAGTCCGGTGACGTAGCGACGGATGGTCATAGACCATTATGGTGGGCTTCCTGGTTCGTAAGTTGCCTAGCCTGGCAAGTGATCCGGTCAAAATCAAATAATCCAGGCTCTCGGTAAGACAAATCAATATTTGGCTATAGTATTTTCTGAGGTTAACACGAGCACTAGACATAATTAAAACTGTTTTAATACGGATTTATGCTCGTTTATTACATTTTTACAATTGTCCGACGTTTCGGCACTTTTTCAGGTGCCGTGGTCCCGGATGACTGAGGTGACGGGCGTCTTTTAGAAAGCATTAACAGTTAGTTTACTACCCTCGGCAAAAAGAACAAAAGTTAATTATGAAGTTACGTTCCAAAATAGGCAAACCAATTTTTATATAAAGTCAATTTAATTTTAACTTTAATAACTAATAATCAATATTGTTGACTTTATATAAAAAATAATTGGTTGCCTATTTTGGAACGTAAATTCATAATTAACTTTTGTAATTTTTGCCGAGGGTAGTAAACTAACCTTTAATGCTTTCTAAAAGACGCCCGCCACCTCAGTCATCCGGGACCATGGCACTTGAAAAAGTGCCGCGAACATCGGACAATTGTAAAAATGTAATAAACGAGCATAAATCCGTATTAAAACAGTTTTAATAATATTTGACTAACAGAAATCTTTAACGACCAGCTTAGTATCCTCTGTGGTATGTGTAAAACTTCACGACGTCAATTGTTTGTTGACGTAAAGATCTTTCTACTGGGAATTATTTACTGCAAAACTTCAGCAGTAATTTCAATACCGAACTCCCATCTGTTAAGTCAGCATGAGCGTGTACCTATGCAGTTCCAGGTGAAATCGGTCTGACCCGGTTTGCACATCTAACTCTGAAATCATCCAGAGTCAGCTGTGCAAACCGGGTCAGACCGCTGCAACATTGTCCATCAGGACAGAGTTGCCACATATGGTAATTACTGTGGAAATACGAGAATTTTGGCTTAGTAGAGGTCGTGGATTAAATTTCTACTAGAGGCTGTAAGTGATTTGTAAATAACCTCAGTCACGGTATATTTCCATTTTTGTGATATATCTCCTTGCCTGGTAACTATACCACAGAGATTTTTAGTTTGGAATCGGAATAAGTGATTGTGTTGTGAGGTAGTTTATTCATTTATTATTTATAGGTGGCTTGTGCTATAAATTCGCAAATTGCATATAAATTCCAAATGTCATCATCATCATAAGCTCACTACGTCCTCACCGAGGGGCACGGGCATTGGTCGCAGACGGTCACCCACCCATGCACTGAACGGCCTTCCTGATCGTTTAAGATCACTCAGGCAGACGGGCTATTCAAAATCTGATTCAATACTAATTTAGAGTGTTAAATAGTTGACTATTTTATTCAGGTCAACCGAAGTTAGTAGTTACAATTACTGCGAGTCAGCAGTCTTCTGTTTCTGCACTATCTTCCATATTGTGAAAACAGGACATATAAGTACCTATGATATTTAACTAAGATCTTGTGTGTAATATACGGTAATTTGGTCCGGAGATACAGCATTTTTATCTAGTTTATGTGGTAGTTTTCAGCTTTCGTCTGGCAACACAGAACCGCAAAGGGACGCCAAAAATACGGTCACACAAATTGCTTCTGAAATTGAGCGCTCCATCGGGGAATTGGTTTCGTAACAATGATTTGTTTTACTTCGACATTTCTCGCCTTTGGCGCCTTTAGAGAGACAGAAAGCTGGCTTATCTAGACGAGCTATTGAGCCTGATATTTTCACTTTCCCTTATTTGCCTTAGAGTTCGATCATTTAACATAACATTTACATACAGACACATACTTTGCTTCTGGCTCCACACTAGGATACCCTGTGTCGTGGGAACCAGAAACAGCGACATCACAAAAATGTAAACGTCCTAGATCTGGGGTTTTTTTGTCCCCAGCCGGGGTTAGAACCCGGGACCTCTTGCATGGTAGGCAGATGCACTACCGCTATGCCACAAAGTGGTTTATTGCTGACTAAATGTCAATAGGTGGTAGGTATACACTATACGGTAGCTTAGGACTTAGTCACCGCTTTACGAGTTTGCAAAATGGATTATACTCATATCAACATCTTAGCATTAACATTATACATATAAGTATAGTTTTTTAAGCATTTTTGAATTCATCCAGTGTAAGCATTTTTCAATTAGATATCATTTTAAACTAATTATAGTACAACAGGCGCGGTCAGGTGCAGGATGGGTGACAGTCCCGTGACTACCGCTAGTGGCATTTTTTCCGAACGCTTCCGTGCTTCGCAAGGCAAGTTAATCCTTTTGACCCGGGGCCAAGTCCGGGTTGGTGGAGTATGGCCTGACCTTCCTGCGATGCAGATGCAGCATTGGGCCATACAAGGGTTGATATCGATAATAGTACTACATTTTTAAAAACATATTTAGAGGCTAAAAATTTCACCCATGCCGGGATTCGAACCCGCAACCTCTGGCTATCCGTGCCAGCGCTCTACCAATTGAGCCAATGGGCGACTCACGGCATCAGTGAAATTTGGAACCTCTTTACACTATTCTCTGTATTACGTACAGGCAGCGACATCTGACTTAAGCAAATTGCATTACTTACAGCCCCGACTACCTACTTTGCAGTTAGGTTTAACATCGGAACGATATCACTGCACCCACATGATTATACTATTTTTATTTTTAATGCACTAACCCGTGCTAAGGAACAAATTTAAAAACCTATTTAGAGGCTAAAAATTTCACCCATGCCGGGATTCGAACCCGCAACCTCTGGCTATCCGTGCCAGCGCTCTACCAATTAAGCCAATGGGCGACTCACGGCATCAGTGAAATTTCGAACCTCTTTACACTATTTTCTGTATCATAACCTCGGATTTCGGATCTAATTTCACTGATGCCGTGAGTCGCCCATTGGCTCAATTGGTAGAGCGCTCGGTACGCAATCGGTAGATTTTGGTTCGCTTTTTATTATAAGAGGGAATTAATTGAAATTTTTACTGACATGTAGGTAATATGGCAGCAGTGGACTACGTAATATAGCCTGAAGGAGAAGAAGAATATAATATGGGCTGAAGTTTGACATTTTAAGTCTTGAAGATGGGAAGAGGAGTAAATTTTTAAGTCGGTAATTAATATTAGGAATAATATCTTCAATTTGTTTTCATTTTATTTCCATCCGCATCCTCGGACTCTCCGCCGACTCAACTAATTATTAAGATTAAACAAAGTGTGCTATCCAAAATTGCACAGAAAGTGTGATGTATTGAACGTCACAAAATAATCCAGGTGTCCATTTCAAAATCTAGATCATTTTGGAAAAAATTGACAAAAAACTCCAAGGATAGTCGTTTCAATTAACAGAGTTTAAGTAATTATTATAAATCATAGAACTCATGCATTGTACTGGCTTTAATTCCAGACATCATTGTCATCTAAATAATCTATAATATAAAAATGAATCCCGGAATGTGTTGGTAAGCGCAAATTTCGAGAGCAGCTGAACCGATTTCGCTAATTATTTTTTTTTAATATTCCTTGAAGTGCGAGGATGGTTCTTACGGAGAGGAAAAAAAAAGAATCGACTGCTAGACGGTACGAAGTTCGCTGGGTCAGCTAGTCCTTAATATTAATATTATCCTTATGCCTTCTATCAGAGAGTGTATGGGCTAAATCACCACCCGTGCCCACGGGGCTAAAACACCACCCGTGCCCACGGCGGACCGGCTATTTCAAGCGCTGAGACATTTTTTTTTTAAATAATAAATTGTTTATTCAAAGTAAAGGTTACATAGATATACATCTACGTTAAGTTATTCTAAGAAGAAAAAACATAACATAAAACATACTTGGGTACATGTTTGCTGCCATAGCTAGGCTCACATGTAGCCTGTGTTTATGGCGAGCAGCCCCGTGCCTCTGGCGAGGTATATGCTAGATATAAATTTGGTGGTGTCATCAGGATAATTACAATGGAGAAAACATGTAAATACCTCAGACATTAAGGTTTTCTCACGATATTTTCTTTCACAGATAGCGATTAGTATTGCTACTGTTAAGTTCACACTCCGGAATTCGAACACACGACCTCCGGAATGACGTTATATCGCTCCGCTACCACCGGTGTAAGGTATCTGGAAAAGGTCATTATTTACCTTCTACGTTATGTGTTTCAAAAGTGTTCAAGTAAGAATTTAGCGTAATTCTACAAGCAACAAACGAGGAATATATTATAGTACTTGTGAAATGGTTAAAATTTGTGACGTCAAGCGACAAGCGCAAACTCTAAGGAACATAAAAATTCGCGGCTGTATCCCGGAGGGGTAGGCACGGACCAAGGTCTCCCACTAGCTATAATCCTGATAATGTCTCTTTCGCTTCATCAACAGTCATTAGACGTTTCATGCACGCCGCTGGCTCTAAGAAACAACAAATAATAAAAACCTGGTAAGTGTGAGTAGGTTTCATACGATCTACAATAAAGAAAATACTTTTAAATGTGTGGCACAAATACTGGAGTTACAGAACACTCGCACAAAATAATAAGTTATGGAATTCTAGCACAGAAAGTCGAGTTACGGAACTCTTGCACAAAAAGCGGTGTTACGGAACTCATGCACAACTAGTCGAGTTACAGACCACTCGCACAAAAATCAGAGTTACTGAACTGTCGTAGAAATAGTGAAGTTATGCAACTTACGTACAAATAGTTTAGTTGCGGAACTCTCGCACAACAGTGGAGTTACTTAACTCTCGCACAAATAGTCGAGTTACAGAACTCTCCGCTGGCGTGTTGGAATTGCACTTGGCTAGTATTTTTTCTAATCCACTATAATACAACGCTGGTTCAACAGGCTCTGTCCCTATCCTATCATTAATATCTGACAAAGTCAGACGTAGATTAAGTTTTTATACGCCTTCCTGCGGTCTCTCAGTAATCTTTTGTTCCAAAATACTGTTCAAAGAACAATAAAAACAAATTACTGGTCATTAAAAAGTGATGCCTTATACACTTAGGTGAATTCACATTCCTTTGGACATTACTCAAATCTTAGGTATTAATTTTTTTCAGAAATTGTGTTCACAAATCACGAAATTTAAAGGACTGCGTCTATTGCTAGATATATTTATTAATAATGCTAGAATGTTAACGTTTTTAGGTTATTAACGGTATGGTTTAAACCATTAAAACGGCTCGTTCTTCATTTTATTGGAAAGTACATCTTAATGAAACTGAGTAGAGTGCAAAGTCCTGTGCACTACATTATAACGTTTTCATCCGGGTGAACTAAAAGCGTCTGTCTTCGCGAGTCTAGTAGCATCGGGGCATGTTTCATATAACTACTAGCTCATAGTTTCATAGCTTTCTATGTGGTCTGCATAGTCAACAAATCGGTTAACAAGTCTTCTACCCAATATAAACCGAATTGTCAGGTAGTCCTTAGTTTGACCCGTATGTTCGTATGATGTTTATCCGCGATTATCGCGCATTTCGCTGAACCGATTAGTTAGACAATGAAAACAGTGAAATGAAATAATTTCAACAAAAATTCAGGACCGCCTGCAAAAATGACACATATTAACTTCGTTGATCGAATCCGAAACCACGACAAAGTCTAGTCCAGTACGACAAAGTCCATTAGCCATTTCGATTTTGCACACAGATGTATACGTGTAGTGTAGGACGCCCTCCGACCAGGTGGGGTGACGACCTGCGAAAAACTGCCGGAAGATGCTGGATGCGGCAAGCTGAAGACAGGGCGGTATACCGCTCATTAGGGGAGGGCTATGTCTAGCAGTGGACTACATAATATAGCCTGAAGAAGAAGATGTATAAACGTGAAAAGTTACATAATCAAGGCGCAGGTGTCCTTTGTGCCTGAATTTTGCCTTGTAGAATGAGTTGCAAGAGATTGTACTTGTGACGTATTGCCATTTCCTCTGTTTTACAGTCTTTAAGAGCTCTAAGTATTAAGTTTTTATTTGCAAAACCGTGTCATTAGTTACTTAGTCTGTCCGTGATATTTTTAGCATTCTTCTTTATAACTACATTGCTAATCGGGCTGTTTCAATGACCAACGAATTTTCTTGTTTCTGTTGTGATCTAGTCAAAGACCCTGAGGGGATAACTCGTCCTATAGAAAGATCACTCGTTCTATAGTACGACTAACTCCTTTGTATCAGTGGAGATTGCTTCGTTATCAACCCTTGTATGTCCCCACTGCTGGGGAACGGGTCTCTTCATGCATCGCAGGAAAGTTATTAGGCCATACTCCACCACGGGGGCCAAGTCCGGGTTGGTGGAGGATTGTAATACAGTGGCGGGCCTTACTGTCAGAAGTTATCAAGCCGTTCATAAGGCCTCTGACATGGCTTAAGGACTGCCATTATATGACAGCCGGCACCAACGGCTTAACGTGCCTTGCGAAGCACGGAAACTCGGAAAAATGCCACTAGCGGTAGTCACGGGACGCTCACCCATCCCGTACCTGACCGCGCCTGTTAATGCTTAATCAAGTGATTGATTCCAATCACTCGGTTTGCCTAGGCCACGAGCGCTTCCTCCTAGGCCACTAGCACAGTTTGCTTGCGCTATCGCTTACCAGCTACAAAAAAAACGTTGTCACCATTTGTTGCCGAACTAACTATACCTCCCGTAACAGCGAACTATTGTAAAGCCGCAGAGTTACGGCCGATGCCAATCTTGGCCTCCAATGCCCTTGTCGATATCAGCACAAAGGGACCGGGCTGAGGGCCCCGCATCAAGATAAGAGACCCTTAGGGGTCTAGACCTGGAGAACTTGAAGGAAGTTTAGGTTGACACGGGTGTTTTTTAATCTCGGACAGTGGTTAACTTTTAACAGGTTTACGTAGAGTCGAAGTGAATTATTTTCCTGAAAATATGGGTATCGTTTTAGTCACCATGACTTTGCTGATGTTAGATTTGTAAGAAAAGTTTGCATGTCGAAAGTATTGATTTAGGTAGGTAATGATGGTCTAAGTGCCAAACTTATTTCTAGCACAATGACGCACTGCAGGGCATTTTTTACAAGCAGGGCCTTCTCTCAGATAGAGAAGAATAGTACGTTTTTTAAGTAAATTGACAAAATAATTCGGTGAAGTCACTAAATATGATGATTGAATCATGATGATGACATGTGTGATTGTTTGCCCAATATTCATAACTAGCTAACCCAGCGAACTTCGTACCGCCTAACAGTCGATTCTTTATTATTATTTTTCTCTCCGTATGAACCATCCTTTGTCATCAAGGAATATTCTAAAAAAAGAATTAGAGAAATCGGTTCAGCTGCTCTCGAGATTTGCTCTTACCAACACATTCAGTGATTCATTTTTATATTATAGATTCTCCTTAGGAGTTTTGATCATCATCATCACCAACCCATTATGTCCTCACCGAGGGACACGGGTCTCTTCCTTGAGGAAGGTATAGGCCATACTCCACCACGGGGCCAAGTTCGGACTAGGGGAAGCTTGCAATACTAGTAACTCTCACTTGGCTTGACGACTACCATCTATCGAAGGCAGCCGGCGCCAACTGCTTAACGTGCCTTCCAAGCCTTCAGGAGCTTTAAAAGGATTTAATTTAAAAACCTATTTAGAGGCTAAAAATTTCACCCATGCCGGGATTCGAACCCGCAACCTCTGGCTATCCGTGCCAGCGTTTTACCAATTGAGCCAATGGGCGACTCACCGGCATCAGTGAAATTTCGAACCTCTTTACACTATTCTCTGTATTACGTCCAGGCAGCGACATCTAGCTTAAGCAAATTGCATCACTTACAGCCCCGACTACCTACTTTGCATTTAGGTTTTACATCGGAACGATATCACTGTACCTACATGATTATACTATTTTAAATAGGTTTTTAAATTTGTCCTTAGCACGGGTTAGTGCATTAAAAATAAAAATAGTATAAGGATTTAATTAATAACTTATTGTCATTATTTTCAATATCCGATGACTTGAGAGTCTTATGATGAAGATTACTTGGAGTAACGTGACTAAATAAAGATTTAAATAATTACCTAAATATGTACGTGTGAAACCTCTCATATACCTTAAAAGGTAAACTTTATGATTGCAAATTGATATGAATCCTTGAAATGCATCAGAAGACGATACAATAGTTAAGAAAATTACTTTTAACGTGAGAAACGAAAGAAATATTAATTTTAAAAACCTGTTTAGAGGCTAAAAATTCCACCCATGCCGGGATTCAAACCCGCGACCTCTGGCTATCCGTGCCAGCGCTCTTTCCAACTGAGCTAATGGGCGACTCACCGGCATCAGTGAAATTTCAAACCTCTTTACAATATTTTCTGTATTACGTACTCTGTTTTAGCCTCTAAACAGGGTTTTAAAATGGTCCTTAGCACGGGTTAGTGCATTAAAAAGAATACAGAAATATTAATGTAATCAAATTTTACATGATATCGATATCAACCCTCGTATGCCCGCACTGCTGGGACACGGGTCTCTTCCAACTTCGCAGGAAGGTTAGGCCATACTCCTTGTAAGACAGTGGCAGGCCTTACTGTCAGAAGTTATCAAGTCGCCCATAACGCCTCTGACATGGCTTAACAACTGAAAAATTTTACACGATTGTCAGTAATCGAATTCAATGTATTAACAAAATGAAACTATCTATAAAGAAAGCTGATCGACCGATAAAATACACCGCCTCCGGTATAAAGACGGTCCACCGGCTAAGTCCATTGTCAACTCCTAATCCAGCTAAGACTCACTTTCAACAACCGAAGCTTAGAGCTTTAGTCGCGTTTTAAGCAATAATGTCCACTTAATTTAGGGCTTACCGAAAAAACGTCTTTGTACCTGTAGAACACGTACATACCAGATATTATTTGTATAGTTTATTTATTGGTCTATTAACGTGCCTGTATTAACGGGGTATCGCTCGTAGCCCCGGCTGCCTGTGTGATCATAAACGATCACGAAGGTTAAGCAACGCAGGTCGCGTTCAGCGCATGGATGGGTAAACCGTCTATGACTAACCTTAGTGGAATTTTTCCGAGCGGTTCCGTGCTTCGCAAGGCACGTCAAGCAGTTGATGCCGGCTGCCGTTGATAGATAGCAGTTGTTAAGCCAAGTCAGAGGCCTTAGGGCCACTAGTCTTGCAAACCTCCACCAATCCGGACTTGGCCCCCGTGGTGGAGTATGGCCTATACCTTCCTCAGGGAAGAGACCCGAGCCCCTCGGTGGGGACATAAGGGGTTGATGATGATTGATCTATTTGGACCGAAATTCTTGGTCTAAAAGGGGGGGGGGGATAACCCATATTACGAGTATGAAGGCTTTTTTTTAATTTTATTTTATTAATTAGGTATGCTTTATCATACGCAAACATGATAAAGCTTTTACTAAAAGTGACTTAGGGCTAGCGATTATGCCAATTAAAGGTATACACAGCATTTTTAGACTTACATATACGCAGACAACTAGAAATGTAATATTACAATACGGTGATAACATAGATGTTATTACCACGTAAGATAAGAATTTTAGGCTACATAAAACAATATTTATTCCTTCTTCTTCCTGTGCCTCTCCACTAATGGAAGTTGGTCGTCAGCTCCGCATATTCTTCTTTGTTTCTTGGCAAGCGAAACAGATCTTCGACGCTGCGTTCGTCCATTCCTTGATGTTTCCGAGTCAAGAGTTTCTTCTTCTTCCAACGCTCCTCCTTTCCTCAATCTTGCCCATCATTATAACTTGAAGAAGACTGTACCTGTGGTGTCGCAACATATGACCTAGATTACTAATTTTGTTCTTCGTTACTTATTTATGACACAAAAAATTACACACAAAACATAACAGTCAAAATCACAAAACCCGAGAGTTATTTTTTATTAGTGAGTAGCTGACCCAGCGAACTTCGTACCGCCGCACAGTCGATTCTTTAATTTTTTTTAGTTTTCTCTCTGTAAGAACCACCCTCGTACTTCAAGGAATATCCTAAAAAAGGAATCAGTGAAATCGGTTCAGATGCTCTCGAGATTTGCGCTTACCAACACATTCAGCGATTAATTTTTATATTATAGAAAAAAAATTCGGAGTACATTGTAGATGGACAATACTTATCAGCTTTTATCTATATAACTAGCTGACCCAGCGAACTTCGTAACTTATTTTTTTTTCTCTCCTTAAGAACCATCCTCGTACCTCAAGGAATATTCTAAAAAAATAATTAACGAAATCGGTTCAGCTGCTCCCAAAATTTGCGCTTACCAACACATTCAGCGATTCATTTTTATATTATAGATTTTTGGAGTAGACTGTACCTAGACAATACTTACCAGCTATAATATAAAAATGAATCCCTGAATGTGTTGGTAAGTGCAAATCTCGAGAGCCGCTGAAATGATTATGGTAATTCTTTTTTTTAGAATATTCCTTGAAGTACGAGGATGGTTCTCACCGATTAAAAGTAAAAAAAAAATTCAAGAAAGGACTGTTAGGCGTTACGAAGTTCGCTGGGTCAGCTAGTCTATTATAACAATACACATTATCGCACGTTCTATTGTAGAACACAGGCTTTCTCTTAAAGAGAGAGAGAGAATAGGATTTCACCACGCGTGCCCACCGCGGATTGGCAAATTCAAGCACTGAGGTATGTTAACGCCTTGAAACACTCAGGCTTCCACCATGTTCGCGTGGCCTAGCCGAACCGTGTGATTAGAATCAATCACTTGAGTTAAGTAACAACAGGCGCGGTCAGGCGCAGGATGGGGGACCGCCCCGTGACTAAATTTAAAAGTTCCCGGGTCAAACTAGAAAATTTCATTTCCTAGTTTGACCCGGCCGGGGATCAAACTGAGAACTTCGGTTTTACAGGTAGCGTGCCAAACTGCTGCGCCACCGAGGCCGTTAATCGATATTTCATTGCGCCCTGTATATTAAGAAAAATATTGAAGAGTGGTTGGCAACTGATATGTACTTAGATCCTATTCTATTGTTCGCTTACAACAGTCATGGTAATTTTGGTAAAGACTGTTGTAGGATATTCATTAAAATAACTTTAGTATGTAGCAGCTGGTATTTTCTTTTAAGATCTTAGCTTTATCCTACTTTTAGTAACTTAGTAGTAAAAATGTCGACTACACGGGTATAAAACTAATTCCCCCCTCAACATTCGAAAAGATTTTTTGATGCAAATGCACCCTGTATATTTAGGAAAAGATTGAAGAGTGGTTGTTAACTAACATTTACTTAGACTCATACTTAAATAACGAAATGATCCTATTCTTAGTTCTATTGTTTACTTACAAAAGTTATGCTGATTTTGGTAAAACCTGTCGTAGGATTTTCACTCTTACCTGTTAACATTTACAGTAGATAGTCGAGTGGCCCACCACTACCTTTTGTCCGGTATTGGCGGCCTTTGTCTTCAACAATGGTAGTAGCTTTTCGAAGGAATGAAAACTGCGCTATTTAGGCCATGAAAGTACACCTGAGTTTTTCAACCGGAAGGAAATAATAAAGCTTGCGGACGTGGAGCCTTGCTGAATTTAGTATAAGAGTATATATTATCTACATACATACATACATACATACATACATACATACATACATACATACATACATACATACATACATACATACATACATACCTACATACATACATACATACATACATACATACATACATACATACATACATACATACATACATACATACATACATACATACATACATACATACATACATACATACATACATACATACATACATACATACATACATACATAACCTCACGCCTGTATCCCAGAGGGGTAGGCAGAGACCAGGGACTGCCACTTGCCACGATCCTGACAGATCACCTTCGCTTCATCAACGTTCATAAGTCGTTGCATGCATGCATCTTCGTACGTCAAGGAATATTCTTAAAAAATAATTAGCAAAATCGGATCAGCTGCACTCGAGATTTACGCTTACCAACACATTCAGCTATTCATTTTTATATTATAGACTAGCTGACCCAGCGAACTTCGTACCGCTTAACAGACGATTTTTTATTTTTCACTCCGTAAGAACCATTCTCGTACATCAAGGAATATTCTAAAAAAGATTTAGCGAAATCGGTTCAGCTGCTCTCGAGATTTGCGCTTCCAACACATTCAGCGATTCATTTTTATATTATAGAGACCAAATGGAGTTAAGGCCATTTTCCGCCCCTGTTTCCCGCGTAGACACTTCTTATCGCGACCGCGGGTTCACGCCGCTTCACCGCAACAATTCAAACTGCAGATGTAGATTATTCAACACCCACAGTGGGTTAAACTCGCCCGTTTCGCACACAAGCGGTGCCCCACACGGCCGATTTTTTGTTGCGAGTGCCATCGAGAATTTTTATTGCTTTACTCGTTGACGTTATTTGTATAGCGATTTTGGGTTACTTTACCATCAGCGCATTGCTGCCCATTTCTGCGTAAAGGCCTCTTCCACGGACCTTACGTCGATATTGTCCGACCATTAAACTGTTTGTCTACCTGCTATCCTGAGCTTTTACAGTCTGTTAGCTTTTAGAATATACCTCGGCTACTATCAGGTAGAATCGGATATATTCGTGTAGTAGAAATATGGGAACTAATATGACACTTAACTTTACATAACTTTTCAAAATAGTGAAGAACGGTTTTACAAGGGCTGCTACTTATGTATGCGGAATCTAGGATTCCAATAATTTTAAACGCAATTTCTTACCTCCATGGTCAAATTCGTTCTTTTTTTATTTAAATACTGGCCGCTAATATTTTTCTCTTATATACGTAAGTGTTTTGTTTTTGTTGGGTTTAAAATGTCATATCGCTGAAAAAATGGAACTCACTCGTTTCAAAATAGTGAAGAACGGTTTTACAAGGGCTGCTACTTAAGTATGCGGAATAGAAAAAATAAACAAATGTATATATGGTTAAATATGCTTTTATTGTTTTTCAAAGTATTCTCCACTATGATCGATGCACTTTTGCATTCGATGAAACCAATTTGTAAAACACTTTTTCCACTCTGATTTAGGTATCTCCAAAACGTGCTGTTTGAACGCATCTACGGCATCTTCACGGGTCGAAAATCGTTGACCACGTAATTTATTCTTTACATTTGGGGAGCTGGCATTGTCATGGTGAAGTATGAATCTGCGTCGCTGGTTGTTTTGGCGTATTTCTTCAAATACTTCTGGCAAACAAATGGTCGTGTACCACTCCGAATTAACCGTTCTGCGATTCTCCAGTGGTATTGTAGCCACATGGCCATTAATACCAAAAAAGCAGGCCACCTTAACAGTGCTTTTTGCATGAGCCACTTTCGTAGGGTTCGGCTCATTTTGAAACACCCAAACTGTTGATTGTTGTTTAGTTTCGGGATCGTACGCGTAGATCCAGGATTCATCACCTGTTTAGATATTATAAACAGATTTTGAGTCGCCTCCGTTGAATTTTTTTAAAGGTTTTCTTGCACCATTCGACGCGAGCATCTTTTTGATCCTGAGTTAAGTTGTGCGGGATCCAACGCGAACAAATTTTTTTTACAGACAAATGTTCATGTAATATCCTATAAATGCTCGTCATACATATGCCCAGAATAGCTTCTATCTCGCGATACGTAACATGGCGGTCTTGTATTATTAGTTTTCGCACAGCTTCAATATTTTGTGGCACAACCACCGATTTCGGGTGACCTTCTTAAACTTCGTCCGTGAGCTTACTGCGCCCGCGATTAAACTCACTAAGCAAGTGATACACAGTTGTTTTTGTTGGAGCTTCACCACCAAAAGTCGAAGTTAATTGATCTACGCACTGTTGTTGCGTTAAACCACGTCGAAAATCGTAATAAATCATAGCACGAATATTTTCACGAGTGAGTTCCATTTTTTCAGCGATATGACATTTTAAACCCAACAAAAACAAAACACTTACGTATATAAGAGAAAAATATTAGCGGCCAGTATTTAAATAAAAAAAGAACGAATTTGACCATGGAGGTAAGAAATTGCGTTTAAAATTATTGGAATCCTAGATTCCGCATACATAAGTAGCAGCCCTTGTAAAACCGTTCTTCACTATTTTGAAAAGTTATGTAAAGTTAAGTGTCATATTAGTTCCAATATTTCTATTACACGAATATATCCGATTCTACCTGATAGTAGCCGAGGTATATTCTAAAAGCTAACAGGCAGGAGCAGGAAGTATTATTACACTCGTGTGTTTTCGGCGAAAACCGAAGCCTACTCTAGAGCCCGAGGTTTATTGCTTTTTAGCAATAAGGCCGCCAATTGTACTATGTATATTTGCAATTGTTTTGTATTTGTTGTTTTTCCAGTGTACAATAAAGAATATTCTTATCTTATCTTATATTCTAAAAGCTAAAATACTGTACTTATTGTTAATATTTTCAAAACCCTGTAGTAGTCACGTCTGATCGGTACACTAGAAGCAGAAGTTTGAATTCCACTTCAAATCTAAAGTTTACTTTCAATAGTTAGATCTGAGATTTACGGCCTTTGCATCATAGTTGGGCCATTGTACGTTACAAACACAGATAGGTTAACACTTCAGGCATTATGGTTTCCTCACGATGTTTTTCTTCGCAGCTGGCGAGTGGTATTCCTAATATAACTTCACAAATGTACATAACTTAGAAAACAAAGTCATTGGTACATGCCGGGATTTGAACCCACAATCTCCTTATTAAAACTGATGCTTTCCATTGAAATATGGAAATTAATTTTACGAAAGTACGTTTTATTGCTTTTTCAATGGGTTGTTTTGTTGAATTAAAACTATTATAGAAAATTGATTCAATAAAAAACTGAATAGGTACATAGCAAGTGTATAATAAAAAAAATACTTTTTTGCGCGCTTATAAAAGTAGGTAAAGAAAACATCGATAAATGCTTTTTACATACGACAGTAAAGTACTAAAGAATAAAATAGCATTTTTCTTAGCCAAGCAACAACAACGGCAGATACAACTTTTGCGGATTTCGTACACTGGTAGATTAAGCATTTTTTTGTGTCTTTGTAAACAAAAAAACGCAATCTTCGACTCGACCAAATCGCGCGACAGCGCTACAAAAAGTGGCCCGTGCGTGCCGACTGAAAAATGAAAATGGGTCAAACACCGCGACCGCTGCAACGCAAACTAAGTTCAGCAATGTTCCGAACTCCGTCCAGCCAACTTTTCATTTTGAAATGCGAAGTTGGACACGTGTCCGTCCGACCGTCCGACGGCCGTCAGACTTGCTGGCGTCCCATTGTGCGCTTGTTAGCAAGGTGAAACACTAAAAACTAAGCTTAACTATATGTGTCTTCATACATAAACATATTTATTTTACCTTTATGCATTATCACTAATTTTAAAATAGGTAATATATTACGACATTATTTATTATTAAATTTTACAATTTATTTAATACTAGCTGACCCAGCGAACTCCGTACCGCCTAACAGTCGATTCTTTAATTTTAGTTTTATATTTATTTCCGTAAGAACCATACTCTTCTTCTTCTTCTTCAGGCTATATTAATTCACTGCTGGACATAGCCCTCCTCTAAAGAGCGCCATAGCCCATTGTGGGCATTACCCCCCAATGATGGCACAAACATCCTCTTACTTCAAGGAATATTCTAAGGAAAGATTTAGCGAAATCGGTTCAGCTCTCGAGATTTGCGCTTACCAACACATTCAGCGATTCGTTTTTATATTATAGAAGATTAGGATCTAAGTAATACAATGTAACAGTGTGAACATATTAACCTGGCCATAAACGATTTAGTTTGATTCAACTATATTAAGGCACTGGGGTGCTACCTAGCGCCGACAATGGAATAAAAATCATGAGTTGTTTTATAATACGTCTTGCTACTAAAAATGTAGAGAGGTGTTGATCAATTGTACAGTAATCTTGTTAATAAATATTACATCCAAAGGTTGTCTGGAAGAGATCGCTCTTAGCGATAAGACCGCCAATTGTATAACATTACTTAGATTTAAGAATCATGGTTGTAATATTTTTCTGGTTGTGCAATAAACTGTTCTCTATCTATCTATCTATCTATTACATTTATTTACAAGATTATTATACAATATTAAGTTTATTATTAATTATAATATTTTTATACCATATTATGGTGCTTCACGCTTGTCCATTACAATGTATCATATAAAATCTACATGTACCGTGAAAGTGTTTTAAAATATGTTTACCACAATACAAGCATATTTAAGCAATATTTGCTAATAAAAGAGTTTTCGAATGTCTAAATATCTTTTTCCTCTTCAGGCTATATTAGTCCACTGCTGGACATAGCCCTCCCTAATGGGAGGGCTATGTCCAGCCCTCCCATTGTTGTGCCATCATTGGGGGTAACGCCCATAATCCCTACGCTGGGCATGCGGGTTGGGGATCGCAGTTTGGTGGAATTGTACCGCCAGGGGCGCTGCTGCCCACTCCCCGGTTTGTGTCCCTTAGTCGCCCTTTTACGACACCCGCGGAAAGAATTTGGGTTGGTGCTATTCTGTAGGCCGACACCACACAGCAGAATATAGACCATGTCTAAGCCGTGTCTAGGTCTATGGGTAACCATCATAAAACACAGTATTGTGGTAAACATATTTTGAAACACTTGCTCAACACCAGTCTATTTTTTTTATATTAAGACGGCAAAAATCTTAAGACCAGTGATAACTATTCTTATTAATCTATAGTACCTTAAAAAAAATCTATAGCATCAGATTTTGTAGTTCATGAGGAGTGTGTGTATGTATAAACCTACATGTATGATGAGTTGATGACTTGATGACTACGATTTGCTATAAATAAAAGAAGGCGCGAGAGTATACACAATAAACATAAGCTGAGCAAGTTTAATCAGAAGTTTAAAAATAACAAATGAATGGACAGAGACCTTTTGACCTGCTATAAATATTTTTTTACCTTCCTTGTTACCTTCGGGCTAAACTTCGGGCGGGCTTTTTATAAATTATTGAAATAGGCAACTTAATAGTTATATTCCGTTTAATGCACTAACCCGTGCTAGGTAAAAAGGTTTTTAAACTTAATAGTTGCCTATTTCTATAATAAACTAGCTGACCCAGCGAACTCTTGATTATTTTTTTCCCCCTCCGTAAGAACCATCCTCGTACTTCATGGAATATTCTAAAAAAAGAATCAGCGAAATCGGTTCAGCTGTTCTCGAGATTTGCGCTTACCAACACATTCAAGGATTCATTTTTATATTATAGAGAAGATAATGTTAACAGAAGACAATTTTCGACTAAGAAGGCTTCTTAACGTTATATTTGAATGGTTTGTCACGGACAAACCATTTAAATATAACTTAATGGGCAAAAAAAATTGTTAACATATATAGCACAGGTAATCGCGTAAAAAGTTTAAAATCTACAGCAAAAATTGTTTTATTTCATCAGTTCGGGCCCCTCGGGAAGGGCGTCTAGCCCACACTTAGTTATTGTTATATTCGTACTCTAGCAACGCTAAGCAAAACATTTGATATATGCGGACCCCTCAGTCATTTATTTTTAAAGGTACTTGTGAGACAATCCGCCGTTATTTGCCCCCCAGGCAAGGTCGACGAGAAGGCGACGCAGCTCCACGCCATCGCCTCGCTGAAGGTGCTGCTTGAAGCCACGAGGCCGGCGGCGGGCGGCGGCGGCGCGGCCGCAGCGCGGCACTCCGCCGAGGCCGCAGCGGCCAAAGAGACCCCCCTGGACCTGCCCAACGGGGGCGTAGATATACAGTTAGATGCTATAGAAGAGGTACGCTACTCTAGGAGGATCGTCATGATCCTTACTCCGAACTGAATCCAGCGAGGTGGACAATACAAAGATCTTGCTTCCACTATATGATTAAAATCCCCAAAAAAATGCACAGGCGCTGATATTACGCGGTGAACGCTTAACAGCGTTAGCTAGATTTTACGCAAATTCAGCAACATAATTAAATTTTTCGTCTCCGCAGTACAGCGGCACAGAATCTTGCTAAAACTCAAAACTACAAAAGTATATTGTGAAGATTGTTCAACAGGGTTCTTAACACTTTCCGCAGATAGGGGATTTGGAAGATGACACGGCGTCCCTAGACACGTTGTGACCCTCTGGCTCAGCAAGTGGCTAAACTTCGCGTTCAAAACTGACCACAGTGGTCTATAGATACTTTCCCACATGCTCACCCTCAGGCCTAAAGACCAAATTAGCTTGCTTACTCAGTCACAGACCGTAATTACTAGTGTGGTCAGCCAATCGTCAACTGTAGTCAACCTTTAGCTTGATGCCAGGTTTTTTCAAGAGGGTTCCCAACACTTTCCGCAGATAGGGGACCTGGAGGATGACACGACACCCCTGGACATGTCGTGGCCCTCCGGCTTCCGCAAGCGACTGACCTACTTGTTGGTCGCGCCCGTTGTCTTCCCACTGTGGGTCACCCTTCCGGATACGCGGACTCCGAAAGGTAACATTTAAAAGATTATGTTTCATCAATCTTCATCAGACTACGTCAGGCAGTCCTAGACCTAAGATCCTTTAGAAATCCATGTTTTAGGTTTCATTAAAAAGACAGTGAAAATTACTTTGCTAATTCCGCCAAAATCCCACAAGCACTATGCGGTTAGTAAATGCATTCACTTGCACTTGTGAGCCTGAGGATGCCTCGTGTTAGAGGCGAAACGCTTCGCGTATTTTTTCACACAAGTATTGGTGTCGGTGTTAGTGTGTTTGTGTTTTGCTTCTGCTTGAAAAAGTAGGAGGGAGGGCGTTGCATTAACTAACCGCATGGTGCTTGTGGGATTTTTGGCGGAACATAGCAAAGTAATTTTCTCTTATTAATGCTATTATGGTTTTTCCGCAAAATAATGCCTGATTCCATACATTATCTTTTAGGCCTCGTCTAGTCTTGCTAAAGGTATTACTTGCGGATTTCCCGACAAATCAATAACCTACTTAAAGCTCATACTATTGTTTTATAAAAATAGGTTAGCACTTAACTCTTGCACTAAAGTCTTGCCTGATGGCAAGCGCGGAGTCTTTTAAGTGCTTGCATGTGAAATGCCAGTTTACTTTTCTCTTAAAGACACTTAAATGTGTTTGGTTGAGAAACCGCCTTACGGCGGTATGCTACAGCTTTTCTGTTTCAACCATAAAAAAATTCAAATTGTTTTGTGCAGTTTAGTATAATATCCACTATGAAAATATGCACACAAGCCTGTTTCAGTCATCCAATAGAGGAAAGGAGACGAATGGATTAATTTATGGAGCCCCAGTGCACAGTCTTCAAGTTACGTAAAGGCTAGCGGCAGTTATTTTGCTTTCTGATTCAAAGATACTTAAGGGTTTGCAGTCAACTCTTTGCATCGGCGTTTTAGTCCCCGAGAACAAAAGAAATACTGGCAGACCACTAAGAACTCAATAAACAAAGTGTTTTTGTCTCCTTTCTCTTCTTGATATGAAATTATTTTTCATATTGTCTCAACTCGGCGATGGTTATCATTACACAAATATTAATTATCCTCCAACTTTATACGCACATCCACGTTGCAAATCACAACTTTCCAGACAGTCAACGTCACTTAATTTACCATGCTAAGATCAAATATATACACTCAAAGATCTTTGTAATTTCCTTTTCTATGTACAATAAAGTGTTCTCTATCTATCACTTTCCTATCTTTAATTAAATTGACGTCAGCCTAATGTAACCTTTTCGCTTTTCAGGGAAGAACCTCTACCCCATAACATTTATGGGGTCAATAGTATGGATAGCGTTCTTCTCCTATCTCATGGTGTGGTGGGCAAATGTCGCCGGCGCCACAGCCATGATCCCCCCTGAGGTCATGGGGCTGACGATATTGGCTGCTGGGACCTCAGTTCCGGACCTGATAACGTCGGTCATCGTGGCAAGAAAGGGGTTCGGGGACATGGCCGTCTCTAGCTCCGTAGGGAGCAACATTTTCGATGTCACCGTTGGGTGAGTAATCTGTTTTACTAAATTTCAGTTATGTTATGCGTTTCTTCTGTTTCCGTGTTTGCTGGTTTTCAAATAATAATAACTGTTACACAATAAAAGCCCTTGTTCTATTCCACGGCAGCTCGTAGTGGGAATAGGAACAACAACGTCCGGTGTGGTATTCAGACGTGATACCGCAAGAAAAACGAGATTGTCTAATAAATAAATATTACAATCCTAATACAGAATATAACAAATTCTTTGTAGAAATTCCGTCATGTATGAAAAGCAGAAAACAAAGTCTTTGATACATGGCGGAATTTGTATAAAGAATCTGTTATGTTCTGTATTAGGATTTATAGGAAGTCTGTATAGTAATTTGAACTCGCAATACCAATACAACTCGAAGGATTGAAACAGCTCAGATAACCTGAGTGTCTCAGGTATTCACATACCTCAGCGTTTGAAATCACAGATCCGCGGTGGGGTATGAGTTGTAATTAAGCCCGTACTTTCTCTCTCTGAGAGAAGACTAAGCCCTGCAGTCGGACGTATGTAGGCTGCTTCAAAAATAGTGATTTGTTACAGCCTGGAAAAATGAGGATCAAAAAATAAGGATAAAAAAATAAGCATGGAAGAATAAAGAAAAAATGTTAACTTTCTTCGCATACTCTTTTTGAGTATACCGTCTTTTTAGTGTGTTTACGGTGTATATTGTGGTTACATTAGTTGAGCCAAATATAAACTTCTCGACCTCTGCACCGATAACAGGCAGGCACGCGATCGAAAGTTGTCAGAGAAAGAAAATCGAAAATTATGTAGCGCACAGGTAGGTGGGTGGGTACCTAACACGCAAAAAATGAATTCTACGCGTCCGTACTAGGTATGTGGTCACGAAAACTGCGGAAATATAAAACGAAATTAGTTCTCAACGCGAAAAGGAGGCTCAAAAGCTTTGAGCCTCTCTTCGCGCTGGGGTTTCACGGAGTTAACTTCACGTGCGAGATCGACTCTTGCAAACTTATCTCAATAGGCTATTGACAGTGTTAAAAAATGTATCGATAATATACATTTGTCTGATATACCTACATTAAAGAACCGATTCATGGCATTTTCACTAAAAAATGGATTGCAAAAAAGCAGGATAAAACTTAATAATTTTGTATCTGTAGTAATTTTATTTAAAAGGCCAGGATTGGTCGTGACGTCACAGGTCAGTAAATATAGCGATTCGAGAACTCGAGAGTTGACTTGACATTCGTTTGTTTACTGACCGGTGCCGTCACTAATTACTGTGCGACGCCATATTGCTCAAGGTCGTTTTGGCGGCTTATTTTTAAAATGATTTTTATTCGCTTTTTTTAGACAAAATAGACGAAAGATTATCACTTTCTGAGCACATATTTAGCACCAACGAAATATCTGAGTTCGTTTTCAGAAGCATGTCAAATAGCCTATTGAGTTTCATTCAGTGAAATTATAATTTCATTATGAATAAAATTAAGGCTGAGATTAACTACTCATACTCAATTGAAATTAAAGGGGACCACGCCTCAAATAGTGATTCGGTTTTAATTTACAATGCCGGCTCATGTTGAGATTTTACCAACTATGTTTAGAGACGATGATGTTTAGACACAACTCGAAGTCCATGCTCCTTGTCTTTGTTCCTATTATATTTTTCTACGTCAATGTACGTGGGGCTAGGAGTTATTATATTATTTACCAGCTAACCCCGCAAACGTCATCCTATGTCTCAATTCAGATCTTTATGTATTAGTATGCCAAGTTTCATGTAAATGAGGTCGAGAACAAACATCTTCACAAACTTTCACATTGATAATGATGATTGATGATATAATAAAAATAATAATAATAATAATAATAATAATAATAATAATAATAATAATAATAATAATAATAATAATAATAATAATAATAATAATAATAATAATAATAATAATAATAATAATAATAATAATAATAATAATAATAATAATAATAATAATAATAATAATAATAATAATAATAATAATAATAATAATAATAATAATAATAATAATAATAATAATAATAATAATAATAATAATAATAATAATAATAATAATAATAATAATAATAATAATAATAATAATAATAATAATAATAATAATAATAATAATAATAATAATATTAGCCTCCTTTTTTTATTATTATCACAACCACATACATCTTTCTCCGGGTCTTGCTTGGCCTCCCACAAGCCTTGTGGTTTGTGGGGTGTGGTCTAATCACCCTGGCTGACCAGGCTTCACTGGGTGAATTATGTCATTTATATGTCTTGTATTTAATTTATTAAAAAATATCGTTTACCTTCCTACAAAGATTAATGGCGTGATCCGAATGGGAAAAATCTAATTCGGATCACATGATCCGATTGGAATATTTTGCTTGGCTTGATGTGATTCGCTGCGACTGTGATCCGTTTCTGTGATCCGAGTGGACGTACCCTCTTCTAGCGCGCCATTTATAATATTATGGTAGCATTCCTGCTGAGGATCACCAACAGAACGCTCATTATATACGTACGAGTAGTTTTAAGGATACATTTAAACAGCAATAATTATAGGCCAATAGCATTACTGCCCACTTTTGCTAAAGTATACGAATCGGCAATGTACCGGCGTGCCTTTTGCGAAAAATTCAAAGTTTTTAATGACCAACAAAATGGTTTCCGTAAAGGACGGTCCACAGCTCTGGCTGTATTCAACTACATAAATTACATATTAGACACTATAAATAATAAAAAACACGCAATAGGTATCCTCTTGGATATGACTAAAGCATACGATAGAGTCTTACATAACGTTCTAATTGCAAAGCTAAACGGAATTGGAATACGAGGTTCAGTACTGAGTTGGTTTATTTCGTATCTTTCTAACCGCGAACAATACGTAGACTTGGAGCATCAAAATCATGCCACCGGCGAAATCAGCTACACCAGATCCACAAAAACAATCCTGACACAATCAATCCCACAAGGCAGTGTCCTGGGGTGCTTCATGGTTATAATCTACATAAATGACCTACCAAAATCGATTAATATCCCATGCACCCTTTTCGCTGACGACATATCGCTTGTACTACCGTGTAATGATGATATCGAACTTGTACAATTATTAAATTCAAATCTAACTAAACTAACAAACTGGCTCAATGATCATAATTTGGAGATAAACTTTAGTAAAACTAAACTCATACAATTCAGACCTCACCAAAAACGCCCTCTTGACATAAACTACGCTTTTAATAAAACACCAATAGAACTCGTTGATTCCTACTGCCTCCTAGGAATTGAAATAGATAGCAACCTACATTGGAAATATCACATCAAGAAAGTTGCTAGTAAACTATCAAGCTTTACATATGCTGTATCGGAACTAAAGAGAACTACAAACAAAAAAAGTGCTCTATGTGCTTACTTTGCTTACGCACAGTCTTGGCTGTCTTATGGTGTCCTCCTCTGGGGCAACAGCACGGATGCAAAGCAATTATTCTTAATACAAAAGAAGTGTATCCGAATTATCGCTAACATTGACATAATGACGAGCTGCAGACCATATTTCGATAAATTAAATATTCTCACACTAACTTCACTTTATATTTTAGAAGCATGCGCATTTGTGAAAAATAATGATCAACTCTTCCCCCTATACACAAGACCAGAAGGATTAAGACCACATAAAAGATTGGCAACATGCTCATCGAAATTACATTTAGTTCATTCAGGCCCCCGCTCGATGGCTGCCAAAATATTTAATTGTATACCGAAATCAATTCAGTCTATAGAAAAAATTAATGTATTTAAAAATGCCCTTAATAAATACTTAGTACAAAAAAGTTATTATACTCTACAAGAGTTTTTCGATGAACATGGCAAAAACTAGGTTTGGAGCTTGTGAGACTTGTGTTTTTATATCTTAAGCAAAAGTAAAATATATTCTGTTATTGTTCTTGTTTTAGAGAATCTATGAAAATTAATAATAAACAAAATAAGTAATCTAGGTAGTAAGTAAGAATTTAAGTTATAACTTTTTATAATCCTAAGTTAGCAGCGCCCTAGCAGGGTTCTTGTTTGTTCCTGAAAATACTTATCTAAGACCCTATGTACAACAAGAAAGCTAATAAACGTCTATTCTATTCTATTCTAAAGAATGTGGCCCCTACAGCAGCAATGTAATTATGCGGTGCCATTATTGGCAGCCATAAAGGTAATATACGCAACTCGCGATTTATCGTTATTAGTGGATAGGAAAGAACGTGAAACGGGGAATATAATGAACGGTGAAAATATTGGGGGTCATGATTAACGTCCATACTTCCGGAACGCCAACGTCACAAAATCAACTCAGATTATCCAAGCACTTCAAATTACTGTTCAAATATAAATCCTTCGGTAGATAAACCGAGCATTAAATACACTGACCTGCAAAACTAATTTTAAATTATTTTTTCCTAAACTACCCAAAAAAATTTTGTTTTCAGCTATGCCTTAAACGATGGTTTGTTTGTTACAATTTACCTATCTATAACATAAAAATAAATCGCTGAATGTGTTGGTAAGCGCAAATCTCGAGAGCAGCTGAATCGATTTCGGCAATACTTTTTTGAATATTCCTCGAAGTACGAGGATGGTTGTAACGGGGAGAAAAATAAAAAAATATTAAAGAATCGACTGTTAGGCGGTACGAAGTTCACTGGGTCAGCTAGTTGCACAATAAAATTGAAATAACATACTATAGAAAGTTAACTCACAAAATTAAACTCTTTTTCGAGTCCTTTTTATTTCGAAAGCATTCAGCAGTACTCGAAGTACGTCCCAAGCGGACATATTTCGACTAAATATGTATTAGCTGAGAAGAAAGCGACTAATGAACTTTGATGAAGCGAAGGTGATCTAGGATCGCGGCAAGTGACAATCCCTGATGTCCACCCCTCTGGGATACAAGTTGCAATCCTTGGTCTCTGCCTACCCCTCTGGGATACAGGCATGAGGTTACAAGTGGCAATCCTTGGTCTCTGCCTACCCCTCTGGGATACAGGCATGAGGTTACAAGTGGCAATCCTTGGTCTCTGCCTACCCCTCTGGGATACAGGCAAGAGGTTACAAGTGGCAATCCTTGGTCTCTGCCTACCCCTCTGGGATACAGGCATGAGGTTACAAGTGGCAATCATTGGTCTCTGCCTACCCCTCTGGGATACAGACGTGAGGTTGTGTTGTGTGTTTCTAAATAACGGATAAGTTTTTTGTGAGTATTTTGGCAGATGGTTTTAGATAGTATTTCTTAATGATTCGCGATACTCATACAGTCATATATTTAACGGGTCTAATCGCGATTATTTGTAAGGTAAAATGTAATTACCTTGTTCCTATACTTTGTCAAAAAAGTGTAGAATTTAAAGAGTAAGGTTTCGCTCACACTTTTTGTCTGTGTTACATAATTTCTTGCACTTAAAAGCATTATAAAAATAAAAAATAGAGTCATTACATTAAAAGGATGTATTGTGTTTAATCAAAGATAGTAAAGGGTCTTCATTTTCGATAATACCAATAATAAAGTTTTTCTTCCGGTTTCTTGAATTTTTTGACAAACTATACACGTTTACCCGAGACCATGGCAACGGTAACGCTGCCGAAACGTCGGGAAACAAGGTAATTACGTTTTACCTAATAAATGTACATGAATATTTATAGTATATGGTTTCAAATACATTTTGTGGAGTAGGAGAACCCTCGTCGGAGAACACAAGTTCTGCTGGCACTTGGCCGGTCCTCCCCTATTCCTCTCAAGAACAGCTCTTCGCAGTTAGGTACTCAAACGAGCAGCTCGTCGATAAAGAGCCAAGACTCCGCAAAGGCAAGGCCTGGCTCTTCTGGCTTCGGGCCAAATAAAATCTAGGTTACTCATTGCGACGATTAGCTCGAGATTACGGCTGCTTAGCTACTGGTTAAGAGCTCGTTATGAGTCTGCGGGTAGAGTTTACATAGATAGAAGACGGGTTGTGTTAATTCATTCATCATCTCTGAGGACCTCTGTGGCGCAGCGGTAGCACATCTGCCTACCATGTGAGAGGTCCCGGGTTCGATCCCCGGCTGGGGACAAAAAAAAAAACAGTTCTTGGATGTTAACAAGTTTGTGATGCTGTTGTTTCTGGTTCCCACGACACCATGTATCATATGACACCATCAACTCACTATGTCCCCACCGAGGGGCACGGGCTAGACTAGCGGCTGGTTTTTTGACAGTAAGACCAGCCACTAGTTCTGCAAGCCTCCACCAATCCGGACTTGGCCCCCGTGGTGAAATATAGCCTATACCTTTCTTAGGAAAGAGTTGTGTTAATTAACGGAATAAAATAAGATAATATCTACAGCTTTTGAACTACTGTCTTCAATTTTTTAATTACTTTTGTGAGCACTACAAATTATTTACAATTATTAACCAGAAATTATTTACATAATTAATTAAACATAATCTCACTGTTTCTCTCCCTCCCTTTCTTTCAAAGTAAAAATGATTTTATCAAAGTTAGCGCAGAAACATAATTATATAAAGACTAGTGTGACTTACTAGTCTTTATATAATTATGAATATAATTGAATATAATAAAGGTCCATTTTAAGGTCTGGTGAAAAAGTTGATTAAAAACGCCAATTAGTTTGGAGTTTTTTTCGGAGTGCTATTTATAAAAACACCGGTTTAATAATCTGGCCGGTTTAATAGCCTGTGGCTACGTCTTTGGCCTGCCTGCCTCAAACTGCCTCTCAGAAGTGTTTTAAGGAACCAAATGCAGAAATACACACATCAACTTTAAGCTGCTCGAATAAAAAACAATAATATTAATTTTCTTAGTTTTTAGTAGAAAAACCTTCTTATACCTTCCTTAGGGAAGGGGCCCGTGCCCCTAGGTGGGGACACCATTAGGGTTGATGTTGATGATTATGATGACTTCGTTTTCAATAGGGAAACCTGGCATTAAAAGTTCACAACGTTTATTGCCAATTACACCTAATTTGTGACCACACACGGTTCTTAGTTAACTCTTTTAAGCGTGGGGCATACAGGAAGTTAGTTCGTTAGACCTGTCATTTCCGCATTTAGTCTCATGGTTGGGCCATTAAACTCAGCAAATAAAAAAAAGCAAAGTGTGGTGGAGTATGGTCTAACCTTCCTGCGATGCAGGAAGAGACCCGTGCCCCAGCAGTGGGGACAAGAAGAGTCGATAACGAACTCAGCAAATTTGTGCGATTGGTCCAGCTCTTCAGACCTCCTCAAGGGATCAAAGCTTCCCAATGGTGGCGGTCCGTTATCTTTTCGCGTCTTTATTGAATGGTCATGTTGCAAGGTTTTCTTTTCTTTGAGGCGTCCCTAGAATGCGGGCTGTCGATTAGTCCCATGTTGTGGAAATGTCTGTTCAGTGAGCAGTGGCCTGTTAGGATTGCCACAGCTTTGTGCAGATTATCTTCTCAGACGCAGCAGCCTACGTGAAAGCGTAGCACATACACAACATGTTACGAGTACGGGGCGTTGCCGAGGTGTCTTTTTGATACTTCTTTTTCTTCTTCAGGCTATATTAGTCCACTGCTGGACATAGCCCTCCCCTAGTGAGCACCATAGCCCAAGGTTGTGCCATCATTGGGGGGTAGTGCCCATAATCCCCACGCTGGGCATGCTGGGTTGGGGATCGCAATTCGGTGGAATTGTACTGCAGGGGGCGCTGCTGCCCACCCCCCGGTTTGTGTCCCTTAGTCACCTTTTGCGACACCCGCGGGAAGAATTTGGGTTGGTGCTATTCTCGAGGCCGACAGCACACAGCATACACACACCTTTCGATACACTTAAATATAAAATATACAAAAGCGATGGGGCGTAACCCGCCCAGAGAAGACGGGGCTAGAACGTGAGCTCAATACAACGCGTCGCGTCTTTGCCAAGTCCTCATCCCACGACCTTGTGTGTGCCCCACGCCTTAGCTTCCAACTTTGCGCTGGTAGTCAACCGGCAATCAACACGCGATCGTGTGGGTACACACGCCACAAGAGCGCTGTGAAAGACAGTTAATTTCCGGCATCACCATTGGACTATCGATGTTTCATTAAAACTTTAACACAAGTTGTGGGACCTTAAATTGATAAACGATTTGAACTCGTAGTAATACAATTAAAATCAAGAAATGTCAATAGGGAAGGGTGTTTCTTGAACGAATGAGATGACTGAAATATCTTTTGATGTACAATTAAGAGTTATCTTACAAAATCTAATCTTAATGTGACTGTAAGACCAGCCACTAGAGTTGCAAGCCTCCGCCAATCCGGACATGGCCCCCGTGGTGGAGTATGGCCTATACCTTCCTCAGGAAAAATACACATGCCCCTCGGTATGGATATAGGGACTTAGTGGGCTGATGATGATAATTATATATAAATCTAATCTTATCTCATGAATCCATCATTTAGATCAGAAAGCAATTTTGTGGGATAAGAATGGCGACATGACGACGTATATTTTAGGCGCTGTATCATCTATTGGAATATCGACTATTGCACGGAATAATTTCTAAAAAGCGGCGGTACCGGGGCTTCTATAAAATGACTTGGTTTTCTTACTTACGTTTATTTGTGAAGTTATAGTAGCGAGTGTGTATGTATGTGATATCAATCCTTCCTATGTCACCACTACTGGGGCAAGGGTCTCTTCCTGCGTCGCAGGAAGGATAGGCTATACTCCACCTCGGGGGCTAAGTCCGGGTTGGTGGAGGGTTGTTAGACAGTGGCGGGCTACTAGGTCACGAGCGCTTCCATCGTGTCCACGTGGCGATAAAAAAAATATTTCTTGTTCTTCACACTAAAATAGCCTGTGATGGAGATTTTACGATGAAAAGACGTAATCACAGATAACACAAAACGCTTTTAGGAGTGTTTCAAGGGAAACGTGATTTTTATAAATAAAACTCCAAAAAAACTGTTTGTGACAAAACTGCGTCGCACTGTAAGTGTCAAAAGGCTCTGAAATGACAAATTTTCGAGTTTTTTTTGACAATTTTTCTCCAAAATGATCTAGATTTTGAAATAGACACCTAGTTTTACTAGTAACGTTCAATAAGTTACAGGTGCTGATGCACCTGTAACTTATTGAACGTTACTAGTAAATCAAAGTATTTCATTGAAAGTTACCCTAATTTTCAATGAAATACTTTGATTTGATTTTCATGTCAAAACTGTTAAACTGCACGCAGTTGAATTTCTGTTCAGAAGCCTTTACTAGGCTTACATACTAGTTACATTATGTAGTGTAGAGTACTAGGGCGAGCTCATGGCCACTGAAAGGTCAAGGGACTGACGGCGATAGGGTCACGGATGAAGTGAGCTTCTACTCCCGATAGAACCATGTCAATGTAAAAGTCCAACTAATTGGCCTCACCAAAAGTTAAGATTTATTGTTCTTTCTTGTTCTACTTGAGACGTCTTTATGAGTAAAGTAAACGGAACAAACGGCGCTGTAAAATATGTTAACACAGGTCGCCCAACGCGCAATGGAGAGAGTTTCACTGCCCGATCGAATCAGGAATGAGGAGATCCGCAGAAGAACCCGAGTCACTGGTATAGCTCGAAGAATTGCTCAGTTGAAGTGGCAGTGGGCGGGGCACATAGCTCGAAGAACTGATGGCCGTTGGGGCGAGAAAGTTCTGATCTGGCGACCAAGGACCGGACGACGCAGCGTGGGCAGGCCCTCCACCAGAGGGTCTGACGACTTGGAGATCTATTTTTGAATCACTCGTATGAAATTGTATCGTCGAATGCGACATAAGTCACACTCGTCTTCTAAGTCGCATGATCTCGTTTTTCCGTTTTTTTGAATCGTTCGCCTGAATTGTTCCAGTAAAATTTTAAGTATTGTATTTTATCCGTTCCACGCAGAAATTACAAAAAGCGGAAACTACCGTAACGGAAACGGAATGTGAAATATTTCGTTTTATTGGCTGTTTAGATGAAAAATCTTTGCCTTTAGTTGCAAAACAAACACAACACTGTCATAGATCGTAAATAATAACACTTTGGCTTGTTTTTGTTTGAAAATGACAAAACAAAAAATCAATTCGGCACAAAAGCACAACCTCCTCGATTTGAAATTAACACAAATTTTGACAATTAATCTATCGATCGACATACGAGACGAGTGGTAGGGACCATTCGTTGCAGTCGAGTGATTCAAAAATACGGAATTTCGTATGTCGAACGAAAATCAGTAGAAATCGAGCGCTCGACGCGAGACGAGTGATTCAAAAATAGAGCTCCTGGTTACGGTGGCGGGGAGCCGCTGTATGCGGGTGGCACAAGACCGTGAAGCTTGGAAAACCATGAAGGAGGCCTATGTCCTGCAGTGGACGTCAAATGGCTGATGATGATGTTAACAAAATTAACAAGTTACTAAAGAAGTATTAACTAATAAAGCAGCGTATTTGCTATTAAGCTATAAAAGTGCTCGTGGCCTAGTGCAACCGAGTGATTGGAATCAATCACTTGAGTTAAGCAACAACAGGTTCAGAATGGGTGATCGTCCCGTGACTACCGCTAGAGCCATTTTTTCCGAGCGCTTCCGTGCTTCGCAATGCACGTTAAGCTGTTGGCGTAATGGTAGTAGTTAAACCATGTCGAAGGCCTTATGGGCGGCTTGCTAACTTCTGACAGGAAGGCCCGCCACTGTCTTACAATCCTCCACCAACCAGGACTTGGCCCCTGTGGTGGAGTATGGCCTAACCTTCCCGCGATGTAGGAAGAGACCCGTGCCCCAGCAGTCGTCGTCAGGCTATACTAGTCCACTGCTGGATATAGCCCTCCCCTAATGAGCGCCATAGCAAACTGTTTTCAGTTTGCCGCATCCAGCATCTGCCTGCAGTTTTTCGCAGATCGTCATCCCACCTAGTCGGAGGGCGTCCTACACTACGTTTGCCGAGCCGCGGTCTCCACTCAAGGACACGTTTACTCCAACGGTTGTCGGTTCTTCGCGAGATACGGCCAGCCCACTGCCACTTCAGCTTGCTGATTCTCTGATTTCACCCCAGCAGTGGGGACATACAAGGATTGTTATCGTCAAGTAAAACTAGGTGTCCATTTCGAAATCTAGATCATTTTGGAGAAATGGGCAAACAACTCCAACTAGTACCTACCACGATAATAATTTAGCACGAGCCTATTTGTGAGAGTGCTTATTGATTTTTTTGTCTATTTGTGTCATGGTCTCGTAACACATACAATCGATAATATGATTAACGCTACTGTGAATGAAAACATCGTGAGGGAATCCTTTATTATACTCTTTTTTTGTAATTCTTTTTTGCGACTCACCGGCATCAGTGAAATTTCGAACCTCTTTACAATATTCTCTGTATTACGTACAGGCAGCGACATCTGGCTGAAGTAATTTGCATCACTGATGCCGGTGAGTCACCCATTAGCTCAGTTAGAAAGAGCGCTAGCACGGATAGCCAGAGGTCGCGGGTTCGAATCCCGGCATGGGTGGAATTTTTAGCCTCTAAATAGGTTTTTATAATCCTTTATTGCAAAATAAAACACAGGACATAGGAGAGTTTCAAACTGATAAGTATTTTCCGTGTTCTTGAGTGGAGACCGCGACTCGGCAAACGTCGTGTAGGACGGCCTCCGACTAGGCGGGATGACGATGGCGAACTGCCGACAGTAGCTGGATGCGGCAAGCTGAAAACACGCTATGGCGCTCATTAGGAGAGCGCTATGTCCAACTGTGGACTAACATATAGCCTGTAGAAGGAGAAGAAGTATTTTCCACTAACCAACGTCTTTAACTTTACGGAACCCATTCAAAATATTAAGCTTAAGATTCAGGTCATTGAATCTTCGGAACTGTAACATTGCATTAATCCAAAATAATATTTATTGTAGATTCCATGGTTACTTTTCCACAGTAATCTTGGGTACCACGGAACCTGCATTAGCAATTGTTGCTCTAGACGATGAGAGAATATATATTAAATTTAATATATATTATAATAAAATTGATATATGGACAAATAATTTGTCTAAAAAATTAACTTAGTTTGAAACCATCACCCAATCTTATCAGCCATAAACTTAAGCAGAACGGCAGACCAACATGTACCTAGGTATTGTAGACTTTTAGTCCGGATCTACTTACGGTTGTTGTTATATCAGGTTTCGCTCCGATTCGCAGAGCTTAATCATGGTGAGCAGAGACGGAGCTCCTAGGTATCTATGTACCTAGGTACTTATGTATACTCAGTTTTCATTTAATCTCTTGCACCACCTGTGGTTGACTGGTAGAAAATGCTTATAGCATTAAGTCCGCCACATTGCCATTGTATTTTTTTTTACTTATGTGCAATAAACGTATTAATAATAATAATAATATACTCAGTTTTCTTTATACTATTTTTATTTTTAATGCACTAACCCGTGCTAAGGAACAAATTAAAAAACCTATTTAGAGGCTAAAAATTTCACCCATGCCGGGATTCGAACCCGCAACCTCTGGCTATCCGTGCCAGCGCTCTACCAATTGAGCTCAATTGGTAGAGCGCTGTTAGTGCATTAAAAATAAAAATAGTATAAAACAGTTTTAATTACCTATTTTTATTATCTATCAGTGAGTGCCACAATCGCTACATTAGGACCCTCTTCTTAATAAATAAATACCTAAGTGAAGAGTAAAATAAGCGGATAGTTATACAACTAAAGTGACAGTAACTGTGCAATTTAATTGATTGCAAAACAGCCACATATTTAGATCACTCACTACCTACAAACTTAAATTTACAGAAGAAAGCAAAGGCCGTTTCTAAGCTGGTCAGAGTGGAGATTTTTTCCCGCTGCCTTTTTATCTAGTACACTAAGGCCCGAGGGCCGATCGCATTATATTTTACATCGACATTCAGCAAACAGAAAATAAAATTATAACATAACATTTACATTTTAAGTTAAGAAGAACAGGATTATATGTGATATGTTACATACCAATTTAAAGGTTTATGTTAGATTTACGGAAATGTATGATATTTAAACATTGTTGATAATATAGTTAATTGTATCTCCCTATTGAATTAGGTCACACCTTTAAGTATAGGGAATGTTTGGAAATAAAGAAATTATTATATTCAACATGTACATACAGTCACGTACATTGCTTCTGGCCCCACACTAGGATACCCTGTTCGGGGGTACCTGTAACAACAACATTACAAACATGTGAATGTCCAAGACCTGGGCTTTTTATTTTGTCCCCAGCCGGGATTCGAACCTGGAACCTCTTGCATGGTAGGCAAACGCGCTACCGCTACGCCCCACGGAGGTCGTCAATTCCTTAGTGCGTCGAAATAAATTTATTTCAATTCACTTCAAGAAGAATGGAATTTCACAGTTAATCGATTGGAATCTTTCGCGTAATCCTATGGTGCGCGTAATATAGGAGCAGATAGCTTTATTGAGAATGGATATTCTGTCCAACGCAATGCTTTTGTTTCGTACCACAGCTACATTCCGTTATCCCGTTAACCATTCCGACCCGATCTGTAATTAGGCCTTCGGGAAATCTACACCGTTTCCGGTAAAACGGGACGTTGCGAAACGGACGAAGGAAAATTCAGCCGGATTGTTTTATAGGGAAAATAGAGTATAAGATTAGCCGTTACATTTTATGGGGTTGTGATTTAATATTAATGGTCTTTACTGGGTATTCTGAAAAAGTTCGTTTGCCTAAACACGTCAGTATGAATCGGATACAAGGAGTTTTATTTTCGACTTAAGACTTTTATTTGATTTGAAAACTGTTTACTTTTGATAGAGAATGCGAAAAATCTAACTTATTAATTAGACTTGAAATTGTTCAATGCAACGATTGCGACAGTCTGCGATTGCTACAATTGCGATTGCCAAAGCGCTTTAAGCCATGTGTAAATTATAACATTACGTTATTTAAAGAATTGATATCTAATCAATCAAATTAAATCAATTTATTTCAACGTAAAGAATTTACATTCTGTTTAATGAATGTCAATGTAAACTGTAAGCCGCTGCCTTCGGGCCGTATTATAGTGGACAAAAAAAGCAGCGGGGAAAAACTCCACTCTGACCATCTTTTCTGAAGTCATCTTAGACCAAATACAACAGTTGCCACCTATACCTAATAAGATTTCATGATTGCAATAAAATTAACAACCCTAAATGCCAAAGCATTAGTCAAATGTCTATAAATAACACCGGGTATTCACTAGGATCTTAGTACACTGAGTGACCTATTTTAGTAACTTCGATGCTTCTTACTCATATCCTGTCGTGACCTTCATAAATTCGATGAAATCGGCCAAATTCAGTTGACCGTATTTTATTTATGTAACTACAAAGACAAAATGCCAACAGTAATAGATTCCCCTGCAACTCGTAAGAAAAAGTATGATAGTGAAATGTTGATGTTTGTGGATTGTTACTAGGCTCTTGAAGTGTGAAATGCTTTGTTTCAATTTATTTAACGGTCTGCAGACCATACTAACACGCTGCCATTAAATTTCATTGTAAATCCAACTACTTACAAACTTGAGCAAACTATACCCCGAAATACAAATTCGGAATGGTTTTAATCATTACAAAAACAAACAAAAACATCCACACTTATTCTTTTCAAAATAGGTTTGAACTTAATTTTGAGTATTAACAGACTTTTCAACTTAATGTTACACATGATATACATGATCGTCCCCGTAAACATTATTTTAATACCAAACAAAGTCTTCCAAATAATCTTTAATGTTATAATAGGATTTTTGCATAGAGTATGTTTAACACATTTTTTAAACCGTCGTCGTCAGGCTTTACTAGTCCACTGCTGGGCATAGCCCTCCCTTGAAGAGCGCCACGTTGTGCTATCGTAGGGGGTAATGCCCATAATCCCCTCGCTGGGCATGCGGGTTGGTGATCGCAGTTGGAATTGTACTGCAGGGGGCGCTGCTGCCCACCCCCCGGTTTGTGTCCCTTAGTCGCCTTTTACGACATCCGCGTCGCGTTTTTGAAACCGCGTCAGTGGTAACTCTAATAATATGTTTTGAGGAATCTTATTGTGGAACCGTTTATAGTGCCCGCAAGGGAAGTACTAACTTTTGTAAGTCTAAATAGTGGAATTGACAATTTATGTTTAGGTACCTCTATACCGGGAATGTAAGCCTCATATTTATCTTTTTGATCTCTCGCTATTAATAGTATAGGTATGGGAATATATGTAGCTAACGACGAATAAGGGGCAAACATTAATTATTCGGTAATCTTTTATCATTGCCGTTGACTCTACACGACAGTATACGAGAGTAGGAAATTATTATCTCAAAATAAGAGAAACGAGGTCGTTTCTATGTACTTGTAAATATACTGCACTTATAAAGAAAGGAAACCATCCAAATTATGTAAATACATAGATAGAATATTCTTTATTGTACACAGAAATTAGTTGATGTAGATTGCAAGTTAATTAAAAAAAAAATCTTACCGCCAAACTAAGATTAGAATTCTCGTTATCGTTATCAACCCTTGTATGTCCCCACTGCTGGGGCACGGGTCTCTTCCGGCATCGCAGGAAGGTTAGGCCTTACTCCACGGAGAACAAGTCCGGGTTGGTGCAAGATTGTAAGACAGTGGCGGGCCTTGCTGTCAGAAGTTATCAAACCGCCCATAAGGCTTCTGACATGGCTTAATGACTGCCATTACACGACGGCTGGCACCAACGGCTTAACGTGCCTGGATGTATTAGATTCAAATCAAATCAAAGCATTTCATTCAAAATCATACAGAAACTGTGACTTATTGAACGTTACAAGTAAAACTAGGTGTCCATATCAAAATGTTGATCATTTTAAGGGTCCTTCCTTTTATATACCTATTCAGTTTTTTACCGAAAAAAAAACAGTCAACTTTCTAGTCCCTTTCGGCCACCATCGTGGCAAGGCCTAGATTCTACTAATGCATTGTGGTGCAATGACCATTGCATGACCATGGCGATTTAATTTCGTTGCTGCTTCAAATCTACGCGCGCACATACATGGAACCACCTAGGCGTCAATGGTATGAAAAAACACCCCACGTAACCCGACCATGTATTTGCTACTATAATGCACTAACAGAATCGAGGCCTTCTACCTCTACAACTTGGCAGTTCCAAAAACTTATTTTGGAGGTGCGCTTCTATAACGTAATATTTAGCGTTTCATCGCTGCGGCGCGGCCGTGCCATAAATAATGTAGCGCAGTTGCTGATAACGGGGCAATGTATTACGATAACTACATCGCCTCTTCCTCTGACAGTCATGCTATTATATAAATAGTTTATATTTACCGTAGAAGGGGTCTTAGCAGCGACGAAGTTTGTTGTTGGTACCAACTCTTTGAATGCCCCTACCGCTGAGGCTCGGGTCTCTTCCTACATCGCAGCAAGTTTAGGCCACACTCCACGACGGGGGCTAAGACCGGGTTGGTGGAGGCTTGTAAGACTGGCGGGCTTTACTGTCAGAAGTTATCAAGCCGCCCATAAGGCCTCTGACATGGTTTAACGAATACCATTACATGACAGCCGGCATCAACGGCTTGACGTGCCTTGCGTAACACGCAAGCGCTCGGAAAAATGCCACTTGCGGTTGTCACGGGATGGTCACCCATCCAGCACTTGACTGCGCCTATTTTTGCTTAGCCATAATCATTGATACCAATCAGTTGGTTCCACTAGGCCACGAGCGCTTCGCAAGTTTGTTGTTACATTTCGCAAAAGAATTTTATGTGCTTTTTTAAATATGCAAGAGAGCAGAAAAAAGTGGCGCGCCTTGAGAGAGGCCTATTATATGTTTAGCAGTGAATGAATATCTACTGATTGATTGATTGATTGGTTGATGATGATGATGCTCGCCTTTATACGTGTTATTGCCTACGTAATATCCACTTATAAGTTTTGTGTTTAGCCCGTCACTGTCTTACAATCCTCCACCAACCTGGACTTGGCCCCGTGGTGAAGTATGGCCTGAAATTCCTGCGATGCAGGAAGAGACCCGTGCCCCAGTAGTGGGGACATACAAAGGGTTGATATCATCATCATCAAGTTTTGTGTGCAATATAGTATAATAATTATGATGATTTACAAAATATAATGATGATGACAATTTTAACTAATATCGTCCGTTTATCCGTTCCAGGTTGCCACTTCCCTGGTTACTGTACGGGCTCATCAACGGTGCACCAGTGGAGGTCAACTCTAAAGGTATGGTCTGCAGCATCGTGCTTCTGTTCGCGATGCTGATCTTCGTCATCATCAGCATAGCTTGCTTCAGGTGGAAGATGAACAAAGGCCTCGGATTCACCATGTTCCTCCTGTACTTCGTTTTTGTTGCCACCAGTTTGGGTCTGGAGTACGGATATCTGCACTGCCCCAGCGAGTAGATGCGTGCTACCTTCGGCGCCACTGTTAACCAATGTTTTTTTTTTTCAATGTTGACCGTTCGTTCGAGAGGTACCATTGAAACCACCGGCAATCGGTTCAAAGATTTTTTCTTGGTCGGAAGGAAACACTAAATTGAATAGTAGAGAATACCAAGTTGATCAGTTCAAAAAAAAATTGATTAGCAAATTGGATATTCTTGTTTAAATAAGTTAGGTTAGCTACAAAGTTAATTTTGTTACGCGAATGATATATAGGTTTTAGTAAAGCGGGTACTCTGTTAACTTAAGTTTGGTAAGCTACAAAATTATTTTTTCTACGCAAATAGTATATGGGTTTTGGTATATCCGAATTTTTAATAGGTTAGATACATAGAAGGACATTTTTGCCGTATTTCTCGTCATTACGGGATGTATCCAAATATCCTCTATCTTCCTGAGTAGGGGGTTTCAAAAGCTTTTTTGTGGGGGCAGCTTTGAAGTGGCAAACTTTAAATGATCAACATCTTCATTTGAAAATAAAAATGTATATAAAATGCTGTGAAAGTCACGACTGTGAAGAGTGCAAATAAGACAATATATTACTCTCAAGATATTTCAGAATTCATCCACTAGATACAGAAATACATTTGGAGCGTATTAGTAAAGAATTGAATAGGTTAGTAAAACACTCTTGCATTTTTCATGTTCGAAATAAAAAAATGGACAGCGTACTCAAAAGTGATTAATTACCTTGTTATCAATACGAATCTATTGTTCATTACCACCGTTACATAAACAACTCTTTACTGCAATGTACTCGTAGCACAAATTTTTAGCTATTTAGTATTTGGTTGATTAATGATCGCTGATTATTTTTTTATATTTTTGTGGTACCTTTTCGTTTCCGAATTGTAACTAACTAGAGATTTATTGAGATATTTTCTATCCACCAAGTTGGTGACACCAATTATTATTAAGGGCTTGAAAACACCTTAATAATAATGAAAATTATGTCGCAAAATTAAACATTAGCACAATAATCATGGTTGGAACAGCTTAGCTTATATTTTTTAACATACTTTTCTTGATTTTTTTTCTAGTTTATGTCTGTAAAGCTCAACTTGTCTTATATTCTATATCAAAGGTGCATCAAAGTTACCCTAGGCTGTTGAAAAAGTTTCATCAATAGGAATAAATGAAAGTTGACAAAAACTTCAAAGTTGCTATAAACAGGGCTTAGATGCTGTTTATACAATGCAGTACTATGACAATTACATAAACACGTCAATATCACTAAAATACACAGTTCCAGAAACATGTCAGGTAGACTTTGTTATTTGCAACTTTTGCTTATTAAAAAAACTTAATTTAAAAAAATGCATTTCTAATTTTGGCCTGCTTTGGACTCGCTCTGTTAGATGTCTATTGCTTAAAACTATGTGCGTCAAACAAAATAGACATTCGTGCAGGACAATGATTAACTGAAGACTGCGGCTTTGGTAGAGCGCGTAAAGCTCTAATTTAATAAAATAATTTTAACCCTGATATTTCATGAGAAAAATTCTAACGAAACAACTTTCTAACTTTTCCTATTTTCTTTAATCTATTATCGTAACAAAATCTAATTCCAAACGACGAACCTGTGCTTAATCAGTAGTACACCAGTTAATCATAGTGAATTTGGTATGGAACTGCTTTTATCTTTTGCAATTTTGAAATTGTCCTCAAAAATTATAAAAACCAAACTGAATCTCTCAACTTTGGGAAAATAGGAGGAATGTGATACATCAAGCACTCTCAACTCCACCCTTCTCAAGGTCTGGACCTTGAAAATAACAATGGTTTCCTACCATTATTTTCAAGGTCAGGACAATAGAGCACAATATTGAATGGGCACAAAACTAAGTAAGTACCTACCATTTTTTCTGTAGGAAATATTCAGTAGGTCTGATTCTCGTACCAGTGTTTTTGTTATAATTTTTCAGCAGAATACTTAGTATAAATTTAAACATAAAAGAATAAATCAAAATTAGGTCTTGACAAAATCATTTTATTAAAAAATTACGAAGAAAAAACGTGCACTATATTTTTTCTTTTTAATTAAAAAAACTATAGTAAAAAAGTAGGTACTTAGACAACATAATTACGTACAATACCATGTTTTTTCTCCAACAAACAACTCTGGCAGATTTAAGAAAGGTTTTTTATTTCATCTAGATGTCATTTATTTATGGTCATGGGGAAGGGAGGAAAAAATTGAATCAATTACCGATACAAGTAAAAAAACAATAATGAAATAAATCATGGCAAAATGTGTTTCAATATTTATTTACAATCGTCGAAAGTCAAGGCTGACGAAATAATTTTTGTATTGAAAGTACATATAAAAATGAACATTGTGTAGGCATCATAGAGATTGTAGTTTATATGAATGTTAGATGTTCATTATTTATATTCAAATCTGAATAACAATGCCGCTCATGCGTTATTTATTACAAATAATGAATTATTGTGTAAAGTAATAATTAAAGCCGAAATAAATACGCATTTGTGTAGCAAATCGTATTTTTGTAAATATAAACTCAATTGTTTTGTATAGTTGGCGTTATTTAGTATCAAACTGAATAATTATAAAATAGAAATCGTTAATTTTTGTACTAAGAGCCGAACGATGACTTTCAGTCCATACGTCTGGTTCATTTTTTTAAATTATGATTACCTAAATTTACCTACTTAGTTCAGTGATGGTGATTTATGTATGGGTCACATTGAGGATAATGTTGTGTTTGCACAAATGGATGGTGAGAATGATGATGATATCATTTTTGTAAATACACACTTCATAGTGGACCTTTGTTTAAATGTCTCAATTATAAGCAGTAAGGAAAGTATACGTGCGTCAGTAATATCAAATGACTATACTGTTCACACACTCTGTAACTTCCCTAAACTTACAAAATAGGTAATGACATGATCTTAGTTACGTAATTTACGTACTTAAGTATAGTGTGGGAATCTCTTATCGAGGCACAGAAGTGAGGTACGTTAACTTTGCTCACTGAATGAACGGCATATTTAATATGCTGAGGATAAATAGACGGAGTTATCCACTAGGAGATACTTTGGACATTGAGCAATAAGACATAATGTAATCCAGGAGATAATTTCTAACATTATTTTATAAATTGTGATCAAAAATGCAAATGAAGCGCGTCAAAACAAAGCATCGCACAAAGGATTGTCAAGCCAAGCGGCGTTTATAGATGAAAAGACCTCTTAATATTAGATACTAGTGTTTTAAAACATCAATTGGCATTTGTTACAGAAGGTACAGTTAGGCATGATAAATAAATTTAATTTTAGGAGACCCATAACTGTTATTCTCCAAATCAAAAAACACAAAAGTAACTAGATTTGTACTCTTTAAAAATTGACAAATTGAAAAAATAAGTACCCATATCATTCATGAAATCTCACCAGAAAGGTCGCGAAAAGATATCGACCTTGAAAATAAACATAAATCTACTGTTATTTTCTAGGTCAAGACTGAGGAGGTAAAAATCACACAAAAAGTAAAATCAAACAAGTTTTCAGTCTCCGAACGTTGCAGTTTTCTAAGTTTATATTTTATTCAAATACGAATCAACAGCAAAATTACTGACAGTACTCGTCGTAATAGTGATATCGTCATTACGGAACAGAATTATGACACGGTATGGTTTTTTAACAGTAATTACGTAAATGAATATAAATTTAACCGTCCATGCAAATTTCTTTCAAATACTGAATTGCTTGAAGTGGACACCATTAAGAGAAATAATATAACGCAGAAAAGTAAAACAGTCAGTGATAGGTAGACCAATGATAACGCTTAGCAGCTTTATAATGGTCTAAATGAGTAACCAAATCCCAAGTCACATTTTATTGACGTTTGTGACCCTGATGTCGCGGTTTATCCAACACTTAACATCAATAGTGACTTCAAAGTAACAAATAAATGGTATGTTTTTGGGTGGTATTACACTTATCAAATATCTTTGTCCAATGTACGATTTGATCAAAGAAATTGGACGACTTTATCAAATGTCTTGGATACACCGATATTTGATCAAATATTAATGACACTTAAATCAAAATGGCTGCAAACAAGATATCGTGGACGATTCCAATGACATTTTTTTTAAGAAATACTTTTTTTTGTTCTGACTTTTGATTTTTTCATAAATAACATAACGATAATAATAGCACCACTTAAAGACGCAATAGCAGCACATGAAGACGCTCCACGTTCCTCCATTTTCTTAAGACTATGCAAAAAATATTGGACACAGTTATTGGACAAGTGGAATGGGCTTACCTCAAAGAAATTTTATAAAATATTTGACAGCAAAATTGGACAAAGATATTTGATAAGTGTAATATCACCCTTAGATAAAGAAGTCCGTTTTTAGGGTTGCTTACCCATTAATTCCAACGAGACCTTACTACTAGGCCTATGACGTCACTGTGTACATACATCTGACGGTATTTGGCACTGAACTTTCATTGGCTGATCTACCAAAACAATTTATGAATTCAATTGTTAATAATCCAGAGTTTTATATTGGTACCCCGCCTATTTAACATAGCAATAAATAGTCTAGACTAGATAGTTAAAAGTATGTCGTATAAATTGTTAAGCTTTTAATAACAAAAATCAAAGCTACTTTGGTGACGCTCAAGATTAACAAATTTATTTAATTAATCATACTTACCAATCATGTCGACATCAAAACAGTGAATACGCACAAAGGCTAAAAGCTAAAGGGCTTTCCATATAATAATACTAGAAAGCTTCTTGTCTGCTTTTATATTGCGTATTATATTAGTTCATATCACGATTATTCGCAACATTCGATAATAAATAAAGTCGTACAATAAACATTAGAGAACTTTAACTGATAGATAATTTTTTGGAATATTAAATCGACATATCGTTGTAAGTACCGGACATTCGTGTAGGTCATAATCTGTGATACGAGCATGCTTATGACGTAAATTGTAAATTGTTTATAGGATTGGTCTGTCGTATAAATTCTTATTTATAAATTAATATGGGACAGCACTACTGTTAATTTGGAGTAAAACTTTGCAACAGTCGTCAATGTCATAAGCGCAAATATGTTCAATAACTGCTGATATAATATCTATAATGGACTTATGATCTCAATAATTGGGAAGTCATAAATTGGAAGATTACCTTACAATAAATTATATAAAAATGTCTTCGGGTAATTTTGTGGGAGTTTATGTGTATAATCGGTAATTAAATAATTAACTATAATTAAAAAACCGTTTCTGTAGTAATATTGGGGCTGATATATAGTGTCAAAGTTGAGGAAACTGGACCGGGATAATCAGATTTTTACTATCGCACAGATTTACTTCTAGTCCAGTCATAACTAATGCAAAACAAATTTATAATTTGACATGTCTCTGGTTTAATTTTCATTATTTTCTCGCTAGTCTAAATACGGGGAAACCCCTACTTGTCCCCTCTAAATCTTCGAGGTGTCACTTTTCATTGTCTTCTGGGAGGAAGGAAAGAATTGAACAATTAATTTTAGGGCCATTTGCAATAAGTAAAGCAACGACATAAATTGTTGCAAAATGTGTTTAAAAACTAACACACAAACATCGAAAGTCACGGCTGAGACGCCAACATATTTAATTTGGTACTTCGTATTTAGAATTGATCAACTCATCAAGGTGATATTTTAGACTAGCTTGGTACAATAACACCTATGTAGGCAACGTTTTATTCATTTAGCAATAATGCGTAGTTCTTGGTGACCTTTATTTGATCGGCTGCCATGCGATTAAAAAGTGAACTTTACCTAGACCCTTTTGCAAAATAACTTTCTTGAAGACTAGAGCATTTTTGGAAATCGATTCAATTCTTGAATTCCTCTACGTTGTGGGGTGTCGAATCTAAAAATAGCGGCTAGATAATAATACAAGGAAAACGTTTTTGTAAGCACGACTTACAGGCAGTGTTGTCCCATAAATGGTAGAATTACTTGTAAACTTCTTACTTCTTCAATACTGACGGTCTATAGTAGCAGTGTTAGTTAGAAAAACATGTTTACTCTAAGGGCGAGATAAATAGTCGTTGCTTAGCCCAAGTCCGTACTCATGCTTCCCTAAGCATTACTTCAGACTAACTTAGCTAAGCATCAATGCGTTACTAAAATAGACGATTGCTTAGCTAAGCATGTTCTTAGGCCAATGCTAAGAATTAGTCCGGGTTTCGCGACTTAGAGAGTGCCAAAGTACTGTATATGATAGACAAATCGATTCTTAAGCAAGTGCTTTCGTTAAGACTCGTTCTTAGAAGCGACTATTTATCTCGCACTAAGACACTCCTAAAATACAATTGAAGCAGTTTGTTTTTATGAAGTTTACTGTAATCGCTTTAGGAGTAAAACTGATATGCTTTATGTAACTTCAGGAGGATGAAGTTACATCGAGCATATCAGTTTTACTGTTTTAATAGTTCACTAACACTTTTACTTGTTCTCACCTTGAAAATAACAATCGAAAACCTTTTTTATATTCAAGGTCAGAATTGATGATAATCTCATAAATTCTGACCTTGAATATAAAAAAAGGTGCCATGTTTATTCGTAAAGTGATAAAAGTTTAATTATTGTTTCTTTATATCTTTTGTGGTACTTATATAATTAATAATACTCGTTAATTCTAATTATAATGCCGGATCGTTTTATAGATTGTTAATATAATTATAATGGTAGTTCGTTAATATTGAAGATTTAAGCTAGATGTATTGGAAAGTGGTTTTTGTAAATATATTAAACTTGCTTGGATTTGATAGTATACTCTGTAGAACGCTTAGCAACGCCACTGTCTGTCAAATTCATATCTACAATAATTATTATCTCTGGATTCAGCCATTTCTCTTTACCTACATACCGTGCAATATTGTGTGTAAATTGTTAAAAGTCACATCACTATAGGTTTTCGGCCTATTCGAGATTTAATGGGCACTTTATATTTAATGAACTGGCTTACATACTATCGCAGTTCATATAAAATAATTAAATCTGGTTATGTTTTGACCTTTCATATTAAATAATGAAATAAGTTCGGTTTACTTGTTAGGTACTTTGTCTTAGGAGCCAGTAAATCCGGAATTAAATTAATGATACCTGTGTGCTATTGTTACAAAAGGTTTACTTCGAAAATATTGAGCTGTTCGATACACAAGTGGCTACTCTATTAATCGTTATACTTTATATATGCAGAAAATTAATCGATCTGTCTTCTTGTATACTTTGTAAGCCCATAATTATATGAATAAAAAACTTACTCTCTTGAATGAAGTTCGTGATAATACTCTGTAAACTTAACTTCAGAACAAAACTTATAGAAAACTGTAAAATTTCAATTATTATCTTTTGATGTAAGTCTAAGTAGCATTTTTAAAAGTGTTGTAAGCACCGAGTACCAAATATTATGCCTATAGACGCTAAAATTATACGTCACAATGTAATATATTATTCAGATGTTTCTAAATAAGCTTTAAATACGTAAGTGACTTTGATGTCTTGATTTATATAATAAATAATCCATGATTTTGAAAGTGAACTGAAGGAAATATTACTCTGTGGCATATAAGTGCGTCGTATTTCTATGAAAAATATAAAAATACACTAGAGATTTCTAAATCTAAAACGTCTTTGATAAATTCTATAAGTAGCCTTTGTAAATTATTCATCCTTCCATAGTAAATGTTTCGATAGTAGATTTTTATTAAACTTTCATACGACTAAGGATTTGTTTTTGACTGAAAACAAAGAAAAAAGTTACTTACTAAGCAATATGTTAGGTTACGATGTTACGTCCTATACAGGGTTATCTAAAAAAACGCGCAATTCCTGAAATACCGCAACAAGCCATCGATGAAGTGTACCATCGAGGCAAAGACCCGTCGAGGTAGAAACACTTCGAGGTGCTGAACTTTTGAGGTAGTGACCCACACACAAAACGTACTATCGAGGTAGGCACATCGAGGTATCAAGCATCGAGCTATCGTCATTCGAAGTTGAGTACGAGACCCAATTAGATTTCGCGTTTTAAAATAACATAACTTTTACATACAGGCACATACATTGCTTCTGGCCGCACCCTAGGATACCCTGTGTCGTGGGAACCAGAAACAACGACATCACAAACATGTAAACATCCAAGACCTGGGTTTTTTTTGTCCCCAGCCGGGGTTCGCTACCGCTACGCCACAGAGGTCGTCGTAGAACAAAATAAATGTTGTTATTTTGTTCAAATTAACAAAATTTTGTTCTACGAGTTTTTGATGAAAGTCGCACTTTACGCGCTCAACCAATACGGTTTTAATTTATCGGTCAAACACTACGCGAAATTACAAACAAAAGATTTTCAAAAGTCCTAAAAGAAATGTTGTGTGGAAACAAACCTAAATTAATGTGTTTCAGAAATTGAGTTTTCTTTTTAATAACCCCTTAAAATTACTTGTAATGGTATGTTTCTTAAATCAATAAGACCACTGTATGTAATTAATAACAGTCGCAGATAGTAAGGAATTTCCTAAGTACCTACCTACTCATATTTCATTCAGAGGCAAACTTGCCTTATCGTACTTTGCAGTGTAGTCTTCATTAAACAGCATTTGTTCAATACCAAATAGCACAAGCCGTATTAGGAATTTCATCTTATAAAATTGTTACTTGTTCTTAAATATATAAAAATAACTATTTAAGTTCTGAATGTTACAATGCTACTTTATTTTGATTGGCTCTTAACAAGGGGGCTGATCTCTAAAATGCATAGTTCTTCAATAGTCGTTTGAATGACACTATTGGTAGTCCAGTAGCCAATCGCATTCTAACTGTATAACCCGTGCAATTTGACTCCCTGCCTCGCTTGATTCAATCTTCTTCGCGGGAGAAGCCTATTTAATTTGCGCGGGTTACATCATTGGATTGACATTGTAGTGCTATTGCTTAGACTACCCAATAGAGGCGAGAAACAACTATTAACGACCGTGAAAAACTATTGTATGAAAAAACTATTGGTACTGATGATAACCACATGTATATAGTCAATATTGCTCTAAGTTGTAGTATTGTAACAATTTGAACTATAACGTCTGGCAGAAGTGCCCTATCTACCTAAACTTTACTTTTATCTCTTCATAGCGTAAGTCTTGGCTAAAAGCTGTCATTAAAAGTAAAAGGTTTATTAACAAATACATATATGATATTCAAGGTAGAGATTGTTACTAGGGACATAATTTTTATAAATAAATAAAAGTATTTGAATATCGCAGATTAATAAGATATAAAGAAATAAATATCACTTTTTATGACACAATATATTTTATTTATTTATCTTGGTAGTCTATTGAGGATGAACACCATAGGTTATAAAGAAAATTTTATTAATTATTTGTGAGGTTTTTTTATTCATACAGTCTTTTCATAGTATTTGTTTGTGAATAAACCGTTTTCTTCATAGCAAACTTATAATGTGTCTTGAAAAGTGACAATTATGTACCACCATCGACTTTTTTATTGCTAAAAATGCTGAAGTATCTCGATTTCGAGCTAAAATATTAGCAAGTAAGCATGTTAAAACGGTACTTAGGAACTTATTTTTTTTATTCATATATTTTTTTTAGTAATAAGATTATATTTTATTCTGTAACATTCCATATTATTAAATTGGTATATTTTTGGGTGTTTTGCAAAGCACAATTTTATACTATTTTTATTTTTAATGCACTAACCCGTGCTAAGGAACAAATTTAAAAACTTATTTAGAGGCTAAAAATTTCACCCATGCCGGGATTCGAACCCGCAACCTCTGGCTATCCGTGCCAGATAGCACGGATAGCCAGAGGTTGCGGGTTCGAATCCCGGCATGGGTGAAATTTTTAGCCTCTAAATAAGTTTTTAAGCACAATTTTTTTTAACAATATAAAGATTTTTTTAAATATTATATTTTAATAACATAAAGTACTTACAGTCTATTTATTCTTACTTGTCTAATTTAGTAAACAAGATTATAACCTTAAAATTGAGATTAGATCCCTAAACTAGACATTTTCTCGCAAATTCATGAACTATCATGAACTATGTTTGTAAAATTGGCAGCGTGTTATCTAAAAGAGTGTTCCAGGTTACTTCATTTATGGAAATATGGCAGTTTTGGACTAAAAAGTCACAGTTTATGGGTAGAATCTTGATAACTAAATTGAACAAGTAAGAATAAATAGACTGTACTTGCCTACTAACACAACACAAATATATTACCTTAATATTTAGTTGGTTCGAAAATCAAACAATAAACTCGAGATCGGGATAGCAGCGTAGATTGTTAATAGTGATATGAATTATACAATATACATTAAATTTTATGGGAGAATAAATTACAAAATGTTATTATTTAAAAATAAAAAAGTAGATGTTAAGGTATAGGAAATTTCATCATGTTGTAATGATAAAAAATAATGTTTGGAACTCGTTTGAATGCAGTCGGTCAATTTTCATTTTAGACTTTGTTGAAGTGAAACGAAATGTTTAAGCAGTATTAAAATGAAAATTATGTTATACTTATAAAGTAATAATGAAGTGGTAGTAATTAAAGTTTTGCTACATATACTGTACAATTTTATTGTTATTTTTAAGAAAGCTTTTAATAATTGTTGATAGTTAATATTGTGATAGTTTCGTATTCAAATTAGTTTTTATTGCATAGTCACTTTGATGATTTCCTAGAATGTTATAATTTTCGCTGCAAACTACCTACTCAATTGAAAAGCGTCGTCGATTGTCGACGGTATTATGAAAAATTACAATAAAAAATATAAAATAGCGAGTGGACATGTTTTTCTTTTACTTTTTTTAAATTAAAATTAAGTTATTTCACACAATTCGCACCCTCAGAACGAAACAGGCCTAAGTAAAAAAATAATGAAATTGAGTTACAATCATAGAGAGACAAAAAGTTATGCCGTGGACGGAAGATTCGCTATGCTCTTTTTTTACAATCCTTTGTTTTACTATTCATCGGATAGAGCATACCTTTTTATGTCTCTCTATGATTGTAATTCAATTTCACTATTTTTTGACTTAGGCCTCTTTCGTTCTGAGGTTGCGTATAGCCTATACAATTTGTTCGTATTATGTTGTCTTCGGCAGGCCCCGGCTGCCTGAGTAATCTTAAACGATCACGAAGGGCGCGTTCAACTCGTGAATGGGTAAACCGTTCATGACTAACGCTAGTGGCCTTTTTCCGAGCGGTTCCGTGTACGTTACGTTCGCAAGGCACGTTAAGCAGTTGGTGCCGGCTGCCGTCGATAGATGGCAGTCGTTAAGCCAAGTCGGAGGCCTTTGGGCGGCTTGAAAACTTCTGTCAGTGAGACCAGCCACTAGTCTTGCAAGCCTCCATCAAACCCGACTTGGCCCCCGTGATGGAGTACGGCCTATAGTTACCTTCCTCAGGAAGAGACCCGTGCCGTTCGGTGGGGACATAATGAGTTGATGATGGAGAAGTCAATATACGACCCACCGCAGTACAGAAGCCTTCTCTCCGAGAGAGAGTATGGAATTAATTGCCACGTGTATCCACCGCGGATTGGCAATTTCAAGCGGTTTCAAGAGATATTTGAAATCAAGTTTACTCAGTATAAAAAACTAGATGTACCCCGCAGTGTTATCCGTGGTTTATAGATTTTCCCATGGGAATCAGATATTTTCCCGCAGTAAAACCAAGCCTATGTGTTAATCCAGGGTATCAGCTAACTTCATACCATATTTTATTAAAGTCGCTCCAGCCGTTTAGACGAGAAGAGGTAACACACACACACACTAGCTTTCATTGAGCTAATGGGCGACTCAGTTGAAAGAGCGCGGGCACGGATAGCCAGAGGTCGCGGGTTCGAATCCCGGCATGGGTGGAATTCCAAGCCTCTAAATAGATTAAAAAAAAAAAACATTCGCACGGGTTAGTGCATTAAAAAAAAGAATATAATGATATACAGGGTGTCTCATTCAAATCGGTCAGTATGGGAAAGTCTGAAACTATAAGACATACGAAGATCTGTACTGAGGAACCATGTCATCGATTTTGATAACAAGAAAAACTGCATTCATACATTTTAAAAAACATCTGTACTCTTTTCGGGGATCGAACCCGGTTGTTTTGAAAAAAAATCTACACTCTTTCTATTTAGATATCGATTGTGTAGGTCTTAAGCAGTAAATGTCTGTATGAAACATGATGTCTAAAATGAATAAAATGCATCTTCCGTCCACGGAAGAAACTTCGAGAAAGAGGCGGCGAGAAGGGTCCAATAGACAACTCAGCTTTCGGGAAACTGCGCCAGGTTTACTCCTCGGCTATTCGTCAGAGCCTAAAGACAAGGGTCTTCAACCAGTGAGTCCTGCCAATTATGACTTACGGAGCTGTAACGTGTACCTACACTGACGGCAGGACAAGTACACCGTTTCAAAATGTTTCAAGTTCGAGGTCGTGGGTTCGATTCCTACTGGGGACTGCCGTACGTTTGGACAAGTGGCCTCAGCCTGGATGTACTGTCATGTTTGTGACGTCCTTGCCTGGTTACCATACAACAGGGTATCCTAGTTGGGGCCAGGTCTAGTGATTGTGTTGTGTGGAATGTATTATTATTAGTAAAGTCGCTCAGCGTGTCATGGAACGGGCTAAGCTGGGAGTCTTTGATTGATTACATCAGATATGAAGCAATCCGCCAATAGCGTAAAGGATTAGCAAGCTTAAGTGGCAGTGGGCTGGTCACGTATACCGAAGAACCGATAGTGGATGGGGTTCAAAGGGTCTCGAGTGGAGACCACGAACTGGCAAACGCAGCGTATATAGGAAGCCCACCGGCTCGATGGACCGACGATCTGAGCCAGATTGCTGGCCGTGGCTGGATGAGGATGGCAGAGGATAGAGAATAGCGGCGTGTCTTGAGGGAGGCCTATGTCCACCGAGTATAGGCTGATTGATTGATATTGAAATTAGAACTTTTTGGACTAAAACATAACATTTACATACAGACACAAAGGCCCTACCTTAGGATACCCTCTGTCGTGGGAACCAGAAAGAACGACTTCACAAACATGTAAACATCCAAGACCTGAGATTTTTTTCGTCCCCAGCCGGTGTTCGAACCCGGGACCTCTCGCATGGTAGGCAGATGCGCTACCGCTGCACCACAGAGGTCGTCAAACTTTCGTACTTTGGTACTGCACATTAATGATTCGACAAAAGGTGAAGTATTTTTATCCAGTTGCAAATCACACTTAAACTTGTTCCAGTTCACTGCATGATATTACAACAGGGTGGAAAATATGACGCAGATAATAAAAGAAACAAAGTTAACTATCACTATAATTATTATATAAAATATTTAATCCCCCTCATCCCCCGCCTACCCTAGAGAAAGGTTTCAGTACCTAAACTCTGGGAAAAGGCCAATTAGATCAGCCAACTCTCACCTTCTTAAAATCCCTGCTCATAATAGTGGCGCTTACGGTGACTCCTTCACGGTCCATTCGGTCAGTCTATGGAATGGAACGCGCTGCCTCAAAAGATATGCGCTAGTCCCACTGTTGGTACATTTAAGAAGCGGTTGAAAGAGCATTATCTATCTCTGTCATAACATTGAGCTATATATTTATGTATTTATTTTTAGTTTATGTAGGTAGTTTATTTATTTCTTTCATAGTTAGGTAGGTTACTCAATATTTATGTAGTATATTTTGTACACGTATACAGACCCGCTTTTTACATCTTCTCCGACTCTCTAAGGTTTTCTGGAAGAAATCTCTTTCAGAGATAAGCTCGCCTTTGTACATGTTTTTTTCGTATGTAATGTCCTGTTAAATGTTTCGTGTGCATTAAAGTATATTGTACAGATAAAAATTGTGACCCTAGCTTTAATTAGTATGGAGTAGGACTTGATAAATTGAAATAAAAAACCTTCTTTGCAATTAATTTCTGTCGCAAAAATATGTAAATTCAGGTAGTTATTTTTAACTTCTGCGGAATTTAATCAATACTGACATACTAAAACCTAACATTTTTTAAACATTGTAATAAAGAAGTAAATAAATTTAAATAACATTAGCAATTTAATATATCTCATTTTAAATTCTAATTCCAAGACGCATTAGCAATAAACATTGAACATCAACCAAGTACTAAACATCAAATTCTTTCTTCGACACAGACCTAGAGACGACATAGAGTCAGTTTCTGAATCGAGAATTTCACTAAGTAAATGGTCAACTCTTTAATGTTTACTCCTCGAATTTCTCAGAAAAGCGCGTGACAGAACCTTACTTAAGTATTTACTTGAAATTCTCAATTCAGGAACCGGCCTTCAATATAAATTTTATGTCTACAATAAAGTACCTATATACCGCATCATTTTTGTGGTCCAATCTCAGACTCTTCTAACTTAGTTAATTATTCATACTTACGAGCAAATTTCACCACACAAATCACACAAACTCACGACTTAAAAATCTTATCCCGGTACTCGCTCACACGCTTAACTTTGACAACAATATCAATCAATCATACAACAAAGAGTATATAACCACCACGGATGTCATTGACATCCGTGATAACCACTAAGTCATACAATTCAGAAAAAAAACCAAAGGTTGCCATAGCAACCTAAAGTTTTCGAAAATTTTACGCGCCGTAAAACTTGCCAGTAACCTCATTGTTCCTCAAACTCCTTTCCACCAAATTTTTTTCCCGTTCAAACGTGTTGTTCCATTTTCAAAATGTGTCAATCAAGCTTTCAAGACTTCCATAGACTAACTAGAGTAAAGAATGACGGATTCGTGTGCGGCAGAAGATAAGGAACGCCAATATTGCTGCAAATGCGGCTCCTGCTATGAATGTGCTGTCTTCCCTCTTTAGGCCGCCCGCCTTTTCTACTACAGCACTCTGGAACAAGAATTAAAATTAAAATCAGTTAACGATTCGGCTTTTCTCGGATATCATCGCCTTAATCCGGAGACGGAAATGACACGAAATACATTACCGGGATTTCTTTTAGGTAGCATTCAATTTGAAGCATCACTCTAAATTGATAACTCTATGTGAGAGATGAGCGATTCACGACAGCCGAGTTTGGCCGAATCGTTAACTGATTTTAATCGTATCTATAGGTATTATATTTTTCATAGAGTTCCTTGAATAGAGTTAAGATGGTGCCGCTCAACCTTAAGGCTGTTTAATATTTTTTTTTTCGTACAATTTAATATTTTAAATTATTGTAATAAAATTAGTAAACTTTTGATAAATGTGGCCTTAGTGTTTGATGCATAATAAAATTACAGACATTTTAAATACATTTTCGTCTCTTTATATTTTTCATGAAATTCTTTAAATAGGGCTATGATTAAATCTCTCGGCCATAAAGCTATTCTTACGTGAAACGTTTTGTGTCGCTCGCCCTATTTAACATTTTAATTATTTTAATAAAATAAGTAATATTTTTTTATAAATGTCGCCTGAGGGTTTGATATATAATTAAATTACCGACATTTAATTTTAATTCTCCTGTTGATACCTAGTTTTTTTATCGAAAAGTGGTTTAATAAGTTATTAGTGTTGGAATAAAAATTTTCAATCCGAAACTAGGTACACGAAAGAAAAATATGTCTTGAATACGAATGGAATAAAAAGTATATACTTTACATTTCAATCATTAAAACGGTAAATCACTTTTTTTAGTGAGCTAGTCACAATGCTCGACGTAACTAGTAAAAACAGCCTTAAGAGTGCTCATTCATCTGGTATTCGTGTCTCTTTACATAATAATACTTCTAATCATATTAGGTATTCTTTTGACAAAAGGTGTTTTTAGCTTTTCTAATAAGTTACAACAGGATTACCCTGTACTGGATTTTGATAATGCGAAATGACCACTAAAATATCAAAGTTCCCACAAAATATTTCTCTATCAAAACGTAAAAGTATGACAGCTAAAATAGGTATGCTTAAAATGTCATTAACCTATTTGCCTAGTATATGACGCATTCGTGAGGAAACCTGGATGTACAAATACCTCAGCGCTTGAAATTGCTAATCTGCTGTGGCCACGCGTGGTACTTAAGCCCATACTCTCTCTGTCTCTCTCTGAGAGAAGGCTAAAAAAAGTGATGGCCACATTGTTTCTTGCAAAAAGTGTGGGACACATAATTTTATAACATATTTGCTCGTAAAGTGGTTGTAATTACACCAATTTCAATATCGTAATGTATATATCATTACGTACTTGTGCGATAATGTAATGTAAAAGGCACGTGTTTTTTTTAATAAAGTTTTAAGATACTCCGTCTAAAAATTAACGATACTTTTAAAAATCTTAGCAAAGAGGTTTTATGTGAAGAAAGTGGTCAATATTTTATGAATAAAATTAACTTTGGGAATTAAAATATAACAAATAAACATTTAATTCATTAATTTAATTAATTTTGACAATAAATTACAACCATTTATCTGTAACAAAAACACAAAAATATTAATTTACTTTATTAGTAATAAGGCTGTTTTTGTACCTTTGCCTAAAAAAAAAAAGTTGATGCGCGCGCATCGCTTATTTGTGGACAAGTAAAAATAAATCCGCGCGCTTTTTCTTTTCGATGTATTGTTTTTATTTGAAAATGTCGTCAAGTAGTGATGATAACAAAGTAAGAGTTTTATTAATTTCCTCGTAAATATGTTATAAAACGTCGTATGACATACGTGCGCTTTGAAAATTACAGCCTCTGCTTCCTTATAGCCTTCGCCGATGGCTCGGGCTAGTAATATCGCCTCGGCTGTAATTTTCAACTTACCGCACTTATAACATAATGTACTATTACATGCTAACCAAATTGAATCTTTGCCTGGACTAGTATATAGTGAAATCCTTACCCAACCTCCATGCCTGATTGCCCAGGGCGTGGCGCATTGAGCCACGTGCGTGGCCGCCCAGTCGGCCGCCCTGCACCAGCCCCCGACCCTCACGGCTCTGGCACACACCTCGCAGAGGAAGGCTAGCACCACGAGCGCCCGCTGCTCTATGTGCGCGCATGCCTGGAATGTACAACCATGAATTTCACTAAGTAAATACTTACCTAATGTTCTGTCTTGCTCTGTTCTGGGAAATTCGAAGAGACAGCACTACAGTTAAGTATATACTCAGAGAAATTGACAATTCAGAAACTGGCCCTTTGTTTCTTTTCAATCATTAAAAAGTTAAAATTACTTTGCTAAATTCCGCCAAAAATCCCACAAGCACCATGCGGTTAGTTAATGCACCGCCCTCCCTCCCTCCCTCACTCTTAGCTAACGGCATGGTGCTTGTGGGATTTTTGGCGGAATTTAGCAAAGTAATTTTAACTTTTTAATTTTTTTTTTTATTTTAACTTTTAGATTCTATAGAACATCTTTTTAATCACTTTCTTTCAGCCGACGGAGCGGATGGGCGGGCGGAGCCCAATAACAGAATAGCGAGTGGTATTGCTACTATAAGACTTCACGCTTCACTCTGAAAACAATGTCATTGTTACATGCCGGGATTCGAACCCACGATACTACCGCTTTTGGTTAATAAACTTAAGACCAAAGCCTAGGCGTTTTGTCAATAATATAACTTTTTTGGCACCATGCAGGAAATACGAAGGCCCTAATTTATTTATGTGGTTGAACTGAGTTTAAGGCTTAGTACTTAATAGAGCGAAAAAGCCGTTGCAGGGCCACTGTAACTAAAAAATCTGAGTATTAAAGTGATTTATCTTTAGTAATTTAACCCGAATTATATTTGGAACCTGGCTCTCAAGATATAATAAACGTTGCCTTTGTATCAAAAAAGTACGTCTATCAGGTCTACCTATAATATCTAAATTCCTATATCAATTCTGTCTTAATTTCTAAAATCAACCCTAACAGACCTATGTATCATACTGGCAATCAGCGAGTGCGGAATAGCGAAGCGATTGTCCATTATTTTGACATTTTACGAGTATACGTATATCTAGAATTAACAACTCTTATATTTGTACGGCGCGAGGCATAATATACCGAACGAAAAATGGCAGTCGTTAAGGTAAGTCGTTGAGGCCTTATGGGCAGCTTGATAACTTCTGAGTACAGAACACAAAAAAAGTCTTTTTTTTATGTTCTGTGGTACTGGCAGTAAGGCGCACTGTCTTACAACCGAACCAGACTGACGGATATTCAACTATTTTGGTGCTTCATCAGTCTGGCATCAATCCGACCTTGATCAAGGTCACGGGCTGAACTGACGCCAGACTGAACGTGTAAACTCCGTCGTAGATACCTGACACAACTCCTGCATGATATCCTCAAACGCCACCTCATCCAGGCTCAATAACGGTATATGCTCTGCCCTGGCAGCCAGTCGGGCGCGTGCCTTGGACTCACGGAACTTTCTAGCAGCTCTCTCTAAAGCTCTCCAATCCCGCCAGTACATCCACCAGCCTCTGGAAGCGAAAACAGAGGTTGTTTAGAAATATGCAAGAATATGAATAAAATAGTGATGTAAACAAAATAGTCCTTTTAGTGACTTGACCCATTGACTCGTAGACACTCACGGAGTCACTGGCTAATTGACTCATTGACTCACTGAATTTCTGACTTCCTAACTTCCTACTGATTCCTTGACTGTTCCACTAAATCTCTGACCCATTCACCCATTGACTTGACTCATTGACCCATTGATCTATAGACTCATTGACCCATTAATCCATTGACCCATTGATTCATGGACCCATTGACTATTTTAACTCATTGACTCATTAACTTATTGCCCAACGGGCACATTGACTTATTGACCATTAATACATTCAGTGGCACACCCTGGTCTCTGCCTAGACTTCCGAGAAACAGGCGTGTGTTTGTATGTGATTCATTTAGTCGCACTTAGGACAGACCGGGGCTCAGGCGGGGCGGCGGCCAGCACGCAGGAGGGCGGTCGCAGCTCCTCCAGTCGTAGGTGCTGCAGCAGCATAGCCCTGAAGAGCCTGACGCCGCGCTCCTCCTCCTCGCCAACTATGTGGGGGCCGCTCCAGTGGCCGCGGCACTCGTCACGGCGCTCCTCGTCCAAGGAAACCTGCCGCAGGAGGGGCGCCCGTGGCCCCTCGAAGTCGTCGTCCAGGGGCTGGACACTGACATCTGGAAAGCCATGTGCTATAACTATAAATTGTACAATATGTAGGCTTTTTCTTAGGCTCTTCTGTCTTCTCTGAGAGAAGACCAGAGCCCTACAGTAAATATTCAAGGACATATTATAAATATAAAAATGAATATTCAAGGCCATATTACACAGATCTCGTTAGCCCTATACGAAGTACAACTAAATGACTTGTGCTATAGGTTGACAATAAATTTAATACAATAAATACATAGACAACATCCAAGACCCAAGACAAACTACAAAAGTTCGTTTCCTAGTTTGACCCGGCCGGGGATCGAACCCCAGACCTTTGGTTTTACAGTCAGCGTGCCAAACCGCTGCACCACCGAGGCCGTCAAACAGTGGGACGTTTATAGGCTAAGATGTCTTGTGCTAATATTATTATTAAATTATTTATTATACGGGTGAAAATTGTACAATTGGCGGGCTTATGTTTGATTTTATAATTTATATTATCACACTCATATTATAAAGGCGAAAGTTTATGAGTGTATGTTTATACTATTTTTAGTTTTAATGCACTAACCCGTGCTAAGGACAAATTTAAAAACCTATTTAGAGGCTAAAAATTTCACCCATGCCGGGATTCGAACCCGCAACCTCTGGCTATCCGTGCCAGCGCTCTACCAATTGAGCCAATGGGCGACTCACCAGCATCAGTGAAATTTCGAACCTCTTTACACTATTCTCTGTATTACGTACAGGCAGCGACATCTGGCTTAAGCAAATTGCATCACTTACAGCCCCGACTACCTACTTTGCAGTTAGGTTTTACATCGGAACGATATCACTGTGCCCACATGAGTGTATGTTTGTTACTTCTTCAAGTTTAAACGTGTAAAGCGATATCAATAAAATTTGTTATGGAGTTAGCTGACACCCTGGATTAACACATAGGCTTGGTTTTACTGCGGGAAAATATCTTATTCCCATGGGAAAATCGATTAACCCCCGATAACACCGCACCACATCTAGTTTTATAATAAACGTGCTCGGTAAAATTACACATGGACTTTGTATGAAAAATACCTATTTAGGACCTTACACATGTACTTTGTATGAATAATACTTATTGAACACCTTTATACTGTAATTTATCGCAATAAATGAATTGGATTTAATACTAAACTGGATTTTATTTTAGCCTACCAACAGTGACGTGAAAAAGGTGTGCGCATTGCCGAAAAGTGGAATGGTATCATAATTTAATTAGCCTACGGTACCAGTTAATTAGAAGCGTGAAAGTACATCCAGACTGGGACCATTTGTATAAAACAAGCACGACGGCCTCCAATGAGATTCAAACCTACGACATCTGTTTTTGGTACACAAGAAATCAATTTATACGTGAGAAAGTAAGCGTGGAGTTTGTTCGTCGCCTTTTACTCGACTACAGACACAACATAACAGTAGTTCACCTTACTAGAAACAGAATGTAGTTTGATCTATTTACGGTAAAATAGGAATGAAAATGAAAGACAGGGCGCTATGGTGCTCGTTATGGGAGGGCTATGTCGGCAGTGGACTAGTATAGCCTGACGACGACGACGGTGAAATAAATTCTGTTACTAAATTTGAAGTAAAAAAACGCCAAGGGAAAAACGAAGTTTCTCACGTCTACTTAACTAAAACAATTCTTGAAAATTTTAAACAATAATTGTTTCGGTTTAGTTGTATGTAGAAAGGATTTAAGTTCAAAAAAAGTTTACCAAACTACCACTACCAATATTGAGTCTAGAATACGCGAGAAAGCACAGAACAGTAGTATAGTATTGGGAACTCTAGGACACTTTTCCGTCGTGAGGGGCTCACTGCGTTCGCCGTCACTCCTTCAAAGTGTCCTAGAGTTCCCAATACTATTGTGGGAAATATGCAATCTAACCATTTCATTACTTGATTAACTTACTAAAACGGAAACTCTTTTTTACTTCAGTTCATTCATAGGAATTATTTATATAAGCGTCAAATACAACAATCACTTCATTGCACGCCTGCAGTTCTAGGTGTTAGTATCGTTTTTATTTTATTTACTCAAGAATGAAATTTATACAACAAGCGCAAACATTACGTTTGGAAAACATTTGTAGCGAATCTAACAACAAAATAAAACTACATGGAAATCTTTTACCAAATACAATTCGATGCATAATTTGTGGTCCTTCGAACTGCGGTAAAACAAACGTAATGATAGGTCTTCTATTGCACAAAAATGGATTGCGCTACCGAAACGTTTACCTTTATTCTAAAACGCTCTTCCAGCCAAAATACGTTTTTTTAGATAAAGTGTTAAGCATGGTTCCTGAGATAAATTTCAGTAAATTTCGTGACAACGAAGAAGTGATAAGTCATCAAAATGCCAAACCTTACTCCGTAATGATATTTGATGACGTTGCTTGTGAAAAACAAAATAACATACGTGATTATTTTGCGATGGGTAGACATAAAAAGATTGATTCTTTCTATTTGAATCAAACATACAGTAAGATACCAAAGCAATTGATCAGGGATAATGCTAATTTGATTATAATTTTTAAACAGGATGACATCAATCTACGACATATTTATAACGAACATGTTAACGCAGATATGAGCTGGACACAGTTTCGAGAGATGTGCAAAAAAATATGGAGTGTGCCTTATAATTATTTGGTAATTAATAAAGATTGTGAAAAAGGTAAAGGATGTTACAGAATGAACTTTGACAAATTCGTTGTCTTTGACTAAGCATATTTGTGCTATTTATAATGAGTTACGGATCGAAGTGTCGTTACTAATCGGTTTGCGTTGCGAGAGAAAGTACATATTTTATCTCGCTATGGAAAAGATACTAAAAACACAGATTGTAGAATCTGCTGAAGCTGTAAAAAGAAAGTTTAAACAATTGAAAGATATTGACCACGATAATGATCTAGTATTGGAAAAGGTTTTCAAACCATTAACAGGTCCACTAAAAAGCATCGCCGCAAAAAATGAAAAGATTAATAAAGAGTATTGGGATGATAGACACTGGGACACTAAAACAAACATTGATACTAACAAAGACCTTAATGAAATCGATGATGGTGCATCTACCAGCTACAACTTTATGCAAAATAGTGATCGTGACTCCCAAAAACCTGAACAGAAAGCATTTAGTGAAACTGATGAAGGCGATTTAAACATGGGTGATTCAAGTGACACATCGTTTAAAACTCTTGAATCTGTTCAGAGTCCTCGCCAAGATTCTTCTTCTTGGTCATTGTCATCGGAAATATTTAGTAATGTACCTTATGGAGTAAGGCTGGAGCGAGGAAAAACTATGTTGGGATCACTGCGAGTGTCAGTTACAGAAAATAAGATTTCAGTTGGCGGGAAAAGTTATTTAAATACACCTGGATTAGCTGAATTATTGTTGAAACCAAAACCAAATTTAAGTTTAGTTAAGCCTGATGATTTAAAAAACTATAAACAATTACTGTTAGAAACAAATGCTCACCGTCGTGATTTCAGTCCTAAACAGCCAATAAAAAGTAATAGAGGTATGAAGTATTTGCAAATAATAAAACCTCTCTTTAAACTAACCAAAAATACTTCTAGCAGTATTGAAAGTCTGCCGCAAGGAGAAGGGTTACCAGTCTTGAAAAAAATGAATAAAAATGTGGATTATGTGTACTGGGATGATCCAAATGAATTGGTGGAACGTTTAAAATTACTTATTGCGTCTCGCGAAGCTGGTAATACAGGGCTTAATAACGAAATTATTTCTATCATTGAAGAACTGCGTGAATGTGGTCTAATAAAGTAATATAATTACAAACTCAAATGTATTTTCCATCAGTTCTTGTTCAACCTTCTTAAAAAAATGATGAATATTGATAAATTTGGCCACCATGTGCATAAAAGACTTCGTCCATCAGAAATATTTTATAGCACCAATAATAAAAATCTTACTCAAAACCTTAACGGAGAATATGACTTGAAATCAGAAAAACTGGTAGGATTGAGACTTCCTGTACTACCAGATGAGGCTGTCAACAAAGAGTATGTTGATCAAAACTTAAAGTTATTTTGCAAAGAGCATGATATTCTTGTCGAGCTAAAAAGTATAAAGAGTCAGATACAACTGATTCAGAAACAGTTAGATGAAAAGTGTACAAGGGTAGAAGTTAGTTCTATTATCAAAGATCAGTTGGTAGCAATCAGAGACATTGCCAGTAGAAATTATGAGTAAAGAAAAAGTGGTGAACGAGATTCATAGAGCTGCTAGAAGAAATTTCAATCGACGGCAAGTTATTCTTAAAGGAATCGATGATTTATGGCAAGCGGATTTAATTGATATCCAACATATTCGAAAACACAATAGAGGATTTAATTTTATTTTAGTCATTATAGATTGTTTTTCAAAATATGTTTGGACTGTTCCATTAAAAACTAAATCAATGAATGAAGTGTGTAATGCATTTGAAAAAATTTTAAAAAGTAATCGTGTTCCAACTAACGTACAGACCGATTTAGGAACAGAATTTTATAACAAATCTTTTCAAAGGCTTATGCAATCATACCACATTAACCATTATTCAACTTTTTCTACAAAGAAAGCATCTATTGTTGAAAGAGTTATAAGGACATTGAAGAATAAGCTATATAAATATTTTAGTTTAGTTGGCAATTACAAATGGATTGGAAAACCATTAGTTGATATTGTGATTTCATATAATAGTACGAAACACCGTACAACAAAGTATCGACCAGTGGAGGTAAACAAAGTCAATGAACCCAAAGTTTTAGAAAATATTGTATCTCACGCAGAGTCATCCTCAGTGAAACCAAAGTGTAAAGTAGGGGATTGCGTTCGTATTAGCAAGTACAAAGGGTGTTTTTACAAAGGGTATACTCCCAATTGGTCGACCGAGTTATTTACCATTAGCAAAGTTAACAAAACTACTCCCATTACATATCGTATTAAAGACCAGCATAATCAATTAATAAAAGGTAGTTTCTACGAGCAGGAATTAAATAAAACACGTAATCCCGGTGTTTATTTAATTGAAAAGGTATTGAAAAAGAGAGGAAATATGTTATTTGTCAAATGGCTTGGATTAAAAGACGCTGAAAACAGTTGGATCGGTAAAAATGATGTCGTGAAATAATGTTATTATATTACACTCATGAATGCAAAATTTTATTCATTCGTTCGTAAGTGATGACTGGAAGAGGACTTATTAATAAATTAATAAATAATTTACCACTCGAGTTACATTTACCAGGATATAATTATTGCGGCCCTGGCACAAAACTAGAAAAACGCTTACTAAGAGGTGATCGAGGTATTAATCAGTTAGACGATGCTTGTATGCGTCACGACATTGCCTATACTAAATACACCGATACGCGCAATCGACACCAAGCTGATAAAGAATTGATGGAAATGGCAAAACTTAGATCAAAAGCAAAAGACGTGAGTAGAGGGGAAAGACTTGCTTCGTGGTTAGTAAACAAAATCATGAAAGTTAAGGTTAAGACAGGTGCTGGTTTTAAATCAGGTATTAGAAAAATAAGTACACAATTAAAGAAAGCTAAACTAAAAAACAAACAATCTGCAATTAAATATGCACATTTAGCTGCAAAAAAATTGTTTCCTAAAAATATGAAAGTTCAGCTACCTCGAATAATACCAATCCCAAAAATTGGGGGGATACTACCACTTCTTCCTATATTTGCTTGCCTTTCGGCAGTAGGTGCATTAGCTGGAGGTGCAGCTGGAATAGCAAAAGCAGTGAACGACTCCAAATCTGCTCAAGAAAATCTAAAAAAATCAATACGTCATAATAAGATGATGGAGACAATTGCTATTGGAAAAGGGCTGTACATCAAACCGTACAAAAAAGGTAGTGGGCTCTGTTTACATACAAAAAACTGCTAAATAGGCTACCCCGACGCGCACTCACAAATGAAGATATAATGAAATATGTTAATAACAGTAATATACCATATTTCAGAGGTGTATACATGAGGGATAATTTGCCTCAAAAACCTAAACAAATTGAGTGTGCGATTATTAATTTAGATAGTTCTGACAACCCTGGAACGCATTGGGTAGCCTTCGTAAAAATTTATAATTATTGTGAATATTTTAACAGTTTCGGAGATTTAAAACCTCCTACAGAATTGGTTAAATACCTAAGTGGCGCAGATTTGTATTACAATTATACTAAATATCAAGCATACAACACGTTTAACTGTGGACATTTATGTCTTAAATTTTTGAAAGGTTTCTGGAAACGAGTCAGTTAACTATGTCTTTCACAATGTCTATAACGGGCACAGACTCTGCTCTTGTAACAAATTATTCACCGGCTTTGGAAACTGATGGTGATTATGAGTGTGGCCTGTTGTACTTCACTACTTTTAATTCAATTCCTAATGTTGATCACAGAAATAATAAATTCTATTACGGTAAAGATGGGGTTGTGATAATACCAGAGGGTTCATATGAACTTGAAGATATTATTGACTTCCTAACGAAACATGTTCATGATTGTGTTTTGGAATTAACTTGCAATAATAATACTTTAAGCACCAGTATTTTTAGTAGCAAAGACATTCATTTTGATAAGGAGAACTCAATAGGAGTTACATTAGGATTTGGAAAAGTATTATTAAAAGCTAATATATTACACACATCTTCCTATCCGATCAACATTTTACCATCAGCCATAGTCCGAATCGAATGTGATATTGTAAGTGGATCATTTGTTAATGGAAAACCTAGCCATATAATTTATGAGTTTTCTCCGAATGTGCCGCCGGGTTATCGAATAATTGAAATTCCTAAAAACGTTATCTATTTCCCAGTTATCCAAAACAGTGTGAGTGCAATTAATATTAGAATTTTGGATTTAAATAATAACCCACTAAATTTAAGAAGGGAAGAAGTACAGCTTTGCTTACATCTGAAGAAAAAATGATTGATTTCAATAAAAACCTGTGTACTACCAGCAGAAAGCGCAGTTTGCTTTCAAATATTACGAAGGTACCACCAAAAAGAAATAAGTTAACCAAAGCCAATAAACAATTTCTCAAATTAATAAATTTGTCGAAGTAACTAAAATGCTTAATGTAGCAGAACCTTTTGTACAAGACAACAGCATTGAAAGTATTCAGATTCATTCCTACAAGCCTTATGTAAGCAGCTACAATAGGAACGATGAGATACGGATTCCAATTAACCAGCAAGACCTTTACATTCTACCGTCGGAGAGTACTTTATACGTAGAAGGAAGGATCAGCGTAATCAACAGTGAAACTAAAGCCAAAGTGACCGAGTTTCAATTAATAAATAACCCAATACTATTTTTATTTCAAGATATTCGGTACGAATTAAATGGGGTTGAAATCGATAAGATTAAGAATGCAGGCATAACAACCACAATGAAATGTTTATTATCAATGAATGAAAGCGAATCAAAAATGTCTTATGCATGGGGTTGGAGCATTGACGGTATTAAAAACACAATGGGAGGAAGTTTTTCAGGCTGTCTCCCACTCAATAGAATCCTTGGGTTTGCGGAGGATTACAAAAAAATTATAATAAATTGCAAGCACGAACTTATACTTTTGCGAAGCAATACCAACATGAATGCAATTAAATTAAATAATAATGAGGTTGTAGAAGATATCGTAATCGATAAAATTATGTGGCGGGTGCCCCACGTTAAGGTGTCTGACCGAGAGAGAATCAACTTGCTTAGGTATTTAGAAAGAGACAGAGCTATTAACGTAGCGTTTAGAAACTGGGATCTTTATGAATATCCACTTTTACCTCAAACAACGAAGCATACATGGGCAATCAAAACTTCATCACAGATAGAAAAGCCAAGGTACGTTATCATTGGATTACAGGAAGACCGCAAAAATAATGGATTTCAGGATATGTCCCGATTCGATCATTGTAACTTGCGTGACATAAAAGTGTTTTTAAACTCAACCTACTTCCCGTATGAAAACCTAAACGTTAAATTTAGCAATGACAATTATGCTTTATTATACGAGTTGTATGCTAAATTTCAACAGTCTTACTACAGCCGTCTTCCGGAACCCCTGTTAAATTACATCGACTTCAAAGAAAAAACTCCATTATTTGTAATTGATTGCTGTCGTCAGAACGATACGCTGAAGACTGGACCTGTCGACGTTCGTGTTGAAATTGAGAGCGAGATAGCAATACCAGACAAAACAACTGCGTACTGTTTAATATTGAACGATTGTGTTATAGAATATAAACCTCTTACCAGTGTAGTGAAGAAAATATCATGAATCCGGAATACATTTTTGTAGATTTACAAGGCTTTAAAGACTACAAAAATAATTTTATTGTCAAAGAATTTGCTACGGCAGCAAGTGAAAGTACAGAAGTTTTTTTAATAAAACCTCCATTTCCTTTCAAACATTTGACTGACGAAGAAAAGAAACAAGTTGTTTGGCTCGGGAAAAATCGAGGAATCTACTGGAGTGAAGGATTAATAAGCTATAAAGAATTTAAGAGTATGATTAAGTCATCCCTATCTGGTAAAACTTTAGTTGCAAAGGGGGTTGAAAAATGTAAATGGGTTCAGGATCTATGTCCGAATAGCATTGTAAAGGATGTTGGCGAAATGGATATACCTAATCTTAAGACCTTAATTTCTTATTATTGTACGAATAAATGTAGTAAATATAACTGTCTGATTCATAACGATTACTGTGCATTAAAAAATGTTATATGTATAAGAAGATGGTGTGTTGACAATACAGTGTCAATATAATTTTTAATTAACTTCTTACCATTGAATTTGTATTTAATTATTATTTTATGAAAAATAAATGTGTTACTACGTAATTTTATATTTTCTTGTTTTATTGACTGAGAAAAAGAAAACAAAAGTCAGTTTAGTTTAAGATATTATATTTAAATGATTCGCATTTTAACATCGGTAACACTTATTCTACTTATAACTAAGATTAATAATATTTGACACAGTTAAATTTATTTATAGTATTACATAATTATTGCATAATGCTAGTTACCTAGCGAAATACAAAGAAAAAATAATTCTTCACATTTTAGTAATCATTACTATTATTAGTTAACTTCCTACTCATTCTGTCAAGTAAATTTTCGGTCATGTCCATTATCTCGTCGGTATGTTCCATCACCATATACTGCGCATTCGACGTTTCCACTTCACTGTCACTGGATAAGTCAATCACTTTGATTTTTATCATTCGCAAACCTTTACGCCGCGATTTCTTCACAATGTAGGAAGTTGTATTTTGCGTCTTTTTCTTGGAAGGCCGCACTCGCTTGTTCGGATTTCGCGGGGGAGGTTCTGGAGCCCCAACTTCTTCCACATCCTCGCTCTCGAATCCGGTCAGTAAATGCTGGCCGTAGAAGAAAGGGTCCGTTATCGTCGGGCTGTAGGTCATCTTGGTGATCTGAAAATAAATAATAGATTTTAGTATCGACAAAATTAAAAAGAAGTTAGATATTTATTCAAAGTAGACAGGTTTCAACTTACCAAAATAAAAATATTTTATCAGCACAGTAACTCGTCTCGATGCTATCGATGTTAACTTGCGAATGAATTACGGACTCAGTCAAGCTGCGTCATCAATAGTCATCATTATTCGAAAGAGTTGTCCGACCAATATAACCAGAGCTACCTCTCCCCGCTGTATGCAATGTTATACGACGATGCATAACATCGTCGCGGGTGGCCCCCCTCCCCGCGCGCTTCATGCGCGCGAGCTCGCAAAGTTAGTTTAAACAAAGGACGTCTTGATGACACAATTGCGACAGGTTCGGTCTTGCTTGAGGTGGAAGTGAAATGAAGAATTTGATGACACAGCCAGAGCAGGTCAGGTCTTGATCAAACCTATCAAGGATATGGAATAAGTATGAACACAGGTATTTGTTTCAGATAAAAACGTTTATTTTAGTGTAGGTAGGTATTTAAATGTCTATCTACAATATTATCTTAAAATGTACACAAATTTAAAATTCAGAAAAACTAGATTTAATGTTTTTTTTCTTAATGTGCTTATACTAAAATTACTTACATAGGTATAACTTAATACAAGAGTCATCTTTAAACCATTTCAATAAGTGTTATATTTAAAATAATGAGTTATGCCCCCAGGCTACAGTGGACACTTTGTCCGGCATTATACATCTTTTATCGTCTGTATTAGACAAAGCAATTTTATTTACAGACTGGGTAAATATTTCGTGTTTTATAGACTTGAAAAGATTTTGCTTTCGTCTGACTAGTTTATTGTTCAGCAACACTTCACGATAATCGCTTGCAGCTAAATCTCGGACTACGCACTTTTTCACCCCTTTGGCTTTCTTTATTACCAGCTCAGTGGTTTTTATGCAATATAATTTTGAGCGCAAACCAATGAATTCGGTCAAAATTTTCCCCCCCAATTCATCTTTAAATAAACCAGGCACTTTTTTGTTTACCAATGGTAGGCCGAACTGGTTTCGAGGTTTGTAATTGCTTGTATCAAAAAAATCCATCAAGGATTCTTTCATATCTCTATAAAAATCTTCGGTTTGAATTTCATAAACAAAGCTGTCAGTGTCGGTGTAACAAAGCTGTACTTGATTTCCATACTTAGGCTTAATTACCGAATAGTGAAAGTCATACATGTGACTCTTAGACAGCTCCAGCACTGCAAAACCCACATAAATTGGTTTGTTCAAAATTACTCTTTCCGGTTTCATTTGAATAGCGACTAAGTTTTCGGAAAATACGCTTGCGCTATGGAAGTTTAACCGAGCAATCAATTTGTCAGCGGTATCATGTTTTTTTGTTTTGTTTATTTTATCATGCCATTGTGTAACAAGTTTAACATTAACGCGTTTTTCACTATCCTCTAGCGTTTTTCCGAAAATAGAGTTATTATTTAACTTGAACAGGTCTTGCTGGAACTGAGTGACCGCTTTTTTTCTTAGTTCCGTGTTTAAATCGATGTATTCTTTCAAAAAAGCTCTCTGGCGAAATGTTATAACTCTATGAACTTTAGCGAGGATCAATCCGTTTGCCAGACATGTTTTGAGGTGAACGTAATGTATCACGTAGTAAAATTTATCGTACAAGTTCGGAGTCAATTTAGGTGTCTTACCTCCAGGAGGAATGAATTTCTCAGCACAAAATGGGTAATCGCTATGCGCATCGTGTAACTCATCAGGGTACAATAAGTCTACTTCTAATATGTAACCTTGTGGAGCATCATTGGGAATGTCTTCAACATTCAAGTTTTCGATTTCAGATTCACTTAAAAATCTAAAATCCGAAATTGGCAAGGACTGGCACATGCTGTATCCGTATAAATTGTTACAGTCAATGTATACCAAAAATGAGTCTCGTTTAGTTGGATCGTACGTCTCCATATATGAATTGTTTGCTTGCGAGTGTCTTTTGGAACACATGCAAATGCCACCTCTGATACCCTTTTGAATCATGCGAATAATTTCCAAGTTATCTATAAGTTCTAATTGGATCCCCGTTTTTAGAAGCATTGCATCAAATGACAAACTTGGAGAAGTTAGGTAGAAGGCTGGATCTAAGTTGTAATGCGTCTTACATGTCTTCCTGAAGTTTTCGAAGACGTCTGTTAATAACAGCACATCAGTCTTCACATAAAGGTCTGTATATTTGCCCATGTTTTCAATTTCGAAAGTTTGCCACACATTTTGAGCGTGTGCATACTCTTCGTCCGATATGTGTTCGTCAGCCATAGAATTGTAGAACAACGACTTATCAGGTAGTTGTTTATCTGTAAACATTTTCCAACAAGTCATATAATCGTAGGGGTACACCCCTTTGCGTGTAAGTAACTCAAACTGATTTTCATCTGGGAAATAACGCGAAAGATAAGTAAAGTCATTTTTGTGCAAGCCTTTTGCCAACTTTTGTAAACTCGTGCCCAAAAATTTATACGAGTCAACGAATCGTATTTGAGCAAATTCGTCTTCAGAAATTTGAAAAAACTTCGTGAACGAAATGTAGTTCTCTTTGTTTTTTGGAATAATTTTTATCGGTCCGCAAATGTCACTCAGTTCTTTAATGAACAAATGACAGTCATATCCTGCGAGGTTATGAAAAAATATCGGAACTAGTTTGGGAACTCGAAATTTCAAGTTACAATATGCATGTGCCGCACCGCGATAACGACCTGTCAGATGACAGTGATCTCTAACTTTGTCTGTAAATATTAGACGATCACAGATGTGACAACAATCTGCTTCCGCATAATCTTTTACATTTTCGCTTGTAAATGTCATAGGGATGTTTTTATTAACAATACTGTATATTCTTTTCACTTCTCGAACGAGTAGTTTAACAAATTTTTGAGCACAGTCAGAGCCACGGTACTGAACAAATCGATTTAAATTAGTATCAAATGAGCAAACAACATGGTATGCGAATGCAATTGGTACGTGTTTCTTTGCGTTATATGTGTAACTCAAATCAGGATTTTGCTGACATCCTTGATAAGGAACGAGAAGCGTTTCAAAGTCTGCATAAATAGCAAAAGGCATATCTTGCTTATGAGCAAAGTGTTTGAATTCAAGAAAAGTTCCTTTCCCAGGAAGCACTGTAGCAACACCACTACATAAATGGTTTTGTAGGGTTTGCTCGGATGATAGAAATTGGAGACAGTCTTCACAGAAATACAATTTACCATGATGTTTAGTCATCTGACTGCGAACAAGCCGAGGTAGATTTTTAATTAAAACGTAATGAGTGCGGTTTCCTTTCTCTAATAACAGCAAATTAACGCGTGTCGTCCTATACTTGTGTTCCGATCTGTAAATGGGTCCAACAATACCCTTGGTATTTTTCAACGCATATATGTTAACGCTTATGTTTGGATTGTTGGTCTCGAACGATTTAACGTCCGCTAGAGTAACTGGAAGGCTCAAATCAGCAGTATTCAGCACTTTGGTAAAATGGGGGTACGAAGACGTACGATCGGCCCTACCTTTAGGAGTATGAAGTGCAGCGACAATACTCCACAAGAAACAAGCGTCATCTTTATTTTGCATGTTGAGACACGCTTTCTTGTTTTTAATAACCGGTGGCAAGTCGATACGAGCAGCTCCATAAATAGGTTCGTACTTGTTGAAGTTTATTTCCAAGAAAAGATTATTGAGAAATGTCCACCCACTGTCACGCTCTTCAAACTCTTCTATTTTCTTTTTTAAACAGGCTACCGTTTTACCTATTAGCTTTGCAAAGTCAAAGTTACGATGTAATGCAACATTCTTTGTCGAGAAGGATTTTACCTCTTGACCTTCGTTTTTAAAGAGAACGAAGTTACTGAAAAACTCGAAGTTTACCTTTACGTTTACATGTTTTGCAAGCGAATCCCGTAAAAGTTTCTCAATTTTGGGGGAGATTTCCGTGATAAACGTCTCTGGCAAACAGTTCTCTAAATCAGTCGCAAGAATCTTATAAGTAGCTATACGACCTCGAAAAGCAGACGCAATCAGAACTACACCATCGCTTAGAGGTACACTGCTTTTCTCTTTGTGAGCAGTACTGCGTACATGACCCACCCAGTTTTTTTTCTCTACTTGGACTACACATGCAGTACAGTACGGCATTATCACGCAAATTTGAAACGTACACTCAAACGCAGCACTCAAACGTAAAACACCTAACAGGCGTTTTACAGCGACGATTTACTTATATTTAACTACGTCACCGTAAAGTGTGGGTTCGGAGTCTTTAAACAGCGGTTTCACGCGTCCGATGAAGCCCTAGAGCTGGTCCCACGCAGGTGTCCCACTGTCGAGCTGCGCTTTCAGCAGGAACTGCGCCTTCTTCCAGTGGTCCTGCTGCTTGGCGTCCCGCGTGAGATACACCTTTACTTCCACAAAGTACTCCCCCTCCAGAGGTGCAGTCCGTCGCAGAGAGCCGTCAGCGACCTTTGTGGCGAGCGAGGATGTGACGGAGTGATGAGATGCAGTTGCCAACACGTCGTCGTCGTCGTCCGAGAGCACCCCGAATAGGTCGAACTCGCTGGTCTTACGCTCCTTCACAAGACGGACACCACCCGCCTTTAATTAAAACCTAATCTAACCTATGACCCATAATAATACAATAGTAAAACACCTAACAGGCATTTTACAGCGACGATTTACTTATATTTAACTGCGTCACCATAAAATGTGGGTTCGGAGTCTTTAAACAGCGGTTTCACGCGTCGGATGAAGCCCTGGAGCTGGTCCCACGCAGGTGTCCCACGGTCGAGCTGCGCTTTCAGCAGGAACTGGGCCTTCTTCCAGTGGTCCTGCTGCTTAGCGTCCCGCGTGAGATACACCTTTACTTCCACAAAGTACTCCCCCTCTAGAGGTGCAGTCCGTCGCAGAGAGCCGTCAGCGACCTTTGTGGTGAGCGAGGATGTGACGGAGTGATGAGATGCAGTTGCCAACACGTCATCGTCGTCATCCGAGAGCACCCCGAATAGGTCGAACTCGCTGGTCTTACGCCCCTTCACCACCTTCTTTTTAGACCTGCATGCAAGAAAAAAACAAAAAATGACTTCAATGCTACATGAACTGTAGTTAGATGTAACATATTATAGCCCTTAGTTTTAATGTCAACATTAAATAAGACAGTGTGTTGGTTATCGTGTCACGCTCTCGCTGAATAATATACCACTACTTACAATACTAAATACCATACCTTAAACCATACCTTTATAATTGGTACAATTGGAGAAAATATGAACTCATTCAATAGTAACGCAATTATTCAATATTGACAATGAAAGTAGGGCTAGAAGAAGCAGTCTGACTAATAGGTCGACTGGATGAATAATTGAATCATTATTCAGTTGCTGCCATGTCTACCTTGATCCCGATTCACACTTAAATAAGTACAGTAGTGAGTTAACTTGCATCGTCGGCGAGTTAAGTCGCGTTTGCAGTTTGAACGGCGTTTGAACGACAAAAGCAACTTAACTCGACGACGATGCAAGTTAACTCACCACTGAACTTATTGAAGTGTAAATCGGGGTTTAGATTGGTAGGAAAACACGTTTAAAAAAAATAAACTACCATAAAAACAACACGGAAGTGAGCACGCTTGCCAAGAAAGCCACGCAGTCTCTCTCAGAGAGAAGGCTTTTGCCCTGCAGTGAAACCTATATAAAAATGACCCATAAAAAAAAAACGACTCACGTACTTTGAATTTTCCGCTGCAGCGGTTGTTCGGCGCTTAGGCACAGGTGCAGGTGCAGTACGTTGCTTCTTTTCACGCGGCTGCTCAGTGTATATCGATTCAACCTCCGAGTCCGACCTGAGGAAAAACCGCAATAAGAAAACAAAGTCAGCTTGAATACGCATAGTCGGTGAAGTGTAATGAAATGGGAGAGGAAACTTTAATTACTGGATTAACTCTGAGAAATGACAAGTACATAATTAACAGTGTATAATAGCTACAATACAAGGGGCAAAATTGTAAGATTGACACGAGATACACCAAGTCACCACCGGACCACCCCACAGTGGAACATCACGTCGGACGAGGACTTGGTGTTCCAAGTCATTAGAAGCCAAGATAATGAAGTCCTCATTGTCACCAGCCGGCGGGCCAAAGGCCAGGTCCGTAGCGAGGTCCCAATTTGGAAACAAAATATAAAAAAAAGAAGGTTACTTACTCACATTTTTGTATGTAGATCTGGATTACTTCTGGAGTGTTGATCTCTTGATGTTACTGAAGCTGAATATAATTGATCAAACAAATGCACCACGTTTTATAGGCGAGAAAATGCTTTCGTTTCAATATTTTACCTACACATATTCAACTTTACACATGGAAACAAGTCGGAACATGATATCAGTCAGGGCTGTCAAACTCACATGGTAAAAAATATTATTTAATAAAACCAAGCGCACAAATGTGTTCAATAGACTTTTACAGTTGCCTTAAAAAATACAATGCTTACTCAAGCATCATAAATATTTGTAGGTGATAGTTACAATTTTAAATATTATCCTTACGTTGCTGTTCTTTAAATTGGGAAATCGGAACAAAGTATGAATCGTAATCTATACTTAACATAAAGCAATCTCAGTACTAAGTTGCTGTTAAGCTAAGTTTTAGAAAAAACAACGTTTCACTAAATCATGTCTAACCCTGTTTAAAAGAAGAAGCATTTGAAGCATTGATATGACTGAGTGAAAAGAGACTTTGTACACAACGGGAATTGGAAAATAAATATGTACACAAATGTGACAGCCCTAGACAACTTTCACAGATTCTACCCACACACAAGAACTACGCAAAAATTCTGATTCAGCAGGCCCTTATCAGAATCTGAAGACCACCAGAGAACACTTATAAACAGACCGGTGGACATCTGCCTAACATATATGTGGAAGTTAAGCACACATATTAGTCTTTTAGTAGTATGACTATAGTATTTTAGTAGTATAACTAAACGACTAACGCCTGTTTTATAGAACTATAATAATCATGGTTTACTATGAAAATTCGATTCGAAAATACATTGCATAGCGATTATCTCACAGATTAACCAGTATGAAGATTCGACTACGCAATGTACCTACATCGAATTGTAGGTACATAAACTATAAATTCTAGTATTATGTATGAAACGCGGCCCTGTAAGATAGCCATGAAGTACTAAAAACATGAAATCGGAATCAGGTTATGACAAGTTCGTTCTTGACCCTTTGTCACGTCTGGTTGTGGAAATCGATTTTAATATTTTCATTCCAACCCATTTCTATCCTATAATTACATATTTGAGTAAACGTATAATATTAGCCTGTAGTAGAATAGATAGACAATATACGTAGTCATACTAATAAATAGCTTATTAAAACTGGTAGGTATCTTTAATAATAAATAACGTGATGATAGAAAATAAACTTTGCTTATACTGAAAGTTATTATGTAACTGTGACAGCCCTAGGTATACTTTAATTCTGGACCACCTGGCCCTCCGGACTAGACATTTTCATCAGCAATTAATCAGCGCTTCGCACATCTACAGGTCCTAACATGATATACGAGACGATTTATACCGTATTTATCGAGAACTGCCCATATGTGCGAGTCAGCGAAAAGTCACATCACCACACCACAGTACCATAGAGCACTACAATCACTAACAAGTAATAATGAACTATTGCGTCATAAACCCTAATGCTTCAAATGTTAAGGAATAATAATAATAACTTTCACACATCACAATCACTTGATCTGGTCCCAAACTAGGATACCCTGTGCTATGGTAACCAGACAAGGATAAACATGGAAAAACACCCAGACTGAGATCATTTGTACAAATGAAAGTATGACGGCCTCCGATAGGAATCTAACCTACGACCTCTGGTTTGGTAGTCTAACTTGATACCGCTAGACCATCCAGGCAGTCAACGGTATTTGTGTTGTTCTCAGTCGCACAAGAAGATTAATGTGTTTTGATTAGTTTGCATTTTATCGCGAAACCGTGCAATGCGATAGCCGGCTAACAAACAATCCTCACCTGTGCTCGTGCTGCGCTTGCAAATTCTCATCACTACTACACATTACCAATGTTTGAATGTTGACGTATGTAAGGTCTGTGTGGTGAGTGACGTTTGCTTTGGTAGTTGTCGTAATCGTTGTATGAACTCTCTTTGTGCGGAAATGCAGACTTTCAACTTAGATTCACTCTTCATTTGAGCCCAGTATAAGCGGTCGATTCTGTGAGGAGCTCGGATTAATTTTGGTGGAAACCTTAGCGGTGATAACTAAATCAAAATTACTCCAGATATTATGTCTTAAACTAAGTTTTTGAGGAAATTTTAGTGGATACCTACGGTGACAACGAAACTATAAATTTCCATTCGTAAATTAAGTACCTTCTAAACACAATATATTGAACGCTTATAATGTATACTCGAGAGTTAATAATTTACCATAATGCTTTGTGTAAAGTGCCAACCGAGTATGTTATTAGTGTTGCGAGAAAACCCAGTATCCAGTTTCAGTAAGTTGTTTTTTAGTCTAAAATTCCTTAAAGTTTAATCAGGTCTTAGATAAAAAGTAATGAAATGGTTAGATTGCATATTTCCCACAATAGTATTGGGAACTCTAGGACACTTTGAAGGAGTGACGGCGAACGCAGTGAGCCCCTCACGACGGAAAAGTGTCCTAGAGTTCCCAATACTATACTACTCAGAACTCATTAAAAAAAAACTAATTACTCAAAATACGACGACTATAATTCTAAGACCACTTTAATTAAGACTTTCTCTCGGATAGAGATCACGGGTTTTACACAAACAGACTACTTCAACAAAAAGAAATAGGTAAAAGCAAAAAGAAAGGAAAGAACAAAGAAAAAGAAACAAGATAATTTTCGGCTCCGAAGTAAATAACAAACAAATTAATCACGATATTACTGACTTCATCACCACTTGGATAATGCAATTAACTAAGTTCTATTCATCCCAAGGTTGTCTGGAAGAGATCGCTTTCAGCGATAAGACCGTCAATTGTATACGACAAAACTTAGATATGTAAGCCTTTTATGTATTTTGTTATCTGGTATGTACAATAAAGAATTCTAATCTGATTTGGTCTAAGTATGATAATATAATAAAAAGATAAAGCAATTTCCAAACTTATGTACTCGACATTAACTTAATTGAAACTCTGTCAAATCAAGTGAACAAAGCAGAGGCTTGGCAGGTACGACTTACCACATACATTTAAGCTTTGAAAAAACTAATACCTATAACTTTTACATAACAAAATAGCTCATATTAATTAGCCACTATTACCAAGTAACGCAAACGCAGACACTTACCCTTAAAATTACTTGAGAAAAATAGGTCTAAGGATGAAAAATATACTACGGAAAAACAAATGACAAAAACCTTACCATGAACAGCAGCCAGCGGTGGAACCAAATCCATTCTCCTTACTTAATCTAAATATCTAATTTGGCTTAGAAACAGCGTTTAGTTACGCCTTGCTGAGAGGCTTGTGTCTTACTGGAATGACAGGACCACAGCAGAAACACAAATGACCTTGGTTTCAGGTCGTGACATGGCCCTGACATATTTTGTATTCCGTGATTCTGGAAAACTCTCCTTTGGCTCTCTCTTTCACGCGCCGATGAAATTGAAAAGGGAAACAAAGTAAAACTGAAAGACTTGTAGATACCAAGTACGCAGAATCGGGAAGGTACTTCGCACCTGCGCAGTGAGGTAAGGTTCGTGAGAACTTCGGAATGTTGCTGAATTCAGGAGTGTACCTATAGTCTGTTAGCTTTCAGAATATACCTCGGCTACTGTTGGATAGAATTGGATATATTCGCGTAATAGAAATATCGGAACTAATATAACACTTAATTAAATAAATTTAAAGAAACTTAATAAATAAGAAAAGTTTTATACAAAGAGGGAAGTAGTTTACACTCGTGTGCTTTCGGCAAAAACCGAAGCCTAAAGCCCGAGGTATATTCTAAAAACTAACAGACTGTACATAGGTATATAGGTATATACGTGATGAAGTATGTACCTATATGCATGAGTTTACTCGTGTATCCAACATTGTGTAGGTGTTGAATATGTATATGGATTCTCGACAAAAATAAAAATGACATGCACATATTCTATCACTTATTTGAACTGTCAACTGCAACTGCTGATCAACTTTGCAATATAGTTGCAGAGTCACCCGTACAGGGCCTCGATTCTCTTAAGGCCTGCGCAGACGAGGGACTATCCCCCGATTACTTTTTTGTCCACGGATATAGTTCTCTTATAAATTGTATCGAGTAACGCACATAAAGGACTATGAGTACCCCGTACAAAAAGTCCCTCAAGTTACCAACGACATCAAGAGACCGAAGTGGACAAAAGTACGATGTTTCTCTTTAAAAACGCTTTTTCTTTTTCAACTTCATGTAAATTACAACCCAATGTAATCTCAGTTGTACTTAGGTACTTCCAAAGCATACGCTTTACTCAATTTCCAGGGACCAAAATGACCGCACACCGCAGGCGTTGAGTCCGCGACAAGTACTCGGAGGACATTTTTTACGATTCACGGACTTTTGTCCCTTGGGGACAAAAGTCTTTCGTCTGCGCAGGCCTTTATTGCAATACAATACGTTGAGAGATAAATATACGGGCCGAGTGACTTGTTTTTTATACCATTGGTGCCTAGAAGGTTTGATGCGCGGGCATAGACATAAATAAATAAATATTCATGGACATATTGCACAGATCTCGTTAGGTGCTAACTCGACGATAAATTTAATACAATAAATACATAAAGCAGCAATTTAATGTAACTCGCCACGTTCATTTGTACTACAATGCATTAACAGAATGTAGGGCCAGGTTAAAGTGCTGTCAATTATTCCTGCTTAAGCGCATAATCCATTTCTTGTAGAGTACGTACTTTTCTGGTAGACGTACTTTTCTGGTAGAGTACGTACTTTTCTGCTAAACAGACTGTACATAGGTATATAGGTATATACGTGATGAAGTATGTACCTATATGCATGAGTTTACTCGTGTATCCAACATTGTGTAGGTGTTGAATATGTATATGGATTCTCGACAAAAATAAAAATGACATGCACATATTCTATCACTTATTTGAACTGTCAACTGCAACTGCTGATCAACTTTGCAATATAGTTGCAGAGTCACCCGTACAGGGCCTCGATTCTCTTAAGGCCTGCGCAGACGAGGGACTATCCCCCGATTACTTTTTTGTCCACGGATATAGTTCTCTTATAAATTGTATCGAGTAACGCACATAAAGGACTATGAGTACCCCGTACAAAAAGTCCCTCAAGTTACCAACGACATCAAGAGACCGAAGTGGACAAAAGTACGGTGTTTCTCTTTAAAAACGCTTTTTCTTTTTCAACTTCATGTAAATTACAACCCAATGTAATCTCAGTTGTACTTAGGTACTTCCAAAGCATACGCTTTACTCAATTTCCGGGGACCAAAATGACCGCACACCGCAGGCGTTGAGTCCGCGACAAGTACTCGGAGGACATTTTTTACGATTCACGGACTTTTGTCCCTTGGGGACAAAAGTCTTTCGTCTGCGCAGGCCTTTATTGCAATACAATACGTTAAGAGATAAATATACGGGCCGAGTGACTTGTTTTTTATACCATTGGTGCCTAGAAGGTTTGATGCGCGGGCATAGACATAAATAAATAAATATTCATGGACATATTGCACAGATCTCGTTAGGTGCTAACTCGACGATAAATTTAATACAATAAATACATAAAGCAGCAATTTAATGTAACTCGCCACGTTCATTTGTACTACAATGCATTAACAGAATGTAGGGCCAGGTTAAAGTGCTGTCAATTATTCCTGCTTAAGCGCATAATCCATTTCTTGTAGAGTACGTACTTTTCTGGTAGATAAATACTAGACACACGTCTCAGCCATTTACACTGAACCGTTCCCGACGCTGTCGATGCCTGATTGAATTATCCCTTAATAACCATCCAGAAGCACAGTTTGACAGTAATTTTCTGGTGACTCTCGTTCCAGGTAAAGTAGTTTTACAATCTAGCGACCAGAAGTTAAACTGTTCAGTGGTCCAGACAAATCGAGTCGAGCACTCAATTGCCAGTTATCGGTCCGCTCCCGTTGAGCAACTACCGCCCGGAAGTCCATGTGTATTGGACGGGATTTGTACGAGATAACTGGCACAAACCATTGTAGGGCGCCTAGAACAGTATAGTTTTGTATTGTTTTGAACCGTCGCCATTTTCTAAAATTAAATTTTTGTGATTGTGACTGGCTGGTTATTGACAGAGCTAGTCATTTGTTTCGAAACATCGAAGTTCTTTAGTACAATTTCCAATATCGAACTCGACGGATTGTTTCAGTGATCGTGTTTTGTTTTTGTATTGAAACAAGCGAAGTGCTGAGTGAGCTAGCTACGAAAGTTTAAAATGAAGACAAAATGAATCCAAAGGTCAATGTGAAAAAAAATATTTCTACAGACAATGGAATTACAAATCCGTGTTGTAAGAGACTCTCTAGATTTGCTTGCGTATGCGCTGTAGTGTCTCTTCTAATCCACACGTATAACTTCGTGGAGAGTGATTGGGATGTAGAAGCTAAGCGTATAGAGAGAGTCCTGGATGATAAGCTGGAAGCTAAACTTGAAGCGTACCTATCAGAAATTGAAGGGACGCACTCAACTAGAGTAAGGCGAGGCGCTATGCTTGTAAGTAAATGTTCACGCAGTTTTTTGTCTCCTCTTAAATTTCTATACTTTTGAACTCAGTGTTTCTTTTTGACGCTTTTACTTCATACGGCTGTGTTGTACGTCACAAAAATATTATACAATCACTTGAACGGATTGTCTCACCTCAGTGTCATACATCCACGAGGTTTTGTAGAATTGTGTGAAATAAACAGTGCCATTTAAAAAATGTGCATTTTCTAAAACACGTCTATAAGAGTTCATCTGCTGACACAATTTTTTTATATGACTTGTCTTAGATTGATTGAATGAAACTGGCTTGAATGAAATTCTATTAATATCGCAGTTTTCTGTAAATTATTATCCTAAATAAAATAAAGTTCGTTATATCTAACACATATAATCTGATTTTAAACAATCATTGTGTCAGAAAGTGTTAATACAAAGTAGAAAAAGCGTAGACAAGGATAAAATATTAAGTAAAGAGTACGAAAGTTATGAAATTAAAGCATAATAAACACAAATTTACTAACTGGAGCAATTTCACATTAAAACAAACCCTTAATTAAACATGCTGTTTAATGCTATGAGTAACAACTTTGTTTGTTTTCACCACATCCGCCGAGACAATCATAACCCCATTCACAGCAAAAACCGTCGGTGCCTCAAGAGGACAACACAGTGGCGCCACATGTGGAATTTTTCAACCCCAAAATGCGGTCTGAGTTGGAAGAGAAGGATGCAGCGGAAATGCGCAAGACGGGAGCCAAGGGTCCGGCGCCCGGCGACGACACTTGGGTCTGGCTGACCAGCTACTCCAGGGTACCTGTAAGTCTTCTTCATGCTCGTAGCTTCACGACTGTGGCAAGATTATTACGTTTGGGCCACAACCCCCTACATCAAAACCAAGTTTGGATTCTTCCTTACCGGAAGGTTTCCAATGTATCCGACGGGAATGAAAATTTTAAATTACGTAGGGTAGATCTCTCTTGTTAGTCTAAATTCATTAATTTCTATATTGAACGTAATTATGATGGAGATCAGCCCACCAACCAAGGTTGGATGACGATCTGCGAAAAACTGCAGTCAGATGCTGGATGCAGCAAGCTGAAGACATGGCGCTATGGCTCATTAGGGAAGGGTTATTACCAGCAGTGGACTAGAATAGCCTGATGACGACGATGATGGAGATTTCCAAAAGCGAAATAACATACATACATACATACATACATACATACATACATACATACATACATACATACATACATACATACATACATACATACATACATACATACATACATACATACATACATACATACATACATACATACATACATACATACATACATACATACATACATACATACATACATACATACATACATACATACATACATACATACATACATACATACATACATACATACATACATACAAAAACTCACGACTGTATCTCGGAAGGGTAGATAGAGATCAGTTTCCCCTAGCTACAATCCTGACAGATCTGATAGCGAACGTAAAGTGATCAAATTAATTTTACAGTACAAAGTGGTGCAAGGTTACTGCAAAGCGACGCAAGACTACTGTCCACCTGGGGTCCAGGGTCCAAAAGGTCCAACAGGCCTTCCTGGACCCAAGGGAGACAAGGGCGACCGAGGCGCAGTAGGGACTGCGGGCCAGCCAGGGTCTAAAGGCCCAGTTGGACCTCCTGGGCCTAAAGGTATGACGCTTTTGGATTGAGAGTCCTGACGCCTAATTAGGCGCACAAATCTTCATAGAATTCTAAAGTTTTCGATAGCCATTAGAAAATGATTGAAATCATCAAGGCATAGTATACTCGTAGGAGCATCTGAGCCTGACCAAACATCTATGCCATTAATTGATTTGCCTTAAAATATTGTACATCCCACTGAAACTTGCAGGTTTTCTCTTGAGAGAGAGTTTGGGTATTAGCACGGCGGATATAGCACATTGGCAATTTATGACGAGCTGAACAATCAACAGACCATTGGTTTCATAATATCATGAGGTAAAATAAGGCGTCTACTAATCTAAACTCCTGCAGGTGATCGAGGCTTCACTGGGAACCCAGGCCTGGACGGACGCGACGGTGTTCCTGGAGAGCCAGGTCTGGATGGCATGTCGGGACGGAACGGCGCAGACGGGGCGCCCGGCAAGGACGGCCGTGACGGGATACCGGGAAAAGATGGAAGTCCTGGAAAGAATGGCAAGGATGGGAAAGATGGTAAGAGATACCACAAAATAGCTTTGACAACAGCCTAATGGCTAAAAAGATAGATGAGTTGTTCGCGATGGCGATAAAGAGCCAGACCAGAGAGGCGAGTCTCTGAATTTATTTTATTAAATCCGTTGTTTTTCAATTGATGGATATTACACACTACAGTAACACTTGTATTATTGACACTATTGGTAGTCTACAAACCAAACGCATTTCAATTGTATAGGTATCCCGTGCAACTTATCACGGCCACTGGCGCAATTCAGTCTTCTTCACAAAATATGTCTACTCAATTCGCGCGGATTGGTCCATTGGAATAAGATTGTACTACGTAATAGAGGTAAATAACAACAGTTGTGAGATGTCCGCATACGTAGCAACACAGACACCCGGGTTCCTTTACGATGGTTTCCTTCATAATTAGCAATAATTGTTGTAGCTTCTATTAATTCACTTGGATGGTAAGGATGGGGAAAATTATAAGATGTAGTAAGCTGGCAACCAATCTTAGTGAAGAGGCAAGTCTGTCGAATAGTCTCTGCTTTGCACATACCTAATATAGATAGAGAACAATTTTTTAAAACCCATTTAGAGGCTTAAAATTCCACCCATGCCGGGATTCGAACCCGCGACCTCTGGCTATCCGTGCCAGCGCTCTTTCCAACTGAGCTAATGGGCGACTCACCGGCATCAGTGAAATTTCGAACCTCTTTACAATATTCTCTGTATTACGTATACAGAAAAAAAAGAGTATAATAGATAGAGAACACTTTATTATACATAAAAATGGAAATTACACAGATATTTCTTAACTTCATTGGTTTGGTACGGGCCCGGAATGTTGTTTGTACATGGCAATTAATATTAACCATCGATCGATGTTCCATTCACATCATAGAGTAAGAAGGCTTATTTCCATTAAGCTCATTAAATAAAACTTTACGCTTCGACTTAACCTAGTAAAATGTAACTAATTTGAAATTGGTCAACTGGTAAACATTGGTTCAAACAATAAATCAATTAAAAATTATGTTTGTAGTAACAAAATATTAATTTCATATTTTCAATAAGATTATACTGACTAATCCACTTTCCTCTAGGCAAACCCGGAGTCCCTGGACCGTCTGGCCTAAGAGGTCCAAAAGGAGACAGAGGGCCACAAGGTCCTAAAGGACTAAGAGGAAACGATGGAAAAGATGGTCTGGCTGGGAGACCTGGCTTGTCCATCTACAACTATACTCGGGAAAAGGAGCTGTTTATCCCACCAACGTTTGCTCGTAAGATATTTCTTTGTAACCCACTTCTGGTCAAAAGCCTCCTCTACTTCACTACTGAGTATCCAGAGAAGACCACACCAGTAGGTGTCAGTCGAAAGTTTCTCTACGTAGTCTCAGTTATATCTCGAGATATTCGACAGTAACCCTTGCATACCCCACTGCTGGGGAATGGTTTTCATCCTGCATCGCAGGAAGGTTAGGCTATACTCCATAATATCTAATACATAATATTTCGACGTGGTCCACGTAGTGGACCACGTCGAGATATTATGTTATGGTTAAACTTGTGAACTACAAACCTATTAGATTATTTGATTGACTTTAAATTAAATGTCGCCTAAATTTCTCACCCCAATTCAGTCCACAGTTTCCTGTCCTGGGCCACCTCAGACCACTGAATTGGGGGAGGCCTTTGCCCGGCAGTGGGACACAAACATAGAGGCTGCGTAAAAAAAAATCTCACCAGAACACCCTGATTTCGTGAGTAATGCAATGCACTTACGTCTCGTAAATTTTCCAGAGGACAACAACCGCGTCATAGTCCGAGAAGGAGAAACTCTACGATTGAGTTGCAACCCGATGGGTAGGCCGGACCCTACTGTTGAATGGAGACGCTTTGACTCCAGCGCAATCATACAGGTACATCCGATCTAAACAAATAAATACTCATTCCGTTTTATGCGTTTCAAATCCACAGCGCTCATTCCTCTTTGACAATTATTCTTTTGCTCGTATTAGCCCACCTTTGGAAACAACCATTACTCTACTATCCCTGGCTACTACAGATAACATTCTTATATTTTTTCCTCAAACACTCGGGTTTCACTCAATCAAACTAACCTTGGCCCACCTAATTATCTCACGTTCTAAATACCGCTTGTTTGACACAATGGCCAACGCTAACTTATTAATTTCTTCCTCTGCTTTAGTGACCCGCAGTGGATCCTGGTATTTAACTAAGGAAATCGCTTTTTGACCCTAACTTACTTGACCTTCTGCAATTTGGCTGTCTGGAGATCGCCCATGTCCAATGCCACTTTTTTTTTCGCTTACTCGTGTTCTTTTTTACTTCCTGTTAGTCTCCCATCTCAATTTCCGAATTCAACATCATCATCTTCTTCCTTTTCTTCTGGTGCCCCGTCCTATCACTGTAACCCGTGATTTGGAGACTCGGAACAAATTGATGGTGCCTAACTAAAACTATTATACCAAGTTTTGTAGCCAGTGAGTTTTTCTATGGCTAGGTTATTCATTATGAAACATCATCGAAGAAAAGAAATACTATCGACTTTTGCATGCTTTCTAAGTGATTGCCTCATTCACTTAGAAACCACACAAACTTTGTTCTTATTCCTAATAGCTCTTTAATCATAAAACGAACATTATTAGCCGGTTTCCGAATTGAGAATTTCACCAAGTAAATACTCTCACGTCATCATGCTATCAATGATATAGTCCGGAGGGCTCTCATCTCAGCCAATGTTCCGGCGGTTCTCGATCCGCCAGGATTGAGTCGTAGTGATGGAAGACGTCCGGACGGTCTCACTTTGATACCATGGGAGAGGGGTCGGTCACTACTTTGGGACGCGACTTTTGTATGCACATTCGCCCCATCGCATGTGGGCACAACATCTGTCACCTGTGGAGCCGCTGCAGAACAAGCAGCAAGACAGAAATGTTTTAAATACGGGCCGCTAATGAGCAATTATTTTTTCGTGCCTCTAGCATTAGAGACAACTGGAGTCTGGGGTTCTCAAGGGAAAACTTTTATTAAAGAATTAGGGCGGCGCTTGAGGAACCGTGGTCTTGACAAACGCTCAGGGGCATTTCTGATGCAGAGGATCTCCCTTGCTGTGCAGCGTGGTAACGCTGCCAGCGTTATGGGGACCTTTCGGTCAGAGATGTCTCAAGGTGGTCTATTTAATTGACATTTTGTATTTTATTAAGGACATTTTTTATGTAATATTGTATAGTTATGACGATACGATTGTGGATTTGTTTAGTTTAAGTTAACTTTATAATTATTGTGCATGTGACATTTTTCTTTATTGTAATCACAAGTTATTTTATTATCAATAAACATTTTTAATAAACATAGTAAATACTTAAGTAACTTTCTGTCACGCTCTTAGCTGAGATATTTGAAGAGACAGCGCTACAGTTAAGTATTTATTTGTCGAAATTGACGACCTCTGTGGCGCAATGGTAACGCCTACCATGCGAGAGGTTCCGGGTTCGAAACCCGGCTGGGTACAACAACCAAAAAAACCTCAGGTCTTGAATGTTTACATGTTTGTGACGTCGCTCTTTCTGGTTCCCACGACACAGGCTATCCTAGTGTGGGGTCAGAAGCAATGTAAGTGCTTGTATGTAAATGTTATGTTATGTTCATTCTCAATTCAGAAACTAGTCCTTTGTCTAGGGTTCGTGGCGAGACGCGTCAGTGAGCGGGCACCACCTGAACATCCCTAACGTCTCGCGCTGGCACACCGGCAAGTATGTCTGCCAAGCCAATAACGGTATGCTGCCGGCCTCGAATCAGACTACTGACGTTGAAGTGCATTGTGAGTACTTACAGATGACATGAAAACCCGTCAACATATGAAGATAATAAACGACATGTGAAGATAATCCACTTGCGCCACCAATAAGAAAAACCGGTGCAGAAAAGTGCGAGTGCAAGCACTGCACGCCCACCCAAGGTTCCGTACAAAGTTGTAGGTACTTACATGTTACAAATAATTCAAGAAGGGAGTCTCGTAATTTCCGAGCTTTCCCGAGCCGCAAAGACTATTATTCATTTCTTATACTCTGAAAGTAGTGTTGTTTTGATCTGATTATTGGGTGGAAAATAAGCAGCATTTTCCTCTTTCCCTCCCTAGAGAGGGAAAAACTCATTCAAATTACTTCCCACTTAAGGGCCGGAATGAACTTTAAAAATAGAACTACTGTCAGCTGTGAAGAGTTTTATGTCAAAAAAAACTAATTAAAAAAAAATGCTGCGGCCATGTGAGTTTCTAAACAGTCAGTGTGAACTTAGCGCAAACTTCTTTGAGCGGAATAAGCCGCATCAATTACGCGGTGAGTTCCATATTTAAAATTTAAAAAGTCTATATGAATTGGCGGGATACTCATCTGTTATATGTATCTGTCACGGAATTCAAAAAATTGGTAATTATCTTTTATACTAAGATTTGAATATTAAAAATGAGTTTTTATTTTACTCATATTCGAAATGAAAAGTAGAGTGTTCAACACGGGTGATAGAATCAATTCTTACTCGGACTATTAGCCTAAATACCTCGGGAATTGATTCTTTCCACCTTAGTTTAACAATCTACTATTTCACCCGACTGCGCCAGGAGAAGGATGATGATTTTTATGATTTAATAACAAATTTGAAGTGTTTAAAAACCTATTCAGAGGCTAAAAATTCCACCCATGCTAGGATTCGAACCCGCGATCTCTGGCTATCCGTGCCAGCGCTCTATCCAACTGAGCTGCTAATGGGCGACTCACCGGCACCAGTAAAATTTCGAACCTCTTCACAATATTCTCTGTATTACGTACAGTAATTCCAAATGTAATTTTTGAAGTTCAATGCCGTAATTAGCAATACGTAAAATAATGTAATGTTTAACGTTCATCAAGTCACGGTTTCTGTACTATTTTGATTAAAATACTTTGATTTTGACGTTGCGTTTCGGTATGTTTCCGAATATTGAATTTAATTATGTTCGCTTCTTATTTTCAGTCAGTCCCTACATACGCGTTGCAAATAACATAGTCTACGTATACAACAAGACGGCCAAAATCGAATGCGAGGTAAGGGGTTATTCCACTAATCCCCATTGAAAATCCCCATTGATGGGGATTAGTGAACTTTCTGTTCACAAATCCCCATTGCCAATACTAAGATACGCCAATGGGGATTTGTGAACAAAAAGTTCAAAAATCCCCATCAATGGGGATTTTCAATGGGGATTAGTGGAACAACCCGAGGTAAGCACCCCAATTCGGCAATGGTACTTTTATTAGAAAAATACATACAAAACCAGGTAAACAAAAATATATGAAAATTTGTGAAATATTTCATTGCTTTTACAATAGGTTTTTTTGTCTTTATTGAAGGGTTTGGTCACATACTGATCATTTCATAGGTTTGTTTCATGAATACATTAAACAGGTTTGATCGCGATTTTTCTAATAAATAATCGCAATTAGATCCGTTTAAAATATATGGGCAACGCATTAAGAATTACTTAGTTTCCTGAAGAGTCACTTACAAAGCCTAGTAACTTGGAAAAAAGGTATGGTTTCCCCAATAAGTTGATATTCTGACAGTGACATACTGTGATGTGACGTTAAGAAACTAGTGACCGCAGAAGTAAACAAAGATTTAACTCAAACAAGCGAATAGAAAAGACAGTTGCTACGCATGCCAACTGATGAACTGTATTTAAATACTGCTAAGAGCATACTCCTTTACTGAAACTCAAGTGTACAATCTGTTTCAGATACAGGCATGGCCAGAACCAGTGCTAGCATGGGAAAGCGATGGCGTAATCTTGGAAGATGCTAGGTACAAGACCGAAATAGTTTCCACAAATGTCCCTTGGAGGTGGATCACGCGGCTGGAGGTACCAAGCATACGGGACCAAGATCTGAAGCAGTACAGCTGCGTAGCCAAGAATGAGTTAAATAATCAAACAGTCAAAGGTCACATTCGTTTGATGTGTAAGTCTTCACTATAATTTTTTTGACAGGAAGACCCGCCACTGTCTTACAATTCTCCAAAAACTCGGACTTGGTAACCGTGGTGGGTAAGGCCTAACCTTCCTGCGATGCAAGAAGAGACCCGTGCCCCAGCATTAGGGGACAAACAAAGGTTTGATATCGTGGTAGAGTTGTGTTGCTACTTTTATTCTCATGTCACGTATCAAACAATTTTGGAGTGATAACTGCAAGTTTGTGTATGATGTTTAAAATTTAGTTGTATATCAAACATTTATTCCAAAAAAAATGTGAATTTTATTTTACAAAACTATTTTGAAATTCCAACGCGTAAAGCATGCAAGACATCCGGATATCAAACAATCCTAGCGCCGGTTTATAAATATGCTCCGCACGATAAAGTTACGAGTCTCTTACATTTTCTCAACGCAAAAAAAGTTACTGAATATACCAAAATTTAAATGATAAAGTAACTTGTTTTCGTATTCAGAATACGAACCTTTCTGGTCGAGTATCAGTCTTTTAAAACCCTATATACTGCACTTGACCATTTGATGCACACATTCACATTCCATACGCTACATTCCTCTCTCCGCACACACCTATTGGTTATAAACTCTCCAAGTGCACTTCTCCTTCTGCAGACCCTGGTCCCGACCAGCAGATGCAAGTGACGCAGCCGATGGAGTTCGGCTCCCGTCCTCCGACCCTCACTTCCTACGAGGAGCTGTGCCAAGTACAAAGATGCCCCTCTTGTCCCCGGTGCGATAGAACCAAGCTGCTGATCACAACAATGAACGCCACTTCTGGAAATAAACCCAGGAGGAACACAAGTGAGTTGCATGTTGTTTGTGATGTCCTTCCCTGGTTACCATAGCAAATGTTATGATGACATATTATGATAGGAATATGTGACTCCTTCACAGTCCATTCGGTCATGCATGGAACGCGCTGCCACAGAAGTTATGCGCTAGTCCAACTGTTGGTACGTTTAAGAAGCGGTTGAAAGAGCATTATTTATATCTGTCATAATATTGAGCTATATATTTATGTTTATATCTATGTAGTTTATTTTTATATTTTAGTTTATGTAGTTTATTTAATTTTGTTTCATCCATAGTTAGGTAGGTTATTCAATATTTATGTAGTATATTTTGTACACGTTAGAGATTCGCTTTTTACTGCTTCCGCGACTCTCTAAGGTTTACTGGAAGAAATCTCTTTCAGAGGTAAGATATTTCTTTGTATATGTTATTTCTTATGTAGATAGATAGAGAACACTTTATTGTACATAAAAAAGTAAATTACACAGGTATTTCTTAACCTAAGAGTACAGACGGCGGCCTTATGTAATGACCTGTTAAATGTTTCGTGTGTTATAAAGTATTATAATTATTTATTGTACACCAGCAAAAAAAAACAAACATAAAATAAACCTTAGTTAGGGACAAGGGCAAGATGTTCCACTTGTTGTGTGGAGGCTATCTTCAGGCCATATTCGTCCACTAGACATAAGCCTTCTTTCTGTCCTTACCCAACTGGCGCAAGGTCTTTTTTGGGAATTATAGGTTCGGATGTTTCGCTTTTTTACTATTTTGTGTATTAATAACACAAACCAAATATTATTATAATAAATGGAGATTCGTTCTCAATCATTTCCAGATTGCCAACTCTCTGTCATCGGTAAACCAGTCTATCATCAGTTCCAGGAAGAGGCCTTTGGTGCTTGGATGCGAGATACCAATTCTAACGAACCTCAGGTCAGAACGATATTTGAGAAAGATTAGGTTCTTTTTGAAGCACTCGTGGTCTAGGCAAACCGAGTGATTGACGAAGAAGAAGAGAAGAAAAACATTTATTTATCGCCACAGAGACATATACAAATCGTAGAATAGAGACAAAATATAAAAAAAGTAATAAAAACAAACAAATACGACAAAACACAGCAATCGGATACGGGCCATGTCCATGCGGCGGTAAAACGGCCTGAGGCTCAGTACTTGCTGCAGGTTTTTTGCCCACAGTACTGATTTTCAGCAAGGGCCTGGTGACAGTGACTCACGGAAAGTCGCATCGAGACCCACGACGTACGATACAATACGGTACGGTACAGTACGGTACGATACGATACGATACGATACGATACGATACGATACGATACGATACGATACGATACGATACGATACGATACGATACGATACGATACGATACGATACGATACGATACGATACGATACGATACGATACGATACGATACGATACGATACGATACGATACGATAAGATACGATACGATACGGTACGGTACGGTACGGTACGGTACGGTACGGTACGGAACGGTACGGTACCGTACGGTACTGTACTGTACGGTACGGTATACGATACGATACGATACGATACGATACGATACAATACAATACAATACTACACAGCACAGCACAATACAGCATAGTAATATTATACAACACAATATAATGAAGCGATCTCGAGTTATATAATGGATAGACATAGAAGAAGTAGCATCTTATGCTGGAAAAGAAAGAAAGGTTTAGGTTTCGTGGATACATAACAAATAGCCTTTAAGTTTTACCTTAAAGGCACATTTGCTTGTAAGGGAATCAATCACTTAGTTAAGCAACAACAGGCGCGGTCAGGTACAGGATGGGTGAGCGTCCCGTGACTACCGCTAGTGGCATTTTTCCGAGCGCTTCCGTGCTTCGCAAGGCACGTTAAGCCGTTGGTGCCGGCTGTCATATAATGGTAGTCATTAAGCCACGTCAGAGGCCTTATGAGCGGCTTGATAACTTCTGACAGTAAGGCCCGCCACTGTTTTACAATCCTCCACCAACCCGGACTTGGCCCCCATGGTGGAGTAAGGCCTAGCCTTCCTGCGATGCAGGAAGTGACCCGTGCCCTAACAGTAACGGGACATACAAGGGTTGGTAACGATAGGTTCTTTTTTAGGATTCCGTAACTCATAAGGAAAAACAGAACCCAGTCGTGTGTCCAACCGTCCGTCTGTTGATGTCCTTGAGTTTCTCCGTAGCCCATCTGACTTTCCTTTCACCTGTACAGTCGCTGTCCTGAATCTAGCCTTTGCGACCACCAGAAAGTGATCCGAATCACAATTTGCACCGCGGTATAACCTCACGTCAAGTATTATATGACATTCAGCTGGTTGACGTTATCCGTTCCTGGAATCTTCCAAGTGCTTTTGTGTGATGTGGCAACTTAGTAATGGAGTTTGTATTGATGAGTAGTATTCCCCTTTAATTTTCACCCACTCCTCCTCAACTGCCTTTTTATAGACATTCTCCTATTCCAGCGTGAAAAACTATGGACGACCCAAGAGAACGATGTGGAGCAATTACGAGAATATCACACGAAGGCAAACTTCCAAGCGAACCATATCGACCAGTTTTATAAACTGCAGAAGCCGTTTTTTGTAAGTACGACTTTCTTTGAGATTGTATTATTTTTCAGCAGAGGATATTTTTTTGCCATTTTATGACCTCAGTTCGTAATTGATAGAGGTTCTTAGCAGGATTTCCCGTCCAGGACTCACTGAACAATTTAAACCCGGAGGTCTATTCAACAGGTATATTCACATACGCGGGCGTACACACGCACAAGGGCACGCACAGACTCACGCACGCGTAAATGCTGGTTCATCTTATCTATGTAAGAGGCCTTACATAGATAAGATGAAACGGCTGCTGTGTGGTGTCGGCCTAGAGAATAGCCAACCAACCCAATTCTACCCTCGGGTGTGGTAAAAGGCGGCTAAGGGAGACAACCGGGGGGTGAGCAGCAGCGCCCCCTGGAGTACAATTCCACCGAACTGCAATCCCCAACCCGCATGCCCAACGTGGGGATTATGGGCATTACCCCCTATGATAGCACAACGTGGCGCTCTTTAGGGGAGGGCTATGTCCAGCAGTGGACTAGTATAGCCTGACGACGATGTAAGAGGCCTTAAGGGGCACGGGGATCACGGACAGCATTTATGAGTAAAACTGCCCTTTTTGGAGTTAATGTTATCAAGTCTTAGGTTTTTTGCCTTAGGTCCTTCACGCCATGAGGTCCTTGAGAAGTATGTGTAGTGTTACTTTGAATGACAGGATACGCAATAGTCTGATTAGAGAACGTTGTGGACTGAAAGAGGATGTAGTGACTAGAATTGACAAAGGAATGTTGCGTTGGTTTGGACATGTGGAGAGGATGATGGAAGAAAGATTGGCGAAACAAATATATATTGCGAATGTGAGTGGAAGGGCTATTAAGGGACGTCCCAGGTGGATATACATCGATAAAATAGGGGATGTATTAGCTAAGGGGAAGACAAAAAGTATCCGGACCCGGTGTGCGTGCATGTAACGACTTACGAACGTTGATGAAGCGAAGGTGAACTGTCAGGATTGTGGCAAGTAGCAGTCCCTGGTCTCTGCCTACCCCTCTGGGATACAGGCGCGAGGTTATGTATCTATGTATGTCCTTCACGCCATGATTCAGATATTGTACTGACAATTTTTGCAAAAGCAATGGAGCCTTTTAAGTTCAAAAGCGTAGGTATACCAAAAATTCTCGAAAAACCTACGTCTTGACTCATGGAACTGGTGATCTAAATCTTCCTTTCCATCTTCAGGGGAATGGCCACATAGTGTATAGTGGATCGTTCTTCTACCAAGCCAACGAGTCCGGCCAGCCAGGAGATATTATACGTTATGACCTGAAGCAATCCAGGATAAAGTCTGTCCATTTGCCTCACGCAGCGGGCAGGCTTTACACTACTCAGCATAATCAGGTATAATATTAGTTAACTTCTTATTTTACATGGATAATAATACGAATGTCTTGTTGAGAACCCCGTGAATTATGGCACGAATGGGCCAACAACTGGGCAGTAGTTTCACTTTTTCCTCTGTAGTACAGTCTGTTAGCTTTTAGAATATACCTCGGCTACTATCGGATAGAATCGGATAATTATATTCGTGTAATAGAAATATCGGAACTTATATGACACTTAATTTCGAATTCGGAACTAATATGACACTTTTACATTTATACTGCTCATAGGGGAGGGCTATGTCCAGCAGGCTTTACCAGTCTATAGTGGACTAGTATAGCCTGACGACGACGACGACATTTATACAGAGCAGGAAGTAATATTACACACGTGAGCCTTTGGCGAAAACCGAAGCCTACTCTAGAGTCCGAGGTATATTCTAAAAGCTAACTCGAAGAACTGATGGCCGCTGGGGCGAAAAAGTTCTGACCTGGCGACCGCGGTCCGAACGACGCAGCGTGGGCAGGCCCTCCACCAGATGGTCTGACGACCTGGTTACGGTGGCGGGCAGTCGCTGGATGCAGGAGACACAAGACCGTGAAGCTTGGAAAACCATGAGGGAGACCATGTCCTACAGTGGGCGTCAAATGGCTGATTATGAAAATGACGATGCTCGAGGGAAAGAGAGTCGAAGCAAATCAAACGCAAAATGGTGTGAATAGTGGCCTGGTTACGCACTTATATCGTGATGGATTCCAGTCGTCTGTCAAACCCCATTCGAATTTGACAGACTATTAAATTGGTGAGAATTTGTTTCGCGTAATATAGGAGCTGATCACTAGGGAAACCAAACTTAAGTTTTACCAGGTGGTCCATAAAGCGAACAGCAGGTTCGGTGAAAAGCACTTCACACCCATCCTCGATATAGCGGCCACATGATTGGATGTGGCCGCTATATCGAGGCCACATCCAATCATGCACTAACCTTTTGTATACAGGGTTATTTCGAGAGACATGCCAAGTAGGGCCAAAATGTTTTGATCATCTCAGAACAACTTTTGACGAGAAACGTCTTTCAGTTCGGTAGTAAGCGGTTTCTTGCTAAGACTGCACGTTACGAAAATATACTCATACATAGTTAATAATAATAATAATAATATAGCCTTTTATTTCCCTCTTTCAGGTAAGCATGCATTTTTACATTTTAACTCACAATATGACTAGTTATAATATAATACACTTATAAATACATTATTTTTAGATTGGTAAATTTAACAGTAATTCTTTTTCATTTATTTATGCAGTTGATTAATAGTCCTTAATGTGTTAGTAAAATAAATTATACTTATGCTGAGTTAGTAACTAATTCTACTTAAATTATTCAATTCAATTTTACAAACAATTAATTTTGACAAATAATCTATAAAATAAACTTATTTTAGTGTTCATTCAAAAAGTATATTCGTAATTAACATAATATAATTTAATAATTAACTTATTTTGCGATGTATGTAAATAAATTCTATTCGTAATTAATAAGCTGATTAATTCATCGACGTTACATAATAATTATAATAATATTAATTAATACCGATTTATATTATACTAGGGTTTTTAAGGGGTACCCATTTTTGGGTAAAGGCCTCCTCCATCCAGTGCCAGTATCTTCTATCCCTGGCTTGGCGTGTCCACGTGGCTCCGCCCACTGCAGCGATGTCGTCTTGCCAGCGCCGCCGCGGTCTCCCGCGCGGTCTCGTTGCTTCGTAGGGATGCCAGTGCAGGAGTTTTTCACTCCATCGATTGTCCGTTGCTCTCGCCGTGTGGCCAGCCCATCTCCATTTTAACTTGCAAGCTAGCTCGACAGCATCTATAATCTTAGTTTTGTCTCTTATGTCTTTATTCCTTTTTCGGTCTTTTAGTTTGATGCCTAGCATGCTTCTCTCGGTTGCTCTTTGAAAGACATTCACTTTTTGTACTATGGCTTTGGTAAGGGTCCAAGTTTGACATCCATACAATAATGTAGGAAGCACCACCGAATCCATTGCTTTTGTTTTCAGATGTATTGGGATATCTGACTTAAATATTTCTTTTAGTGCCCAATATTTACCCCACGCTTTCTTAATTCGGCGTTCGACTTCCCGATTTGTTTGCTGTACAAATGATATATTTTGGCCTAAGTATACATACTCATCTACATAGTGTATAGATTGTGATTCGGTATTTATAGGTATTTTCTCACTATTTGTCATGGCAAAGGTTTTTTGTGTGTTCATATGTAGACCACATTTCTTGCTTTCTTTGTCTAGCGTATCCAACATGAATTCCAAGTCTTTGTGGTTCTCGGATATTAGGACAATATCGTCTGCGAAGCGTAGGTTGTTGAGATATTCACCATTTATGTTTATGCCTTTATTTTTCCACTTTAATTGTCTGAAAACATGTTCTAGTAGAGCAGTAAATAGTTTTGGCGAAATCGGGTCACCTTGTTTTACACCCCTTCTGATATCAAAGGGCTCTCCTTTCCTTTCTAATTTCACCACAGCCTTGCTGTTTTTGTAGATTTCTTTTAATATTTCTATGTATCTATTTTCCACTCCCTGTTCCTTCAGCGCTCTCCATAAAGGCTCGTGTTTTATGGAATCGAATGCTTTGGCGTAATCTACAAAGGCTATGTAGAGCTTCTTTTCATATTCCACATGCCTTTCGATCAATTGCGTCAGTGTAAAAATGTGGTCGATGGTTGAGTAATTCCTTCTAAAGCCGGCTTGCTCTCTCGGTTGGTTACTATCCAAAATATTTGAGACTCTATTTAATAGAACTGTTGCGAAGACTTTATAAATAGTTTGTTGGAGACATATCGGTCTATAATTTCCCAGTTCTGTTGGATCTCCTTTTTTATATAAAAGGGTTATAAGAGATATTCCCCACTGTGTTGGTAATATGTTATGTGTCAGTATGTCATTGAAAAGATCTGTTAGTATTGGTGCAAGGGGCTCAACAATTGCTTTCAGAATATCGTTTGTTATCCCGTCGTCGCCTGGGCTTTTCATAGATTTTAAGTGTTGTACTGCATTTTGTACCTCGCTCTGTAGGAAGTGTGGCACGACACATAATACATCCTTTTCCGGCTTATTATACTCGCTATTTGTATCGTCGTTTCTATATAAGTTTTTATAAAACTCTGATGCAGTTTGGACTAAGTGCTGTCTACTTGATATTGTATTATTATTTTTATTTTTCAGGGATATAATCCATGGTTTACATGTGTTTAACCTTATGTGAGCCCTTTTAATAGAAGACCTTTTTTCAAGTTCTTCTTCTATTATTTTGAATCTATGTGCTTTAAAGTCTCGTTTTATTTGTTTTTTTATTAATTTGTAGAGTGCGGATAGTTTATTTTTTTCAGAGCGTGTTCTATTTTCTTTGTTTTTTAACCTATTTCTTTCATTTATTAGTGTCTCTACATACGGTGACATAGTAGGTTTATCCTCGTTTATATTTTTCGGCAGCTTATTTGCAGATTCTTTGATTTTCTGAATAATTTTTTCATATGTTACTTGTATATTATTATCAGATTTTATACTTTCTAGTTGGGTGGAAAATATATTTTTGAGTGATTCTTGCTCTAGGGGATTTAATTGAGTTACTTTACCTCTGTACTGTTTCCGTGACTTAGTTTTATTACGGTAGAGTGCGAAACTTCCTCTAACTAATCTGTGGTCTGTAGAAAAGGTGGTGTTTATCACTTCTAAGTTTGAAATATTTTGTATATTTTTAATTAAAATAAAATCAATTTCATTACGTGTCTTACCATCCGGCGAGACCCATGTCCACTTTTGTTTGGGATTTTTCTTAAAATGTGAGTTCGTTATGTAGAGTTGGTTTTCAAAGCAAAACTGGATCAACGTATTTCCTCTCTCATTTCTTTCGCCGTAACCCCATGGGCCCATGACTTTTCTGTCTTCCGCCATTGGAGAACCAATTTTTGAATTGAAGTCGCCCATGACTATTGTATCCTTTCCTGTATTTTCAAGGGCGTCTCGTAAATTTTTGTAAAATATGTCTAATTCTTCGATAGTGGAACTCTCTGTCGGTGCATAACATTGTATTAAATGTACAATGCGGTTATTTAGGCACATTTCTAGTCGTATGACTCTATCTGATACAGTTTTTATATCTATTATGTTACATTTCATCTCTTTTTTTATGAGGAAACCGACACCGTTTTTTCCGCTCTTTTTGCCATTGTATATAAAAACGTAATTGTCACATTCAAGTATTGCTTTTCCTTCTTTTTTTACTTCCGATAGGCCTATAATATCCCATTTAAATTTTTCCAAACTTCTTCTCAGCTCTAAAAGTCTTGTTTCATTTACTAGGGATCTAACATTCCAAGTACAGATGTAGACATGTTGTTCTTTTTTATTTTTGTTTATAGTTTTATCTTGCAATTCGTTTTTTGATGGATTGGAGGGTTTTGGTCTAATCATCCCGCGGGGACCAGCCGTATTGGGAGATGTATTTTCTTTATCTAGTATAAATGATGCTGTGGATATGGAGGACGCCTCTGAGCTTCATGCAGTAGTCTTATTGTCTTTATTGTATTGCGTATTCTTTTCAGGTGGTTTCATGTATGCTGTGATGTAGCTGTTACCCTTCGGTTTTTTGTTTGCTGTAGATTTTTTGTAAGTTTCGTCATCAGCATGATATACAGCGGGAGGAGAGGATGAAGGTGCTCGTTTATTTCCGGATTTTTCGTTCTTTTCCGTTATTATAAGTTTGTCATATCGTATAAAGGCTTTATTTCCTTTTTCTAACTCTTTCTTCTGTGTTACTTTTAATTCGTCTCTTTTCTTCAATATTTTTGCTGGATATTCTTGTTTTATGTAGATGTTAGAGCCTTGCAGTTTGTTTTTACTTTTTAAAATTTTGATTTTTGTTCCCAGGGTCGTAAAAGTAACACTTACGGGTCTGGTTTTGTTTTCTTTTTTACCTATCCTTCTAATTGTTTCTAATTCAAACTCATGAATATCTATTTGAAGGGTTTCTTTTATAATTTTTAGAACTTTTTCTTGTAGTTCAAAATATGACCTCTCACCCTCTTCTAACCCGAAAAATACTAAATTTCGTTGCACTGAATTCTTTTCTAAGACATCAATTCTTTTTTCTTGACTTTCTACTTGTAAGCGAAGTGCGCCTAACTCACAACTTAGATCTTTAAACTTTTCATTCATATTGTTATTTATGTTAGAAGTGATTTTTTCTTCGGTTTTTGATAATGAATATTCCATTGTTGTGAATCTTTGTTGTATGTCGCTCTTCATTTCGGTTAGCATTTTTTCTATATGATCCATTTTTTTTTGTTTCGTAGTGTACAGTTTGGGTGTGCTGCACTCTAGTGAGTAGTAGTGGTACTAATCTGATTTAAGTTTGATCTGTTTGTTATGACAGTTTAGTGGTTTCGCCAATTTGTAATAGATGGTGCTGCTAACTGACTGTAGTATTACCGATTTACAAATTTCCAATTATTTGAGGTTAAGTATATATTATTATCACTTCATTTAAAGTTCACAGCTTAGATACACTTTTATCACTTTAGTTTATGGATGGAGTTTTTATTTGTACTGTTACAGTTCTTTGGAACTTCTGTAGGAACTAGACAGTAGGTATTCTCAATTTAATTTGCGTTATATGGAACGTGTGTGACACTGACGGCTAGATGACAGCGCGCTTTGGCCTACGATTGGTCGAACAGTTGTCAGATGTGACAGCGTCAGTGACTTTTTGACGTTTACTATCGTCGTCTCTTTCCGACGAAAGTCGTTGGAATTTCTTCTTGCAGATTACGGCACTTAGATTTTGATTTTACTCACGATTTTTATAGATCCTCAAGCGTAATCTCAGTGAGATGGATGATTTGAGTAATGAACTTCACACGAATATGCTTGAAATTCACTTTCGGCTATGTTAACTATTTAAAATTAATAATATACGACGGACTGAACCCGTAACTGTGTTTACATTTCGACGCGACGTTCCGTGTCCGTGTCATACATAGTTACCTATATATTAAACGGGTTTAGTCGCGATTATTTATTAGGCAAAACGTACTTACCTTGTTTTCCGAGTTTCGGCAGTGTTACAGTTGCCGTGGTCTCGGGTTGATGAAGTGGCGAGTACAGTCAATTATTGTGAGTAGTTAGTCACTTTTAATTGAAATAACGTAATTACGTTTTACCTATACATAATCGTGATTCGATATAACTGTGAAAATCTGTCGCTTCGGTGAGGGCTGTAACTCTGTAACTACGCGACCTGTTAATTCATAGTTAGAATATTTTCGGGGCTTAATCGCGTAGTAATTTATTGCTATTTTACCTCGACGGTTCGACGACGTTATAGTAAATAACAATAAATTACTACGTAAATTATGTGTACAAGTCGCGAAAGTTTAAAATACTGTATAATTCATTTATATATCGTTGAGTAGAATAAAATGGTCATAACTCAGATCTTCTTCACCATTCACATCAGATCACCAGTGCCACGTAATACATTACGCCGTTTGAAATAAAAAATAACGCTTACTTGTAGAAGTTTCACGTTAAACCAACAACGGTAGTCTAACTCGACACAGGCTTACCCGTTTTTTAGAATTTCCAAGCGAGATGAAATACCACTATCATATTTTAGAACTTATGTTCATTTTCAGGTGGATTTTAGTGCCGATGAAAATGGCCTTTGGGCTATTTATGCGATAGAGGGGTCTAACAATACAGCTGTGGTAAAAGTAAGCAAAATTTTGACACTTTTAAAATAGTACTTAATAAAATTGAATGGTTTGTTCTCAATAAATAACGGAACCAATTTCTTTTTCAGCTGAACTTTGATCCAAATAAGGTAAGTTTGTTGATAATGTACGAGTTATTACAAATTGAATGATGAAAATCTGTTTATTAAAATAGCACAACACAAACTTTTGTAAATCCAGCAAAAATAAGTTGAATAAAATCAGCAAAAACTTTTCTACGAACATCCAGTACAGTAGTTACTTACTTCAGTCGCGGGTGTTATTTGACTACCAGTATAGCTGGTATTCTGTCAGAACCTTCTATAAAGAACTTTCTTATCTTAAAAATCTTCTTATAGTGGCACTTCACGCGGATATTCGCGTACTTTCCGGCGATTTATAATACATTGCATGTTTTGCAAAGATTGAACTAAGATTGAACTAAGATTGAACTAAGATTGAAAGAAGAGTGGCCATATGACTCAATGTATTAGTGGCAAATGAAACGTACTATTATAGTGAAAAGATTTGCCAATCAGAAACAGTAGGTCACTGTTATGTATATTAAACGGGTCAAATCGCGATTATTTATTATGTATCGCGAATCATTAAAAAATACTAGTAGCTCACTGATTACTGTCAATCGTACAGGCCCTAGAGTCATTACTGTCATTATACTCTTGTTACTATGTAAGTATCAACTTACATAGTTATTCAATAGAATGACATAAGCACGACAATGATTGTTATTTGCCTCAATTTGGTAGTCTACAAAGCAATAGCAGTGCAATGTCAGTCCAGGGGTATAACCCGCGCAAATTAAATAGGGGAGAATCGCGAAGAAGATCCGCGAGGCGCCGAGTTATGTGGCTAGGGTTATACAATGCGAAACGACCATTACCGGACTAATATGACTCTACTGAACAATTATGCTGCTGCTGCTGTGTGGTGTCGGCCTAGAGAATAGCACCAACCCAAATTCTTCCCGCGGGTGTCGTAAAAGGCGACTAAGGGACACAAATAAGGGGGTGGGCAGCAGCGCCCCCTGCAGAACAATTCCACCAAACTGCGATCCCCAACCCGCATGCCCAGCGTGGGGATTATGGGCAGCGTTGCCCTATGGCGCTCATTAGGGGAGTGCTTTGTCCAGCAGTGGACTAATATAGCCTGAAGAATGAAGAAGAAGAAGAACAATTATGTATTTTAGAGACTCGCCCCCCAGGCCGATAGGTGCCTCGTTAAAGAAAATTCCTCTCCAGGAGTATGAGCTTCTCATAAAACTAAGATTAATGATTAAGGACTATGGTGAATCACGATGCAACATCCGCAATTAAGAGGGAGAAATATAAGTAATCTAAAAATGGCTTGGCTACAAAGCAGCCTACGTTTAAGTACATGTCTTTCTTTTGTTAACTGTGGCTTCTTTTTTGGGGCTAACGATCTCGCTATCGTTATTACACAGATCTCTGTGTAATATGTCCAAGAATATTAATTAATTTATTATTTTATTAATCTTAAATCTGTCTGGTTAACCTTCTAATTTACCTTTTTCAGGATGACCTGATCATAGATTACATTTGGAATATATCACTCAATCACAAACAAGTAAGTTCACTTTATTATCTAAACAGCACATCAACCGTGTCACCCGTGCACTCTACTCCGTTACGTTACGGGCAACTTTGCAACTAAAATGTAAAGGTTGATGTGCTGTCGACTGTACGCTCTAAGGATTTATTTGTAATCCCGGTAAATGAACATAGGAAGTGCGCAGTTTGGCGAATGATAGGGTTTTAATATACATGTATACCTAAGAAGCGTTTGTGGCCAAGTCGAACCGAGTGATGGGAATCAATCACTTGAGTTAAGCAACAACAGGCGCGGTCAGGTGCTGGATGGGTGACCGTCCCGCGACTGCCGCTAGTGGCATTTTTCCGAGCGCTTCCGTGCTTCGAAAGGCACGTTAAGCCGTTGTTGCCGGCTGTCGTGTAATGGCAGTCGCTAAGCCATGGCAGAGGCCTTATGGGCTGCTCGATAACTTCTGACAGTAAGGCCCGCCACTGTCTTACAATCCTCTACCAACCTGGACTTGGACTGGAGTATGGCCTAACCTTCCTGCGCTGCAGGAAGAGACCCGTGCCATAGCAGTGAGGGCATACAAGGGTTGATATCGATACCTAAGAAATTAATTTTCTCTTCGTTTTCTTTAACTTCCCAGGTAGGCGAGATGTTTATTGCGTGCGGAATACTATACGCGGTGGACTCGGCCACGGACCTGGAGAGCAAAGTGACCACGGCGATCGACCTGTACAAGAATAAGCTGTTGGACGTCTCTCTGAACTACACCAACCCGTTCAAGAGGACCACCCAGCTGGCATACGATCACACCCATAAGGTAGGATACAAATTAACGTCTATTGCCATTAAAGAAAAAAAAATATTATTATTAAATTGGCGCTCTTAGCGATAAGACCGCCAATTGTATAACATTAGTTAGATTTAAGAATCATGGTTGTAACTCGTATCTATTATAATTTTATGTGTCCAGGAGTTTATTATTTTTAATGGTCTAACCCGTGCTAAGGTCAATTTTAAAAAACCTATTTATAATCATGTGGGTACAGCGATATCATTCCGATGTAAAACCTAACTGCAAAGTAGGTACTCGGGGCTGCAAGCGATGCAAATTACTTCCGCCAGATGTCGCTGCCTGTACGTAATACAGAGAAATTTCACTGATGCCGGTGAGTCGCCCATTAGCTCAGTTGGAAAGAGCGCTGGCACGGATAGCGAGAGGTCGCAGGTTCGAATCCCGGCATGGGTGGAATTTTTAGTCTCTAAAAAGGTTTCTTAACAACTGTGACAACTATTTTTAGAACCTACAAGGACAACAATCAAGGACTTTCCTTCTTTCTTGCCCTTGGCCAACCCTTCTTCGTCGTCGTCGTCATTCTATACTAATCTACTACGGGCGGTGGTAGCGGAGCGGTATAGAACGCCGGCCTCTCAATCGGGAGGTCGTGGGTTCAAACCCCCGGCATGTACCAATGACTTTGTTTTCTAAGTTATGTACATTTGTGAAATTATAGTAGCAATACCACTCGCCGACCGTGAAGGAAAATATCGTAAGGAAACCCTAGTGTCTGAAGTGTTAACGTACCTCAGCGCTTGCTATGTACAATGGCCCAACTAAGTGCGGAAATCTCAGCTCTAACTAACTGCTGGACATAGTCCTCCCTTGATTAGCGCTATAGCGCCCTGTCTTCAGCTTGCCGCATCCAGCATCTGCCGGCAGTTTTTCGCAGATCGTCATCCCACCTAGTCGGAGGGCCCTTCTTCCTCAATGATAATTAAAGAAAATAAATGAGAAAGAGAAAAAAGAGTCAATGCTGTAATATTTTTTTTCAGGAGCTCTACTCCTGGGACCGTGGAAACCAGCTCACGTACCCACTTCGCTACCTCGAATTACCTGGGCCTTGATTTCATTTTAACAACAATTAAAATCGTTTTTAGCCTTAAGTTTATCGTGTTGATTTTGATTTTTGTACTGTAGTTATGTAACTAAATATTTTTTGACAATAATTATGTTTTAACATTTTTCATTTATCATTTTCTTTCTTACTATTGTTTATTTATGATTACACATCTATCTTCTATAATATAAAAATGAATCGCTGAATGTGTTGGTAAGCGCAAATCTCGAGAGCATCTGAACCGATTCCGCTCATTCTTTTTTGACAATATTCCTTGAAGTACGAGGATGCTTCTTTCGAAGAGAAAAATAAAAAAAATAAGAGTCGACTGTGAGGCGGTACTAAGTTCGCCGGGTCAGCTTGTTAACAATAATTATTTCTATTATAAAAACGAAATTTGATCGTCCCTAACGCTGGTTGGTAAATCCTTTCTTAAGATGGAATGCCATCGACATTACTATTACTAAAAAGAACCGAAAGCGGTCAGACCGAAAGGGTGTGGGGCGAGGATGCGAAGAACCCGCGACGCGTTGTAACAAAAACAAGGTTGTAACAACAAGTTGTAACAAAAGCTAAGGCAACTAACAATGCGTTACAGATAATGTTGCACACCAAAAATAGATGGCGCTACTGAGTAAGCCCGTTAGCAAGGCCTGGGACACGAAGAACGTGGGACAAGAGGGCGCGGAAAAGATGCGTGCATCGTTGCATAGCCCTAGTACTGAAGAGACGCGGGGCGAGGGCGCGGAAAAGATTTGTGAACTACCTATTATTTTTCCCAAAATTTCGAGTTGAACACCTAATAAACGGAATAAAATAAAACTAAAAAACAACTAGCTACCTGTTACGGGTCCTAATTGATGATAATAAACCCTTGGAATTTCCCCACTGCTGCGGCACGGGTCTCCTCCTACATCGCAGGAGGATTAGAGTATACAGTACCACGGGATCCAAATCCGGGTTGGTGGAGGATTGTAATGCCGGCGCCAGACAGAAATTCAAACAAGTGATCACATGTGTACACTTATGTGATCAGATCACTTGTTTGAACTTCTGTCTGGCGCCGGCATAAGACAGTGGCGAGGCTTACTTACTCGCAGAAGTTATCAAGCCGCCCATAAGACCATCCATAGGATATTATTATTGGAATTCTTTATTGTACCAAGTAAATATTATAAAATAGGCTGGCTTAATACTAAGTACTTATCGTAATGACTCGCAATACTCATACATAGTTATATATTAAGCGGGTCTAATCGCTACTATTTATTAGGTAAAACGTAAAATTACCTTATTTCCTGACGTAAAAAATAATAACATTTATAATAATAATAATAATATGTTAATAAATAATCGCGATTTGACCCGTTTAATATATAACTATTAATACTAAGTAATCATTTTCTGGCACGGATAGCCAGAAGTCGCGGGTTCGAATCCCGACATGGGTGGAATTTTTTGCCTCTAAATAGGTTTTTAAAATTATTTTTAGATTAAGATAGAGCACTTTAAGTTTACGGACGGACAGATAGTGAAGGCAGTAATAGGGTTCCGTTTGGTACACCGGGTACGGCAAGCCAGATAGGAATCATAGACATGAGGCACACGGCAAAGACGTGGGGCGTCGTCTTCCAAATTTACATTCACACGAAATATACAGGGGCATTATTACGTAAGTATCCACTGAGTTGCGTGAGGTTGATTTTTACTTTTTTAAGCTACTCCGGCTGTCAGATGCGTACATTTTTTGACACTTAGGAGTCGTCTAAAAGCTTCACTCGATAGAGTGGAATGCTACGTAATAGGAGGGCTGAAGGGAAGAAACGGAGCCGACCCGTAAGATATCAGTGTAGCCAGAGCCCGCACGACGAAAGTTACACGAGTAAAGCCAAAAAGACACAAAATGCAATAGTTACAATTTCTCTCCAAATATTTTTTCTGAGATGCAACTACTTGAAAGTTACTATAAGGCCAGGTTTTCGCGGTCTTAGTACGCTCGGACCGAGTACGCCATCCGAATAAAAACCGTCCCGATTGGACGGTTTTTCGTGACAACACCAAAATATCCAATCAGAAGCATTAGTTTACTCGGATGGCGCACTCGAACCGAGCGCACTAAAACCGTGAAAACGCGTCTTAAGTCATTTAAGAATCCTCATTTTAATGGGTACTTGAAAAATGAAAAGGAAAATCTAAAATAAAAATTTCTACAAATGAATTTTCCTGCAATCTGTTGCAGACACATGCTTCAAAAAGTTACAAAGGGGGTTCAAAAGTTACACGATTTCTGTGGCAACGCTGGAAGAGATGGCCATCATCGCCCCATCTCTTTTTTCCACTACGCGTCGCATCTTTTTCACGCTCTGTTATTTTAACCCTTTCAGTGGCATCTCAAATCTTAGTTACGAACTAAGGTCGGTGGCTAAGTCGATGCTTTACTAAGGCAACTTGTACTATATTACAAATAATATTGTACATCGAACATAGATGGCGCTACCGAGTAACACAATTGTGGTTTTTCACTGAAATAATAAATAGATTTTAATCTCTGTGACCTATAATTATTTACCCATTTGCATTTGCATGGTGGCGATGAGTTGAAGTGTAATTAGTAGCTCTGCTATGCTATCAATAAAGTAGATCCAAATCCAAATGCTTACAAATATGTCTTAAGAAACTTGTAAATAAAGGTGAGAAAACGGTGCAAACTATTATTTAAAAGAGTTACACACAATTACGTACGTATATTGAAATTAGCACGTTGCTTGTGTTTTATATGTTTATTCTTAAACAAAAAAAAAACAACTGAATAGTGAGTTTATATAAACAAACCTCATTAATGAAAAGAAAAAAATTCATGATAGATAAATGTTTAAATACTGGCCACTTATCAAACCTAACACTGCAACCATCGATCACGCCGAAAAAAACCCTCACCAATTCGAATTTGGAATCCGAACAAGTATGGCGGCCTCTCGACACAAAACGGGCTCAGTATCCCATCTCAGCCCCCCTATTTTTCGCCACAATGGCCAGCAATACATTCCGTGACTTGGCAGAAGTTGGTGTCATGAAACTTGGCCCCTCCGCACGATCAATACATGCGCATAGCGCCATCTAGGAACCATCGCGCAGCCAAATTGCACTTTAATAGTTCATTAGCGCCGACTGAAATGGCGGGGACATGCGGACAGTTTAAATTCGGTACGCTCTATCGATTCGGCGGGAGGATGCTTCGCAAAAATGGCTATGCTGATTGCCTATCTAGTATTGGAAGTGCTGTATGGAAACGGTGGATTCGGGCGAGATAAAATGGGAGCAAAAGGCGCCAGGTGGCGTGTACGCCCACGGTAATTGCATTTGGTAGGGGGAAGCTTAAGTATGATGGGCAGGCTAGGTGCGTTTTTTGGTGTGGGTACTCTCCTGGAACTGAATACGATTTTGCGCACAAGATATTAGGTCTGTTTCTTCAGGTTTGGCTTTGTGTGTCGTTTAGGTGGGTGGCGCTAAGAAGAAATACAGCCAGGTATAGCGTCGTTATATTTTACTTTTGAATTATATTATTTTTACCTACAATACAGGCTTGTATGTTCAGTAAAAAAATTCTGAATATTTTCCTTTGAAAGGGTGTTATCAGAGGACAGCTAAAGTTCAGATCAGACCCGGCATTCGCTTGAGTATTAAATGTTAATACCTCCCTGCAACCCCCTCGGGTCCAAAGTATGAATGATTCAATCAGCTCCCACGTCTATTTGCGATAGGTCGATATTCGTGCGGAGAAGGGAAGGGTTTCCTTTAGTTCTAATGTGAGTTAGCCCCTACGGAAACTAATCAATTGCGAATTCTCATCTGTAATCGCCAAATGTGGATTTCCCATCCGAATACCTTTATTGGTGCCCTTTGTGACACAGTGTTGTAACTTTGTTGTATAGTACTCAATCATAAACATAATTTGAAAGATTTTTACGAGATCTGACTTTAGGAGTTATTTTAAAAACAATATTTGTTCAGTTCAATGTGACCTCATAATTATTTTTCAAGTACCATAGCTACGATAAATGTATCGACACCTACTATTTCAAATTCGGGATAAGGATGTGGAATAAAGAAAAAGGGAATATATACGGGAAATTGGCAAAAACCTATTTGTAATAATTAAGTTATTTCACACAATACTTCATGTAAATATGTCAGGCAGCTTCTAATGAAAACAAAAACAGCGCATATTTTTTTTTATTTTCGTTTATAAGGCATGTAAAACAGATAACAATATAATTGTAGTATATTCTAGTTTTAAGCTAGATTGACAAAGTATACATGCACGTTAAAATACATAGACAAATCAAATAATATAGTCCTATTATTAGAATATTTTCGGGGCTTAATCGCGTAGTAATTATATTGCAATTTTACCTCGACTATTTTACCATTATTATAGCCGAATTGTGCGTGAAGCGGTTGAAATTAAGAAACACAAAAATTTCAATCGGGAATGTGGTTTCAAACTATCGCAAACGTGGGATCCGGTCATCAAGAAGTGTTCGAGTCGACAAAAGTCACATGGCTTATCGTCCGACATTGTCAGTGTAGTGTGTCGCAACCCTAGATGTGTTTTGTGATGGCTGATTGAGGGCAGTCTGAAACCTTATCAGCCGAAGATGCCAGCGGTCACCACCCATCAGTCTTCTCGTGACCACTATGACTTAACGTCATCGAAACGTCGAGGTAAAATAGCAATAAATTACTACGGGATTAACCCCGAAAATATTCTAATAACTAGCTGACCCAGCAAACTTCGTACCGCCTAACAGTCTATTCTTTAATTTTTCTCTCCGTAAGAACCATCCTCGTACTTCAAGGAATATTACAAAAAAAAAGTTAGCGTAATCGGTTCAGCTGCTCTCGAGATTTGCGCTTACCAACACATTCAGCGATTCATTTTTATATTATAGATAGATGTGCTCAAGTCGCGACAGTTTAAAATGTGTTATATAAGATAGTCCTCATATTAGGGGATGAGATAAGCATTATATAAATAACAACAGATGACCTTCCCTTCTGTATGGGCTTCGTCCGGACGTTTCTTCAGTACATTTGACATGAACAGTCCGTCCGTCAGCGCGTCCTTTCCGCTCTTCTTCTGTATGGCCGTTGACTAATCCAGAATCAAGTTGCGCTATGTTAACCAACGGCCACACAGAACTGAAGTAAAGCCGCGTTTTCACTGTCTTAAAACGCTCGGACCGAGTGCGCTATCAGATTAAACTAATGCTTCTGATTGGACGGTTTTTCTTGACAAAACCAAAATAGCCAATCAGAAGCATTAGTTTTCTCGGATGGCGCACTCGGACCGAGCGCACTAAAGCTGACATTCAGAAACGAATCCCAAGTTCACGCTTAGCAAAGTAAACTAAAGTCATACTTAGTAAAGCGCCGAAATTTTCGTATTCACATTCGATCGGGAGCCGGAGTTAAGCATGAGCATTGAATTTTAAATTCAATGGCATGAGCTAAGAGAAGACCTGTCTTAAGAAAGTCATCTATATTGTCTATTATTTTTTAGTGATGTAGTTCTTACCGGTTTTTTTAAATATGATATCGCTACACGAGAGCAGGACAACATCATACAAGTTTATGTATGCAAGAGTGAAATAAAAAGCTCACAGATAATGCTCGTAGAACATCGGTGAAATAACGTTTGGAGTCGTCTGTGAACGAAAGAATTTTTCACATTCTTTGGTTGGCGTGGCGGTTGGCGCGAGTTTTATAAGTTGGCGAAAATTGTACCTATTCTCAATTCTGTAAATTGGTATTATTCAGTTTCGTTAATTTTTAATAGACTGTCATAGAAAATGACTGAAAGAAAAAGGAAAGCTCCTTTTACTGCGTTTCTATTGGAATGGGAAGACCTCTTTCTGTCTGCTCGTCTCTTACAGCAAACAGGGGCATTATAACATCTCTAATAGTTTCTTTGTAGAAGCGAAAACGAACGCGAAATATGCTGTTTGAATAAAATTCAAACGGATTTTTTTAAGTTCCTTAGTGTAGATATTACTTTGCCTCGGAACAACGGCTGCATCATCCAGACCTAGGTTTCCCAAGGCGTCCACTTCTTCTAAAAAGTCTATAACTTCAAAGCGATTAATTTTCTCACAAAACTCCGCAGTAAACACAATGCTAATCACAAACTCCAACCAAAACAATACGACAAAAAGGTAACCTCAAAGTGAAGAGTCTATCTAAGTTCACGTAAAGTCACCGGTTGGCTACTTACACTTAGCTAAGTACCATTTCATACTCAACTTGATAAGATTCGATTTTGAATACGAAATACGAATACGGGACGTTGAATAGAAATCGCGCCCGCCTCACGCTGTCTCTCCTTGGGTTTCTTCTGTTCAGGACATTTAAAAAAATATTTTTAAGTTTTTTTTAGCGGCCACCTTCTTGGTGCTACAGGATCAGTCAGCAGCTTAGATGACTAGTGGTGGATGACTAACGGTGGTTGATATTGTGAATGTAGAGGTAAAGTTCTCGAATGGAGACCACGGCCGACGACCTGAAAAAGGTGGCTGGTGGTCACTGGATGGCGAAAACGGGAGATCGGGTCTTGTGGCGCACCCTGGGGGAGGCTTATATCGAGCAGTGGACTGCAATAGGCTGAAATGGATGGATGGATGGATGGAGGTAAAGAAAAGGAGAAAGATGGCATGATGGAGAAGTTTCTCTGAAGTTAAGTTGATAGTGTGTAAGTTAGTACTTACAAAATATTAAGATAAGATAAGACTATTCTTTATTTCACACCAGAGCACATATTATAAAACCTGCAAAGATACAGAGTACAACTGGCGGCCTTATTGCTAAAAGCAATTTCTTCCAGAGAACCTCATGACGGAAAGTTGCTGAAGGAAATAAGAGACGGAGTGAGTGTAAATATGAATAACTTATTTTAAGTTCGAAGATTTCCAATCATATTAGCACATTGACTGATTAAGCGACGTGATTCAGAAACAGCCAGAGCTCGTAGCATGACCACACACTACTTTGTTGACAACGCGAGAACAATAGTGTCGCTTAGCTTGATACATGCATGCCATAAAACGCGTGACAAATGAAGTCGCATATAGTTATGCTAAATTTCTACGAACACAGATGGACATGATAGTCCGACTAGTCTACAGTGATCTACTCTACAATGCAAATAATATTTCAATAGACTGGAGACCTATTTTATAGGATAAGATAAAATAAGAATATTCTTTACTGTACACCAGGAAAAACAAACATAAAATTATTACAAATATGCAGTACAATTGCCTTCCTTATTGCTTAAAGCAATTTCTTCCAGACAACCTTTCTTCTTTTTAATCGGTCCCTCAATTCTGAGGATCGTGACCATATTATACAAAATAGTTCTCCATTTGTCTCGGTCATATGCGCAGTGGAATGCGTGCTGAATGGATCCCCCAGCTGCCTTCTTTATGGCATCGGACCAGCGCATTGGTGTTCTGCCTCTCGCTCGTCTGCCCTCTAACTGGCCCACAACGATCTGCTTCTCTAGGCTATGACGTCGTGACCGCAAAATATGCCCAAAAAAGCTAAGGGACCTCTGGCGACAGACTGACGCAGTCGCTTCGTTATTCCGAGCTCGTTAAGTATAGAAATATTGGTTCTGAAGGCTGTCCACGGGATTCTGACCAGACCACCTACGATAACATATATAAGGCGTGAATAATAATATGTTTTCCTATGTGAAGGTGTAAAGTTTAGTATATTTCATTACAAGTGCGGTAAGGCTGTCATTGCAAAGAGTTCCGACAAATGTCTATCCGAGCCGAGGCGCAGCCGAAGGCGAGGGTTGACAGTCGGAACAAGTTGCAATGACGGTTCCGCACGTGTACTGAACGACTATTTTTAATACAGTTGCGAAAAAAATAGCAATTTAATAAAGAAAAAACATTTGGAAAATGGCGCCAACCTTAAAAAAATATAAGCAGAGATTTTTTTTCTTCACCCATTCTAGTAGGCAAAGGGAACTATGCCCATACAGCCCAGTCTTCAGTAGAATTTTTTTATTGATATGAAATGAAAATGAAATTTAATGAGATGAAATGAAATGAAACCTAACTTAACTCATTCAATCAAATCATTAAATCTGATATTGAAACAAATTAGTAGCTCATAAAAACGTCTATGATTTTTTTAGTAAAAACTTCATGGTTGGTTTTTCTTTTTAATAGACATTATTTTGACAGATGGGAAAGAAAACGCACAAGTGCGGGAAAGGTAAAAAAAAGCATGAGTGTGTAATAGCCCACTTCCCGCACGCTATACGTCCCTGTAATACGCCACTTTTTGAGCAACTGTATTAAAATAGTACATTACGCAACTAGGGTGGTAATACAAAGAAAGGCCGAGATCGCAGAAGTTTGCGTCCCGAGCTGCAAGCGAGGGACGTAAATAAGCGATCGAGAGCTTTCTTTATTACCTCCCGTGTTGTGTACATCTTTTTATGTCTACACTTGGCCAGAAAGCGGCTTTTTCCGTACGCGCAGCGTGCGGAAAAAGCCACTTAAATACATTTCCGGTACGAAAATAAGAAATACCTGAGAATAAATAAAGGTGCATAAGTATCTAGGTTAAATATTGAAATATTGTTAGATACTATAAGAGAAATACCGCTTAAGATAAAAATATGATATTATTCGACTGTAGTATATTGAATTTTTTATTAAGATTACTTAACACAGTACGAGTTTATCCTTCATTTCTCGCTTTGCCATTTCTCCCACCTTTTCCCGTCACCCATTGGTTGACTAGAATAAAATACTAATTAGTAATAAGCCCGCCTATTAGTACAATATTTACTTGGTGCTAGCTGACCCAGCGAACTTCGTACCGACTAACAGTCGAATCTTTAATATTTTTTAGTTTTCTCTCCGTCAGAACCATCCTCGTACTTCAAGGAATATTCTAAAAACAGAATTAGCGAAATCGGTTCAGCTGCTCTCGAGATCTGCGCTTAACAACACATTCAGCCATTCCATTTTTACTATTAGACAAGAATAATAGAGCACAAGTCGCGTATTCACAAAATGCGTGAAAACACGTCTTCATTAGTCACTTAGTCCGAGTCGATTAAGAAAGTAGGCTAGGCTCGGACTGACTCATCTTATTAAATAAAAAGTGGCTACTTGGATGATGGTGTACACAAGTGAATTCAGATATTTGCTTCAGCTCAAAGGCGAGGCGTTATGTTGCAAATGTTATCGCTTATCGTACCAAAAATTAACAAAAATTTACTGATGATGAATAGCAGAAGCGCTCGTAGCCTAGCCGAACCGAGTGATTGAAAATGAAATGAAAATAAATTTATTAACACACACGTTTAGCTATAACTAAGACATTTGCAGTAGCCACCACACAAGGTCGGGCCTGAATCGTGGTGGCCTATGTTTGGGTACATTGTGGCGTTTTTTTTTTTTGGGTTAAAGGAGTGTCATTTATTTATTAATTATTAGGAATTAAAATTACGTAACAAAGATAAAAGATTATTGATAAGAGCAAAATGTGTGTTGAGTGAAGGATTGTGAGTGAGTGTATGTACTCTGCCCAGCCCTACGACAGTAGTCTTGGGATCGGGTTTTGGCCACTGGGCAGAGGGTGAGTGTCGGTGTAAGTGTGAATGTAAAGTATGTGTGAGAAAGTATGTACCTTGTGTGTGGGTTAGCACTGTATCTTGAGGAGGGCTTCAGTGTCTGCGTAAGAAAGAGTTTGTAGCCATTTTTTTACTATGACTCCAGCTTCCCGTGTGGAGCAGTCCCTAATTTCACAGGTCTTGTTAACACGGTTATACAGGAAAGCATGCGCATAACGTGGCAACCGTTGTGCAAAGGCTGATCTCACTGGTGGCATTGGCACTCTGAACACACGTCTATTACGAAGAATCTGGTACTCTTGGGAGTTGAGGATCAAACGATGTGTCGAGATTGCGCTTTTGTAGATATATAGCTGGCGAACAGTAAGGACACCTGCTTCTGCGTAAAGAGTAGCAGTTCGGTACAATCTAGGTTTGCCCAGCATTTTCTTTAGCACAGCTCGTTGGGCTCGCTCCACCAAGATCATTGCAGTGGTGCCTGCGGCACCCCAAATCGTTATACAATAACCCAAGATCGACTCGCATAGAGCTGTATAAACCAGGTACAGAGTCTTTATATTAGCTGAGTCACGCAGGAGGAAAAGGAAGATTGAAATCAATCACTTGATATAAGCAACAACAGGCGCGGTAAGGTGCAGGATGGGTGACCGTCCCGCGACTGCCGCTAGTGGCATTTCTTCCGAGCGCTTCCATGCTTCACAAGGCACGTTGAGCCATTGGTGCCGGCTGTCATGTAATAGCAGTCCTTAAGCCATGTCAGAGGCCTTATGGGCGGCTTGATTACTTCTAACAGTAGGGCCCGCCACTGTCTTACAATCCTCCACCAACCTGTACTTGGCCCCCGTGGTGAAGTATGGCCTAACCTTCTTGCGATGCAGGAAGAGACCTGTGCCCCAGCAGTGAGGATATACAGGGGTTGATATCGATCAATAACAGTTTATCGTCAAAGTTCTACAATGAAACTTTAAAGAGAAACGATAATTAGATAAGACGAAACGGCACTGGAAACCACACATTTCACAACACTTCCACATTTTCATAAAACTCCACAAACATCAATATTTTACCGCTTCTTCACTTTTTCTAGAAACACAGGAGTTCCTATTATTGCCGCCATTTTTTGCGATGACATCCGAGCAGATAGCGATCTACAGTCTATTTATTCTTACTTGTCCAATTTAGTAAACAAGATTCTACCCATAAACTGTAACTTTTTAGTCCAAAACTGCCATATTTCCATAAATGAAGTAACTTGGAACACTCTTTTAGATAACACGCTGCCAATTTTATAAACATAGTTCATGATAGTTCATGAATTTGCGAGAAAATGTCTAGTTTAGGCATCTAATCTCAATTTTAAGGTTAGAATCTTGTTTATTAAATTGGACAAGTAAGAATAAATAGACTGTACGGCCGTTTTCATCAGAGCGACATTTTTTTACTAGGATGGTTCGTTTACATGATACGAGAAACTTCCTAGAAGCAATAAAGGTCACTGTGTTCAATCGCAATAAGACCGTAAAAACGCAGCATCAATCCGCTATTTGACTCTCTTTTCAAGGGTAAGTTAAAAATCTCTTAAATGGTAAATATCTCTTCTATTAGACCGAAAAATATTTTAGTATATTTTTGAGCACCTACAAGCATCAAAAAAACTTTTTTTAATCTTTGCTTTGCTAAACAGCCAAAAACGCGGTCAGCCATTTTTGTCTATGGTTTGAAGACGTGGGGCATTATTACATACTCGTAAGTATCCACTGAGTTGCTTCCCGTTGATTTTTTTAAGCTACTCCGGCTGTCAAATGCATACATTTTTTGACACTTAGGAGTCGTCTAAATGCTTCACTCGATAGAGTGAAGTGCTACGTAATAGGAGGGCTGAAGACTTGTAAACAAAGTTTGACAACGAGCTTTAGCCGCGTTTTAAGCAATAATATCCACTTAATTTAGGGCTTATCGAAAAAACGTCTTTGTACCTCTAAAACACATACCAGATATTATTCAAAGTAGGTACTCGGGGCTGCAAGTGACGCAAATTACTTCAGCCAGATGTCGCTGCCTGTACGTAATACAGAGAATAGTGTAAAGACGTTCGAAATTTCACTGATGTTGGTGAGTTGCCCATTAGCTCAGTTGGAAAGAGCGCTGGCACGGATGGCCAGAGGTCGCGGGTTCGAATCCCGGCATGGGTGGAATTTTTAGCCTCTAAATAGGTTTTTAAAATTGTCCTTAGCACGGGTTAGTGCATTAAAAATAAAAATAGTATAATCAGCTATTATTCGTTTAATTTATTTATTGCTCTACTTGGACAGAAAATCTTGGTCTGAAAGGGGGGAGGATTTTTCCCTGCAGTGGGAAATCTATATTATGAAGGCTACATAGAAGAATATTTATTCCTTCTTCTTCTTCTTCCTGTGCCTCTCCGCTTATGGAGGTTGGCCGTTAGCTCCTCATATTCTTCTTTGTTCCTTGAAAAGCGTAACAGGTCTTCGACGCTGGCTGCATCCGTCCATTCCCTGGTGTTTCTGAGTTTCTGTTTATTCTTCTCCCAACGCTCCTCCTTTCCTCAATCTTGCCCATGATAATAACTTGAAGAAGTCGGTACCTATCGTGTCGCAACACATGACCTAGTTAACTAATTTTCTTCTTTTTTATATTTGACGTGATAAAGAAAGAAAACAGATTTATCACAGCAACAGTTGCACAAAACATTAGAAATACTATTTAATTCATTGAGACACCACAAAACCAAGTATTTAACGAAGCATTTACAAACAATGATCACGGTGTGTCTCTGCTGCTGCAATAAGCAGCTGACTCAGCATACTGCCGAGGGTATTAATTCCTCAGCACTGATTTTCAGTCAGCGCCTGTCCCATGAGGGTTCCAGGCGCGGCACGTCATTATATTGCAATATTATTTCATACTTAAATATAAGTAAAAAATCGAACACATACACCGATGATAAAAATATTTTTAACTACACTACATAATACATAAGCGCTCGTGGCCTAGGCGAACCGAGTGATTGGAATCAATCACTTGGTTAAGCAACAACAGGCGCGGTCAGGTACAGGATGGGTGAGCATCCCGTGACTACCGCTAGTGGCATTTTTCCGAGCGCTTCCGTGCTTCGCAAGGCACGCTAAGCCGTTGGTGCCGGCTGTCATATAATGGCAGTCGTTAAGCCATGTCAGAGGCCTTATGGGCGGCTTGAATACTTCTGACAGTAAGGCCCGCCACTGTCTTACAATCCTCCACCAACCCGGACTTGGCCCCCGTGGTGGAGTATGGCCTAACCTTCCTGCGATGCAGGAAGAGACCCGTGCCCCAGCAGTGGGGACATACAAGGGTTGATAACGAACATATACAAATATAATTTAATTAATAATAACATTAATACTCGGGTACAATTGGCGCGTTTTATGACTCCAAATTCGTGACTCTATGGAGCCAGCTTGTCCTCAACATCCTTCGGTAGCACCTCATCTGATGTGCTTCCCGCTTCTTGCAGGTCGCTTCCTTAAGGGCCCAAGCTTCACAACCATACATTGCAATTGTCGGAGTAGAAAAAATAATTAAGAACATAATTGACCTAGTTAATTCCTATGTACGAGTAACACTGCTCTGGTATCTCTAAACTGGTGAACTCCAATCCGGAAGAAGGCGTCGCCGGAAATATTTCCATCATTTCAAATTGGGTTTTGACCTATAACAAGTTTAGAAACGTAGCCCAGCCTCTGTAAATAATGAATGTAACCTAACCCAATTCTTGTTTACCGTTTTAGAATCTGAAACTATTTTCGACATTTATTCTCTTTTTGGATTTGTCTAGACAGTTTTTTACCGCCTTGCCTCTGAGTGTTATTTCGGTGTGTAAAATCATCAACAAGTAAATTTCAGAAGAGACCATTTACTTGAGTGTCGATTTCACGAACTGTACCTACAATACTTTAGCCAGTAGTAGTTTTTTTAGGATTCAGTACTCAGGATCGAGACGGAACCCTATAGTTTTATCGTCTGTCGGTCGCCTAGCTATCAGCACGAGAAAACTGAAATTTAGCAAACACATACTAACAGAACGTTGTGAACTGAAAGAGGATGTAGTGACTAGAATTGAGAAAGGAATGTTGCGTTGGTTTGAACATGTGGAGAGGATGAAGGAAGAAAGATTGACGAAAAAAATATATATTGCGAATGTGAGTGGAAGGGCTGGTAAGGGATGTCCCAGACGGACTTACATCGACCAAATAGGGGATGTATTAGCAAAGGGAAAGATAAAAAGTACCCGGAACGGGCGTGCGTGCATGCAACGACTTACGAACGTTGATGAAGCGAAGGTGATCTGTCAGGATCGTGGCAAGTGGCAGTCCCTGGTCTCTGCTTTTCCCTCTGGGATACAGGCGTGAGGTTATGTATGTATGTACATACTAACAATGAAGCCAACAAAACGGCTGAAATAAATCTTAAAAAATATATTTTTTAGGGTGTAGGTAGTACACCAAACTAAAATTAGGGATGCAACTTTTGTTTCGCCGTCCCCATACCTACTATGAGGTACAGTTGTTTAAAAATATTCTTGATGTAAGATGCTCATTTTTTTATTGATGGATTCATTTGCAAAATATCAAGCTTTAAAGAACAAAGTTTTATTGAGTGAGGCTTAGTAGGCTTTACAAGTTATCGAGAAAAGACTTTATCATCTTCTTCTTCAGGCTATATTAGTCCACTGCTGGACATAGCCCTCCCCTAATGAGCGCCATAGTGCAAGGTTGTGCCATCATTAGGGGTAATGCCCATAATCCCCACGCTGGGCATGCGGGTTGGGGATCGAAGTTTGGTGGAATTGTACGGCAGGGGGCGCTGCTGCCCATTCCCCGGTTTGTGTCCCTTAGTCGCCTTTTACGACACCCACGGGAAGAATTTGAGTTGGTGCTATTTTCTAGGCCGACAACACAAACCAGAAAAGACTATCAACTTATTAAAAGGAACAACTCATACAAAATCCATTAAAAAGGACATTGGTGAAGTTATTAGTTCTGTAAAGCAGATAAAAGCCTCTCTTTTCATGGAACCCTACACAGCGCGTAGATCAAGACGCATTTGGCCGATTTTTATTTCAAGGTACCTAAAAAAGTTTCCATGAAATTTTAAGACTTTTCGGTTTTTTTATTTGCTAGCCAGTATTTGAAAACGGACTGCTTCCCAACATTGATTACCTTTTGTAGCTGGCCACGCAAAAACAAAATAATAAAAAAAAAGTCAACATAAAAAATTATCTCGACAACCATCTGCCGGAGTGGTCTGAGATGACCCAGGGCAGAAAACTCTGGACTGAATTGGAGGAGGCCTTTGCCCAGCAGTGGGACACAAAGATAGAGGCTACTTAAATAAAACAGCTGCTCAACTGGTGACATAATTAGAGTGCGACAAACTTATCTGACCCGGTGACAGCGTCACTTTTCTCGTAGTAAATTTGACTTTACCATCCAAAATTTGACACCTCCACCGGCTGAGATAACTTTGTAGCACTTTACTGTAGTGTGTTATTTATTTAATACATAAACGACTACGTACGTATGTGGAGGTGGATCAGGGATTCCTCTGCCGGCGATCTCCGAGACATGATTTTGTAACTCCACTGGACGAAGTAGCGCTGGTTTAGCGGCTGTTTTTTTAGTTTTTATGATGTGGCTAGCTCTCCCGGCGAACTTCGTACCGCCACAGAATACCCCAGCACAGAATCCGTTTGTACGATTCTTGTTATCATGGCAACGCAATAAACAAACAAACAAACAAACAAACAAACAAACAAACAAACAAACAAACAAACAAACAAACAAACAAATAAATAAATAAATACGTCAAGATTTTGGCTTGGAAAGACGTTACGGTAACAAATAAAATTAATACATTTCTGGACACATCTATTGGCCCACCTTGCATTTTCAGTTACGTTTAGTCCTAGCTTAAAATTGATATTAGGTCAAGCAAAAAGTTGCAGTTATGCAGTTTTGAACCAGGCACATTCATAATTGTATTTAATAGTCTTTAAATGTATCAGGCTTAAAACTGCATCAATAGTTTTTGTTCAATCTAGCAATCATATTTACGTTGGGGCCATGGAACCTAAACTCTAAGGTGGGCCAATAGATGTGTCCAGGAGTGTATTATCCCACGGGAACGCGAATTACCGGGATATCAAGTATCGTATGACTCAATTGAGATTTGGTTTATCTGTATGCCAAATTTCATGTAACTCCGTTCAGCCGTTATTGCGTGATTGAGTAATAAACATCCAAACATCTTCACAAACTTTCACATTTATTCGAGCCCTTTTCGATTTAGAGATAATTCTTGCCTTTATTGTTTGAGTTAAAAGTATTAACTTGATTCCGGAATCGTTTACTTGAAGTTTTGTCGGATGAGTCCGACCAGGTGTAGCTCTTATTTGAAAAGCTTAATCATAGTGAGTAGAGTCGGAGCAAACACGTGTAATGTCAGGTACTGCTTACAAAATTGGGAAATAGATTCAATGCATTATTTTTATTTTCTACAGTTTATTATTAAATTGTTACCATTGTCTATTTAGCAAAAACTGTCGTTACAGTCATACCCATATGGCTGAAGCCGTCTCAATATTGATCTGAAAAAAATAAATTGTTATGTAAATATGGATATTTGTTTCATGCTGCTGCTGCCGGCTGTAAAGGCAACCGATGGAGGAGGATGGAGGTCGCTGGACCTCACTCTGCACCAATCACAAATTACAGAAGAGCCGTAAAAGCTCAAACAATTTGCTTATTGTATTTTCTAAGGTTAACACGAGCACTAGACATAATTAAAACTGTTTTTATACGGATTTATGCTCGTTTATTACATTTTTACAATGAAGGAAAATTGTAAAAATGTAAGAAACGAGCATAAATCCATATAAAAACAGTTTTAATTTGCTTATTGTAGTTTGAAAACTACAGATCGCAAAAGTGCACCAAATAACTATTAGTGATAAAAAATTGTTTCATGCTAGGAACTAGAGGCATGAAAGCTCTACCAACTTTTTCGTCTACCTCCTGCGGTTGACTGGCAGAAAATGCTTATGGCATTAAGTTCGCCGTATTGTACAATTTTATTTTTAAAATTTATTTGTAATAAAAATATTAATTATCAACCTAGAACTGGTGTCGGACTCCATAACATTTTTGGCGGCATTTAAAAGACTCTACGCACGACGTGGAATACCAGAACATACGTACAGCTATTGCGGGACAAACTTTGTCGGCGCTGCACGCAGTCTACATTACGTATATTTAAGAAATCATGGTTGTATTCTTTTTACTGGTTATGAAATAAAGTGTTCTCTATCTATCTATCTACAAGAAGAACACAAGCAAGCTTTAGAGCACTACTTGGCATCTTTAAAAGTCATGGCTGGCCTAAGAAACAACGATGTAGATTGTCACTTAAAAAAACGCCCCTTCGTGGCCGACGAGCGGGGTCTGGGAAGCAGCTGTACGAAGAATGAAACATCACCTCAGACGAGTCCCGGGCGGACAGAAACTGCAACAGGCAACGGCACGTTAAGCCGTTGGTGCCGGCTGTCATGTGATAGCAGTCGTTAAGGCATGTCAAAGCGGCTTGATAACTTCTGACAGTAAGGCCCGCCACTGTCTTACAATCCTCCACCAACCCGTCTTGGCCCCCGTGGTGGTTGATATAGAATGCGTAACAAACAAAAAATGTAAATAATGATTTAAATGTAAATAAAAAAAAATGTAAGGAACCTTAGACTTGGCACGACTTTTGTAGAATTCATTACATTTTAGAGATAAACGAGCAGCTCCATCGAGACTTGCTTTAGCTTACACAAGGTTCACAGATTGAAGGTATCTAGGATTAAGCACCTAAGCAACCGAAAGAGGGGGGGCCCAAGGACCACTTGACCCTAGAGTCTAATACTTACTCATAGTTTTTCAATAGAATGATACAAGCACGTCAATGGTTGTTCTTTTCCTCAATTTGGTAGTCTTGAAATATGTTGATCTTGGGTCGTGGGTTTGAAGGGGTTGCTTGATGTAAAATGCAGCTTTAAGTTAACATGTTTATTTGTTAACCTCCGGATATGAAGTGAACCGAGTATGAATCAAACAAGGTATTTTAAATAAAACTTATTGCTAACTAAACACTACGAATATGTGTCATACAAAAACTACTGTGTACGTCTAATACATTGACATCGTTTACGTTGATGTCCCCATACTTCAGTCTTTCAAGCATTAGCAGTACTATGTCATTCCAGGGGTATGACGCGCAAATTAAAAACGCATCTCTCGCGAAGAGGATCGAATCGCGCGAGGCATCGAGTTAAGTAGCACAGTTTATATTGCAGTGCAATGCGATTGGTTACTAGACTACTGATAGTGTGAATGAAACGACCATTACTGTACTAATATCTATTGAACAACTAAGTATTTTCTTTATTAAGTGAAACGTAATTAAATTACCTTATTTTCCGACGTTTGCCGTGGTCACGGGTAGACAGAAGTGGCGAGTACAGTCAATTCTTGTGAGTAGTCACTTTTAATTTATCGCAAGTGGCCGACACACAACAATCACTACGCCCACGGACAGGTCCGGTGATAAGGCGCGTGATTTGTATTTACCTAGCACTGGATTCCACGTAAATTCCACCTAATAAATAATCGCGGTTACACCCGTTTAAAATATAACTATGTATGAGTCATCCGGGACCACGGCACCTGAAAAAGTGCCGAAACGTTGGAAAATTGTAAAAATGTAATAAACGAGCATAAATCCGTATAAAAACAGTTTTAATTATGAGTATCACGAATCATTAAGATTTACTAGATTGGCTTAGATTAGATTCCTACTTTGGACCGACTAGATTCTAAAGAAGTAATAAAACGCAACTGTACAGCTATTTCTAAAAACAACAAAAAGGTCAACGAGCCTTCCACCTCCTCCGCGGTCGCTGCAGCGCTTCAATTCGAACTTCGAACATCTCAGCACTCAGCTGAGATGGCAGGTACCACCTGACGTCTGCCCCCCGGCTCCCGCGTGCCCCCGCGGCGCCATCAGCTGTTAATGCACCCTCCCCCGCGCCCCTCCGCCGCCCCGACCTTTCCCCTTCGTTTGTGTAATATGGGGAGGATGGGGAGAGACGGGCTAGTTAGCTTTTTTCGTAAGTTCGTGATTTTGCTTTGAATTGTTTCGTCTAACTAACGCACTTAGCTATAAAGCCATATTTAATAGTGTTTTTAAGTAAAATCATAGTTTCAGTGAAGGAAATCATATCGTAACGAAATATGGATACCTATCATAGATTTGTTTATTTTTTTATTTGTATATACATCACACTGCCATTACAGGCTTACCTAATTCGATAGTGCAGTTGTATGTTTATATCGTATATCTCACAACTGCGTATGGTGATTGAACACACCCGTCATATTATCTCTCTCACTGAGAGAAGCCCTGTACCCTGAAGTGGGATGTTTCTAAGTTTTTTATGTTAATGTAAATATTGTGCCATAAACCACCTGAAAACCGTCTCTTGAGTATTGATATATTTATATTTGTCATTCGAATTAATCTCGTAAGTTTCAAAAACATTAAAATCTCAGGTTATCTATTAATTACTTATAGTTTCAAAAGATTAACGGTGGTCTTGTGTCTTAAACATAAATTAGGTTTCAAACATGAAGACTAAATAATTTATAAACGAATCGGAAACTAAAATAGAAACGGAAATAAACGGTGTTGGAAAATTGCGTTGTCACGTGCCAAAACAATCTGGTATGGAATATGAAACACAAATATGACCTCGACTTTCTCTATTAAAAATTGATGTGTAAAATGCAGGTCGAAACAGTCATAAAAAATAATGTGACTGTTAAGTGGGTACCTGCTATAGACAACCTCAGTAATATCGACGAGCCACTACTTTATGCAACCATTACGGCCAATCACAAAATCCAACCGCCACATATCGATCTACCCATCCGCAGGAAACAAAAGGCAAAAATGCCAACTTTTAATAATATATCGCACATTATGCCTGCCAAATGAATAATTTATCGCGATATGTCGATTCGGGGCTGGCTCCTCCGTGCGGGGGGCGCCGGTGGGGGGCGCGGTGGCGCGCGCGGGCTCAGTCCGCGCTTGGCGGCCGAGTGAGCGCCATGTCTGCGCCGCGGGCTTGCTGTCGCCCGCGCGCCCCCGCCTCGCTCCTGGACATCACCGCGAAGATCGTGGCTGCGACTATCCCGTTCCAAAGGATCGAGGAACGCTACGAGCGCATCCCCGAGCCGGTGCAGCGCCGTGTAGTTTACTGGTCGTTCCCCAGAGATGAGCGGGACATTTGCATGTACTCGTCGCTGGCCAGAGCGCCGCCCGACGACCACCGGAACATTGCCTTCTGCCGCGGCCTGAAGTTGCTGGAGGCCGGATGCGTGGACTCGGTGCTGCAAGTCGGTGAGTGCCGCGCCTGCGCTTGTTTACTAATATGCGCGCCCCCGCCCGTATAAATAAAAACGGTCGACGTATGCGATCGATAGGCGGCCTGCTCTCGGGAATTATTCATGCGTTGGCCTCGTAAAAGTTTCAGGAGAGATTAGGGCCCGCCCGACCGGTTCCTGTCGCAAGCTTACACGTCTCTGGCTACCCACTCGTCGTGCCTATTAATCACTAATGCCAAGTTAAGAACAATTCAAAAGGATTGGTGTCTGATTGCGGAAAGACACGATGTTGTTGTTTATCTGTGTGGGAGTGAATGTGACCGGTTTCAATGCATTAAAACGTGTGGCCATAATGGAGAATTCTTGGTCCTTCGTGCCGGATACAATGACACGCGCGTGCATCAATTTCAATCAATATCAGTCCCAAGTGTCGTTTCGTGCTGTGCTTGCACAACTGTAGTTCTGTAGGTGGTTGTACCAGTAATCGGTGGGATGCATGCAGTACCTCAGTAGCCATCCCAATACCGCCTAATAGCCATTTATCGGTCCCGATACGGCCTCGCGTTGTAACGATTTGATAGAGGCAGCCATTGCAATACATTCGACAATTACCACTTCGGGAACCAATTATTTTACAACCGAGAACGGTTCACAGTCGGCTGGCCAAGTTGAATAAATTCGGTCCCAAGTGGTCGCCCTGCGGCACACCTGCATATTGCATTACAATCCATCATTCGGGGGACCCAAATGCATGGAATGGAATACATAATACAGATGTAATTATAAAGGTCATTAATCATATTGGAAGGCTGACTCTCGCAGGAATATCAGGTTCTCTGATTGCTTTATTGACAAGGAGCTCTTACCTACTTTCAAAGAAAACGTCAATCTCGTGAAATTCTGGTCAAGCCAATTAACATAACTGGATGTGCCGTTAAAAAGAGAAAAATTACGCAACCCAAGTGTATCTGGTGCGTTTTCGTTTCGAGTGGCCAAAAAAGCTATGAATATGAATCCGGCGAGAATGCTCTGTATAATATAAACTGCGCAGACGATCGTTTGTTACTGTCGCTGCCCGGAATAACGGACGCGAATAAAGAATATTAATTGCCCGTTTTTATTTTTATTGGGCCCGGGTTATATTGTGGGCCGTGGGAGGACGGGCGTTACATATTCATTTGTGCTTATCTGGCATCAGTACAGCGATTACCGGCCGTTTCGGGCCCTGTTTCGGTCTCATACGCCACATTTGGGCCAAGTTGACTCATAGTCTCTTGAGAACCTTGGCCAGTCTAATGACTGCAGCTAATAGGGTGTAGATTTAGGAGGATAAAAACACAGGCTTTGTGTTGTCTCGAGTCCAATTTGGTGTTGGCTTTCATCCAACGGCAGGGGCGTCTGGAGAAGCAAGTAGCTGTAAAGGCAGAATTTGATGCCGCGTGAAAAGTTATCAAAGATGATAGAGCTATCGTTTCTGTTTATCGAGCCTTTGATATCGTGAGTAACGCACGACCCACGCCCGTAGGAGTCTGACTCAAATAATGTACGACCAAAAGCCACCGCCCCGTTGGGAAAATTGCCCAAATTAGTTGAGTATACTGACATCATTTTTGTAAATTCGCCCATTTTGTCAAAGGGACTAGTTTATAGCTGACAATCGATTATGAATTTATACTCGAGTTGGAGCAAAAAAAGTTCTAATTGAAAACAAACAAATCACAATGAGATCTCTAATATTTATTTTGGTTCTGAAGTGTCATTGGAACAAGTTCTCTTGTTGACACCATTAGACACACCAACTGGCTGGGCGAAACGAGTATTTCAACATATCAAGATACAAGAATAAGAAGAGCGTTCGCCCTAAATGTGAAATGAAACTGAATTATTCTCAATCATTGAATAGTTTAGCACCCCATAATGTAAGAGTTGTGTAGCGACTTGTACATTTTTAATGGTACAGCTAAAAACTTCCTTTGTTGATGACAAGGATTCGGAATTGTATACAATTAGGGGGTAAATGGGAGATTATTTAGTAAATCATACAGTAGAAATCACATGTTGCTAGTCCACGAATGTCTGCACGTATGGATTACAAGCTCAGTTTAAATTGCACAATATAGCTTGATAAAAGATTGAAAAACGGAAATAAGTACTGAAAATAGACAGTCATTCTATTTAGGTATCCAGTTACAATGACATGCACACATCATATTCAAAAGTCCTGGTCCTAAGCCCGGTTTTCTGTGATATGGTATCCACCTGAAGATTAACCTGAAGCTATTTATAATTTCAAATTAAATTCACGTGAATACGAATAGCCAAGAGAAGTGTGTGTGATACCTAGTTCATGGATACTGATAGTTCATGGATGCAATGTATTCTTCCCAGCTACGTAGCTGGGAAGCATACATTGCAGATTTTGCGAAATCAATACTAAATATTCGTCAGAAAACCCGGCAATGGAGGGTTAATATTAGCCAAATACCCAAATACGAGTGGCTAAGTGAGGCGCCGACATTAATATAAGTATACAGACGGCTGGAGTTGATGACTGAAAGAGTGCATACATTTATAATTGTCATGCAAAAATAAACCAGCTCGCTTGGGTTTGGTAAATATTTATTCATTCATGTTAATAACTCGGGTATATGTATTAGGCGCAGATGAATCTTGGGGCAGACCGGTTTTCTTGGTCTCGGCTGAAATGGGTTGGTTTATCGATTGCATTACATATTTATGTTTTGATGGGCATTTCTTTAATCTCATGCTCTGCTCTTTACTTTTCTCTTGCAACTAGTTTTGCTTTGAAGAATTTCTTTCTTTACTAAGCCAATAATTTTCGGTCAAAAGCAATTTTTCGGTGTCTCGACAAGAAGGTAAATACCGCCAAAGTGCGAGTTGCACTCGAAATTGGGAGGTCTCTTACAAACTTGTAGGTACCTTACAAATTTCTAGGTAGCCTACATATTGTAAATAAGTTAAGAATCGCAGTTTTTTCCGAGCTTTCCCGAAGGTCTACAAACTTTTTGTTTTAGAATGTATGATTTTCAGTATTTGTAGATAAAAAAGGAAATTACTTCCCAAATTTCATAGTTTCAGGTCAACTGGAAATACCCAATGAGTTTTGATACCCTTGAGTGTCAATATAATTATATGTTTTTTGCGCCAAAAATTGCCGTAACTTTTTGAGTTAACTTAGAAGTTTAATTATTTCTCAACTTCGACGGACTGTAGGCCCGAGTATAGGGTTTTAATTTCAACTCTGTGCCTTCACGCGGTTACCGAGATAAAAAGAATTGACAGACAGGCTGAAGGACGGAAGGAGGGATGGAAGGACAACAAAGTGATCTTATAAGGGTTCCGTTTTTCCTTTTAAGGTACGAAACCCTAAAAACAACTAGTTTTTAACCATTTTTACAGTTTGCTGTAAATCTGAGAATACTGTAAAAATTGTTAAAACTAGTTGTTTTTAGCTGTTAACGAATCGTTTTGTAACCCAAAACGAGCACAGTGAATATCTGTCTCTTCATGATACTATATCAAAATTTCAGAACATTTCACCAACCTGCAATTATCGCATTGAGTCATTATTAAAGTCTGATAGAAAAGAAAAAAGCACATTCTTTAGAGAGTTAGGGAACACTTTATTGTATATAAAAAAGCAATTCTTCACTATGTTGAGTAATCATACGACTATGTAGTAGAACCTCTATCACATTTAAGACAAGTCGGCTCTTTGCAAACATCCTTGTCATCAAACTTCAGATAGATTGAGCTCAGACATTACTTATCGTAATTGAGGCTTTGTAAGTATTTATGGTTTAATGTTTTTTGTTGTGCCATTCTTTTAATTTTGTTAGCAATATTATTTAATGTTTACCAATAACTTCAATCCGGGCACGCACGGAATTTGTCGGGCACAATAGTCAGTAAACCTCTACGAACAATATTTATTTTGGTATGTTATTTATCTAAGGTATGTTATTTATCAGGTATGTTATTTATCAGTAAGTAGATCCATTAGAAAAATACTCCCAAGCTTGTCTGGAGCATCCATCTCATAAAATTGGATCAATTCCGAGACAAATAAGAACTGAGAAGACTTTAATTTCACATAGACTGTCCGAACGAAAACACCGCACACGGCGGAAAACCGAAGGCATCCGTTTGGTTTCAAATAACTGACCTCCAAAGCACTACAAAGAAAAAACTATTTGTGTATTATGCGCACTAAATCCTGAACAATTTGGGAAACAATTGTCAGGGATAATGGACTGGAAGCCGCAGCAAAAGAGACAGAGGAGTACCGAGGAAGAGATGGTGTGACTGCATCGAAGATGATCTCCTGGCTCTAAGAAGATTTAGCAACCGGAGAAAGTCAGCCCGTCATTCGTGGCATTGAGGAGTAGGCCAAGACCCGCAAAGGGTTGTAGGCGCCCAAGTATGTAAAACCTGAAGGACTTCAGTCGTGATTGTCTTTTACGATTCTGATAGGATTCGGTTTGCATATTTAGGCCCAGATACTATAGAGGTTAATAAAGTTTCATGTTCTTCCTAGCATCTAGTGATTCGTTCACTTTAGTTTGTTCGCATTCGGTTGGTCTGTATGGGCCATCACACAAATCTGGTGCCACAATCGGTCACGTTTGCATCGTTGCAGTTCTGAGAACGTATGGGATATAAAGGCCTGTCATCTCTTTAACGGCTGCCTGCCCCAACATGATTCATCCGAGGTAATCTTTTGATATCTACTCCCTGTGGAAACGTTCTTAAGATTTGTTGTCTGCGTTCTATAACCCAAAAGTAGTTTTACGTAAGGTGTTATTTATAAAAACACAATGTTTGTAAAACATTTCTTAGATCTAGTTTATTTAATTTATTTTTATCCTTTAGCACAGACTACAGATCATAAGGAGTGTTTTAAGTAACAGTGTTCTTATAAATAAGACTGTAGATACTGTAAGAGCTTGTGTAAGGATGGAGTAACTAGCTTTATTTTGTAGATTCTATTTTACATTTTTGATTCTGCTTAGCGCAATTAACTTTCAAGCCTAACTTGCTTCTCACGATGGCAAAGGGGGTCCAGGGACATTCAGTGGTTAGTAAAAAAATGTTGAAAGATAAAATTTACCGCATTCATAACATTTTCATTGCACGTCCATTTCATAAATTCTTATTTTCACGACAATTTTAGTGCATCTTTCATTTGTCTGTGGGATTTTATATTTAAATGTTTATGAGACGTTTTCTATAGGTATAATTCCGGAGACTATAAAATCAAAATGGATTTACCCAAAAGGTCTAAATAAACCAGGATCCTAATAAACCGGTTTAGCTGCACCACATTACTGTAACCATCATAAAGAGAACCTTTTATTCGCATAAAGAACCGAACAACAAAATATGCCATTCATTGCAGACTACGTTCGAGCATCTGCAGAGGCGATTTAAATTCAGAGCAACAACTAGCTAGACTGAAGAAGCCAAACAGACCTGAATACTGCTCTATCCAATAACAGTGTTTCATAGTATCAGTAAAAAGACAGCATTGTCACACGGCCTCTAACCACCAAGCCAGTCTAACATGGTCTCTGAAATCCTATCTGAACTCCCGCTGAACTCTCTTGAGTGTTTGAAACCAAAGGGGCGCGGAAGACCTTCGAGAATTGGCTGTAGCTACAAAGAAGTATCTGTACACTACGCACCTCCGCATTTTAAGGTTCATGACAATGTCTCCTTTGATACCATATGTGGACTTTATCGCAATAGCTACAGAGGCCCTTATGGCATGGCGAATAAACGCTGTTTAACAGTTGAAGGCAAACAGCGTTGTCGAAGAGAGTGAATGGTGGTTATATTGAAGGTTTCAAATGGTTATTTGCTAAGTTAGGGACAAGAACGCACGTCTTATTGTATGCATATTCTATTTGATATAAGTAATTCCCCTAGATAGGTAATTAATTGCTTACAGGATTGATTGAGTAACTACGAATAAGTAGGACCTCCGTAAGCGTAAGTCTGGTATGTGAATAGTGTGCATCGAAGTATTTTAGTATCTCTCCAACTCCTTGTTACACGTTCTCAACCATTATGCATGTTAAGTTCTTTAACCTTCCACATAAGAATTACAAGATTTCAAAAAGTGCCTTAACCTGTCTGCGATACCGTAAATCTCCGGCAAACAAGCGGTGTATATTTCCAGCATATCACTACTCACAAAGATTATAGAAGGGACACTACTATCTAGCATAATCAATTACCTACTGGTTTCTATGGGCAAAGACGCAAATTTGTTATGCTTACTTGACTCATAGTTGAGCATTGTGTAGGACGTTTGTAAGTGTCTCGGTTGGCTCCGCACATATTGACTTGTCCTACTTGTGGTCTAGGCCGACAAAGCTGTCAAGATGGTATAGGTGATGGGCAAGCCTACTCCATTTAAAAAACAATGTCGTAGGCACTATTACGAAAACGTGGTCCCTTCACCCCCAAGTGTGAGTGAAGGTGCCACTGGACGATGTATAAATCGTCTCACATTACGTAGATGCAAAGACCAAATTTACGTTTGTATTCACCAAATACTAACCATCACGGAAATAGGCAGAGTTGCTGATAATCCGTTTGACCATAGACAAAGAAGGTATTCTTTGTCTGTGGTTTGACGCAAGGCACCCTTAGTGGATATTCTATACTTTGCGCTGGCAAGCTTACACTGTCAATATTAGTAGAAGACTGAGAGTTGCTGTTATAGAGATAATTTATGTGTGACTTGCGCTTGTATGGGACATTGTACACTGTTGGCAGACCCTTGCGAACCAGGCAGAGCTATGAATGAAATAATTGTTCGTATTGAGGAGATCGCTAATCTGGTACACGGTTCGATTTATGTGCTGTAACGATACTTCTTTATAGTAGCTGGCTGGCGTAGCCATCTAGGCATAGTGTAAATTATTTGAACAATATCGTTACGTTTTGTTTATATGTCAGTCGTGTTGAGACTCTCAGCTAGACTAGGTTTTTGTGATAAAAAAGATAATAAAAAGAAAGTAGTTCGCTACAGTACCTATGCGTCAAAACTATAGCTTAGTAAATTGTATACATGTTTAGATAGAAATATAGACAGATAACACTTTAATGCACTAACAGAAAAATATTTATGCTAATTCATGTCTTTATTGGATTCCAACAAAGTTACTAAATAACAACGAGCTTTATGAGATGAGATATGGTTAGACGTATGGCGGTTTTACAGAATGTCTTTATTTTCAGACTTATCAAAGAACTTAAATATTTTTTTCTATTAAATAACATTTTGAAATATAGGTTATTGTCACATCTCTTGAAAACCAATCGCGGTTTTATAAAGACAACACTCTCTCTAATAGAAGGAAGTTATTATTCAATAAACATAGATAAACCAAGAAGATATATAAACGTAAAATAACATACACACAGCACAATCACTTGTTGGGGGTCCAAACTAGAATAGTTTGTCATATGATAATTAGAAAAGGAAACCACAAACATGAAAGAAAAAGAACATTACAGACTATGGTCATCTGCACAAATCATAGAACTGTAGTCCCCGACAGCAATCGAACTCACGACCTCTGGGATGGTAATAAAACGTGTTACCGGTAAATCAACGAGGCACTTAAAGATAGCAAGGTTCGCCGAAATCGCACTCGTCATACATAAAGCAAACGATTCTGTGAAATTACTAGGTCAACAAACAGAAGCGCCTCACAAATCGGCAGCGCGGGACAATGTGCCATATTATTTTGTAAATAGCTGATGAGTTCGCGAGAAACATCATTTACAACGAAACTGTTGTTGTGCAACACAAAAATACTACTTAAACGAAATGTGTCAGCGCTGAAGGTAGATGATGAGACGCTTTGTTCGCGATTCGGATGAATTGCTCGAGCTTCGTGTGAAAAATGAAGAAAATTCAAAAATGTACATTTCCGTTTTTGGTGCAGTTCTTTATTCAACAACATTATTATTTATTACTAGGTGACCTCGCCAACGTTGTTTTGCGACGTTAATTAACCTACGAGCTATTCTCAGACCTTCCAAATGTACACAAAAAATGCATAAAAATCAGCTTTTTCGGAGAAGTTCGATAAGAAATACTGTAACATGAAATTCTAATGCACAATGTTATACACCTATATAAATATATTAAATTATAAGCAACCTGTGTGATGATGAGCCACCCAAGTCAAGTAGATGTCAATTGTACATGTTTCGTAGTACACTAGGAAACATGATATTTGACATGGTTTGATAGCAGTAAGTTTAGTTATTTTGTCTCTGATAATTGGGTTACTAATTACTGGAATCTACATTAAATTTAGTTTATTTGTCTCGCCCCTTTCTTTCGTCTAAGTCACATAAAATCCCATAAAGTTGATACCGTTACATAATTTGATTGTATATTCTATTTGTATGAAATTGAGTCTTGCATCCTGAAAATCTAATAATTTAATATTTAAACCCCCTTATTAACACGCTTATACAGTACTTTAGAACTGTTCTTCTTACTTGAATAAAATGGATATTTAATACTATCGGGAAGAGTACCTAAATATATTTCAAGTCTAGACCGAACAACGTAGGGTCAACTATCTCAAGAAGTCTCAATTGGCCAGAGGGTGAAAGGTGGGAGGGCAAAGCAATTAGCTCCAATAAGTAAAGCAGGAAATCTGAATTAAGATTACTTAACAGATTCTTAGTAGCTTGGCACTGACCCTCCGCATTCACCTTTGAAGTTGTACGTAATGGTGTATCCTGGGAAGAGACTGGACAGATAAAGTAATTAAAGTGATATTACACTAAATGAGTAAATGTTCCAAGAAATTAACAATGATGATTGTTTTTATGGCGCTGAAGACTATGAGATATGGTGTGGTTGTAGACATAAAAAAAACACTACACAAGATTACATTAGGCTTAAACAACTTTGACATTTGTCAGATCGTAGCCCGGAAAAAAGCGTATCCGTAACCATCGAGTGTGCATACATGCAGTGACTAATAAATGTTCTGGAAGCGAAAGAAGTTTTTCGCAAGAAGAAGCAAAATTTCGTCTGGCTAACCCTGTGGAATACAATTATATGAGTTCATGTATACATGTATATCACCTTTTTCTCGTCCAGATCACACACTTGTAGTAAGTGGCTATGTATGTACATACGTGTAGATTTTTGTACTCGTATTATAGTTTTCAAGTATGATATGTGTAACTTTGTTACTTCGTATACGTATGTCTCTTACTATTCTTATTTGCACCGACTACCTGTATCTTTTCTCCTTCGGGAATTCTCCAATAGGACGTTGCCGGAAAGAAATTACTATTAGCTACAAGACCGCCAATTGTATTTTATTTTTGGGATTGCTGTTTCTGTAACTACGTTTCCGGTATACAATAAAGAATATTATATACAGCTGAGGAACGCAGCGATCATAAAAGTTTGGCAACAGAAGACTAAATGTAACAACAGTGGGATTTAATATTGTATTTCACTCGTCAAAAGTCTCTGGACCAGAATAATAGTAAACATTATGAATTTGAGCGCCATCAATCTGAGACCGAATGGTTTTTGTATAACACCGAGTATCTGCGTCATTTGTTACTGTCACTGTAATGATGGAGGATCGGGAATAGCGTCTTTTATTTCACTGGATATATGCAAGCTAGAATTTTGTTTCTTTCTAAGAGGAGTTTCTGAGAGAATAACAGTTTTTTGTGAAGTCCGTGCCACACAATTATTAACGATAGACGGAAACGAGGAATCTTCTTCTTCTTCGGTCCTTTAGCTCCTATAGGAGCATAGGGCCTCAACTACAGATTTCCACTTTTGACGGACTTTCGCGGCAGCTTCCAATTCAGGTCAGCTAGTGCCGATCGACTTGGCTTCTTGGTCTATTAATATTTTCCAGGTGGTCCTTGGCCGCCCCTTCTTTCGGCTACCCAATTGGGTGTACGTAAGTGCTTGTCTGGCAGGCATCTCTTGTAACGGCGTTGTGTATGTCCATCCAGCGCCATTTCCTATCCAGAATTTCTAGGTAGACCGGTATCTGATTGGAACACTTCCAGAGGTCCTGTTTCCGTATTCTTTGTGGCCAGAAACTAGGAATCTAGCATCCAGATAACTAAAAAGTACCTTACGTAGTCAACCTCATTAAGTTACAAGTATCTACCGAAACAACGTTCACTGGTTTTATCAAAATAACTAGGTCACTGTATGGTCATTGGAATTTTCGGATATAGCTAATTTTGGAACTGCTTATCACTAATGAATTTGACGTCGGTGATCTATTGGTCTCTGCGAAGCAGCTAGGTTGAGCTTCGACTCTGGGCATATGCGTACAAAAATGGTGAAGCCGATGGATGACTGTAGCCATTTTCGTTAGCGAATGTTGGGATGATATTTTCCTACAATTAAGACTTTCACGGACTTTAAGCTCTGAGGTATGTGATCACCTGGGTCACTGTCTCTCTCTCTGAGAGAAGGTCTGTGCCCTGCAGTGGAACGTACATATATAGCCTACAAATATTAAAAATATACTGATTTACAAAAACACAATTCCTCTAAAGTACTCCTTAGCGTCAGTTTATTTAAAATCTATGGATACTTTCTTTCCTTGTAAAATCTCCACCGCAAACTATTTTAATCGGCGTGTTTCAAGTGTTTCAAGGAATCGTGTTTTATAAGTTTTTTTCTCTTTCCCTCTCTGTCTCTGAGAGGCCTGTGCACTGCAGTGGGACATTCATAGGCTACGTGAAAAAGACTTATATAATTTTCTTTGGAACTTCGGCGACGTTTTTGGAACTATCATCACCTCAATCAATGTTGGTAAACTTCTCCTTATCTTGAGCAAACAGAACAAATCAGCGACCCAAATAGCCCTAAAGTGCGTTCGATAATCAACTTATCGACGCTTTAATTCCACCGTCCGCGATAGGCTGCATAAGGTACAGTCGACAGCACATCATCGTTTACATCCATGCACTCTACTCCGTTGCGTTATGAGTGACTTTGCAATTCAAATGTGTAGGTTGATGTGATGTCGTCTGTACTTAGGCAATGTGTCTGCTGATAGATACTCCAGTTCTCATACTTGAGGCGACCTCTTCAACACTTAACCTATTTGGGGGCTATCGAAATGTGCCAATAATCTGTTGCGCTGTAAAGCACTCATTTATCTTATGGAGTAAGTATTCAAAGGTTTTGGTGTCTTTACGTGATTCGCATACGTTTACATACAAACCATATGCTAACACGCCCGTGGCCTAGAGGGCGCTCGTGGCCTAGTCGAACCGAGTGATTGGAATCAATCACTTGAGTTATGAGCAACAGCTGCAGGATCAGGCGCGGTCAGGTGCAGGATGGGTGGCCGTCCCGTGACTACCGCTAGTGGCATTTTTCCTAGCGCTTCCGTGCTACGCAAGGCGCGTTAAGCCGTTGGTGCCGGCTATCAAGTAATGGCAGTCTTTAAGCCATATCAAGACCTCTGCTTGACATGGCTTAACGACAGCCGCGGCTTGATAACTTCAGTAAGGTCCGCCACCGTCTTACAATCCTCCACTAACCCGGACTTGGCTCCCGTAGTGGAGTACGGCCTAACCTTCCTGCGGTGCAGGAAGAGACACGTGCCCCAGCATATACAAGGGATATACAAGGGTTATATCGAGCTAAACTCGGATAGTCGTATTTGACTAGCTTCACTCTCCACATACATACGTAAGCTCACGCCTGTATCCCAGAGGCGTAGGCAGAGACCAGGGACGGCCGCGATCCTGACAGATTACTTTCGCTTCTCAAGCCAAGTATAATAATAATAATAATAATAAAAGCCTTTATTTGCATGCGAATAAACAGCATAAATTAACATAGTTTACATTAAAATTACTTTTTTTGATTTATTACTTACTAAAAATTATAATTATTGACAAATTACATGCAATCAAATTTATCATTCACTCTACAACACTGAAATATTTTTAGAGTCCTATGGCATGCTAGGTCCATTTGAGGACATGATAGGCCTCTCGCTAGGGCCAGCGAGGTTTGGTCTTATTCACCCAAGCTGACCGGACTTGTCTGGGTGATTTGGGTGGACTTGACTGGGTCTCAAGCCAAGTAATATTATAATATCCTAACCGATACATGAATATCGGTGATGTCTCTTATATCCGTCCATATTCACGACTGTATCCAATCACAGATTGCGACTCGTAGAATATTATCGTATCATGTTGGTCATTGGTTTGCTGGTATCAACTCGATATTAGATTCACGACTGTATCCAATCACAGATTGCGACTCGTAGAATATTCAAGCTTATAGGTATTAAAACAAGCTTCGTAAAGATCGCGTGGATTGACGAATCAGAGCCGAAGTGCGACATCATACGACCCATATTTAATTATCAGTGTACAGTTGAAGTGAATACCGTCCTATAAGCATATTTGAATTCGTCGGATTGTAATACATGAATCCATTCAATATTATTGATATCCTTACTAATAGGAATATCTTTAATTACGAGGATCAGCGAGTACACTCACACTCACTCTACTCTCCCGCTGAGAGAAAGCATTTGCTCTACAGTGGGACCTTTATAGGCTACATAAAAAAACATAATAGAACAAAATATTTGGTCTGTATATCCTTGCGGACAGGCTATTGCATAACAAGCTAAAGCCCGGTCCGGGCCGAACTTTGGAAACAATGAACTCGGCCGTTTCTTCAGAAGTAGGTACACGCGGTACAAGGTCTCCTCTAAATGGAGAATAATTGAGATCATCCGATAGTGAAGTCCGCGAACAACCCATGGTGAGGGCAACAAGCGTGACCAGCTGCGTACTAAATAGTAGGCGGAAAATTGTGAGTATGGCACAGGCTTATTTGTGTTAGCATGCTTAAGTATAATTTGTATTGAGCTTAATTGTTTTTGCCCTAGAAATGGGCTGAATGTTAAAGACTATCTTTACCTGAGGCATATGTACTGTTCAGTTTACTTGACGAGTGACAATTGTTTTCTTTGTAGTTTAGTTGATCATTTTTGTTAATATGATTTATTATTCATTAAATATAATATGCTTAGAAGCGCTCACGGCCTAGTGAAACCGAGTGATTGGAATCAATCACTTGGGTTAAGCAACAACAGGCGCCGTCAGGTTCTAGATGGGTGACCATCCCGTGACTAGTAGTTTTGGTATTTTTCCGACCGTTTCCGTGATTTGCAAAGCACGTTAAGCGGTTGGTGCCGGCTGTCATGTAACGGCAGTCGGCTTGATGACTTCTGACAGTAAGGCCCGCCACCGTCTTACAATCGTCCACCAACCCGGACTTGGCCCCCGTGATGGAGTGTTGCCTACTTCCTACGATGCAAGAAGAGACCCGTGCCCCAGCAGTGGGTACATACAAAGGGTTGATATCAATATGCATATTATCATACCTACGTAACGACTAAAGAACCAGAGAATGTTACATTCTGAAGCTGTGTATAAATACTTGTGAAATTGGCAGTATGTTAGGACTGGGGCAGCTGATTTGCAGATTTGTAGGGGCAGATATTTTTCCATGGTTAAAATAAAAAAAAAAATTTTTTGTTTATTTTTTCCTGGTGTACAATAAAGAATGTTCTTATCTTATCTTACTATAAGGGATACAACTATGAAAAATTCTCGTCTTGAACATAAAGGTTAAAGTTGCATCATAAATAAAAGATGTATAAAGGCTACGGTAACCCCATAACGTATGAGTCACATTTAAAATGAGTAATGATGCTGGAGTTCAATAGCATCACTTTATTGTATGTAATGTTGTGTTGTGGTAACTCGCTCTAGTAAAATAATGAGGAAACTAAAGTCAGTGACATTGGAGATTCACTTGTTGAATAATCGCACATAAGCATCGTGCAATAAGAGCTATATCTGAATGATTCTACTTGCCTTAAACATCCTTGAACCTAGACAAAAATCTATTAGTTGCTAAAAAAGTGGTCAGAGAAAAAGATTTAGTCGTAGAATTTACTTCGTCGTCAGGCTATACTAGTCCACTGCTGGACATAGCCCTCCCCTAAAGAGCGCCACGTTGTGCTATCATAGGGGGTAATGCCCATAATCCCCACGCTGGGCATGCGGGTTGGGGATCGCAGTTCGGTGGAATTGTACTACAGGGGGCGCTGCTGCCCACCCGAATTTACTTCCGTGACGAAAATTCGTTATGGAATTAAGTTCGAAAATTCGTCAAGAGATTTTCTTATAGGTACACATTACTATAGTGTTACTAGCTGACTCGGAAAACGTTGTTTTGTCCTATTAATTTAGCCTACAAATTAAAATCGGTGAAGCCATTTCGGAAAAGTTCGCTAACGTAAACTTGACATGAGATTTTTATTTATTGGAATTTAATCACAAACCGGGGGGTAGGCAGCAGCGCCCCCTGCAGTACAATTCCACCAAGCTGCGTTCCCCAACCCGCATGCCTAGCGTGGGGATTATGGGCATTACCCCCTATGATAAATTGATAACACAACGTGGGCTATGTCAAGCAGTGGACTAGTATACCCTGACGACGACGACAACGACGGATTTAATACATATCTGATGTATTAAAAAGTGAAAATTGCTTTGCTAAATTGTACGTAATACAGAGAATATTGTAAAGAGGTTCGAAATTTCACTGATGCCGTGAGTCGCCCATTGGCTCAATTGGTAGAGCGCTGGTACGGATAGCCAGAGGTTGCGGGTTCGAATCCCGGCATGGGTGAAATTTTTAGCCTCTAAATTGGTTTTTTAAATTTGCTAAATTCCGCCAAAAATTTTTAATTTTATTTTTGGCGGATTTTAGCACAGTAATTTTCACTTTTTAATGTTATTATGGATTTCCGCAAAGTAACGCCTGATTTCATACAATATCAGTAGTATTTACTCTTGTACTAAAGGTCTTAACTATTTTCAGAACCTAAAGTCGAAAACCTAGGTCTATAACTTTAATCGATTTCGGCTAAAAACGGCCGTTTTTCGCGGAATGTGATTAAAGCCCTTGGTGGTTAATTCTAGGACTTTGACTGTAGATTCAAAAAATACTTTTCACAGTTGTCAACATTTCTAATGTTCACTTTTAGATAAAAACGTATAACAAAACAAGTTAATATGATTTTTTTTCCATTGGTGGCGTTAAGCACCCAGCGCCTGATGTCAAAACTACCTGTGAAAAGTCTCCTAGCGCATGCATTGCTTTTGAGCCCTAAAAACGCAAATAATAAGTTTACAATAACTGTTATTTTGTACACAAAACTGCATGAAAACCTATTAACCGCGCGGCTGCTGCTCAGGGCCGGTTTGACCAAACGCTTTCGCCCAATAGCGCCGAAACAATCATCTGTAATTTGAGGCAATAACTTTGAATCAATAATAAAACAAATTGCCTCTTTCCCTGCCCTTTGGAGCCGTTTATTTATAATGTTTTTGTTTAAATGCAAGTAAATAATCGTTGTGGAAATTACTCACAACATTTTGATTTGGGTAATATCTGCAGGTATTTTTACTGTAATTTTCTATCGGTAATTTTTACGTGTCACGGGGACGCCATGTTAGCATAGTTTAAAATATAATAAAAACTGTATTTACACGGATTTTCCTCGTATAATTTTTCATTATTACTGTTAGCTCAGGGTCTTGATATCGAGATAAATAAGCTAGTGGACTGTATAAATTGATGGTTTAATTGGAAAAAGAAGAGAATTCAAAATTAGTGTGTATCGACACGTCGGATGGTGTGAAGTGCCGCATGCCGCGGCGCTGCCCGCCGTCCCGCTCGCAAGTTGACCGGCCGGTTTTGGCCTGCGGGGCGCGGGGCACCGCTCAGTGACGTAGGGCTCCGACAATTACTACTTGAAAAAATGCCGAAACGTCAAACGAAACGGAAAAATGTAGAATTGAACGAGTAAAATCTGTGTAAATACATTAATTTTTATTATGTCTAGTGCTCGTGTTGCCCTTAGAAAATACTATAGTTTAAAATAGCTTCTCTGTCGTTTCGATTTGATTTTTAGAAGTGAACTGTACGCTTACATAATAATCTCATCTAACGCAGCAATGTAAACTTAAAATAAAACAAATATCGCCAATAAAAAATATCAGAATGCAAAATCTACTTGTTATAACAACGATAAAAAAATAAGAGCATAAAACCAAGATGGCGGCACGCAACAAGCATAAAAAGCAATCGCATGCGCAAAGCAATAAACTGGGGCCCACAAAGTCTCTGCGACCACATTAATTTGACAATAACCCTATAACTCTACCGAATGACAGACACAACAAAAACTTCGCGGTGGGGTCTGGCGGGCCCTGCGTCGTAATTCTGCAGTTTAGTGTACATTTTTATGCCTGTCTCTACGTCTTGTAAGGGAAGAAAAAGTAAAGAAATGTCTTGACAGCTGCCACAAAAACTTGGACGTGTGTGATATGTTGTCGTTGTGCTGATGCTACATGAATCTGACATTGAGATTTCCACACTTAGCCTCATAGTTGGGCCATTGTACGTAGCAAGCGCTGAGGTACGTTAACATTTCAGACACTAGGGTTTCCTTACGATGTTTTTCTTCACCGTCAGCGAGTAGTATGGTCACTATAATTTCACAAATGTACATAACTTAGAAAACAAAGTCATTGGTACATGCCGGGGTTTGAACCCACGACCTCGCGATTGAAAAGCCGGCGTTCTACACCGTTCCGCTACCACAACACTATATAGATACTATTGAATAGTTAACGTTTCATTGGTCCAAAATCTCATTGATTTTAAAGTGATATACCTACGGAACGCCTAACTAATACCTAGTAGGAATATCATTGGATAGGCAGTCTAAAGATGGTGTTTAAGTGGACCGTCTGTTTAGCTTATAATGTCCTGTTTAAATAGCAGGAAATAACACCTCAATTATTGGGTTTGCCAAAAAGAAAATGTGTGATATGTAATGACAACATACGGATAGCCAGAGGTTGCGGGTTCGAATCCCGGCATGGGTGAAAATTTTTAGCCTCTAAATAGGTTTTTAAATGTAATGACAATGCAAAGAACAAGAGAAGAATGAATTTTAAAAACCTATTTAGAGGCAAAAGGTTCCACCCATGCCGGGACTCGATCCCGCGACCTCGGGCTAACCGTGCCAGCGCTCTCTGAATAGGATTTTAAAAATGTCCTTAGCACGGGTTAGTGCAACAAAAAGAATATAGAAGAATGAATGTCAATAAGTAAAATAAAACCTCATGCCGATGTAAACACTATGATGGCGTAGACAATCATCTTATTCGAATAATAATATTATACCTACATACGATACCACTGTTGGTACTTACTAGCTGAGTTCGTTTTGACTAGCAAACCCCGTAAATGTTGTTTTGCCATATGAATCAGCCAACGACTTATTCTTGTAACGGTGCAAACCTCTTTATATTTCTTTTTCTGTCATTTTCAAATATTTACATTCTCAGACCTACCAAATACACATAGAAAATACCAAAAAAATCGGTGAAACCGATTCCGATCATAATTATTATACTATTATATTATACTAGATGACTCAGCGAACTTCGTACCGCCTAACAGTCGAATCTTTAATTTTTTATGTGTTTTATCCGTAAGAACCATCCTCGTACTTCAAGGAAGATTCTAAAAAAAGAATCGGCGAAATCGGTTCAGCTGCTCTCGATATTTGCGCTTAAGATAAGATAAGAATATTCTTTATTGAAAACCAGGAAAAAACAAACAAAATAATAATTACAAAGATACAGTAAAATTGGCGGCCTTATTGCTTAGAGCAATTTCTTCCAGACAACCCACGATGGAGAGTACCAACTCATTCAGCGATTCATTTTTATATTATAGACTAGCTGACCCAGCGAACTTCGTACCGCCTAACAGACGATTCTTTTTTTTTTCTCTCCGTAAGTACCATTCTCGTACTTCAAGGCATATTCTAAAAAAATAATTAGCGAAATCGCTTCCGCTGCTCTCGAGATTTGCGCTTACCAACACATTCAGCGATTCATTTTTATATTATAGATTTCCCCATAGGTATTATTTTTTTTTCATTCTTCTAATATTATTATGGCAAAAGTTTGTGAGTATGGATGACTGATGTTTGTTACTGTTTCACGTAAAAACTACTGAATGGATTTTATTGAAACTTTACAATAATATAGCTTATACATCAGAATAACACATAGGCAACAATTTATAAATATATTGTGTCAAATGCCGCCCAAAAATTATTTACGTGATAATTTCAATGTCATAATGTTAGATCTTTTCTACGCCACGCCATAAGCAACTCTAAATACTAATCCGGCGCAGACGAAGTCGCGGGCACCAGCTAGTCTTAAATAATTTCGCTCTATCTTTCACCCAAGATATTGAACCTGAAAACTGGATCAAGGACCCAGACGGAAATACGTGGCGTAGCTTTGCACAAGGATTCCCAAGTCTGATGGACATAACAATTCCATCAACCCTTCCGCCTGGAGGCAGATCGATTAAGTAATAAGCAAACCCCCATACTTTTTTTGTGCCCGTAAGGGAATAATTCTTTTTAAGGAAATTGCTGTCCAAAGAGAAACCTGTATTATAATAAAACTAGCTGTCCCGGCGAACTTCATACAGCCACACAATTCGTTTATACGATTCTTGTTACCATGGCAACGCAATAAATAAATATCTTAGATTTTTGCTTAAAAAAAGTTACACTATCACAATGTTCAAATAAAGTTCCAGATAACCTATCCGCAACCAGGGCTGCCGGTTGTTCTAAATTTAAATGATTTTTCCTATATTGCGTGTGTTCGTTAATGGCTTCAAATTTAGAACAAACTGCAGCCCTGGTTGCGGATAGCTTATCCGGATCTTTATCTGCAGATTATGAAACAGACCCACATTTTGCACTTCGTCCGATCCGAAACCGTGAAAATACCGGTCTAGAAATCTCGGACCTAATTCGGACGCACTAGTCCGATCTCTGATCTAAATACAAGCAATTCAAGGGATAAATCCAAGCTGTCCCATAAACATGGTTATTTACCACTCCTGGAGTAGAGTAACATGATGCAAGCATGCGCTGCCACACAGAACAGAACTAAACTGCGCCCCAGCCCCGTCACGCCCCGCTCTCGTACGCAGCTCGGATTCGGTCCGTCGATAAATAATCGTATCCGAAATGGAGATTGTCGGATGACGAAGAGACATCGGAAGCCGGATCTAGTGCGTAAACTACCGTAGAAATAGTTCTACGATTACTTCGGACTGTATTATTACGGACTCCGATTGGATTCGAATCGGACGCACTGCGAAATCCCTCTAACAATAAAATATGGTCCCCCGGGAACGCATTACTATGCATAAAGTATCCTGCCTCAATTCGGATCTTTGTCGATCTGTACGTCAAGGTTCATGTAACTCCGTTCAGCAGTTATTGCGTGATTGAGTAACAGACATCCAAACATCTTCACAAAATTTCACAGTGATGGTATAATATAATATAATATAATATAATATAATATAATATAATATAATATAATATAATATAATATAATATAATATAATATAATATAATATAATATAATATAATATAATATAATATAATATAATATAATATAATATAATATAATATAATATAATATAATATAATATAATATAATATAATATAATATAATATAATATAATATAATATAATATAATATAATATAATATAATATAATATAATATAATATAATATAATATAATATAATATAATATAATATAATATAATATAATATAATATAATATAATATAATATAATATAATATAATATAATATAATATAATATAATATAATATAATATAATATAATATAATATAATATAATATAATATAATATAATATAATATAATATAATATAATATAATATAATATAATAATAATAGAACTGATCATCTATCTGGCCGTCCATTTTGTGAGGCAACCTTTGACCAATTTGTCAGTACCCGATGGATGCTGCCTGAACTCACGACTATGTCCCGAAGGCATAGGCAGAGAGAAGTTTGTAACAAAAAGTGGATAAAGAACGTTTATAATGGAATTAGGTCCTTTATTTCTTACCTGTCGGACGTTTGGAAATTTGGTGCGAGGTGAAAGTAATTCCAGTGCCGTGTCACTTTTGGTAATAATAAACATGGCGCTGGCACGGATAGCCAGAGGTTGCGGGTTCGAATCCCGGCATGGGTGAAATTTTTAGCCTCTAAATAGGTTTTTAAATAATAAACATTTAAATTATTTATTTAAATAAATAATTTTTTTGGGCTGATGATGATGATGAAACATTTAAATAAAAGTACGAGTAATAGTAAAAAAACAACAAACCACTGGAACAGTTTACTTGAATTATTGATAAAGCATTAAGTTTTCTATGGATTTAGTAAAATTCCGTAAATTCTTTAACGGCGGTAGACTAGTGGGCAGAACAATGGACTGAAGAGAAAGACCTAGGTTCGATTCCTGCGCAGGCACGTAGCAATGACTTTGATTTGTAAGTTATGTACGTTCGTGAAGTTATAACAGCAATACCACTCGCTAACTGTGAAGGAAAACATCTTGAGGAAACCTGAGTGTCTGAGGTGTTGAAATACCACAGACCTTGAAATTGGTAATCCGCGGCACGCGTAGTTAGGGTTGCCAGATGTCCGGTATTTAAGCGTACAGTCCGGTATTTTGGGGCCTGTCCGGTAAAAAATAAATGGTCATACCGGACAGAACAATGTCCGGTATTTCGAGGAACAGTACCTATCGAATGAAGAAACTCAGGAGTTTAAAAAACACGCTCTGATTGCTTATCAACGAGCTTTCTTGGAAAATTGGTTCCAGTTCGAAAACTCGGTATTTAGTAGCTTCAGTTTCTTGGAACTTGAACGCGGTCCAAGCCGGTACCAACTTAAATGCTAGGCCGTATTTTCTTGCGACCTAGCATATACCGGTTGGGGTTGTCCGATATTATTACGCGACTCACCTGGCAACCCTACGCGTAGTAATTAAACCCATTCTCTCTCTCTCTCCCTCTCTCTCTCTCCCTCTCTCTCTCTCCCTCTCTCTCTCTCCCTCTCTCTCCCTCTCTCTCTCTCTCTCCCTCTCTCTCTCTCTCCCTCTCTCTCTCTCTAAGAGAAGGCCTGTGCCCTGCAATGGGACGTTTATAGCCTACATAAAGGATTTAATACGCATGTTCTCGTACGTGCAGAAGTCTATGCAATGCATAGCTCAGAACAACTGCGCCCGTTTACCTTCACACTTTACGACTCGGCGATAAACTGCTGATGGATTCCGATATTCTATTATTTATTAATATCCGCTCTATCAGTTTTGGCACGAAACTACATTATTTTATCGGCAGGCCGGTGTCGTTTGGCAGCGAATGTCAGTCTGGAGTTTAGAGCCAATATGGCCGACGCCAACGGAAGATTTGGCAGCGTCTTGTCTCACTGTTCGTGCGTTGAACATGATTTTCTGTCTTCTCTGACAGCACCTAAATCTGGTGGTGGTTTTTTGGCTTACTGTTAGGCTACAGCCGCTAGAAAAACAAGTGAGACACGACCAGTTTACAGTCTGTTAGCTTTTAGAATATACTTCAGCTACTATCGGATATTTTCGTGTAATAGAAATATCGGAGCTAATATTACACTTAGGGCCTGTTTCACAATCTGCAAGTAAAGTTCCGGATAAGCTATCCGCAACCAGGGCTGCCGTTTGTTCTAAATTTGAAGTCATAAACAAACACACGCAATATAGGAATATTTATTTAAATTTAGAACAAACGGCAGTCCTGGTTGCGGATAGTTTATCCGGAACTTTATTTGCAGATTGTGAAACAGGCCCTTAATCAAATAAAATTAATAACAAAAGTTTTATACAGAGCAGAAAGTAGTATTACACTCGTGTGCTTTCGGCGTAAACCGAAGCCTACAGAGCCCGAGGCATATTGTAAAAGCTAACAGACTGTACCTAGCAGTCTTTGCGTTTTACGGTGTTGTTTGATATTAAATGTGGGTTTTTATTTTTTAAATAAGTATATTTTATATTTCAAGCGCTGATCAGATGTGAGCATCTCAGACACTTAGGTTTCCTCACGACGTTATACTTCACAGTTAGCGAGTGGTATTGCTATATACCCCACTATAGTAGGACGTTTATAGGCTGTATAATTATGATTTTGTCTTTAGATTGCAGCGCAAGGACAAACATTCTATATTTGTAACACAAAATTAAGATTGTATTAATACAGAGAATTGTAAAGAGGTTCGAAATTTCACTGATGCCGGTGAGTCGCCCATTAGCTCAGTTGGAAAGAGCGCTGGCACGGATAGCCAGAGGTCGCGGGTTCGAATCCCGGCATGGGTGGAATCCTCTAAATAGGTTTTCACAAAATTAAGACTTAATATTCTGCTGTTCCTTCGCAGGATTAGTTTAGATAAGAAAGAATAAACATGTAATTTCTAGTTTACTTTATTCCTTTTTTTGTGATTTAGGCCTTTTGTAATGGTAGTTTATTTCGTTTACCTAAATTAGATCCGTTTTTTACTGATTCTCCTCTTTTACTCTGAGGTTTGCTGGAAGAAATCTCTTACAGAGATAAACTCGCCTTTTTACTTGTTACTCTTATATTAAGAATAATGAATTAATTAAAATATACATATCATAACCTCACGCCTGTATCCCAGAAGGGTAGGCAGAGACCAGGGACTATCACTTGCCACGATCCTGACAGATCACTGTTGTGTCATCAACGCTCATTCGTCGTTGCATGCAGGCAGGCTGTTTCCGGGTACTTTTTATTTTTCCCTTTGCTAAAACATCCTCTATTTGTTCGAAGTATGTCCGTCTGGGACGTTAATTAATTAGTGATAAAATATCCAATAATTTTTTTCATAAATATATGGGAGAATCGATTGTTCGGTCGAATCAACTTTAAGATTCTTAAGGTGGTGCATTGTGCTAACCAATGGAATAAAAATTATAAGTATCTAAAAGTGAACATGAGAAATCTTAACAACTGTGACGACTATTTTTAGCACATACTGTCTAGAACCTAGGATCAACCATCTAGGACTTTAATACTACATTCTAGGCTATCTAAAAATAGTTATCATAGTTATGTTAGGTTATATGTTATGTTATGTTAGGATATTTGATGTTTACTTTTTGAAAAAAACTTATTATAAAACAACTTATGATTTTTATTCCGTTGGCTGATTCGTTTTAAGTAATAAAAGAAAACAGACAAGAAACACTGAGGGACAGTTCCACCGACGGCGACGCGCCTACAAATTGGACCTACTATACTACGAACTTAGTTAGTTAAACCTGAGATTTCCGCACTTAGCCTCATAGTTGGGCCATTGTACGTAGCAAGCGCTGAGGTACGCTAACACCTCAGACACTAGGGTTTCCTTACGATGTTTTCCTTCACCGTCAGCGAGTAGTATTGCTACGATAATTTCACAAATGTACATAACTTATAAAACAAAGTCATTGGTACATGACGGGGTTCGAACCCACGACCTCCCCATTAAGAAGCCGGCGTTCTACACCGCTCCGCTACCACCGCTCTATACTACGAACTTATCAAACTGCAACACTATAATTTCCTTGTAATTAACTACCACCGTCTAAAAAATCTCGGAGAGAAAAAGCTGCGCTCGGGCCATTAAATCCGGGCCTCCTGCAACGCGTCGTTTTGTCAAAAGAATAAGGTTCAAATTACAACGGGGTGGAGGCCCGAAATAAATTGCTCTACCCCCTCTGTAGAGAAATCCGTCGCTTTTTTTCCTATGGGCTGTTTGGGGTTCCGTCCCTGAAGAGCAAAAAGAAAACCCTATTGCTAGGTCTAAGCTCGAGTGCGCTGTCCGTCTGGTTTACCTTTAAGATCAGTAGTTCTTTAAACGTCATAGGTAGCCTATTGAATGTATTACGGAATATGTGTCAGTTTGGCGAATTTCCTGATAAATATTTAAATTTTACGAAAATAATAAATAGGTATAACGTGGGGAGGGCCTACGACACGTTTTATTTAATTTAACTTATACACTGCTTTAAAAACAATTTGTTATGTGTTTGTGTTTAAATATGTGATTTTATGTTGAATTTTTCTGATAAACAATAAAAAACGTCAACCGTGGTCAAGCTACAAGTTTATCTTTATTTAACCTAAAAATATGAATATTATTTTCTAGTAATTTGTAACGGTATATCTAATAAGTAACAATTATTAACACAAAGCGTAAATAAACTCACGCCAGTTAATTTTTGTGTATTTAATAACTTTATAAGTAGATACCAAATAAAAATTTCTGCTTCTACGTATAATGTAATGTATAACTTAACGCAAATTTTTTTTGTTAATATGTGCACATTCTGTACAATGTACATAGGTTATATTATGAGAAAGTGCAATTTTAAAACCAGCGCTGTTTCGAGCAAACGATGAAATAGTTCCTTCGTCACACGCACGTTTGTCTGCTATATATTTACTGGAGTTGTTGAGTGTTAGCATATTTGTTTATGGCAATAAATCATTCGATATATATTATGATATATATATTTTTTTAATATACTAGATGCCATTCCTCTCTCCTGGCTAACCGGTTGAGTGTTAAATGTAAAAATTTTCAGGACAATAGCACATAATGAACTTAAAAGGTAAACTATCACTGCTTATTAAGCTTCACAAGTTAACAAGTAATAGGCGAACTACTTATGAAAGAAAAACTTCGTACAAAATCCATTGAAAATTACATTGATGTAGTTGTTAGTCCTGAAAGCAAATAAAAACCTCTCTTTGTACGGAACCCTACACTGCGCGTGGCTTGACATACACTTGGCACGTACTTTTTTATGCTTCTACCTGCCTTTGGCTGGCTTTACAAAGCCGGCTGGGTTTTGTCGGATCCAGATGCACGCACTTGCTTGCACATGTATATTTGGTCCATTCTGAAGCTGCAGGCTTGAGCATTGAACGAAACACCCCTGAGATTTGAGTGATGACCTAAAACACAATGCTTTCGTGACGGTAATTTTAATTGGAGACTCTACCTGCATTGAAAGGTTACAATTGAATTGTGCAACATACACGACTTGTTCCTTCTGCATCTCGTTACGTAAAGAAAAAATATAAAAAATAATTTTAAAAATAAATAATTAAAACATATTTTAAACTTTCGCGACTTGTACACATAGTTAGAATATTTTCGGGGCTTAATCGCGTAGTAATTTATTGCTATGTTACCACGACGTTTCGACGACGTTACAGCCATCGTGGTCACGAGAAGACACGCGATTAAGCCCCGAAATATTCTAACTATAAATACTTAAAAATATGTGATTTTCTGCATGTATTACTTACATGTATAAGTAGTACATGCAGAAAAGAAAGTAAGTATTAAGAATATTGATTTCTCTTACTTACACTACTGTACTGTCCTAATTTTCTTAATCCTTGTAGGTCGAAAAATCTTCTTCTTCTTTTTCAGGCTATATTAGTCCACTGCTGGACATAGCCCACCTCTAATGAGCGCCATAGCGCAAGGTTGTGCCATCATTGGGGGGTAATGCCCATAATCCCCACGCGGGGCATGCGGGTTCGGGATCGCAGTTTGGTGGAATTGTACTGCAGAGGGCACTGCTGTCCACCCCCCGGTTTGTGTCCCTTAATCGCCTTTTACGACACCCGCGGGAAAAAATTGGGTTGGTGCTATTCTCTAGGCCGACATCACACAGCATTATTTCGAAAAATAAATTATTTAATTTAAGGCATAAATCTAAAAAAATATTTTAACGTGAAGAATTTACTTTTGTTGAATGTCTATGTACAATGCTAGCTGCTGCTTTTGCAAATAAATAACATTCACACAACAGTATCGCTTTTCCTGGTTCAAATCTAGGATACCCTAAAATCCCTGAAATGGCAAGGACATCATAAACATGAATATAAACACCACAATACGTTCTTTTTCTTCAGTCCGCTGTTGACCACAGCGGTTGAGTCCCTAAAAGAGACGTGATATTGTAGAGGATCCTGCGTCCCTCATCATCATTACCATCACCCATTCTGTCACCACGGAGGGCCACGGATCTCTTCCCTAAGGAAAGGAAATTATTTCGCAAATATGTCCCTGAATGCGTCTATATGTATTAGAGTAATGATTTTTATCATTTATTTTTGTGTCCCATTGCTGGGCAAAGGCCGCCCCTTAGTCAGTCCAGAGTCTAGAGTTTTTAGACCACCTCAGACCACTCCTACAAGAAATAAAATTGAGAATGGCGATATACGTAAGTAAGAAGAAGAATTTTCAGTAAGAAGCACTGGAAGTTGTTTAAACATAGGTACTGAAGAAACTGTTTTGCGTCATTTCGATAACACAAGGTTAAAGCAACTTTAGGATTTTTTTTCGTCCAACCCAAAAATCCCGTTTCCTTATGCATATTCCTAACATGTCCGGCTCAAAACAAGGGCTAAGAGCATTCCGTCTCGACCACAACCTCCCATCCTTTACTATGCCATTCTCCACTTAACCACCTTCACATTAAAGCTCACAGGAACTGCAAAAGGATCTTGGCTCCACTGCAATTTGAGAAGCAGGTTTACGATGCAATTAAACCTCTACCACTTAGAAGTTAAGAGTCGTGAGCGACGCAGAATGATGTTGGTGTGTTTGTAACCCGTAGAACGGGTTCGGGGCATTGTTTTGAACGCCATTTATGTTTTTTATCCGTTTTCTTTCTACATCATTGTCCGGCCACCCGGATGCCCGCCGTCTATAGACTAACTGTATCAGTTGCATTACATATTGCGTAACTTTATCTTATTGGACATCTATTTGGACAATTGTCTCCAACTCCAAGGACAATTGGACAATTGGCTGACTCGTCGGTTTTTAAAACCGAAGTCGGGGGTTCGATTCTTAGTTTGATTTGTAACTTGGAATTCCTTATTTCAATATTTCTAAATTGCACTGACTACACGTCTCAAATTTTTTTCTTGTCTCCGTCTACTGTTGCCTGGAAGAAATTGATTTTAGTTTTAAGATCGCCAATTGTTTTATATGTTTATTTATGTGTACAATAAAGAATAATCTATCCATCTATCTATGTATTCTTATCTTATTCTTTCTAGAGGCCACTGAACTTGATTTGTACAAATGGATGTGTGTATTTCCATGTTTCTGATGTCCTTATGTGGTCACATGGCACGGGGTTCCTAGTTTACCTAGTTTTGGATGAATACAAGGGTTTGTGTTTCGCGAAACGTATACTTATTAGTAGACAGATACATTGATAGGATATTATTTGTATATACACCAGAAATTATAGTACTATTATTGCTTATTTATTACTCTGTGAGCTAATTACGTCGAGATGGGATAAGTACAAGAGTAATTTCTCAAACTGTGCTATGCAAACAAGAAAGGTAAAAAAAAATGGGAGTAATTGGCATATGACTGGTCTATATGTATTACTTACTTACTTTTTTTGTGTTAGTTTTGTTAATTTAATAAAGAAAGTTATGTATACAGGGTGCACAATTGGAAAAATACAATAAGTAGAGGGGTAAGTACCTATCTATTACGGGAAGCATTTTTTCAGCTTAATTTTTGAAATCCCTTATTTATCAATGAACTTTAGTTTTATGACACGTAGGTCTGAAATACATACATTACTAAGCTCATGCACGCTTCTATCTATATAACTATTCCATGTACAATGCATAGCAAAGTCTACTTGATAATTTATAATTTTGGTTAGCCGACTTTGCAATGTATATCGAATGACCATTCTAAACAATTGTAGTTCTACGAAAGAAGTCCGAGATGATCAATTAAAATATACCCTAGTTACTCACATAATGTTTTGGCGAACGTCTGAATTGTCATTCCAATTCTAGATCGTCACAGCTGAACCGCGTTCAATATTCAATTCAGGTTATTTGTATGGAAATCTGGCTCGGTTACCGGGAGGGGAGAGCTTTTGACTTGGCTCTGGGACTTATCATAAAATCTACATCCAGCCAGCCCCTACATTGAAGGTTTGCTATTGAAATACAGGCCGGCGCATGGGATGTACGTCGGTATTTTTTCTTTATAGTATATCGGTTGACGCTGGTGTTTTTTTCCTTCCGATTTTGTTTTTATTTTCCCTGGAATTCTTACTCTTTACATTCTACCACTATAGCTCCATTTTTTTTCGTGCATATGGTGTTGTACAACACATGCAACTTACTTCATCATCAACCCATTATGTCCCCATCGAGGGTCACGGGTCTCTTCCCTCAGGAAGGTATAGCCCATACTCCACCAAGGGGGCCAAGTCCAGATTGGTGGAGGCTTGCAAGACTAGTGGCTGGTCTTACTGTCAGAAATGTTCAAGACGCCCTAAGGCCTCTGACTTGGCTTAACATCGGCCATCTACCAACGATAGCCGGCAATAACTGCTTAACGTGCCTTGCGAAGCACGGAAACGCTCGGAAAATGCCACTACCGTAACGTTAGTCATAGTATAGGGTGACCATTCATCCACTTAACGCGCCCTATGTTGCTTAACCTTCGTGATTGTTTAAGATCACTGAGGCAGCCGAGACTACAAGCAATTCCACGCATCACGCACCTTACTTACTATAAATTATTCGATATCAACCCTTGTATTTCCCCACTGCTGGGGCACGGGTCTCTTCCTGGATCGCAGAAAGGTTACGCCATACTCCACCGCCGAAGCCAAGTCCGGATTGGTGGAGGAATGTAATACATTGGTGGGCCTTACTGTCACAAGTTATCAAGCCGCCCAAAAGGCCACTGACGTGACTTAACGACTGCCTACATGACAATCGGTATAGCGGGCCTTGCGAATCACGGAACAGCTTGGAAAAAAATCCATTAGTGGTAGTCACGGAATAGTCACCCATCTGCCTGCATCACAGAGCGGTAGGTAGAGACCAGGGACTACCACTGGCCACACACCTTCGCTTCATCAACGTTCGTAAGTCGTTGCATGTACGCACGTCGCTTCTGGATACTTTTAACTCCCCTTTGCTAATACGTAAACTATTTGGACGAAGTATATCCATACTTCGTCCAAATAGTTCGTGGTGGACGGGCTGGTAAGGGACTAGCAGGACGGCTAGGACATCTCTTACCAGCTCTTCCACCCACAATCGCATTATAATATTTGTTTCGTCAATCTTTCTTCCTTCATCCTCTCCATATGTACAAACCAACGAAACATTCCTTTCTCAATTCTAGTCACTACATCCTCTTTCAGTCCACAACGTTCTCTAATCAGACTATTGCGTATCCTGTCATTCAAAGTAACACTACACATACCTCTCAAGGCTACAAGAAACTCCTCTCTTAAATTGTTTACTTTTTAGTTAATTATAATACCATGTATATTGTTGACGACTTATATGCGGCACGATCCTAAAGGTAAAATGGTACCCGAGCCCTTTATTCCCAATCCGACAAAATATGATAATAAATAACGTTTTTTTTTTATTAAAATATTTTTAAATACGTGGCTGTTATAGTGGCGTACTTATCACTAAAGTGGTGCAAGAACGTATCAAGTGATACAATTAATACAAAATTCAAAACTGACACGAAACGACTAAACGACCGTAAGGCTCATTTATAAAACCACAATTCCTTAACACTCCAAAAACGCCGATTAAAAGAGTCTGTGGTGGAGATTTCACAAGGAAAAGACGTAACCACAGATTAAATAAAACGCCTCTAGGAGTATTTTAGTTGAATTGTTTTTTTTTTATAAAAAAGGCTGTCAGACACTTAAGTGACCATTTAAATTAAATTTTGCACGAAAAATTTTAGTTAAACGCTACCTAAATTACTTTGAAGAAAGTGGCGCAAATGGGTCTTAAAATTAAAATATACATATTAGTACTTGCCTACTCAAACAATGCTTCAAAGTTCGATCAAGCGACGCCCAATATCAAAGGAACACGGCCACTCCAAACTAACTTCGGATGGCATAGCGCATCTATGATATTGACAGATTAAAGGGAACCTTACTTTACAGCTCCACAGAGACTATTTTTCAATACTTTTAGCTGTGCTACACAGATGGCTGTCGGGTAGCTTGGGCGCCATGCCGGCATTTCCGGATTAGACTCGCCCGAAGTCTAGGGCTGCCATCTCCGCGGGTTTTACCCAATCTACGGGCTAGAATGGTGCCTGTCCGGGTTGCGGGTTATTTTATAGTTACTCCGTTTTCTTAACGTGTTGATGGCAAGCTATCGTGGTGAAAGGATTTGCTAGTCAGCGTATGGGCCCGCTGATTTTCTTGCTTTTTGCCCAGGGTGCGCCAGACGTACGTGTAGTTACTTAAGTAACTGGGTTTAATTTTTTTATTTTTTGCCGAGTGAAGTGAAGGAAAACATGGCGAGGAAACCTGAATGGGAAAGAAAGAAGAAAGAAAGTGATTTCGATTCGCGAGACTCATACATAGTAGTAAATACCTATATTAAACGGGTCCAATTGCGATTATTTATATATAACTATATATAACTAAGAAAGTAATTTATTATAAGAACAATATAGGAATAAAATAAACAGATAATTGACATGAACAACAACAGAAGCAAACCTGATTGTCTGAGGTGTTCACATTCTTCAGCAATCCAAATTGCTAAGCCGCAGTGGGGACGCGTGAAAATTACGCTCATAATATCTCTCTCTCTCTCTCTTAGAGCCTGTGCCCTGCAATGGAACTTACATATATAGCTATAAAACATAACAATTTTTAAAGTTAATATTTTTTTTTCATTTTATTGGCGTAACATTTACCTGATGTGTTAACCTTGGCGGTGTAAATTGCCAAACCGTAATCCAATCCGTGGCAGGCACGCCTGGTAATTAATCCCATACTCTCTCTGAGAGGCCTGTGCCTTGAAATAAGATAAGATAAGAATATTCTTTATTGTACACACCAGAAAATAATTACAGAGACAACAGTAATAGGACGTTTATAAACTACAAAAAAAATACAGAAAAAAAGGATGTGCAGTGAAGGGCTCTCTGAGAGTAGGCTTATGCCCTGCAGCGGGTCGTTTATTTGTTACAAAAAAATATCAACAAAAATAAAGGAAAAACGGATATGCAATGAAGGGTTAATAACCCCTATGAAATGGTTTTTCCGGAGACCCGGGCAGGCCTGACTTTTTGTTAAGGTGGCAGCCCTACCAAGTCTCTGGCCGGTTACGGCATGCGTCCGGTATTCAGTGAGGAAAAAGTGGACTGATGACATGGCCAGTGCGTTGTTCCTATCATAGGCCAGTCATTGCAGCATTGATTGACATTATTATCTCGTCCGGAATTCAGCCTAGACTATTAGGTATGATAGTTACAGAAAAAGAAGTAAAATAGTAGATTGTATGCATATCGGTATCCGAGCCGGAACGGCGAGGATCGATAGGCACCTCGCTGTTAAAATAGGTTTAATTACCGAGTCATACACTTTTCACTTTGAATAAAAATCAACAGGTAGGTACTCATTTTTAATTATTGTAAAGGAGGAACTATAAAACCCCTTATGTCTTGAGAAATGAATTACGTTTTCTGATTGGTGGATTTTAATCTATCTGAATTCTAATTGGTTGATACCAAATGTGAAGTCTCTCTTACAGACATAAATAATTATCACAGTATCCGTACCAATAAAAAACCCAGCGTCCCGATTAAATTCCTATGAGTGTTGTGATTGCCTGTTGTGAAGTGTTTTATAAATCAAAAATGTGTATACGTATTTTTTCTAGGAACTAATATACGAATTTTGCCCGGCTCTGCAGATCTGCAGGTCCCTCTGCAAAATCAACGGAAGTTAAAACCGTCTTACACTATGACATTACAAAATTAAATATATATATACGTTATATTCTTTTTAATGCACTAACCCGTGCTAAGGACATTTTAAAAACATATTTAGAGGCTAAAAATTCCACCCATGCCGGGATTCGAACCCGCGACCTCTGGGTATCCGTGCCAGCGCTCTTTCCCACTGAGCTAATGGGCGACTCACCGGCATCAGTGAAATTTCGAACCTCTTTACAACATTCTCTGTAATACGTACAGACAGCGACATCTGGCTTAAGTAATTTGGAACACTTGCAGCCCCGAGTACCTACTTTGCAGTTGGGTTTTTACATCGGATTGATATCGCTGTACCCACATAATTATTAATACAGAGAATATTGTAAAGAGGTTCGAAATTTCACTGATGTGAGTCGCCCATTAGCTCAGTTGGAAAGAGCGCTGGTACGGATAGCCAGAGGTGGCGGGTTCGAATCCCGGCATGGGTGGAATTTTTAGCCTCTAGATAGGTTTTTAAATATATATACGTATTTTTCCTAGGGACTAAAATACGATTTTTGCCCCGCTCCGCAGGCAGACCTGCAGAGCGGGGCAAAAATCGTAGTTTCGTAATCGTAATCGCAATCGCTCTGCAAAAATAATGGAAGTCAAAAACCGTTTGTTGACTTCTTCACTAGAGCTAACCTTTGGATAACCAGATGGAATGGCATGGCATTTACTGTCTACGTTATGAGCCTCAAAAGAATCCTTTAATAATTAAACGCAAATTTAGCAAACTTATAAAAGGCGCCACATAGTATTAAGATAGTGACTGGCTTTTTATTGTTTGGCCTGTCAAAGGCCAAGTCACGGAACTCAAATCAAAGTTTGCTCTTTCGTAATACGAGAAGCTTTAATAATGGAGATTCTGTGCCCCGTACACAGGGCCAAGTTTGGAAAGTAAAGCCCGCATTACCCAAGACGGTTTACTATTAATCTGCGCTCTTAATCTCAGGGGCCAAAGGGTAGTACTAAACTTACGGCGAATTAATTTTCTCCTAAGGATTCCTTAAAGGCCCACTTCGGAAATGTTCTGGCCCCGTTTACATAACCTCCCTCACGCTGCTCGCGCTGCACTTGCCTGGGAGCCCACTCCTCCTCTTGCCCGCTCTTCCTCACGCATTCTTGTCATAAATCCGAAGTCAATCCGAGTCATGTCGACTGCCCACATTTCGAATGCATTGTTGCATTACAGTTTTTCGAGGTTATAGTTGTGGAATTCATGGGATATAGCGACAGACTCGAATCGCAGAATGAAATGAAAATAAAATACAGTGTCCCAACTTATTCCGTCCACGGTCTTCTTTAACAAAAAAAAAATGTTTCGTGTGCAATAAAAAATATACTTTTTAAACCGATTGAAAGTTGTTAGTTAAAGAAACTATAATGCAGTTTTGTAGGTACAGTCGACAGCACATCGAAATTCGACGTGTGCGCTGTATTCCGTTACAGAACGCGTGACTTTCCAACAAGAATGCGATCAAGCTGCTGTCGACAAACAAATAAAACTCATTTACCAATTCGCATAATATTTGGACTAGCGTGCAAGCACCGTCACAAAGAAGGTATACATGCAAGTAACGTGCTTACACAAGTGCACCTCTCTTGCTCACTCCAGCTGCACTGAATAGGATGTGAACTCGGCATTAGTTAATTTCGGGGCCCGATAGTTAAGCTTAATTATAGGGAAATTGATATTGCTCACTTTATCTTGGGTTTAAAATGCAATTGGGCTGGTACGGCTGGGTCACTCTAACCCTGACTTAATTACTGTTACGAAATTGCCTATTTCACGGCTCAACTCTATGTTATTTATAAAAACAAGATTCCTCTAAAATACCCCTCAAATGTAGATTAAATAATCTGTTATCAAGCGAAAAACTTCACCCCAGACGATTTACATTTGAGAAGTTTTTTTTGAGGTTGTTACTTTCAAATCTTCTTCTTCTTCAGGCTATATTAGTCTACTGCTGGACATAGCCCTCCCCCAATGAGCGCCATAGCGCAAGATTGTGCCAACATTGAGGGGTAATGCCCATAATCCCCACGCTGGGCATGTGGGTTGGGGATCGCAGTTTGGTGGAATTCTACTGCACCCCCCGGTTTGTGTCCCTTAGTCGCCTTTTACGACATCCGCGGGAAGAATTTTGGTTGGTGCTATTCTCTAGGCCGACACCACACAGCACACCAAACTCAAATCAAATTTTTAAAAATGTTAACTTCGTATAAATTTATAGGTGTAAACTTAAGTGTGGTTGACTACTACCATTGTTACCACTGTTAAAACAAATAATTTCGCGTGATTAAACATGGATTTTTAGAATTTTTGAACTTAAATTTTAATCTATGAGATAATTATGGAACTCTTCTTTGTAATACGTATTTTGGTCGAACAGTTTTTTTTTTCATTTAAAAAATTGCCGCTAACACTATACTTATTTTTTTTTTGTTACAGGTATGTATCCACTCTCAAACTACCATACACCGACGGTAAGTTCCTCTTTGAACAAAGAGCTGTAGCTGTGGCCAATTTTTAGCAAGAGATATGGAATAAGTAGCTATAGGGATGAGCGGGTGATCGTGCTCTTCCACTATAAAGGGAAATTTCCCGCCAGGCAGATCGTATGCCTGGGGACGGCCGGTCCAACTATTGTTAGTCGGACGTTATATTTATGCTATGTCATTGAAACACTTTGATTGCGCGATGCAGGAATGTTGGAGTTTGTAGTGCGCGCGCAGAGTTGACATGTGCTCGTCACAATAGCAACAAATTAATGTTACGAAGCCCACCAAATCCAAACCTATGTAAGGTTTAAAGCACTCCACTTTTTGTGAAGTCCAAATAACATTTCACTTCAGAAAATACACCCCACGTAGAGGCAGGATGGTTTCGCTATAGAAAGTAACTCAATTCCATCTGGTGACCCTCAACTTGCACTAAAGATTTTAACGGAAAGGGATCACTAGAAGCATCACCAAAGAGCGGGCAAAACGGAATTTAATACTCTACTGGGCTTCTTTGCACAGATGCATTTGACGGGGTTTTTTTTTTAATTTTGAACGAAAAAGTTGGGTAAACGTCCCGCGTGTGGCTTTTGTTAGAGATTGAGATAATAATTATTTCATAAAAAAACCGACTTCATAAAGAGTGCAAAGTAAAATATGCCGCAGTCATTTAAGTGCTGCAAAGAAAATTGCGGTGTGTATTCCTCACAGATCCCAGTGCGTCTTGACAAAATTTATATGAATTTAAAAACCTATTTAGAGGCTAAAAATTTCACCCATGCCGGGATTCGAACCCGCAACCTCTGGCTATCCGTACCAGCGCTCTACCAATTGAGCCAATGGGCGACTCACGGCATCTGACTTAAGCAAATTGCATCACTTACAGCCCCGACTACCTACTTTGCAGTTAGGTTTAACATCGGAACGATATCACTGTACCCACATGATTACACTATTTTTTTTTTTTAATGCACTAACCCGTGCTAAGGAACAAATTTAAAAACCTATTTAGAGGCTAAAAATTTCACCCATGCCGCGACCTCTGGCACGGATAGCCAGAGGTCGCGGGTTCGAATCTCGGCATGGGTGGAATTTTTAACCTCTAAATAGGTTTTTAAAATTGTCCTTAGCACGGGTTAGTGCATTAAAAATAATAAAATCAACTCCTTTCCAACACAACTCAAATCAAAGTATATTATTCAACTGTGACTTGATGAACATTACAAGTTAAACTAGTTTCAAAATGTAGATTACTTTAGAGAAAAGATGGGCAAAAAAACTCTAAACTAATTTTTTTCGAGTTTACAAAATTATCTTAAGACAGAACTAATGCATATCCTTGCTTTAATTCCAGACATCAATGTCATCTAGCACTGAGGTAGCCAACGAAATCGGCTGATGTGGTGGTGGTATAATCCGCTTAACATCATTATCAACATAAACCGATTATGTCCCCACCGAGGGGCATGGGTCTCTTCCGTAAGGAAGGTTTAGGCCATACTCCACAATAGGGTCCAAGTCCGAATTAGTGGAGGCTTGCGAATCTGGGGATTTCTTAATTGATCCCATCAAGATATCTTACCCATTTTTGTACGTAACCACCACAATTGCATTCTCTACTAGTCAAGGAACTTGAGGTACCTTCCCCTTTTTTCGACACTTCCTGTTGCTTGACTAGTAGAAAATGCAATTAGCATGAAGTCCACCTTTTGTACTGCAATAACTTTACATTAAAACTGCTAAATTCAGTAAAACTAATAACTTTTTATTATGTTTTTAACAAAACAGAACGTAACGATACTCGTTTTCTTCAAATAATTTAAACTCTGCCTAGACGGCTACGCCGGACACTTCCAGTACAGTCGTTCCAGTACATTTTCTTTTATGCAATAAATAATAACACCATACCACCACTACCTCCTGCACCACCACCACTAATACCACCTACTGTAATAATGTCTTGAACGACGATTACCTAAGATAAAAAGTACTTTTCATCTAAATCTGACGCAGACCATTCGAGCGCTGCTACAATTTCGCCATAACCATTGCAAAACAGCACCACTGGGAATGTGCCAATTTAAATAAAATCACCAGCTACTATGACCCATTACCCTGCTGGCAAAGGCCAATTTATCAAAGGAGTGTCAGGGGCTGTATGAATTCCCAGAGGTCACACTCGACTGGTGGATATGGTCGAAGGGTGCAAAGAGGACTCGTTTTATGGACTTTGTTTAATTTCAAAGTTACGTAGATTTGCGAATTTGTAGTCGCAATACCACACGCTAACGGTGAAGAAAAACATTGTGAGGAAACCCGCGGCTTGGTTGGCTCCGCACGTATTGACTAGTCTTTCCTGTGGGCTAGGCCGACTAAGCTGTCAGGATGGTATAGGTGCTGGGCAAGCCCTCACCATCTATAAAACCATGTCCAAGACACTACAGGGTCGGAGTGGTCCCTTCACCCATCTAGTGTGGGTGAAGATGCCACTGGACGCTGTATAAATCATCTCATTAAGTAGATGCAAAAGGTCATTATTATTATTTGAGGAAACCTGAACAAAAATAGAAAATCATATAAAAGCATTATAGTGGTCTCCACACTGGGCGTAGAACCTGTATATTGGTGATCGAAGGAATGAAAATCTGATGACACTTTGACATGACGTATGAAAAATACTATTACAATACAATTAAACCAATACTTTCTCTTTGCTATTTTTTAGAGAAAGCCAGTGGCTTGTAGTAAACCGTATTTAGGGAGCTTTTGTTACATAGATTGTTGCTTTAAATTCTATAGTACAAAAACAATTCCTGATTGCGGCTAGAACCTTTGTAGATATACCTATGATGACATTATGTAGGTTTGCAAACGAAACAATCGGACAAAAAACCCGACTGATAAAAAGTTTTACAAGGCCTTTGAGTAAATTCGATTTAAACCCTGGAAAGGCGAAGGACTAAACTAAATAACTCCTTGTTTTAGACTTTTTATCACTAGGGTATTGTTTTTTAATTAGTTTTTTTTTTTTTCAATATATTCTCCATGCAACTAGACTTTACACTTTGCTTTTTACAGCTGATATCCGCTATCTCGTTTTTTCGGAACATCTTATAGACAGTAACACCCGCGTCGTCCATACCTCTAATTTGGCACCACATTTGTTTAAAACAATCCAGTAATTTGGTCTCTTCGTGGTCAAAAAGAATCATTGACATACAAACACTCGTGCAAAAAACATAATCCCTTCGTTTCGCAGTCGGGTAAAAAGTAGGTAAACTTTTTGTCTCGCCACTTTGTAACAGACTTTAATGGCAACGTAGAAACTGCCGCTTTGTTGTGGTTAAATGCTAATCAGCGGCACAAAACCCAATCGATTTCAATACTGCTTCTGACAAGGGTGATTGGCAATACGCATTCGCATATGGCGATGGCGTTGCCAGACCGTAGAGCTACGCCGAAGTTCGGCTTCTGCTGCTAATCTCTAATATTTTAAACGGTTGCAGACGTGTATATTTATTTATATGTGTATTGAAGAAATTTATACCAATCCGGGCTTGGCACCAATCCGGACTTGGCCCCCGTGGTGGACTATGGCCTATACCTTTCTCAGGGAAGAGGCCCGTGCCCATGTGGAGACATAATTGAAAAATTGAATTTTTTTAAATGTTATTATTATAATGGGTTGATGATGATGGTAAAAGGCATACGACGACTTTAAGGGGCTTTAGTTTCAAATTCTTAATCTTTTGAGTTTTTCTTAGATTGTTTGTTTGCGTATGGATTACAAATTACTAGGCGTGCTGATTTAAATGAAACTTCTGCTACCCAATGGCGGCGATTGGCACAAATCGGAAAATTTGAAGCGCTGAGGCATATGAATAATAGTAAGTTTATTACTAATCGTAACCTTTTAACTTTTTAGGGTTCCGTACCTCAAAAGGAAAAAACGGAACCCTTATAGGATCACTTTGTTGTCCGTCTGTCCGTCCGTCCGTCTGTCAAGACCCTTTTTCTCAGGAACGCGTAGAGGTATGAAGCTGAAATTTATATCAATTACTCAGGTCTACTGTCCCTTGAAGCTGTGAAAAAATCAAACTTCTAAGCCAACGCAATCAAAAGATACAGCCGTTTATGCCGCAAATTTTCGACACTTGCAAGGGAATCAAAACCTACAGGGTGCTTCCCGTGAACTCAGAATCTTGAAATTTGGTACGAAGCAACGTCTTATAGCATAGATAAAGGAAAAATTACGAAAACCATAAATTTTTAGTTACATCACATAATATATTTTTTTTTAATAATTTTAAACTTACTACCCATTTCCTCATAAACGCGTAGAGGTATTAAATTGAAATTCATACCAAATACTCAGGTCTATAATACAGGTTTGTACGGAACCCTCGGTGCGCGAGTCTGACTCGCACTTGGCCGGTTTTACCATTACTTCTACTTTTTTAATGTACCTAGTACCATGCATAAACGTCCCACTGGATTCTCTCAAAGAGAGAGAATGGGCTTAATTACCACGCGTGCCCACCGCGGATTGGCCAATATAAGTGCTAAGCTATTTGAATACCTCAGATACTCAGGTTTCCTCACGATGTTTTCCTTCTGTTATTCATACTTTATTATAACAAAGCGATTTACATCGAGCCCCTTCTTCTAACCTGTTAATTTTTATATTAAGTGACTTTGGACAGTTTTATGAAACTCGGCTCTGCTTCCATCCCGAGCGATTACAATCGATTAACTCTTAAATTCTAATAACTATCGCAATCGTCAGGATTTGATTTTATTAAGTTTACAAAACAGAATACAGTCGTTACAAATTCAAGTTAAAAATAAACTGCTGGTGTTCTGGACTGCCAGTCCAAAGTATGTAAACATAGAAGTTTGCCAAATTGGAAGCGGATTCAGACAATTTTTTTTTTAAGTAGGACAGGCTACACTTGACCCCAGTCACGCCTGATGACTAGTGAAGACGGGGTCTACAATGTTATGTGATTACCTATTAAATGCCGGTTAACTCTACTAGAGCGCATAATTAAGCCTCTGGTCCTTCTGGCCTTTCAAGCCTAGCAAAGTTGACAGTTGTGTGTATCTTATCGATCTATTTACACTCACACAGGCGCATTTCGTTTCATGTAAGAAACAGCAATAGCAAACATCAGCTTTGTGTGACAGAAATGTATTTGCGCCATACATACTCGTACAATGCGAGCTTGTGGGATCTTGTACTGTGTTATCTGGTGGAGGGGGATGTGTTATTTATTATATTACAGTAAATTAAACATTCTCTACATACGCTTTAGTTTGATGTATCTATATATTGATTCTTCGCAAGGCACGTTAAGCCGTCGGTGCCGGCTGTCATGTAATGGCAGTCGTTAAGCCATGTCAGAGGCCTTTGGGCGGCTTGCAAACATCTGACGGTAAGGCCCGCCACTGTCTTACAATCCTCCACCAACCCGGACTTGGCCCCCGTGGTGGAGTAAGACCTAACCTTCCTGCGACGCAGGAAGAGACCCGTGCCCCAGTAGTGGGGACATACAAGGGTTGATATCGATCGATTTATCTATATCTATTATATGATGCTATAGGTAGACAATTATCTACTCTCTAAAATGGTATATAAAACTCAATTTCGTTTACACTGGGTAGCCCATTAGTACAACAGTCTTTGTACTGGATAATCGGGTGAATCAGCTGTGCAATACCCTAACATCGAATTGTCATAGTAAACCACCAATTATGTTTCTTGGAAATGGGGTCTTGTGAAGCATATCCGAAATCTATATAAATAAAATTCAAAGTCCTGACTGACTGACTCACTCATCAACGCCCAGCCGTTGGGCCTAGGAAGCTGAAATTTTGCACAGAGCGTTTAGAACCGACTGTTAGGCGAACTTCGTACCGCCTAACAGTCGGTTCTTTATTTTTTTTTATTTTTATCTCCATAAGAACCATCCTCGTACTTCAAGGAATATTCTAAAAAAATAATTAGCGAAATCGGTTCAGCTGCTCCCGAGATTTGCGCTTATCAACACATTCGGCGATTCATTTTCATAATAAAGAAGATAACTTTGCCTATCGAGTACTAGTTCTCTAGTAGAGATCACGAATAGGCAGATAGGTGCAAACAGCGTAGGACGCCCATGGACCGACAATATGAGGCAGATTACTGGCAGTGGCTGGATGAGGATAGCCGAGGAAAGAAAGAAGTGACGTGCCACGGGGATGCCTATGTCCAGCAGTGGACGTGTGCGGGCTGATTGGTTGATTAGATACACAAAACAGCATTTTTGATCACTATTTTGCTTTGACAGATTGCGCATGGAAAATTGTTTTTTTTTTTTTTTTAATCTTTATTTAGTTTAGGGACTTTTGTACACAAAGTGACGATGACAGTCCCATCGTGCCCATTATAATAATACCACCACCTACTAAAATATTCTTATAAACTAACTATTACTAGCACTAATATTAAAAGAATACAACAATTTTGCCGCGCTACAGTTGGGCTCGGATAAAATGCTTTGAATTATGCCAACATCTAGAAAATTTATTTTGTACAAACTCTGGAGTTCATTTCTTTTGTCACTATTCCGAGTACATTCTGTCAACAAATGTTGCACATCCTCAACCACACCACATACTGTACAGTTGGGAGAGTCAATTTTTTTCATCAAGTGGGCAAACTTATTTGACGGTACATGTCCACTACGTATTCTTAGTGCAACAACTATATATTGCCTTTTAAGCTTAGAATCAAAGAACCAAGGTATCCGGGGAGGCTCCGATTCTAGAGTCCTGTACCAAATACCTTTAGTCAAGGATCTCTCGTCAAAGTACTCTTTCCAGCTCTCTCGCCATTTTTTCCGGAATTTACAAAAAATCTCTAAATAACTTGGTGGTACTATCGACTCTATTCCATCTAATACAGCAGATTTTGCCAGTCTATCTACCGTCTCATTTCCCTGTATCCCAATATGAGCTGGTACCCATTGAATAATCAAAGACACCCCTTTAGTATTAAGTTCATGTATTTTAGTTAAAATTGAATAAGCTGTTGTGACCCCCCTGTATCCCGTAGTACAGCGACGTACATGCTGTAAGGCACTTTTACTGTCCGTGTATATTACTATTCTACTACACTGTAAGTTTTCGATAACATAAGATAAAGCTTTTGATAGTGCAAAAAGCTCGGCGGTCATAATAGACACTTGTGTTTTAATTTTAAACTGCTGATTAACACTCTTTTGAAGGTCAACAAATGCCGCCCCGATCCCATCGACTGTTTTAGAGCCATCTGTGTATAGCGTATACCACCCCGAATATCTTTCACATAATTCTTGGACAACATTACATTTCAACAGATTGACTTCATAAGAGACGTATTATTTTTACCCAACTGCAAAAGCAAAGGTGGATTATGTTTCTCGTGGGTATGTGTGAAAATATGATCTTCACCGATTTTGACTAACGAGGTGTCACAAATTTAAGGTTCGTATTATGACGTCACGAAAAAGCTGCGGTCAACTGTCATATTGTCAATAAAAGAGAAAAAGGTGACATAAAAATGACTCGTCATTGGCAGACATAGTCGTCCAAATTAGGACCAATTTGAGTTACCGTTAAAAAAAATACGCTTTATGACATGAGTAAATCGATTGTTGAAAGTCTGAAACAGGACCTAAACAAGTTCATTGAATTTCAAGTCTCAGAAAGTGAGACCAAAGTTACCACTAAGGCATTCAACGAAAGGTCCCGCCTACTGAGGTTTAAAATTTAAACTACTCGCTAAGGCCTTACTCAAGACGCTACCCGGTGCTATCTAGCGCCACTAATGGTTTTTTGTTTTTCTTTTAAAAAGTGAACATCATGTCTTAACAACTGCGATAACTACGGTCCAGAACCTAGGATCAAAAACCTGGGACTTTAATCGATTTCCTCTAAAAACGTCTGTTTTTGGCAAAAATGCTTTAAAGTCCTTGGATGTTTGGATCCTAGGATCTTGTCAGTAGGTCCTAAAAACAGCTTCTATATTTATTGAGATGTTCACTTTTTCCAAAGACGCGTCTTGAAAGATTTTTTTCATTGGTGGCACTAGTCAGCACTTTGTAAGGCCTTGAAACTTTTTAGCAGTCGGGGTTTTTATTGTACAATAAGTTTTTTCTCCAAAATATTTCGCTCACGCCCACGATCCCAGAGCACCCGAGCCGGCCATAGAACTCCCTCCCCCAAGCAAACCAAGCAGTTATCTGTCCGACTAAACAAGTTTTCGAGGAGGGATGCCTTCGGCGCTTATCTGGTCGCACATGTGAGGCCTGCCTACAGGGGGCCTGTGCACGATAACCAGAGAAGTTGACCTCTAACACCCCCCGCGACGCTTCAAGAAATGGATAGGCGAGGCGGCTGAAAGGGTGAAGTAACGGGTCACAGTAAAATGGGTATATTTTAAAAGCTTTTGTCCGATTACCCGTTGGTGCGTTGCGTGAGTGCGTTCTATTTTCGAACGCTCGTTGATAACCGGATAAGTTTGGTTCGCGCGTTCGGTTTTTGAAATTTGTTCGATTGGATGGCAACAGCTTTTGTTTCTTTTTTGTTTTTGTTTTCGGTTTTGTGGCGGAAAAATATGGCTGCCAGCTTCGATTGGTGAGCAAAGAGGCTTAACTTTATTGCTATACGTGACGTGATACTCTGGGCGTATGAGGTACGGTTGAGTCGTTAGGAATTCACAATACAGCCGCTGTTGTGTTAATGCTCATGAAAAATTTAGATGTTGTCAGGTGTTTGAAATAAAGATTGCGTTATACCTATGTTAAAGCCGCTGGCGGATTTTTAAAAAAGATGAGAACGTGGCTTTCCAGAACTTTGAATCACTATGTTTATTTATGTATTAGATGTTACATTCACACTGATATAATCAACACGTTGTAGTTTGCTTTTGAATTTAATGTATTTTATAATTGAAATTTTTATATCCTAGCTATTCGTAGGGCGACTGACCTCCATAGTACTACATAGCGAGTTCTAAGGAGGTCAATGAAAAAGACTTTTAGATGAAGATTCCTAAATGTTAGTCCACAACCTCAAAGAGGTTACATATTTTTGAGCCAACTATTTTAGGATTTTGTTTAAAAGGGGTCTTATTTTTTGAGGTATGTAAATAGGTAATCATCATCATCATCATCACCAGACATTTGACGCCCACCGTCAAGGTTTTCCAAGCTTCCCGGTCTTGTGCCGCCCACTGTAATATTAGGGGTTAAAGTATGAAATTGCCGTTTTATTGCAATAGGTTCTTTGAATTGATATATAATCTTCATGGTTTGAGGTTTTCGAATGAAACTTTTTTCAAATGGTTTCTATGATGTTCTTTTTTTGAAAAATGTGAAACATTTGAATATCGACTTTCAATTGTTTCTGTTATTCAATTTAGACAAGAAAGATGGATACTGCGAAAAAAGTTTCATTCGAAAACCTCAAACCATGAAGATTCTCTATGTCAATTTAAAGAACCTATTGCAATAAAACGGCAATTTCATACTTTAACCCCTATTATCTTATTAATATTATTGTGTAACCAAAATAATAAGGAAACAAATTTTCTTACGAAAATTTTTGTTCATAAAAAGAGAACGTATCTACTTTGTAAGTATTTTTTTAAATGTGCTCCGAAACCCGGTCCTTCTTCGTCAGGCTATACTAGTCCACTGCTGGGCAGAGCCCTTCCCTAAAGAGCGCCACGTTGTGCTATCATAGGGGGTAATGCCCATAATACCCACGCTGGGCATGCGGGTTCGGGATCGCAGTTCGGTGGAATTGTACTGCAAGGGGCGCTGCTGCCTACCCCCCGGTTTGTGTCCTTAGTCGCCTTTTACGACACCCGCGGGAAGAATTGGGTTGGTGCTATTCTCTAGGCCGACACCACACAGCACACCACATTCAAATCAAATTTTTAAAAATGTTAACTTCGTATAAATTTATAGGTGTAAACTTAAGTGTGGGTGTGGCACAGCAAACCCGGTCCGTACGTAACATTAATTCATGTTATTTCGGGTACACTAACGAATTTATCCTGTACGTCAGTACCACAGAGGGTGCTAAACTCGTCGGTACTTAAATATAATTTTGTACCTTGACGTATTTCAAAACTGAACTCGTACAAGTGTTGTTCTTAACAAGAAAAACTAACCAGTACACGCACCCTAGTTTGCCTTACAGATTAGTCCCAAACCACAACATTAATTTCGCCAAAAGAACCGCGTTAACTTCGAAATGGACGGTAAAAATAATGACATCACATCACACTTAATAATATAAAGGTGGAAGTTGTGAGAGTGTATGCTTGTTACTTCTTCACGTCTAAGCGGCTGGTTTAGTAAAATTTGGTATGGAGTTAGTTGACACCCTGGATTACGTTTTACTGCGGGAAAATATCTTATTACCATGGGAAAATCGATAAACCGCGGGCAAAACCGCGGTATAAGGTAAGCACCAACCGGCTATATTCTTCATGCAATCCACTCAATCCAAAGGTTGTATGGAAGAGATCTAAGCAATGAGACAGAGTCTGAGCGAGTCAATAGTATAAAATTACTAACATTTAAGAAAAAATGGTTGTATTCTTTTCTGTGGTAGTATAATAAAGTGTTATCTATCTATAACAATATTATTTATTTTACACCAGGAAAAAAACAAACATATTTTTGTACAAAAATACCGTAGAACTGTATGCTCCTAAGGTACAAACACGCGCTATATAAATTTTGCCCAAGATATGACGTCACAACTTGCACCTACCGCCTTATCGATGATGTATGAAGCGCTTATCGATTTTTGAGTTCTATCGCAAAATATTTTTATGCATCGATAATAAGACCCGTTAAATTAAAAAAAAAAAGTGAAATAACGAAATCAAATAAGTTATTTCGCAAATGTTGTGATCCCATAAACCGTGAAAAATATTTTTATGGTTTTATTTTTCCTAAAATGTTTTTCAATATATCAAATTTACCTACTCGTATAATAGTTCTATACTTCTGTTGATACTGTTTTGTGCCCACAGCCCGGCTTTGCATAGTAATAAGTGTTGCCACGCTGTACCAGAGCGGGGTTGCGCGTCTTGTTTAGATAGAATTACTGCGCGGGACAATGTTTTTTCAGACCATGGCTGCTTGTTATGCTTAAGGATATATTGTAGAACGTACTGCCAAAAAACAAAGCAAATAATTTCAGGTTCGATGTGCTGTCGAGCGCCCGTGGTCTGGTTGAATCGAGTGATCGGAATCAATCACTTGAGTTAAGCAACAACATGCGCGGTCAGGTGTAGGATGGGTGAGCGTCCCGTGACTACTAGTTACATTTTTCCGAGCCTTTCCGTGCTTCGCAAGGCACGTTAAGCCGTTGGTGCCGGCTGTCATGTAATGGCTGTCGTTAAGCCATGTCGGAAGCCTTATGGGCGGCTTGATAACTTCTAACAATAAGGCCCGCCACTGTCTTACAACCGAGTGATTGCTGATCCAATCACTCGGTTCGACTAGGCTACGAGCACTTCTACCAAGGTTGTAACCATCTTCTTTTTTAAAAACCTATTTAGAGGATAAAAATTCCACCCATGCGGGACTCGAATCCGCAATCTCTGGCTATCCGTGCCAGCGCTCTCCCAACTGAGCTAATGGGCGACTACCCGGCATCAGTGAAATTTCGAACCTCTTTACAACTATCTATCTTTTTCTTTTTTTATCTTCTTTTTCTTAAAGTGCCCTTCCATTACTGAAGGTTGGCAGTCTGCTCTTTACAGCGGTCTCTGTTCAGTGCAATTCCGAACAGCTCTTACGCGGTTCCAACACCGGTCCACTCTTTGATGGTCTGGCCTTCACTGGTCATAATATGCTGGTGTCAAATAGATGCTCTTTACATTTTTTCAATCGTCGGTAAACGAACATGTGTACCGTCAGCAGCAGCCTCGATTTCACGATGTCTAGATTCGCATTATAGGGCACAGTTAGCAACAAACAAAAAAGCACGCACGAAACGCCAGAAATAGCCGCAACTTTTATTAGGCGCTGGCGGCTTGAAGCCATAAGTTCTTATTAACTCTATAATGCTTCGGGGCCGGGGCTGGGCCGGCCCGCGGGCGTGATTAGGCCGGAGGGCGAAGCGCTAGTAGTAGGGTAGGGTTGCCAGATAGCCGGGATTCACCGGAATTGTGTCGGAATAGCAGTGTAGGTCCTGGATCCGAGTCGATCCGAATTCCAAAATGGAATTTGATATTTTTTCTGGAAACAAATACACATACAACTACAGCAGTCACAGTAGTCTCAAAAGTAGGCAAAAACTTGTATAGTGGTGACCAGAGTTTACGACTTATCGTTATCGTTTACTACACTGTAATGTGTTTATTTCTTAGGCTATTAGTAAAAAAGCCGCGATTAGTTCTGTTATCTTTATTTTAGTATACTGTAATCTATTACAGTAAAGAAAATTAGACTTATCTATCAGTCTATTGTTTTGCAAACATCACCCTCCTTCTGGTGCAGTGGGGTAAAAAAGGAAGAAGTACGCCATCCACCAATCCTGACTTGGCCCCCGTGGTGGAGCATGACCTATACCTTCCTCAGGGAAGAGACCCGTGCTCCTGGATGAGGACATAATGGGTTGATGATGAAAGTATGCTCAAATACGAGTCAGCTGCCTTTTGTGGCAATCTAGATACACCACAGGCTAAATCTATATCTTTTTTTGTTTCATCTATTGTGTATTTCGTTTATTTCTATTGTGCTCATATTATGTTAATTTATCTGGTTTGTTTCTGTGATGTGTCTTGTTGGTAGTACAATAAATGTCTTTCTTTTCTTTCAAATGTCCGTATAAAATATCGCTAAACTCTCCCCTAAGTACAGCCCTGGAAAGGCGGCGGGTGGTACTGGTACGTGGACAGGTAGAAGGCTTATACGTGTGTGAAATTCCGAGCGAAGCCCAAATCTGTAGGACAAACATCGGCCCTGATTGAAGTTAGGAATTGAAAAGTACATCTCTCGTGAGCCCTTTTGCCTGAGAGATTCGGAAATTGTATTGTTTTTGGCGTACAAAACGAGCACGCGATCTCCACTCACCCAGACGAATGTTCGAGAATGTTCGACAAGTAAATTAGTGGCTTGAAAATTACGTCCATCTGAAATGCAGAGGCATCAATGTGGACTGCCAGCGCCAGAAAAAATCTTAGCTGCAATTTCTAATAGAGCTGTACCGCATTTCTACTGTTTTGTAATAATATGAAGGTTGTGCATTGCTGTAGTGACTTCATTTCAAATCAAAAAGGTTTTTTTCAAAGTAGCGCAGAAACTGCGTCCGTACGTTCCGTGCCTCACAGGCACGTTAAGTAGTTGGTGCCGGCTGTCATGTAACGGCAGTCGTTAAGCCATGTCAGAGGCCTCCACCAACCTGGACTTGGCCCCCGTGGTAAGTATGGCCTATCCTACCCGCGATGCATGAAGAGACCAGTGCCCCAGCAGCGGGTACATACCTACAAAGGGTTGATGTCCAACGAATAAAAACCGTTCAAGTGTAGTGCAATAAAAGTATCTACTGACACTTTAAATCAATAAATGTGATTCGGCCATACCCCTGTTTTCTGAGACACTAACAAGCCGTTAATCTACTGTTAACAGCTCTGTCAAGTTGCCAAAATGTATACAGACAAAACATTTGACAGCTGTTAACTGTACATTACAGATTCTTAGTGTACGAGAAACTGGGGGAACTCTAGACTAAGTAAGAGTCTAATTACTTAGTCTATGAGTGCCAAATTCAATGAAATAAAAACAGGTTTTTACTAAACACATTGGCTCTGACTAATAAACACCGTATTAGCCTGGTATAGCTACACAGTGTTTTGTTCACGTCATTTGAATGTAATTTTCAGTTGGAAGAAAAGAGACAAAACACTGCATAGTTATACAATACTTACACCAAGTTTATTAGTAAGGCTGATTAACTGTGTAAACGTATGCTGGTACGGAACTTATGCTGCGGATAAACTTATGTTGGTAGGTACGAGAATCTGACTTGCACTTGGCCGGTATTCCTAATCCCATTCCACAGCCAATCGCCCGTTCCAGACGAATCCAGGCTTTAGCGATTAAAAAACCCCTCTCCACTTAAAACCCATGCATATTCCAGGCACAGATCCATCTAGACCCATTGGTACTTCAGCTATGGCTCGTGTCGAAGCATAAACGATCGGTAGTAGCCCCGTGGTGAGGCATAACTAAATAATCCCCATATTGGATTGAGCCCCTGCATACAATCCTGTACGGCACGTTCGGGCCTTGGAATAGAGCAGGGCATTCTCTTTAGCAGACTCAGCTCTGGGGCCTTATTATGCTCACTAAGTCTAGAGCTCACTAGAGTGAATTCAATTGTCTAACTGTCAAATTCCGTACTAATTTGACAGATAGACAATTGGAATCGCCAAATCTTGTCGGAAAGGCGTTATGCGCACCAAATCTAGTCGGAATCCTGGCGTTTGCGATAGCAATTAGTATAGAATTCTACAGTTAGGATTGTGAATAGAATCACTTAGGATTGGGTGCGCGTTAATACGAGCAGATGTGAAGAGGATTGTTTCTAAAATAAGAAATTTCTGAAATACGTCAAGCAGTATTTTCGTTTACAGTAACATTTGCTTTGTGAATTATTTGTTTTTTTTCAATTGGCCTTGTCTTTTGTGTATTAGATGTTTTTCTGCATTTTAATAGTGCTGTCTAATGGGATGGATTGTTTAAAATCGTAATAAAATGCATATGGATATAAGATAAAAATATTCTTTACTGTACACACAAGAAAAAAATAATGAGACCACAGTGATACAATACGAGTTTGCTGATTGCAATTTTTCCAGGCAACCTTACATTGGAAAGATTTCCAAAGAAGAAACTGAGACGGGCAATAGGTGCTAATACGAATATTAATTAAGCGTCATTACTTCATAGTTTATTGTATAAAGTAAAGTAGTAGAAATCATTCAAAAAACTCAGAATTTACAAAATAAAAAAGTGTCCTTATGTCACGGAGCATTATAATAAATTGCGCTCAAGTGTCACTATCGGAATAGAAACCACCTACTTACCAATGCCAACTTATGGGTGCTCGGGTACTCCTATGTCCGGCCATAAGACGGTCACGTTCCTATGTTTGCTGGAGGACTTGCTCCTAATTGGTCAATGTTTTCTTTGACCGTTGTGTTTTAAACCAGTTCCGTTTGACCTCCGGGTCTTACACTACGGCACGTGTTTCTAGGTTTATTCGGGTGGTCTCTGTTTAGAAACTACGAATCTTTTCCTTATTTTAGCAACTCTGTCTCTAAATTGAACGAGAGTGGACAGTTTGGATGAAAACCGTAACCGCACGACTTCTTCGTACTGGTATTCATTCAACTTTGACATAACGTTGCCACACACAACGGTCTCAGTATTTGTATGAAATTACCAGTCCGATGATGTCGTCTCGATGCGTTCATTGTTCTATGTGAAATCGTCCATTGGCATACCGCATGAACCAATGTAGTTGGCGTAGAAGGATAAATCTACCCACCAAAACAACAGGCCAACATCTCGTCCCAAAAGAATACGTAATATTATGTAAGAAGTTGCCAAATTACTTGTAGATAGAGAACAAAAAAAAATACAATTCAATTGAATTGTATTTTGTTTGTTTTTTTTTTTATTTTTTTGATAATTATCAAGGATTTTTTTATACAGACTTGGCAAGTTTTTGACGGTTCAAGATAAAAAACAAAAAGTGAATCGGTTTAATGGGTTCATATAATAAATATATGCACATTGCGGGCCGGCTGAGAACTTGGCCTGGCGTATTCTGTGCGCCTTGATTACCGATTTATTATATTTATTGATTGGCTAGATAGGCTAATATCATATCATCTTTATCCACTATCTACTGGTCACTTGTGACGAGAGAGTCGCATTTGCGATCATATTTGCGTTGCAGCTTAATTCCCCGGTTATAATTTTACAAAAATAAACAATGTCACTTGCATCCTTTACCCTACAGCCATCTATCACATCAGAGCAACATGCGGCAATTAGAACCGTAGCGGAATTATTTGACCCTCATAGGGTAACACTATTTTATATTTTATTTATCATTAATAGAAATCCACAAAAATACAATTTTATTACAATAAATACTTAATTGGTACCTGGAGCCAAGGATGGATTTTACTATGTAGTTTAGAAATATCTATTAACTTCTAAAAAAACATTGTAATTAATCTAGGTATTAGTAAGTAATTAATTAATTATGTATTAGTCCAATTCATCCCAAGGTTGTCTGGAAGAGATCACTTTTAGTCGTAAGGCCGCCGTCTGTACTCTTAGGTTAAGAAATTAGATTACATTAGAAAATTCTTTATTGCACAATAAGCATATTTGAACAAAGGCGAGCTTAATACTAATGAGTATTTTCTTCCAGATAACTTTGGGTTATGTGGATATTAGTGCGGGTAGTGCCCGAAGAGAGAAATATCTGTGTAATTTCCATTATTACGTATAATAAAGTGTTCTCTATCTCTATCTATCTATCAAGATCGGGCTAAGTACATTACATCGGGCTAGCCTAACAAAACATTGTTTATGGGCTAATTGCGGACACTTAATATATATCTATGCTGATGACGTTTAAAAATCAAAGTCGAAGTCAAAGTCAGAGAATATAAATATACTATAAAAACAAAAAGTTTACTTAACAAACGTCAAAGCTGATTGTTTCACTATTAATAGATGATGTGCAGAAAAAACTAACAAAGAAGAAACTAACATTTATTCTTTTTAATTCTAGTGGCCGCAATTTTTTTTTGCCTTCTAGCAAGAAAAAAATACTAATAATTAATAGTTGCTTTTATTAAAGCCTGGTCAAAAAGAATGATCAACGAAAAATAAAAACTTGAAATATGGCGAAAAAATATTGTTTCCGTTTGCAGTTTGCACTCCAAGAAATGTGTTTCTTCATGAGAGTCGTTTCTATCAATACTCAGGGTGGGTTGCTTAGGGGTTAAATCCCGCCCTCCGAATGTGGCCAAACAGCTCCGCGCAGACTTCTTCATAAGCCAACCCTCCCCAAATCCGCGTCCTACTATAACTCCAACTAAACCGTGCGGATCGAATCGCAGAACTAAAACCGCGCAGGCCGACGCAGATTTTATTGTTTTACGGCGACACCGATTTAAATGAGCCCTGCGTGGGTGGGCCTCCCTGCGTCATAGGGGTCTTCCCAGCTGGGAGTAGGGTTACCACAGCCTAAAATAATATTTTTGAACAGGAATTGTGAGTTTTCTGAGATGTCATTTTGAGATGTTTTATGCACTATGCGGATGTGTTACAGCCAGGAAAAGTCGAAAGAAACACGCAGGCAGACCACAACGGAAAAAGCCAGATAGTACAAACTTAACAAGGCCAAAGGCCAAGGCCGTGAAGTTAGCAGTATTATACCGCATCACGGCGAGGTAGCTCCGTCCAGGGCCTCGATTCTGTTTGTTCGTTATAGTACCATGACAGATACGTGGTCGGATCACGTGGTGTTTTTTCATGCCATTGACGCCTAGAAGGTTCGATGCAGGTATGTGCGCGGTTAGACTTAAAGCAGCAACGAAATCAAATCGACATGTTCGTACAATTGTCATTGTATCACAATGCATTAGCAGTATCTAGGCCCTGGTCATGGCCGTGCAAGTTTCCACGCGACAATCCCTAATAAATTTGTTAGAATTAGAAAAAACAGGTTTCCTAGCAGAGACCTAATTTTAGATGAGTCCGAAAAATTCCTATCGTCTGGCAACCCTAGCTGGGAGTACTTAACCCCCCGAAAGCATTAGGCGCGCCGCGTATCAAGCGGGTAATAGAATTTCAGCGATGACGAGGCCCACACCCCTGGGGCGGGCATAGGGAGGCGACGGAGTTGAATTGGCACCTTCTAACTTCTTACAGTCTGATTCACACGGATCTAGAAGCTGGATCCTATGATAGTAGTTTGCCATACTATAAGAAAGTAAACCGCTTCAATCTTTCTGTTTCGAGATTTCAGCTAAAATCAGCTGTTAACTAAGCTAGAGCAAATTAAGTCCGTGGAGATAGCAGTACCTACGATAACTCTATAGTGACTAATCCGTAGCAAAATTCAGCAAGGGGGGTCTAGACCCCCCTTGTTGAATTGAAGCTACAGTTTGCTATGTTTCTGCTGAGCCACAGACATGAAAGTTAGAGTCCTGAAAGAATTCAAAGTTAAGTATTTGCGAATTTGTTGTCGCAATACCACACGCTAACCGTGAAGTAAAACATCATGAGGAGACCCACGACTTGGTTGACTCCGCACATATTGAGTAGTCTCTCCTGAGGGCTAGGCCGACTAAACTGTCAGAATGGTTATACTATTTTTATGTTTAATGCACTAACCCGTGCTAAGGACAAATTTATTGTCAGAATGGTGCAGAAGTGCTGGTCAATCCCACAACATCTAAAAAACAATGTCCCAGGCACAGCAGCGTCCGAGTGGTTCCTACACTCTTCTAGTGTGAGTGAAGATCCCACTGGACACTGTATAAATCACCCTGAAAGACCAGCTTATAGCTCGCCCTCACTTTGATTCGTGATGTAAGATTAGACTCTTGATGGACTGTTTCCTTAGCAAAAATGTCTGAGGACTCTAGCCTATCAAGCACTGGATCAGTTTCGAGAAGCGATACCGGATCTATTTACCTAAATCAGCTCTAATCAGTGACAGTCTCGACTATCCTATAATAACTTTTATCACCGGGTATCAATACAGATTAATTTCTCAGTGTTCGATTGCGATTGATAACTTCGGTAGCATTTTCGTATCAATTTGTTGAGTGAGGGGATTTTTTCGACGCAATAGTGCTTTGTATTTTGTTGCGGAATCAGCAGAGCGACGTTGTCCTGTCACTGTATTTTGTCCGATTTGTTTTAGTAGGTATCTGCCGTCGAGACCGAGGAAGCGATTGTGGCCTAATCGAACCGAGTGATTGGAATCGATCACTTGAGTCAAGCAACAACAGGCGCGGTCAGGTACCGGATGGATGACCGTCCCGTGACTGCCGCTAGTGACATTTTTTCCGAGCGCTTCCGTGCTTCGCAAGGCTCGTTAAGCCTTTGGTGCCAGCTGTCATGTAATGGCAGTCGTTAAGCCATGTCAGAGGCTTTATAGGCGGCTTAATGACTTCTGACAGTAAGGCCCGCCATTGTCTTACAACCCTCCACCAATCCGGACTTTGCCCCCGTGGTGGAGTATGGCCTAATAAGACGAATAAGTTTTATCCTTCTTCTTCTTCTTCAGGCTATATTAGTCCACTGCTGGACATAGCCCTCCCTTAATGAGCGCCATAGCGCAAGGCGGGCCCATCATTGGGGGGTAATGCCCATAATCCCCACGCTGGGCATGCGGTTTGGGGATCGCAGTTAGGTGGAATTGTACTGCAGGGGGGCGCTGCTGCCCACCCCCCGGTTTGCGTCCCTTAGTCGCCTTTTACGACATCTCCGGGAAGAATTTGTGTTTGGGAAGAAGTTTTATCCGAGGATTGAAAAATCAGCCTTAAGTAGACAGTTTGCGTAGCTCCATAGAACTGCCGTTGTACTCGTATTACGTAACATTCCACTCTAGCGAGTTAAGACAGTTCGGTGTAGGCTAAATGAGCCAACTTCATACAGTGGAGGACTTACGTGATCGCACCCCAGAGCCTCTGCTGACGCCCCTTCTATCACGCTGTCCCAGAGCTGTTTTACGGCCCATGTAACGATGTTAGGGGCGCGCGTGCGCCGTGCCATATTCCTGTTGAGTTATGCGCGCTGCGACGCGAGATCCCAGGATGGCGAGCCTTAGTGTGGGGCTTAGATAAGAGTGTACAGTCAACTGCACACTGCACTTCAACCTTTATGTCAGTGCTTCATAACGGTGACGAGCTAGTCATAGTAGGAAAACATCTTGAGGAATTCTGAATGTCTGAGGTGTCTCACTACCACGGCGCTTGAAATTCGCAACCCGCGGTGGGCACGCGTGCTAATTAAGCCCATATTCTCTCTTTCTGAGACAAGGCCTTATACCAGTAGGACGTACCTACATGGGCTGTATAAAAAAGGGTAGTTTGCAGTAGTTAATGCTTATGGCATTAAGTTCGCCGCATTATACGATTTTATAGTGCAATAAAGTATTAATAATAATAATAAAAATGTTGGTAATTATACTGTTTTTATTTTTAATGCACTAACCCGTGCTAAGGACAAATTTAAAAACCTATTTAGAGGCTAAAAATTTCACCCATGCCGGAATTCAAGAGCGCTGGCGCTCTTCCAATTGAATTTCAATTGGAAGAGCGCTGGCACGGATAGCCAGAGGTTGCGGGTTCGAATCCCGGCATGGGTGAAATTTTTAGCCTCTAAATAGGTTTTTAAATAAAAATGTTGGCAATGTCGAGTAAAAGCTAGTGTCATGTATTAGATGTCAACTACTGAATACACACGTTCTTTCAGAGGATATTGAATTGAAACCTCTGTGAAAGATATTGACTTAACATTGTTTTGGTGCGCCCTAAGCGCTTCTCTTGACGAGAGATAGTTGTGTAAAGAGAATTATTTCAATGTCTAGATTCTTTACAAACGTAGAGGGCAATTGTGCAAGTTTTAATATAGATAGATACGAGTAGATACAGATAGATAGATAGAGAGAATATTATTTATTCTACACGGGAATTACAGTAACAAAAATTATATAAAATTATAGTACAAATAGTACAAATGGCGATCTTATTACTAAAAGCTATTTCTTCCAGGCAACCACAGAGAACACTATATTGCACAACCAAAAAAAATTGATTACAATCATTATGTCTTAAATCTATGTGGTATACATTAATTTGCAGGCGAAATGTTGTTCTTCCAGTAAGAGGGAATTATTGTATTCCATAATAAAAATAAAAAAATTAAGAATAACATTTTTTTTACGTAGCCTCTATGTTTGTGTCCCACTGCTGGTCAAAGGCCTATAAAGCCCAACAATATTATTGTTATATTATATAATAATTTGATAAACCTAAAGTACTGCACCATGTACCTAATTGTAGTATAACGAAGGTTTTGAAGAATACTTTTATTTTATTATACGACTCAATATAGTGGCAAATAAACTGATAAACTGTAGTTGATTATAGTTTCAAACTCCCATCTCGACAAGAGACATATGTATGGCTCGTAGTTTCTACGAGTGAGATTCACTACGAAACTTTTTTAATCTAGCAGTGGTATTTTATTGATATTGATAGCTATGAAAAATCCTAAGACCTGGAGTTTGTTACGTATACAAGGTTTTGTAACCACTTATTTTGGGTGGATTCAAAATGGCGCCTTCTATTATTCTGATCTCTTTCAAAATTCACTAGAAATTCAATACGAACATTAATAACCCAACAAACAATCTTGAATTCAAAAAAAACTATTCCAAAATTTCTACTCAAGCGGAGATGGCGCGACTACCTCACGACCTTACTGGGCTGGCAGGAGGTGGCCATGAACAGGGAGGAGTGGAAGGCAAAAGGGGAGGGCTTTGCCCAGCAGTGGGACACAATCGAGGCTACATGACAGACATGACTGACGACCTCTGTGGCGTAGCGGTAGCGCATCTACCGCTACGCCACAGAGGTCGCGGGTTCGAATCCCGGCTGGAAACAAAAAAAACCCAAGTCTTGGATGTTTACACGTTTGTGATGTCGTTGTTTCTGGTTCCCACGACACAGGGTATCCTAGTGTGGGGCCAGAAGCAATGTATGTGCCTGTATGTTGTAAATGTTATGTTACGAAAAAAAACCACTAAAATTCACAAACATCTTATAGATAACACTTTGCGTTTCAAGCAAAAACTGCATCAGCCCCCTGCGCCCTGGTAGGACTAGGCTCCGCAAACATTCCTCAGACACACGCCTCACGGCCTATAGCCCCACACATTTGCAACGTCACGCGCAAGCGGCGCATCAGCCAATGGCCTTACTCTGTGGCCAATAGCGTGGGGTGGTGCCAGCGGCGCCCTCATTGTTATCCAATTATGAACTCCCGCGCGATAATACGGCGCGAATTCAAATTAGGAACGGGCCGGGGAGAGCGGTCGCCGACCCCGGCGGCTGATCAATCGCTGGACCGCACCCCGGACGCGGCAGAAACTGTGCGTGCGAATGGGGAGTGCAGTGCAAGTGCGTGCTTACGTTGCATTTAGGTCAAAAAGAGGTCTTATGTTTTAGGACATTCTTTCAAAGGGCCTTTTGTATGTTTTTGTTGGAGTCTTACGTTTTATTTTTGCCATATTTTTAATTCTTTGCAAAATATCAGGTCAAACAGAGGATTTTGTTTTGGGACCTTCTTACAAACGGCCTTCTTGTATGATCGTGACTGTGTTGGAGTTTTTTTTGCATTTCTTTTTATTATTGGTTAAATGCCAGGTCAAAAAGAGGTCTTATGGTTTGGGACCTTCTTACAAAGGACCTTCTCGCACGTTTATGTTGCACTTTATTTTACTATGTTTTGTAGATCGGTATTTTGCCAAGATTAGCAAAACCGATTAGGCACAAATGGATGCTCCATTTCAAAAAATCACAACGGCCGAATTTTGCTTGTTAAAGTTGACAACACAGACTTTTGTTGCTCTTTGCGGCTGTCTAAATGTACGTGCATATCTTTAAGAAGTCTCTTAGTGGTATTTTCGGCATACCAGAATTCGTATAGGTCCATCCATAAATGTTAGGATTTCACTAAGAACGTAGTATTGATACTCCTACATTACTCTAAGGAATACTGGCTGGACTGTAATTTGATTTTGTAATTGTAATTTTAAATCAGACGAATAAGCAAGAGGGTTACATGAATAGGTCACTCCGACTATCTGGGTAGCGTTACAACCTCAGATTATATTCATTAATCTGAGGCTGCAATATACTTACACAATCTATACCTGTAGTTATATGATTAAGAAAAAAAGTAAAGTGACAGATAGGGTTGTATCGAGCTACAAATTTGCGCTCTGACAACATAGCTTTCTCTCTCTTTTTTCATATGGAATCATTCGTGTGCGTGAGTAGAATCACATTGAAGCCGTAGGCTTTACTACTTACACTTCATCCTTCATGTCTTAATTAAAGTAAGTAGTTTTTTTTTAATCTGCTTTCATTTATGAACTTTAGTCACACTAGGAAGGAATTTTATTACAACTTTATGTCGTCTTAGAATCGGTCACTGTAAATTTCCGGCTCATCTCAGCAGACTTAAGTTAATAAATGGCGCATCCTGCACGTACTGTAATTCTAACGTGGAAGGTACTTTACAACATATATTTTTTGAATGCCATGAATTTAAACCTCAGCGTGAAATATTGTTAAGAAAGTGTTGTAAAATTTTGAATATCTCACGTCAACGATTTTTAGGTTATAACGTTCAGAAACTTTTGTCTCACGCAGAAATATATGTACCTATATTTGAATTCATTTCTTCATCCGCAAAGAATATTTAATCCAAATTAGTTTACACTTCAATTTTAGTTTAGGTTAATCCTAGATTAGTTTCATAAATGTAAAATAGTATAAGTTAGGACTTAAGTTTCGTACATGGTCCTGTAAAATAAAAATATTAAAAAAAAAACTTTAGTCACAGGGTGACATTTGAGTTGGCATTTATACTGTAGAAAAATAAAATGTCCGCTCACAGTTCGAAATTCAAAACAAATCCTACATTCTTTCTTTTTAAAATCGAACACACCCGATATGGCCAGGAACAAGTTTAAAGTTCGCCTACAGAGAACGCTCCGCGCCAAAATCAGTATCGAACCAGAATATCGAGTTGGAACACCGCCTAGCGGCTACTCGTGTCGAAATGTAAACTCTGAACTGGTCCAAAATTCGTGCGCCCGTTCAGCAATCGTGTTTCTATCAAGCTGTTGATGAAACTAAACGAGTAATTCCCTGATTGTGATATAGTCATTTCAACGGAAAGGAGAAATTGTAGAAGAGTTTGTTCTTTTACAAATACTAAGCGCAAAAAAATACTACAAGTCATAAGGAAATACGATGTCCAATGCCTCGCTAGAGAAAATAATGCGGAATTGACCCCGGTTTTCTTATGTCTGTTTTTTTTTTTTAATTTGTCAATGAGGTACTTTAAGCGTTATATTTTAGTTGTGACGTCGCCTGTAACATTACTTAGTACAGTGCAGGTACCTCAGCGCTTGAAATTTCCAATCCGCGGTGGGCACGCGTGGTAATTAAGCCCATATTCTTTTTCTGAGAGAGAACCTGTGCCCAGTGGGACTTTTATAGGCTACATAAAAATAACGGAATGAAAAGCACGAATGTAAAGGTTGATGTGCAGTCGACTGTACATAGCTGTGGGAATATACTAACCCAAACAGTTCTCAGGGAGCACATTTTCGTTCCAACCGCATCACGCGGCTAGACCAAGGTGGATGAGGACAGGATCCAAGTAGGATCAGGTAACGGGAGTTCGAAACCACTTAGCTGGTGACCTCCGGCTTCTTACTGTTGGTAAACAATACACAGATCGCCAGAGAAGACAAGCATTTATTGACGATGGCGGTCGTCTTGAAACAGATGGAAAAGCGGTGGTGAATCAAGCGACCGGCAATAGTCACATCCTTCAGCTATAAGGATACGACAAAGAAAACCACCAAAAATATTTTGTAAAAACTAGCCAAGTCTCAATGGAGGTGCTCGTTTATCTCTAAAAAGTAATACTAGACAAAGTCGTGCCAAGTCTAAGGTTCCTTACTGCGATCTGTTGATTATTATTATACTTAATGTTGTGTTGACAAGAGGTTTGCTAAGTACCTCTGAATTCGGAAATTAGTCTAGTATGTCTACCGTTTTTGAGATAGTGCATAACCAAAAAAATTAAGAAAAAAACCGTTTGCCGTTGGTAGACGACTGTTATGTCAATATTTTTGACTTTTTATTATTAGTTAGGTAATTTGCCGTAATACCACAATTCCTGAAAATTCCAAGGGTTACCTACGTATAACGGCTAACAAGCTAAGCCCTTTATAGGTTGAACGGACGGATAGAGATAGACGGACGAACCACGATAGCGACGAACATACTCAAAATAGAGGAATATCGAGAAAAACAAACGGTTTTTTAAACAAAATATGAATATCAGGAGGGCAATTCTCAATTCATTAGCAATGAATTCGTATACGACTCTAAGGCCTATGACTTGAATTGTACAGAAAAAGTCGCATGGTAATTACCATGCGACATTATGACACATCAAAGCGAGAGAAATTTATTAGCTTTGCGTACTACTTTATGAGAATACATGAAACTGATTTTTGTGCTACAACATGTCTAATCCTTCGAATATTTTGCGTCTACGCTTTCAATTCGTATTCGTTATTCTTATTCGTATGAAAGCGTTGACGCAAAATATTTGCAGGCTTAGACATTTGTTGCATAAAAATAACTTAAGATAATTCGACCGAGTCATTAGAATTTTATTTTCTCATTCGAATTCTATCAAGCATGGCGTTCAGAATACAGATTTTGGCTTTCGTTCGATTTTTATGTAGAATTCAAGTCATACGCCTTAGAGTCTTATAAGACTTATTTGCTAATAAAGTGAGTATTGGCTCCCAGTTCTCTTTCTTTGTCTCGCCAATAACGTTACCGATATGTGCATGAAACAGAATCCCTGGCTTTAGAAAACCAAGCTGTTTAATAGTGCTGGTTTCCTTAAGTGACATCAACGGTCAACCGCAATATGAAGTTTCTGAGCGACTGAATACGGGTTTCCCACATAGTGTAGTCAATACCACGGATGTGGTAGAGGAAACTGTGACACTTACTGAATCGATCACTGCACGTGTGTATTTTTATAATATGTTGACTAACACATTACAAAATCTGTTCATTGTAAACATTAGTCTCAGCCAAAGAGTTTTACTCCTTTGAATTATGTTTATGGAAAACTTGTTTTGGAGAATTACTACGTAACGAGCATACTAGTAACTTAAATAAGCCGTTGGTTGGTTTAGGTGTTGTAGGCTTAAGTTAAGTTACTTAAGACTTATAGGGTCGGTTTCTAAATTGAGAATTTCACTGAATAAATACTTACGTGACGTTCTGTCACGCTCTTTGCTGAGAAATTCGAAGAGGCAGCACTACAGTTACAGTCTATTAGCTTTAAGAATACCTCGGCTACATCGGATAGGCCGATTATATTGCAATAAGGTAAGGTTTGTAGACTTTTAGTCCGGATCTACTTACTGGTGTTGTTATATCGGAAGAGTCCGACCAGGTTTCGCTCCGATTCGCAGAGCTTAATCATGGTGAGCAGAGACGGAGCTCGCGTCGTCGGTTGCTCGTCTCACAATGTGTTGTGCTCACGAACGTTTTAGTTCAAAAAAAAAGATAAGGTTTATTTTGTATTGATATTTATAACTTTTCAAAAAAGTGAAGAAAAGTTTTATACGGAGCAGGAAGTAGTAAGTATTACACTCGTGCGCTTTCGGAGAAAACTGAGGCCTACTATAAAGCCCGAGGTATATTCTAACGCTAACAGACTGTAAGTATTTCCTTCACGAAATTCTCAATTCAGAAACTGGCCCTATAAGGCTTAAGTTAAGTTTGTATGCAGGTATCCAGAACCAACTTATTATAACAAGATACGTGTATATTAGAGTACACCTCAGGCGCGCCTTAAAAATTGCGCTAAGCATTCTCTGTGCATAAACGCCTCATATTGCATGATTATTTAGAAGAATAAGCTATTTAAAATAATGTTAATGGGGACGGCTGTGTGTGTCACATTTATGAGTAAAAACTTTAAGTTGTTAATTTTGACTGTGACGAAACCTGCTGCTTTTTCTTTGTAATGGATGAGTTTATTATTTTTTGTTATGTGTTTCAAATGAGAATTGTATGGTTTCTCAACAATACTCGTAGTAAAGACGTTGAAAAATCTGTCATTAAGTAAATTAAGTCAAGTTTGTATGCACAATGGCTGCGAGTAATTTAATCTATGACCAGGCAGCGTTTGCCGGGACAGTTAAAACAGTTTTAAGGCTCTCCCACATAGGAGCGTTATCGGTCGATAAATCCGGATGCGTAATTTCTATAATGCGACCCGATTAATTTCACACAACTGAGTTTTTATCGTCCGATAATTCTATTTTCCTTAACCCCTACACTTAAATCAAATTAAGGTAAGGTAAAATTATTTATTTTTTATAATTTACCTTCATTTTTGGCCTCTTCGTCGGTCATGTTACTCGTATGTATCTACTTAAAGTGATAATAATTATTCATCTTATATTCTTTTTTAATGCACTAACCCATCCTAAGGACAAGTTTTAAAAATCTATTTAGAGGCTACTGAGCCTCACAGCCGAACTGAGCTCAGTTGGGAGCTGGCACGGTTAGCCAGAGGTCGCGGGTTCGAGTCCCGGTATGGGTGGAATTTTTAGCCTCTGAAAAAGCTTTTAAAAATTATTCATCCGATTGTAAATGAATATCCATATTATAGATTTTAAGAACTCTCGTGACCGTCGGTGAAAGGTGATTAATTTCGTCCTTGATGTACTAAAGATCTCCTGAAAAATCCCACAGTCGTGTGTGGGATCGCCTGTGTCCCTACAAATATTCTAAGAATTCATAGTCATATCGCAGGACGAAGGAACGCAAGTTTCCTACTTCTATTTGCTTCCTTACTATCGCAGCAGTAACTTCGTAGCGGTGCTAATATACGAGTATAATGTACTAAAACAGATATAGCAATAACGTATCCGGTATTATCGACCTATAATAACGCGCCTATGTGGTAGAGCCCTAATGTTTAAATTGAAAAACGCCATCCAGTATCTTCCATCCGCAATTACTATTTGAAAAAAATCTAATGGAATTTCGTAGGCATTACACATTAGAGCAGTGACTGTTGAAGGTCTTTAATTAGGTAAATTATAATACTGTGACTAGCATGCTTTTAGACGTAACATCAGTGTATGTATATTCAATTCAATAATAATAATAATAAAAGGTTTTCAGTAAATAGTGGTCCTGCTATGCCTCTTCAGCCCTACAATTCTCTACTGAAATCGACTAGAATCTAAACAAGCCACTAGCCTAAAATTTAAAGAACACAGTTGCTCTGAATGGAATGGATTGTTTACTCTTCCGACATCTTCTGACAACCTTTACCCGTATCTACTGTCCGATCTCCAGCTAATCCCACTTCTGACACTCAAAATGTAGGGCTTAGACTTTCCAAGGACAAAGTAACAGCAAAGTTTTTCATAAGTAGAAAGAGGTCATATTGAGATACGAGCCTATGTTAAAACCAATACTGATATATTTGTGAAGGTGACTCGGTCAACACAGAAGAAGTTGTATTTATTTATTTTCTGCTACCCACGTGGCTTGCTCGCTATTTACGTAACAGACAATGAACTCGCGTAGAAACTAAGTAATAATACCAGCAGTGAATACTCCGAGACTGAATCATGAGATAGAAGTGCGAGGTATATATTTCTAGGTGAAGTTATTTAATCGTAACCTATTGCGATTAACGGAAGCGCTTCTGGCCTAATGGAATCGAGTGATTGGAATCAATCACTTGGGTTAAGCAACAACAGGCGCGGTCAGGTGCTGGATGGGTGACCGTACCGTGACTACCGCTAGTGGCATTTTTTCCGAGCGGTTCCTTGCTTCGCAAGGCATGTTAAACCGTTGGTGCCGGCTGTCATGTAATGGTAGTCGTTAAGCCATGTCCGAGGCCTTATGAGGGCTTGATAACTTCTTAAAGTAAGGCCCGCAATTCTCTTAGAATCGGTCTGCCTCCGTGGTGGAGTATGGCCTAACCTTCCTGCGATATGCAGGAAGAGACCGTGCCCTAGCAGTGATGACTTGATGACATACAAGGGTTATTTATTCATTTATTTATTTTATTAGGTCTACCAACACTTTTTGTATCTTAACATGCGTAACAAGTAACTTAAGTCTAGGCTGAGTCTTGATACAAAAACCAATTAAAGGTAAACACCACATGCGTTACCTTTTTAAATCTTGAAATAGGGTGTATATAAAAATAAAATTATAATAAAAACAAAAAGGCACGTATTGTAAGAACTTAGGGATCTCCAATCAAATAGTCGCAAAATATATTCTTATTTAATTTCCAAATGTTGTCATTAAACAGATCTAAACTACCGCTCTAGTGATTTGCCAATTTGCAGAGTCTAGGAATAGAAGCACTTTTTTGTCATATGAATAATCTGAAATTTGCACAATGCGCGTTTCTGGCGAGCTTATCTTATACATGTACGTCCTACATTATTATGCTAAAGGTTTGATCTAAGGTTCATTACGCCCCGTCCCATCCTGTACCAAGAAACGGTCACCCTACGGCCCATCTGGCCCCGCACGCATGGTAATCGCACTTTTTACTCGATACCCTTTCCGTTGCATGTCCATTTGCAAGGAGCGTTCAGCTACTTACACGTGAGTTCCGGATATTACCTTGAACAGATGGTCTTGCGTGAATTAATGAGCTTTTAGTTGCTCGATAAATTGCCAGCAAGATATCTTATTTATTACACTTTATCGCACAGAAATATTTCACAGGACATTGCATAAGAAATAACATGCACAGAGGCGAGCTTATCTCCGTAAGAGATTTCTTACAGAAAACCTTAGTAAATAGGAAAAGCAGTAAAAACGGGTCTATTTGTGCACAAAATAAACTACCTACACTACAAAAGTCCTAAACTTCAGCCTATTTTCACAAAACAAAATAAAATAGACTACATAATTAAAATACATAGAGATAAATAAAAAATATATAAATATATAGCTCATTATTAAGAAAGAGATATATAATGATCTTTTAACCGCTTTTTTTTGAAGATATTGATGTTGGGACTATCTTAAGGTCAGTTTCTGAATTGATAATTTCAAGAAAAAAAGTAAATCGCCCATTAGCTCAGTTGGAAGAGCGCTGGCACGGATAGGCAGAGGTCGCGGGTTCGAATCCCGGCATGGGTGGAATTGTTAGCCAGGAATTGTTAGTTTTAAAAAAAAGTAAATACTTAACTGTAGTGCTCTTTTCCAATTTCCCAGAAAAGAGCGAGACAGAAAATTACTTAAGAATTTACTTAGGGAATTCAGACTCGGCCCTGAGGCTAGCCCAGCTGGAAGGTAGCTCAGCCGTAACTAAAGAGTGCAGTGGTAGCGGAGCGGTAGAACGCTTGGCCTTATGTTCCCGAGGTCGTGGGTTCGAATTCCGGCATGTACTTCACAAATGAACGTAACTTAGAAAACAAAGTCATTGGTATATGACGGGATTCGATCCCACTAACTCGTGATTGAGAAGCCGGTGTTCTACCGATTCGCTACTGTTCCTTTACACTCATACGTTGGACGTATACAGACTACATAAAAAAACATGTATGGAGATTTAATTTTGTTTCAACAAGCTGTTTCGGCAACACAGAACTTTGACAAAATCTCAATGCTGTCACAGGTAAAGAAAAAAAGGTAAGCGCTTTTTTTTTCGAAAGAAACTAAAGCGAAAAAATCGTTTGTTCTTTGCCCCGATGGCTGGTGTTAATAGATTTCCGGCACCTGTATACATTGGACTTTCAACCGCAGATACACTGTAGACCACCTCATTCCTTGTACCACTAGGAACAAGGACCATTCCGGAACCAAAATGTTGCGTAAAAGTTTTAGCAGAGTGTATTGTATTTTAACACATGACAAGCAGGTGCGTTCAGAAGCATAAAGGTATATCCACATTACAACGGGCAGACGACCTGCGGGCGCCACGATTCCAGTCAAAATAAAATACTTATTTTAAAAAAATCAAATAGTTACCTGACTGCGTAAAAATATATAAGTATGTAATATATACTAATATTTTTTTATATTATATAGTTTTAATAGTTTTTGTATACCTAGTCATTCTCACAGTTAAGACTAATGCAATGACACTTCTTGGGTTCAAATCCATCAAAGCAGTAGTAGCAATAGGCTACAAGTCATAACAACGAAATATACATATTTATAAACATATGCAAGGAAAACATAACCGTCCTTCTGGTGCAGTCGGGTAATAATCCTTAAATGACATACGTAAGACTTTAACATATCAACATAACATTTACATACTGGTACACACATTGCTTCTGACCCCACACTAGGATACCCTGTGTCGTGGGAACCAGAAACAACGACATCACAAACATCCAAGACCTGGGGTTTTTTTTGTGCTCAGCGGGGGATCGAACCTGGGACCTCTCGCATGGATACTACAATACTGAAACTAAAAAGTATTTTAAAGGAATCGTCTTTTTATAAATAATCCCATTCGAGACTGAAAACAAGCGCAAAAAGCCCGTTCCCGTGACGTGTCCGTCGGCTGCACGTTTACGGGCTTTTCCTGATCTAGTATTTTAGTTAATAAATCGTATTTGTACAAATACCACTGAATGTATTTGAGGCTCTACGCGGTACTAACTACGCCACCAATGAAATATAAATCTTAACTTGTTTTATGAGAAAGTTTTTCAAAAAGTGCACATTATAAATCGTAACTACTATTACAATTGTGACAACTATTAATTAATATACTTTATTGCACACGATACATTTAACAGGACATAACATAAGAAATAACATATCAAAGCCGAGCTTAACTCTGAAAGAAATTTCTTCCAGCAAACCTTAGAGAGTCGGAGAAGCAGTAAAAAGCGGCACTATATACGTGTACGTGCATATACGTGTATAGTACATAAATATTGATTAACCTACCTAACTATGAAAGAATTAAATAAACTACATAAACTAAAAAATAAATATAAAGCTCAATGTTAGAACCTATAGTCTAGAACGTAGGATCTTAATCGGTTTCCGCTCAAAACGGCCGTTTTTGGCAAAACTGTTTTAAGGACCTACGAGTAGGTTCTTGTCAGTAGTTTCTAAAATAGCTAAGTACTATATTTATTAAGATTTATCAGTTTCACTTTTTCCAAAGACGCCTTATAAAAAAATATATGATTTTTTCCATTAGCGCCCGCGCCCGTCCGCGTCCGTTGAATGCCGCCGTTGTAATGTGGATGGGGCTTAAGGCTGAGGTGCGATTTGAATGCATTTACGTGTAAACTCGAGGCTGACGACCCAGGATCGTGACTACTCGTTACCTCTTAGAGTGTTAAAAAAGAAACAAATGGGAACCAATTTGCCGCGAGTTTCTATTTGTATGGTAGCAGTGTAGTCGATTATTTTTATTTTATAGTTCCTTCAGTGAACAAATAGAGGTGTACTTCAACCGCTGCTGAAATATTTATTTATCGATGACGTAAATCGTCCTACGTATTTATTTATTGCCTGAATAGGTACTTTACTTACTTATAATACTTTTCTTTATAAAAAACTTGTATACGACTACATACAAATGTCAGATCGTTTCTCTATTTGATAATGTAAGTAGTTTAAGCATAATATGATGTTCGGTACTAGTAACAGATATTTCTCGCATAAATAGAGTCACTAAACCGGACTTGGCCCTTGTGGTGGAGTGGCCTGTACTCCACTGTCTCAGGGAAGATACCCGTGCCCCTAGGTGGGGACATAATGGGTTGATGATGATGATGAAGAAGAATCACAGAGGACGAAGCTGAACCAACAAATGTTTACTACCTTGAAGTTATTCTCAAAACTTACTATAAATGCATAAAACAAAATGTCAAAAATGAAATTACATACTTATACCTAGGTAGGTAGTTATAAAGGCGCTGCCGTTTATACGACAGCAGGCGACAGTAAAGCAGCTGCGTCTTATCTTCGTTGGTCATAATTACGTTTAAGTAGTCTAAATGAGCGAATTGTCATAATTGCTGTATTACTTCCTACATGCACCTATGCGTGCACACATACGGGCAAGTGCATAATTTAAATAAATTGTATACAATGGTATTAAAACAGATAAACCAACCAGCCAGCACCACCAAGAAGTTTAAAGGTAAACACTAGTCAATGTTGTAACATTGGCATGCAGAAAAACAAACCTCTTTGGTTCGACAACGCATTCTGGCCAAATGTCAGTGTTTCACTCGGCGCATCGCATAAAAAAGTTATGTTCCAATTTCAAAGACGGCGCAGATTCCCGATTCTCTGTTCCTAACCATTCGCAAAGCTATCGACGTTCGTTCCTTCCATGCGAAACATCAGAATATCGACAGAAACGTGGTGGTTGATTGCAACAGAATCCGGGTTGTAATTTTTGAAAGAGCGATAAATTAGGGGAGGCAAACTCCCCCCTCGGAACACAAACTAGTTGCCCAGAAAGTCAGATTTTGACCCGGTAACAAAATTGGCGTATGTAATGTAAAAATTCGTAACTTCAGTCGACCTTTTAACAGTCGACATTTAGTGATACATCTGTACGAATTCTAATATTATTTAGTAATAAATAAAAAAAAATTGAGAAAAGATCTGAATTTGTACCCTCTCAAACCAGGCTAATTATTTTTACCGACTAGTCATTGAAATATATTTCAATTACAACATATTGGTCCGTTCTTATACACATACTTGTGTAGTAGGTACTGTGTAGGCCAGTGAAAGAGTCAGTACAAGATCTGATCCGCCGAATAACGTTCGTAATGGCTAGGTACGTAATGAATATTTTTAGTATGAATATTTTAGTATAATGGATATTTTAGTTGTCCTATAGAAATTTGGGTACACTTTATAATAACAGTAGACTACATGCATTTACAATTGTACGACAACCTCAACTGCACGACATTGTTGCAGTTGAACTGATAATTATACAACGTTCAGACAACGTTTGCACAATGGCCTTAATAAATATTTGTAACTACCGGTCCGATAATGATGCGTCGTTAAAGTTATCTATCATAATAATAACTTTCCCACAACACAATCAGCTGTCCTGGTTCCAAACAAGAATATCAATATGAAACCGGCTAACCTTAGATCTGTCTTGGCTACATATCAACTTTTCAACTTCTTACCCAACACATGTCCTGGTCCGAAACTAGGATAGGTACCCTGTACCATGGTAACCAAGTAACGACGTCATAAGCATGAAACTACATCCAGACTGAGGCCATTTGTACAAATGTACGGCATCCCGCAGTAGGAACCAAATTCTCGTCCTCCGGCACGGCAATCAGAAAATTAAATAATAATATTGGCCTTTTTGCATCTACTTAATGAGATGATTTATACAGCGTCCAGTGGTATCTTCACTCACACTAGATGGGTGAAGGGACCACTCCGACGCTGTAGTGCCTGGGACATGGTTTTATAGATGGTGTAGGCTTGCCCAGCACCTATACCACCCTGACAGCTTAGTCGGTCTAGCCCACAGGAAAGACTAGTCAATGTGCGGAGCCAACCAAGCCGCGGGTTTCCTCACGATGTTTTCCTTCACGGTTAGCGTGTGGTATTGCGACTACAAATTCGCAAATGTACGTAACTTTGAAATTAAACAAAGTCATTGGTACATGCCCGCACTCGGGATCGAACCTGGGGCTCTCGCTTGCCAGTCTATGGTTCTACCCACTGAGCTACCACCGCAGAAAATTAAAAAAGTCCTACATTTTGGTGGTCATTTTGTAATGGCAGCCGTTAAGCCACGTTAGAGGCCTTATGGGCGGCCAGATAACTTCTGACAGTAAGGCCCGCCACTGTCTTACAGTCCTCCACCAACCCGGACTTGGCCCCCGTGATGGAATATGGCCTAACTTGGCAATCACAACCTTTAATTTTTTTTTCCGTAAGGCGTAATCGTAAGAAATGTCCTCCAAGTACTTGTCGCGGACTCAACGCCTACGGTGTGCGGTCATTTTGTTCCCCGGAAATTGAGTGAAGCGTACGCTATAGAAGCAAATATTCAGAGATTACAATGTGTTGTAATTTACATGAAACTGAAAAAGAAGGAGTTTTAAAAGAAAGTTTTGTCCAGTCCGGTTGCTTGATGTCCTCGGTAACTTGAGGGACTTGTTGTACGGGGTAATTTTAGTCCTTAGTGTGCGTTATTCGATACAATTTATAAGAGATCTATATCGACGGACAAAAAAGTACCCGGGTGATAGTCCCTCGTCTGTGCTGGCCTTAAAACTATAGCTCAGTTCTTCTGTCATAATCTTCCCTGCACGTCCCCTCCGGAGCGATTTGTGTCAGGCAGCCAGCGCAGATGTGGTGCGTTAGGATTGGGACACTTGTTACTTTGTCTCTGATAGGTCGGACACCCGCGACGGTTGGTACCCCGCTTACGCTCGTATTTTTAATTCCGCAGACATGTTTGACAGTGTGAATTATGTCTGTCCAAGGTAAAATCTCGGGTAGGGTAAATGGTAGGGATGTGATATTGAAGTGAAAAATCATTTATCGATTAATGCTGCTCTTATAAAATCGATTTTTCTGAGCGAAATTATATCGATTTTTTGCAAAATAATTTTATACAATAACCAAAAGTTAAGTAAAATGTATGTTATTGAGTTTTAAGTACTTTATGGATTCAGTCATTGAGTAACTCAGGTATTTAAACTGTATCGGGGTACTTGTAGACATCCGACGACAACTTAAAAAAAAATAACTTAAAAACAATCACTTATCCTGGTTCGAAACTAGTGCTTACTCTGTGGTTTGGTAACCAAGCAAACACATCTTAAATATGGAAATACACCCAGACTGAGGCCATTTGTACAGCGGCCCTTGAATCATAGAACTTAACTTTTTAAAACTTTAATCACATTTAAGGGACGGCTATAAAACACATAAAAAAAAGATAAAAATGTATATTTTTCACATCCCTAATAAATGATAATAGACATAGACAAGCGCACAATGGCTTAGATGAAATAGAATTGCAGGTACATAACTCAAGAAATTAAAAAAAAAAGGTTAGGTTAGAATAGTTACTGCGATAAATATATATAATGGAAGTTACCAAATTTGAGTTTTTTGTCAATTCTTTATCGACAAACTGGAGAATGCCATTAAAATGTCTTTGGAATGGAAGATACTCATTTCCGCACTACGATTAATATATGAGTAAACATAAGATTAGAGAAGTTTAATGTTACAAAAAGAGTTTCTAATCCGTATCACCGTTCACGATACCTTTCATAATAAAACGTCTGTAAGATTTGTTCTAAAATCTACAAAACGTTTTAGTGCTGCAACCAACAAAATGGCGCACGTCATTAAACATTCTTCATCCATCATTTATTTGTGTACTTCTACAGAATCGTGCTAGACCCAATGCAGTGATCATAATCAAAACAGCACACTACACACAAAAAACACAATTTATCTTTCCGGACAATAAAATCGCCTGTGTGTGGGTGCCAGGCGTAGGCACGGCACGATACTGCAACAAACTGGTGCTGACGCCACACACACTCAGATAATACTTTTTTGGGCAAACGCAATTATCTCGAGCACCGCATTCGATATTCACCAAAGAAAGACTTTATTTCCGTATTTTACGACTGTATACCTCAAAAGTCAGCGGTTAGGCCAAGATAATTATGTAAAGGACAACGTTGGCTTGAAATTACGACAGTACTTGGCGGTTAAGGTCACAAAAATGTAACATTGACTTGACACACCCGAAACGCACACCGCCGCCCGATTCAATTCAATAAGTACATGAATTACACTCACACACGGACGGACGCGTGACGAAATACGACGTGACGTCATGTCGACACGCGAACACACCTACACACGCCTAAGTGACGTATTCACTCACACGCGCTCACAATTCAAATCCGCCGGCAGAAGCGCGCGCACACAATGACACGATGTAAACAAAGTGACGTAAAAGAGACATGACTCACACAGGCACGCGCGGTCGTTCCACGCACACTGCCGCAAGCCCTATGATTAATGTAAACAAACCGGCTCCCACACAGAGGTGGGTGTCTGTGTGCGCCGGCAGTAAAGTGGGCCATCGTGAATAGAGTTCAAGAAATGGAATTTGTTTTCCTTTATGCCCACACTTTTGTTGTTATGTAACGCTGTGCCGTTTGTATGACATGATTTTTAGACTATCAATGCACTGTGTTTATCACTACTTTTTAATAGACATTGTGTTATTGAAATAAAGCAAAGTCTGAACAGCTTTTTTTCAGTTTCTATAAATAAAATCGCCTTTGTACGTGTTATTTCTTATGTAATGTCCTTTTTAATGTTTTGTGTGCAATAAAGTATAACCCCCTTATTCATAATAGTCTGCTAACTTGAAGCATTGCTAATTCTCTCTCTGTCTTATTCTCTTGACCTAAGTCAGAATGAAAAAGAACACTCTTTAGCAGCTGTTTTAAGTTAGCGGATCATTATGAATAAGGGGGTAAATAAATAAAAAAAAAAACTTAAACTTGTATTTCCAATAAAACTTTTTTCTATTTTTCGCTGTATTTCAATATTATTATGCCGATATCGAAAAAACTTCATTTGGATTTCGATTTATTTCAAAAATACCAACCAACTCATTGTAACTCAGTGTGTAATATAATATTTAAAAAAAAATCTACAATATGAAAAAAATGCAGAAAAAAATTAATTTAAATGCAATAGTGGCAGCGATAGCATACATTATGTACAAGAACAGCAGCATGCATGTACACAAACTATATAGAATTTAAAAAAGCTAAACATCAGACTCAAAATCTACAAAAATCAAAACTGTTGTTCTTTCTTATACTATATATATTTCTTATACTTATAGGTACCTACTTAATATGATTTGTGAGCAATAAAGATGAATAATAATTAAAATACTTAATAATAATTAATAACCTTCGACTATTTTGTTGTTTGGGCCACTTTTTGTCCATTTTGGGGGCATCGGGATTTTGAAACCTGGGTAGCCAGTACAGTCGTCCCCATGCACGTCGGCACCATCACAGCAATTTTCGTAAAATCGCAATTTAGACGCACCACAGGCGAAGGCTATTGTGTTTTTTGTTTCGTTTATTTGTATATTTGGTAAATGTTTTTTGTGCTCATGTTATGTTAATTTTCTGGTTTTTTGTTTCCGTGACGTGTCTTATTGCTATAATAAATTTCTTTCTTTCTTCTCGTTTCTCGAAGTTCTCGTATTGAAATCAATATAACTATTATTGTGCGCCGTCCTGCTCTGTTGAACTGCTTAGAGAGAGACGCACCGCCGTCAACCGAGGTGTAGAACTGGAAACTCACCGACCTTCGTGTTCTGTTGTAAACGTTTTGTGCTCACAAGTTATTACAGCCTGAATGTGAAACAAGTAGACTCATAAATAATAGCGTAAAGCACGCTTCTCTGCGGGTGCTGTTATTACTCATAAATTTATGGCCATTTACGGCCAAAAATTACCGTATCGTAGACATAACTGCTCTTAATTGCCACTCAGATAATACATTGGATTAAAATAGTCATAACATAACAGAAAAATGCATCTACTAAGGTACATGAATCCAATTGTTAGAATTCTTTGAATTCAATTACGATTTCTTGATGTAACATTACATAAAATAGGTTTTTAAAATTGTCCTTAGCACGGGTGAGTGCATTAAAAATACAAATAGTATAATCAGGTGGGTACAGCGATATCTTTCCGATTTAAAAACCTAACTGCAAAGTAGGTATTCGGGGCTGTAAGTGATGCAATCTACTTCAGCCAGATGTCGCTGCCTGTACGTAATACAGAGAATAGAGTAAAGAGGTTCGAAATTTCACTGATGCCGGTGAGTCGCCCATTAGCTCAGTTGGATAGAGCGCTGGCACGGATAGCCAGAGGTCGCGGGTTCGAATCCCGGCATGGGTGGAATTTTTAGCCTCTAAATAGGTTTTTAACATTACATGACAAACGAGGTAAAATTTATGACCACTTGTAATTTTAGAGTCATATCCAAATTCATCAAAGTAATGTTCTATGTAGTTGGGTTAGGAATATTACTGTATTATTTATTATTGTTATTATTATTAATCAATAGCTATGGCAACCACACGATGTCGACAAGTTCTGCCAAAGTCACGAAAAGAAATGAGCAATTTTTTTAACTAATTTGGATTTCTTTGTGTACTATATAGTAGAACTATAATATAGTTCTACTATATAGTACACAAAGAAATCCAAATTCAATCTATATTGTAGAATTATACTTTGAGAGTGTGAACTAAATAAAACTAAAACAATATAGAATCAACAATGAGTAGGTACACTAAACTGAAATAATAACCTTTTTTGATTGTTTTTGTGTGATTTTCGCTCTTGAGCATACATGCTCAAGAGCGAAAATTATATTCAAAGAAACTTGAACAGATTAATTATTAAGTATGAGCTTTTGCATTTGGCTAATAGATACTAAAATATACTTATCATATCATCATAGGTACTTATAAGGCCGCCAATTTCGCTATGTGCATTTGTAATTATTTTGTATTTGTTGTTTTTCCAGTGTACAATAAAGAATATTCTTGTCTTATCTTATTCTATAATGATAAAGTACAAAAAATATTAATACAAACTAAATAAACGTTATACCTACTTTAAACGTTTTCTTAGTCATATGTCACGCATGAATAAAAATATTTATTATCAAACGAATTATATTACATGAATGTCGATTAGTACATTACTTATCGACATGCATATTATAACGCGTTTGTTAGTAAATATTTTTACCGAATTGGCATGACTAAAACATTTAATAATGCGAATACGCATTTTGACACAAGCCATTTCCTGGTTTAATTGTTGTTAATATGAGGTTAATTCAATTATGTTAACCTACCTGTCCATGGCAGCACGCTCAGCTCACAGTAGGTACTTCAATTACGCCCCATTGTTTAGATCGTACCTTGAACCCCGCTATTGACCTACATTCTAATATCAAGGTCAACACAATAACGAATCAATGAATAGACTTACAGAGTAAATTGTACAATTTGTAGGAGTAATTCAAAGCTATATTAGAGAGGGCACGTAAAAATGACTGTACGGTCGACAACATAATATATAAACCTTTAGTTACGCGCACTTTAATAGGTCACTTTCAGCTGCAACCAAAATGGAAAGGTTGAATTGCTGTCAATTGAACATGGTCGGATAGAGAATATTTCCGATAAACGTATTTATCGTACCAACACACATTAGTACAGTCTGTTACCTTTTAGAATATACCTCCAGTCCCTCCCTAGGGCTCTAGAGTAGGCTTCGGTTTTCGCCGAAAGCACACGAGTGTAATACTACTACTGTAATAGTATGAGTGTAATACACTCATATTAGTTTCGATCTTGAAATTCAGTGTCATATTAGTTCCGATATTTCTATAACACGAACATATCCGATTCTATCCGATAGTAGCCGAGGTATATTCTAAAAGCTAACAGACTGTACTTGAGACTTCTGATTGTTTCATTCCTAAAATTCCATAAAGAGAACCAATAAAACTATAAATCGAATATTTTTGAATAGAAATAGAATCATTAATAGCCAATAATTGATCCTGATTCTAGAAATTATTAGCTTAGTTTCTGACCATAACAATTTATATTTTTCAAACGAAACCCAATCAGGACGTATAAATAATAAATAAAGAAGAGCTAATCTTAAATCTACATAGGAATCTATTTTATGCTACTTTTAAACGAAAATATACTTTATTGCTTTGTAATAAACATAGCCGTGAAAGTTATACCAAGCAGTAACGCAAGGCGTGTTCTTGTGTTTCATACAATATGAGGTCGACGGGTTTTCGTAACGCAGCAGCATTCAATATTAACCGTTTCACTTTAATTAAGGCTATAATGGTCAGTCCATCAGCCCGTATTCGTCCACTGCCGGACAGAGGCCTCCCCTAAAGCACGCCACGTGTCCATGGCCAACCCCATCCAGCCACTGCCAGCACTCTGCAGATAGGTCCAACGGGCCGGTGTCGTACGCTGCGTTTGCCAATTCCTGGGCTCCACTTGATGGTCGATACCATCCGATCTTCGCCATATGTGACCAGTCTCCGGCCACTTCAGCTCGATAATGCTCACCAAAGAAAATATACAGTCTGTTAGCTTTTTCCGCCTGAGGTATATTCAAACTAATTTTAATATACCTCGGGCTCTAGAGTAGGTTTCGGTTTTCGCCGAAACAACACGAGTGTAATACTACTTCCTGCTCTGTATAAAACTTTTCTTCACTATTTTGAAGAGTTAGGTAAAAACCTATTTAGAGGCTAAAAATTCCACCCATTCTACCTACCCAAGTTATGTAAAGTTAAGCGTCATATTAGTTTCGATGTTTCTATTACCTACACGAATATATCCGATTCCATCCGATAGTATCCGAGGTATATTCTAGAAGCTAAGAGACTGTAGACCTGATACTAAATGTTTTTTGGCTCAGTTAAAGTTATTGATAGTAACGGAATATTTTATGGTGCTTAATTTATTGTCATAAGACAAAAGTAATATCGGATGAGGCCACGTTTATTAGACAAGGATTTGGAATTGTTTTCTAGACGTTACATTAAAAATCATTCATTAATGAAAAAATGCAAGAAAAACTATGTAAAATTAATTAATGAATTCTTTTTTACATTTGACGCAGCTTTGTGAAAATTAATGCAATTTTAAAGTTTTGGTATTTTGTACCTTACGTGATTTTTGTAAGTTAATGCCAGATCACTCTACAATTATAGTAAGAATGTTAGTTAACTCTCCATGAAACTGGTAGGTACATCTCAACACGCCATCGGTGTATGATAAGATCATCATTTTTTATAACTGCTGATACTACACGCACAAATGTCCAATTAGTTTTAATGAAGCAACAAAATATCTTAGTGTGTCACACGCAATATAGAAAACATAAATTGGGGAATTCAGGTTAAACGCCGCCGCATGTGTAAGCGCAGCTATTGTTGTAATTTGAAATCCAAATCGGCCAAATAAATCAAATAAAATATTTTAAAGCTGCTTGCATAATGAAGGAAAACATCGTGAGGAAATTCAAAAACCTATTTAGAGGCTAAAAATTTCACCCATGCCGGGATTCGAACCCGCAACCTCTGGCTATCCGTACCAGAGTATGAGTATAGGAATTCCTATAAGTATAGGAAGGTTCTTCCATCATATTTTAGAAGAAATTCACTTCATTAGCAAATAATTCGTATAATTCTACATAAAAAGTCGAACAACAGTCATTTGATTATGATCACGACTTTATGTATGACACCTCAAAGCGAGCGAAATTTATTAGCAAAAATTGCGCATACGACTTTGTGATAGTTAATACTTGAAATTGATTTTTATGCGGCAATTTTTTTATCCTTCGAATATTTTACGTCTAGGCTTTCAATTCGCATGAGCGAGAATCGGCTCTCTGGTTAATCTAGCGGTTAACACGTTCGATTATGAAAACAGTATCCATTAAAAAAATCGACTACGTGACATGACAATCGAAAGCATGTTTCAAGATGTTTGCCGCCACTAAGTGTGTATTTCTCAGGCCAGCTAGTTTCTTTCCACCTAATTTGACTCAAAAAGCAATTTTAAAAAACCTAATCAGAGAAAAAATAAAAATTCCACCCATGCTGGGATTCGAACCCGCGACCTCTGGCTATCCGACCCAGCGCTCTTTTCAACTGAGCTAATGGGCGACTCACCGGTATCAGTGAAATTTCGAACCTCTTTACAATATTCTCTGTATTACGTACAAGCAGCGACATCTGGCTGAAGTAATTTGCATCACTTGCAGCCCCGAGTACCTCCTTTGCAGTTAGGTTTTACATCGGAATGATATCGCTGTACGTGGCTGTACCCACATGATTATATTATTTTTAATGCACTAACCCGTGCAAAGGACAATTTTAATAAACCTATTTAGAGGCTAAAAAGTCCACCCATGCTGGGATTCAAACCTCTGGCTATCCATGCCAGCGCTCTTTCCAACTGAGCTAATGGGCGACTCAAAATTGTCCTTAGCACGGGTTAGTGCATTAAAAATAATATAATCGAAAAACAATGTTTGTTAAAATTGATACCTATTTTGTCTCCGCGAACAATGCACACTATCATACCTATTCGTAATTTTGCTGTTTCTATCGATTTCGTATTTAATAAGTCAATTGCAATTTATCGCATCGACTTTTTAGTAGGTACTAAGTAATGGATTTTTTGCACGAAAAAGGAAACAACAAACGGCATTCGTTTTAACTGCGACGAAAATCGATTTCCACGTGTATTACTATTTTTTTGAAATAGAGTACCTACCTATAAAAATTGAATTTTAATAGATTTTCGATGCATTTGCCAGTTTTAAACGCTCTAAAAGTGACTGGCCGAAAATAAAACGGCGGGCCTTTATACACAGCAAAAAAACTACGAAAAAACAAAGATGGCGTCAAAGAACGCGTTTGAATTTAGAAGCTTGACGAATCGTGGTCGATTGGTTTGGTATTGGTACTGAATGCCTCTTACTTTATTATTCGGTCCCCGGCCGTAGTTTTCGACAATAAATTTCAGAAACCGTTCAGTGTTCGAGGACACGGCCATTGTGTTTCGCACTCCGAACGAAATAGTCCGGACTTGCCTTTTGTATGTGTCTATGCCGTACTACTTATCGCTAATTCCAATTAAAACTCAATTATGTGAAACAAGATCAAGGCACAAGAATCAGAAGGTATTTGGTCTTTGAAAATAAGTATAATGGAATGATAAATAGGTGGAAACGCATCGGTGACACGATTGCCTTATAAAATGATAGATACCTACATAGAGAACACTTCATTCAACATAAAAAAGGAAATTACACAGATATTCCTTAACCTAAGAGTAGAGACAATGGGCTTATCGCTAAAAGTAATCTCTTCCAGACAACCTTTGGAGGGAGTGATCTACGACCTCTCTGATATTATTCTGTTAATATTTCTTGTGAAGAAAAACATTGTGAGAAAACATTCCTCACTTACCTCAGCGCTCGGAATCGCCAATCCGCGGTGGGCACCTGCGGTGATTCTGCCCTTCATTCGGAGAGAGCCCCTCTGTCTTTGAGAGAACTGCCTTACAGTGGGGCATATTATCTCTATCTGTCTACCTATAAACTACTTAATAATATTGGCCTTTTTGCATCTACTTAATGAGATGATTTATACAGCGTCCAGGGTATCTTCACTCACACTAGATGGGTGACGGGACCACTCCGACGCTGTAGTGCCTGGGACATAGTTTTATAGATGTAGGCTTGCCCAGCACCTATACCATCCTGACAGCTTAGTCGGCCTAGCCCACAGGAAAGACTAGTCAATACGTGAACTACCTATAAACTACTTATGTTATGTACTGCGATAAAATGTTACTTGGTCACAAGATCGAATTAAACCTGAAAATGTTTACAAACTTCGTCATTTATAGACTTTTCTAACGATTTGTATTGAAAAGGCCGGCCGGTATTAACGATATGTTGCAGTTAGCTGCATCCTGCGCCGCCACCGCTACGGGCTTGTCTTGGTGAATAATTCCTAGGAATAGCTACAATTTGGTCATAAATATTGTACTTCTATTTATGACGGAACTATACGCGCGTCTCCGTTCTCAGGACTCAAAAAAGTCCTGCTATCAAAAACAAGTCAATATGAAGGCTTTAGAGTTTGAATGAATTTCTTCTTTTAACAGACTTAAAAAAAGGAGGATGGATCTTTATTTTAATTTTTTTTAAGTGTGATTCCGATTACTCGATGACGCGTGGAACGATTTGAAAAAATCCTAGTAGACAGTAGTCACGGCTAGTAACAAGTCAACATTTCGTAGTTACCAAGTCAGGATCTGATGATAGGATCTTGGAGAAATCGAGGGAACTATTCCAAATGTACATAACATAACATTACATTTACATACATTGCTTCTGGCCCCACACTAGGATATCCTGTGTCGTGGAAACCAGAAACAACGACATCACAAACAGGTAAACATCCAAGTCCAGGGTTTTTTTTTTGTCCCCAACCGGGATTCGAACCCGAGACCTCTTGCATGGTAGGCATATGAACTACCGCTTCGCCACAGAGGTCGTCAATTACCATTTTTGTAAAGTGATTTGTGATTATTATTGTTATTATTATCTTCATGCATTTACTTTTAAAAACACAATTTGGCGGACTAATCGTCCGGAAATATATATTTTTTAATAGTTACGAAAACCGACTTCAAAACTTTACGAGTAGAACTAAAAACAAAGAAATCATTTTAAGAAATATGACCTGTAAATTCGATAGAGGTAAAGTAGTAATAGGTAGGTATATTTTGGAGTCGGTGCACAAAATGAAGGGTCTTGTAGCTTGGCACCGGATCCAAATTATAATTCTATAATGCGTAACATCGAACTTTAAATTATTTTTCTATTTTTAGTGCCGCAGTGTATTAAAGTTTGTTTCATTTATATTTTTCCTAAAACTAACAGCTTTTTTACGTAACCCAAACGTGCCTTGTCAATAACTTCTTAACCAGGGCAAATATTGCAGTGAACAAGAGAAAACGGAGCCAACCTCGGATGAATTGGTCAGAATATCAATAGTGTTCCATTATTTAGTCACGCACCAAATAGTTCTGTGACAAAAAGTGCCAATGTTATGAAATGGAGCTGTTGATAATTTCTTCGCTTTATAGAAATACTTAGACGTGACAGTTCGTTGCTAAATAAAAAATAACAGGTCAAGCGCGAGTTCGACTCAATCACTCGGGTTCCGTAACACATCCGTATATTATTATCATTAGTTTATACGAGTACACAAGCAGCGTTTCGCTGATGTGTGTATATCACTTCCGTGCACTTGTTAAATAATTATCTAGTCTGTTTTAAATGAGATCACTGAAGTAGCGGCGATTAAGTAAGATATCGTACCTATCTAAGGGCCGCTTGCGCAGTTTCCTTAAATCTAGGTTTAGTAACATTTTGATAGATTTTTTGTATTGAGAATCCAGTTTAAATTGTTTTAAATCAAGACAAGCTTGTGCAAGTGGCTCTTAGGTATTTAAGAAAACATATATTTTAGGGACCCTTAGCGACAGTCGCTCGTCTCGGTAAGGTGCGACGAAACCTCGATTTGTCGAAACCTATAAATGCATTGGAAAAGTTTTTTAAAGATCCGGCATTTTCGTTTGTAAATAAAAACCAAACGACGTTTGTGTTGGTATTGCTCCCTGTAGAGCCGCCCTATAATTAGCTACACCAAGACTGGACCTTTAGTATGTGTTACAATAAAATAAAAGGCCATTATTCTAATACCACAAGGTAACAGTTCAAAAATACATTCCAAACGTGTTTCTCATAATAAATTAAAATTTTAATACAAAATTACATTAAAAAACTGATTAGATTAAATTAATGTGATTTACAGCTTATTGAACATCTTAAATAATTAATAAGTCTTAAAAACCTATTTACTGCAAACTGCAAAAAACTGCAAAGTAAGGTACTCAGGGCTGCAAGTAATGCAGATTGCTTCAGCCAGATGGTGCTGCCTGTACGTAATACAGAGTGTTGTAAAGAGGTTCGGTTCGAGTACCGGCATGGGTGGAATTTTTAGCCTCTAAATAGGATTTTGAAATAAATTGCTTTAAGGTGCGATTTTTTTCCGAGTAGGGCTTACCCTCTCCTCTCTCCCGACAAAATGATGTCCGGTTGATTGTACAAACGTGAACCAATTCACAGTACATACAATAAGCAGTCGTACACATAATGAACTTAAAGGAGCCTAAGTTAACCAGTAGGTAACTGGTTAACTTAAAAAGACAAAACTTGGTAAAAACTTGCATTGAAAATCATCATCATCAACCCATTCTGCCCCCACCGAGGGGCACGGGTCTCTTCCTAAGGAAGGTATAGGCCATACTCCACCACTGGGGTCAAGTCCGGATGGGTGGAGGCTAGTTGTCCATTAAAAAGGACTTTGATGAAGTCGTTAGTTCTTTACTGTAGGTAAAATACCTGTTCTTCCACGGAACCCTACTTTGCGCGTGGCCCAACACGCACTTGGCCGTTGCTTATGTTACGTAAGAGGGACAGATGTAGGTCGGGTACCGCCACCTGTCTTATTAAATGTTATCATCACATCACTGTCAACGAAGCAGATAGAAGTTTTTTCGTCTAAAAAATATTGCCAGCATTATCTTCTTCTTCTTCTTCAGGCTATATTAGTGCACTGCTTGACATAGCCCTCCCCTAATGAGTGCCATAGCACAAGGTTGTGCCATCATTGAGGGGTAATGCCCATAATCCCCACGCTGGGCTTGCGGATTGGGGATCGCAGATTGGTGGAATTGTACTGCAGGGGGTGCTGCTGCTCACCCCCGGTTTGTGTCCCTTAGTCGCCTTTTACGACACCCACGGGAAGAATTTGGGTTGGTGCTATTCTCTAGGCCTACACCACACAGCAATTATCTGCATGATCTGCGCTCAGATAAAAGAGGAGCTTTAAGCGCTAGGCGATGCTAAGCGCCATCAATGAAAAAAAAACATACCTTCTTTTATTTAAAAACATACCTTCTTTAGAAAAAAAACACCCTAAGTCTTAATAGATATTGTAGCTCTTTTTATAACCTACTAACAAGAACCTAGACTTTGATCGCTTTCCGCAAGAAACGGAAACGTCAAAGTCTTAGGCTCTTGATCCTAGGTTCAAGATAGTTGGTTTGAAAAATAGTTGTCACATTTGTTAAGATTTATGATGTAAACTTTTTGAAAACGATTTAAAGGTAATTTTTATTTTGAAAAACGTAAAGTTAGGAATATTATTTCAATGCACTAACCCGTGCTAAAGACAATTAAAAAAAATTGTTATTTTTAGCCTCTAAATAGGTTTTTAAAACGTAAAGTTGTTGTAACTTTACGTTGGAAGACATTTTTAACCACAATAATTTACTTCCTAGGTATTTGCACGCTAGTGAACAGTAACCGAAGACAGTAATTTTTTATCTCAAGGGGAAGCAAAACATTTTGAAAACAAAGTTAGTCATGAAATTAAATGAAAAGGTTTTATTCTAAGTATCGCAGAAACTGCGACTTAATGAACGTTACAATTAAAACTAGGTGTCTGTCGCTGCGGAGGCGAATAAGCTGCGCACTGCTAATATCAAAAAGCCAACGTTTATTATTTCGACAAGCATGGTACATATCCTTACACACTCAGACAGCAGACTTAACACAGCAGACATCACCATACCGCGATGTAGAGTGACAATAGCGCCATCTAGTGGACAAAATGTAAAATAACTAACGTTTTCAAATAGTGTCCATTTCAAAATCTAGATCATTTGAAACATCAAACATGGTTGTGACATTTCGTTGTTCAATTTGAAAAGTACCCGTATTAATAAAACAAATATATGATTTTTGCTCCATTGGTAGCTCTAGTTAGCACCGCCGCCTCCACACATTTTTCTAGCGGCCTAAATTCCAGGAACTTTCAGAAATAAAAGAACTTCAGGAAACGCCTGAACTAATTGGACTTTCAAAACACTTTTATCTTTCCAGCTTCTTTTACATAATCCCGCTTTCTCTTTGTTTTTCGTTGCCCTATCTTTTGGCGACTTTGTGCGGAAATTCTTGAACTACAAGGTCTAAAACGGTATTTTTTAATTCATGCGGCTTGGGTCTACTTGTAGACAATCTACGAAGTTGTTTGCTCGTCCTGGGTCATTGATTCATAACATTAATTTAAGAGATTTCTTGTTTTTGACGATCTCTGTGGCGCAGCATCTGCCTGCCATGTGAGAGGTCTCGGATTCGATCCCCGGCTGGGGCAAAGAAAAACCCCAGGTCTTGGATGTTTACATGTTTGTGATGTCGCTGTTTATGGTACCTACGACACAGGGTATCCTTGTGTGGGGCCAGAAGCAATGTATGTGCCAGTATGTAAATGTTATGTTACGTTATGTTATTTCAAAACTATGTTTGGCTTACACTCACACAAAGCTGAATGAAACTAATTACAAATTTATTACTTTTAGATAAGTTTCATTATGATTTGATTTTGTTTAATGATTGTGGGTAGAACAAAATCTTCGGAAGCGAGAAACCGGGTTTGATTCCCGGTGTGGGCATGCACCTACCAATGACTTTGTTTTCTAAGTTATGTACATTTGTGAAATTATAGTAGCAATACCACTCGCTCCGAACCCACGAAGGTCAAGCAACACAAGGCGCGTTAAGTGCATGGATGGGTGACCGTCTATGCCTAACGCAAGTTCTATTTTTCCAAGCGGTTCCGTGAACGTTAAGCACTAGGTGCCGGCTGCCGTCGATAGATCGCAGTCGTTAAGCCAAGCCATAGGCCTTAGGGCGGCTTGAGAACATCTGACAGTAAGACCAGCCACTAGTCTCACAAGCCTCCACCAATCCGGGCTTGGCCCCCGTGGTGGAGTATGGCCTATACCTTCCTTAAAGGAGAGACCCGTGCCCCTCGTTGGCGACATAATGCGTTGATAAAGATTAGCTTCGCACAACATAAACGGCAATATTGAGTGACCAAACAAGCATAATTTATATGAAGACGATAACTTTACACTCTTTTAATAGTCTCTAAGTACATAAAATTTTGAGACGCTTCTCCCTTAAATTCCTTCTTTTGCAGCAAAATACTGACCTTCCCTTTTGTTCTGTTCCAGGTTTCCACCTCAGTGGGGTGGTGCGGGCTCCAGCAGCGCTGCCGCCATGCTCCGAGCCAGAGCGTCTCTTCAGGGTCACAGTGTCTTTTGACAGGTCAGTGTCAGTCATTTTAGGTCAGGGGCCTAATTCGATGTCAACCCTGTATGTCCCCAGTGCTGGGGCACGGGACCAACATGCGCGGTCAGGTGCTGGATGGGTGACCATCCCGTGAGTACCGCTAGTGGTATTTTTTCCGAGCGCTTCCGTGCTTCGCCAGGCACGTTAAGCCGCTGGTGCCGGCTGTCATTCAATGGCAGTTGTTAAGCCAAGAGGCCATATAGGCGGCTTGATAACTTCTGACAGTAAGGCCCGCCACTGTGTACGATTCTCCACCAAACCGGACTCGGCGCTCGTGGTGAAGTATGGGCTATCCTTCCTGCGATGCAGGAAGAGACCCGTACCCCAGCACAGCAATGGGGACCTACAATGGGTTGATATTAATCAATCACTAACGTTCCCATTCTGAAAGGATTTAGGCCCTATATTCCGCATTCTCCTGGACGTTAATTCGTTTATTTATTTCACCATAAGTTATAATCGGTGAATCTATTTAGAGACCTGTGGAATTTTAAAATTCCTTTGTCAACCTGGCTAACATAGGGTACATTTTTACGCAACTAAGTTTTTTTTGTTTTTCACTAATATTAAAATTGAGGAAATTCGCCAATATGATAACTATGTTCATTGATAATTCCTTACCACTTTATCCGAATTCATTTATTTTTTTGAAAAGGGGGAACTTGTGAATTCCGCCGACATTTGATCAAGAACGGCGGGATCTATGAAAAAATTATCCAACTATTTAAGTTCCACAAGAAATTTCACGACATTATTTCCACCGCCATAAAGAATACCGTCAACACCACCCTACTGTGAAAACATACCAAAACTATAGTCCCTGTTTATTGCGGAATTTGGAGGCATATTTTTTATGTATTGACTTGTGGTAATAAGTTGGTTACTATGTTTTTTTGTCTATTTCAGATGCAAGATAACCGGCGTGACGTGCAGCTGCGAGGCGCGCGACATCTTCTGGTGCCAGCATGTGGTCGCGCTGGCGCTTTACCGCATCAGGAACGCCGATTCTGTCCGACTCAGAGTGCCTATATCAGGTAATTGTCACACTATTAATGTGCTATTAGATAGAAAGAGAGAGAGAGGACACTTCATCACCTAATATTATAAGGGCGTAAGTTTGTGAGTGTCTATATTTGTTACTTCTGCACGTCTAAACGGCTGGAGCGATTGTAATAAAATTTGTTATGGAGTTAGCTGACACCCTTGATTAACACATAGGTCACGTTTTAATGCGGGAAAATATCTTATTCCCTAATAAACCGCGGGTAACACCGAGGGGCACGCTAGTTGTACATAAAAATGGAAATTACACAGATATTTCTTAACCTCACAGTACAAATGGCAGCCTTATCACTACAAGTATTATGCAGTTGCTATAGATTCAGAGTGCCTATGCCAGGTGATATACTAACTTTCAGACAGTCTTTGACTCGTACTGAATGTGTTTATCCCTTAACCAAGCCCGAGAAGTAAAAAATATTCTTTGTTTTCGGCCTGTCTGTAATTCAAAGTGATAAGGTTCATTTGAAAGTGGGATTTACTTCCACCGTGACCTGATTAAGGTAAATTAGGCATGATAGACATTACAGTAGGAAAAGCAGAAGATTTTTGAATACCATTACGAGTACTACCTAGTGCAAAACTATATTTTTAATACTTCTGGTTATAGTCTAATAAATGTTCCTGTATAGGTATCATATTATCAACTTAATTCTGGATTCAATTACTTGATTTTTTGTCGGAAGAGTCCGACAATGTTAATTTACATACCTGCACATATAAGACCAATTCTGAACGCCACGCGATAAATAAATTGCCCCAACTATCATAATATTCCAGATGCTGTCGTCCCAGCGTTTATCACAACCATCTCTAACACTCCGACTCTCCCCAGAAACCCTCCTCCAGATGGACCGACAGCAGTTGCAGAAGTTCGTCCAGTACCTCATCGCGGAGCACCACACGGAGGTGCTGCCGACGGCGCAGCGGCTGGCGGATGAAGTGCTGCAGGCGCGGTCGGCCATCAACCGGATCTGCGGGGCGCCGGACCCCACGGCCGGACCGCCGCCGGACGCCCACCACGCCTGGCATTTGGACGAGCAGCAGGTATGGCTGCAAGCCCGGCTGGCCATCCACCGGATAAAAGAGGCGCCGGACCTCACGGCCAGACCGCCGCTGGACGCGCACCAAGTCTGAAATTTGGATGAGCAGCAGTATGGCTTTGTAGGGTAGGCGAGGATGGTTGACGAAGTCTGCAAGTGCGGTCGGCCATCAACCGGATCTACGGGGCGCCGGACCTTACGGCCGGAACGCCGCCAGACGCCCACCACGCCTGGCATTTGGACGAGCAGCAGATAGGGCTTTGTAGGGTAGGCTAGACTGCTTGACGAAGTGCTGCAGGCCTAGTCAGCCATCAACTAGATCAGCGGGGCGCCGGAACCTACAGCCGGACCGCCCACCACGCCTGACATTTGGACGAGCAGCAGCAGGGCTTTCGGAGTAGGCTAGACTAGTTGCCGAAGTGCTGCAGGCCCGGTTGGCCATCAATCGGATCTGCGCGGCGCAAGACCCAACGGCCGGACTGCCGCCGGACGCCTACCACTCCTGACATTTGAATGAGCAGTAGGTGAGACTTTATAGAGTAGGCTGGTGCTACAGGCCATCAACCGGATCTGCGGGGCGTCGGAACCCACGGCCGGACGCGCTCTACGCCTGCCATTTAAACAAGCAGCAGGTAGGGCTCTGAGCCAAGAATCCTTGCTCTAAGCACAACGTTGGTTTACTACTCCCGAACTTTGGCAGGGAACATTCGTAGCTTTTGGATCAACTTTTACTAAGTTGACTAGACAGCTCCGTGGAGTTTTCTACGGTATTTGAATGGTCTGCGAGTGTTTTGGTAGATGCATTGATTGTAATTGGTACTGTTAGTTCTATCGCTGGCAGTATACCTACCTATACAATACGCTCATGATTAGTTCTCACTTGTTTCACAAGACAATTCTCTAAATCTGTCACAGGAAGTATACGAAAAACTCCAGATGGTAGAGGCAAGCTGTCGAATATTTATGCAAAAGGGATAACTACCCTTCACCATGGTGAAGGGTAGGTATCCCTTTCGTTCCTAATTATTGAGAAGGATGCCCGATTGCCCGCTTCTAGGAATTTGTATTGTAACCAAAGTATGTCCTACTTTGATCCGCGATATGATTTTTGAACGCTGAAAACCACTAAGTACCAAATGCAATTTAAAAGAAAGACTAGTCTCAATGCTATCATGGGCTTGAATTTCGATGTAATCACGTCTACTGTCTTTTGTTTCAGGTCTGCGAACAAGTGCGAGCTTATTTATTACAGGGGACTTATTACAATGCAAACAAGCAACTCAACTCTTTATTTTCTAAGGTAAGTGCTTTTGATAGCTTTTCGTTTTACTGTCTCAGTTTATTAAGACACCATTCTCATTATTCCACGGTAGAATCAGTCTTAGAATTCCTAGCACTTAGCTGAGCATATCCTTAGTATCGCATAGCGTATCTATTCACTTAATTAAATAAGTAATTAACTTAGGCCAGGTTTCACGGTCTTACTCGTAGCACGCTCGGACCGAGTGCGCCATCCAAGTAAAGTAATGCTTCTGATTGGACGGTTTTTTGTGACAACACAAAAATAGCCAATCAGCAGCATTAGTTACTCGGATGGCGCACTCGGACCGAGCGCACTAAGACCGTGAAAACGCGGCTATTAGTATTTTTGTATTTTTTTGTGAAACTTAAACCATTTTTCAATATCAACACAAATTGGAAAAAATATAAAGGGCTGTCTTAAGCTCAATCAATATTATTTATTTAATTACGTTTGTAACTTATATGCTATCAGATCGCCTCTTCGATTAAGAACTAAGTAATTATAATCGTAGCTGGTTTTAATTTACCAACAACACGCAGGATCACAATGAAATTTACCACTAGGTAGGTATGTTCTTTACATAAATCTACGTTTGGTCGTGATTAGGAATTTGGAATCAATTGAAAAAAAAGTTATTTTCTTCTAAGTTTGTAAAAAATTATCTCTATCATAACTTTGAGCATTGAATTTAAAGTAAATGCTTTGAGCTATATACCTATTTATTTATGATTTACTGATTTTATAAATTTATATTACAGGTGTTTTATTTATTTATATTACCTACATTTAGTCTATGTAGTGTATTATTTCTGCTTAGGTTATTCTTAAGGGGTTTTGCAGTCTATGTAGTATCTCTTACAGAGATAAGCTCGCCTTTAAACATGTTATTTCTTATGTGATGTTTTTTTAATGTTCCGTGTGCATAAAGTATAATAAAAAAGGATTAAGAAGCCCAAATTTATTTTAAGTAAAAAAAGAAATTTTAAATTGAAGCTCTAACTCCTCTTTTATTCCTCGCCCAGCGCTCTCTTAAAGATGAACCTTAAGGCGTCGTCAATTAAACGTGATAACTCCGATTTAAGTTAGGTAGGTATTACTTTATGTCGTATTTACATTGCAAAGACACACAGAACAATAACCAAACTTAAGATAGATGTAAACAATGAAACAAGAGAAATACTCGTAAAATAAGTTCAATGAGTATATGAGGTTCAATAAGAAGGTGACAAACCTTTATTTTTACGATCACCCACCCACTTTCCAGGTGCGCGAAATGCTCCGAGCTCAAGACTCGAACGGCCCCAGAATGCTGATGCTGATGACGGAGCAGTTCCTCTCCGACCCTCGGCTCCTCCTCTGGCGGAACCAGAACACGCCGATGACTGAGAAGTGCCGGCAACTCTGGGAGCAGCTGGGCGCCCTGTGGGTCAGCATAGTGCTGGATCCCGGCAGCAACAAGCACCAGCGGGGCCAGTGGAGGCATCTGCTGGAGAAGTGGTCCGCCGTTGAAGTCTGCCCCACTGAGGATCCGGACTATCGGTCGTTTCCTTTGGTAGGTGATGTAGGAACGCTGTTTCGTACCTACTTTGTTAGTAAATTCGATGGCTATTATCGGCAGAAAGGCGTGTCATTCAAATTAGTACGGCGCTGTCGTTGCTGGCTTGAAATCCGAAGGTAAAGTGAAATTTGTTTAAAATCACCAAATCGACGAAATGACACGCATTTTACGCCCATTTTTTTGGGAGCCACGGTGTGTGGGTTTCAACTGCTAGGCCACGGCGTATTTTAATACAAATTTACTATCCATGTTTTTGTGAAAATTTGTCAAAGTCGATTCCCAAATCCTTGAATGAAATATGAGAATTAATATGTGAGGGTTCGAATGTGGCCGCGCCATCAAAACGTGGAGAACTGCGTGGCTACGCAGATCTTTAAACACCAAGCGTTGCAGAGACTTCAAATTTAGGTAAACGACAGTGAAATAAGTTAAAACTTTGTAAAAATATAGAAAAACTCAAACACGTAATCGTCGGTATCTCGCTGAAAGAGCGCTAAAATTATTTTAATGATAGTAGAGTAAACTTTTGATACAATGTGGTCTGGTCTTGATGAATGAAAGGTAATGAAATTGCTGACGTTTTTGTTTTCCTAAAATTGATATTTTTTTAAATAACTTTCATTTAACCAGTGTTATTTATTTAAAGTTATTTAAAAAAAACAATTTTAACATCAAAATGTCTCAATCATAAACTTAGTATGCAGGTACCTAACAAAAATATGCCCTGATATCAACCCTTTGTATGTCCCCATTGCTGGGGCACGGGTCTCTTCCGGCATCGCCGGAAGGTTAGGCCATACTCCACCACGGTGGCCAAGTCCGGGTTGGTAGAAGATTGTAAGAAAGTGGCGGGCCTTACTGTCAGAAGTTATCAAGCCGCCCATAAGACTCGGACCACATTTAGAAATATTATGCTGATTTGATTAGAATCACTACAAGTGTTAGATTGTGCGAGCGAGACGGCATGCTCGACCTATGAACAGCTTAAGACACAATGTATGACAGTGGTACCGAGACAGCATGCTCGACCTAAGAACGCCTGTAAGACGGTACCAGTTGGCCTAATTGTGTCTTTGTCACTCAGCCCCTAACTGACAAGGACACACTCATCAAGTCAGCGCGTGTTATGGCATCTGCGATTACTTTCAAGAAGTATTCCGACCTATACCCGTCTCTTTCAGTACGCCCGGGAGCGGGAGAGGAACGAGCGAGATCGCGACAGAGACCACAGAGACAGGGACAGAGAGCGGCACCGCGATAGGGAAGAGAGGGACAGAGAGAGATTACGAGCAGACAGGGAGGAGAGAGACCGGTAAGCGGAACTCGGAACATGAATAATCTTATTTATAAAAACTCAATTTCTTAAAACACTACTCAAATCCTGTTTAAATAGTCTTTGGTAGATTAGGTTATTTAGAAGAACATAATTTCTTAAAACACTCACTGACTCACACCTCAACGGCCTTTCAATTAGTATGCTATTCGACTTTATAATATTTTGATAGATTATAGGTACACTAAAAACGAAGCCCCCCTTCACCTTTTCGCTTGGCGGGTGCTCCCCGCGTCCCAACTTTATCCCCCAACTAATGATACTGTTTTTGGAAGGCCTTTCTGTACTTGAAAAAGAGATTGAAACATAAATCTATCTACATTCGCTCTTATGTCACATGCAATAAGAGTCACGAGGTATTAGTGCTACCGTCAGTAAACGATTCGGTACCTACTTCGAGTCTTTACCGACCCGTAGCTAAAGCTATTAAATCGTATAAAATTTCAAAAACCTATTTATAGGCTAAAAATTCCACCCATGCCGGGACTCGAACCCGCGACCTCTGGCTAACCGTGCCAGTGCTCTCCCAACTGAGCCAATGGGCGACTCACCGGCATCAGTGAAATTTCGAACCTCTTTACAATACTCTCTGCATTACGTACAGGCAGCGACATCTGGCTGAAGTAATTTGCATCACTCGGAGCCTCGAGTAAGGGCCGACTACCTACTTTGCAGTTAGGTCCTTAGCACGGGTTAGTGCATAAAAAAAGAATATAAATCGTATAAAGGATAAGAAATGTCTAAACTTTTACTTACACAATTCGTTATCAACCCTTGTATGTCCCCACTGCTGGGGCACGGGTCTCTTCCTGCATCGCAGGAAGGTTGGGCCATACTCCACCACGGGCGCCAAGTCCGGGTTGGTGGAGGATTGTAAGACAGTGGCGGGCCTTACTGTCAGAAGTTATCAAGCCGCCCATGAGGCCTCTGACACGGCTTAACGACTGCCAGTATATGACAGCCGGCACCAACGGCTCCAACCAACGCGCCTTGCGAAGCACGGACACAATTAATTGTAATGTACTGTTTCAGGGAAAGACACAGAGAACGCCAAAGGAGAGAGGTCAACTCACAGTCAGAGAGTTCAGATGAGGAACCTAGGCCAAATAAGTGAGTAGATATCTCCAAAATCCTGTGAATGGAAGTTTGAGAGAAAGTGACCGGCCAAGGATTTGTCCGGCCACGCGTAGTACAGGATTCCGTAGCCCCGTGGTACACCTGCGGTGTCCACCTTTAACATGATGTAAATAATTGTAAAATAATATTTTGCCCGTAGTCCACCTGGTAATTGTATATAATACTAGCTTGTGCCCGCGACTCCGTCCGCGTGGACTTTAGTAGCTACAAAATTTTGCAACTCTGTTCACTCCCTTAAGGGTTAAATATAAAAAAACGGCGAAACACATGTTCATCAACTGTGTTGAAGAGTATTTATTTTAAGTTTCATGAAAATTGGACAACGTTATTTATATCTCCAATACAAATTTATGCAACCCTTTTCACCCCCTTAGGGATTAAATTTAAAAAAATCCGGTCTTATTTCTTGTCTACATTATATATAGACACTTTGTGCAAAATTTTTGCTTCCTGGGTCCAACGGCTTGAGCTGTGCGTTGATGAGTGAGTCAGTCAGTCAGGACTTTAATTTTATTTATATAGATATGAAAATATAATCATAGTGAAAAAGAATTTGTCCCAATATTGCCGTGTTCCACCCATCTATTATAACTTGTCCACATATAGGTGGACCACGGGCATAAAAATAACCCGTTGCCCACCCGGGTGGACTACGTAGGTGTACCACGGAAAAGGAAGGTTCCGTATTGTTGGTTCTGTAAAGCAGATAAAACACGATGGTGTTCATCGAAGTAATTTTCAATGGAATTTGTACGAAGGTTTTCTCTATAAGGATGTCTTAAGAGATCTATTGAGCACCGCCTAGCGCCTAACGATTTTACGCCTTCATTCCAGTTATGAGCGTGAGTACAGAAGAGCGAGCAAGCGACTGAGGCTTCACAGCCAACGGTCGGCCCCGCAGCTTACTCCGCGAACTGTCTTCCATAAGTGAGTTCGCATCATCATTATAATCACAAGCCCACCTTTGCTCACTGTCGGATGTACTGGGTTACCATGCAAGAGGTCCCGGCCGGGTTCGAATCCCGGCTAGGGACAAAGAAAACCCGTCTTGTATGTTTACATGTTTGTGATGTCGTTGTTACTGGTTCCCACGACACAGGTTATGCTAGTGTGGGGCCAGAAGCAATGTATGTGCCTGTATGTAAATGTTATGTTATGTTAATGTACGTACTAACCCGTGCTAAGGACCATTTAAAAAACCTATTTAGGTAAACCTATAAAAGTTTAAACCTGTAAAAGTCACGTCTTAGGATTTTTTATAGCTAAGAGTATATATATAAAATACCACAGCTAGATAAAAAAAGTTTCGTAGTGAACCTCACTCGTAGAAACGACGAACCACATGTCTTTTGTCGAGATGGAAGTTTAAAACTATGATCAACTACAGTTTATTTGCCTCTACATTGAGTCTTATAATGATATAAAAGTAATATTAGCTGAGTTGGGAGAGCGCTGGTACGGTTAGCCAGAGGTCGCGGCTCCCGGCATGGGCGGATATTTTTGCCTCTAAATAGGTTTTTAAAATGGTTCTCAGCACGGGTTGGTGCAACAAAAAGATTATAATATAAAAGTATTCTTAAAAACCTTCGTTATAGTACGATTAGGTACATGATCCAGTACTTCAAGTTCTTCAAATTGATTATGTAATATAATAATACGTAATATATAAATTTAATGTCGGGCCCTTCATGCCGTTACCCTATTAAGGGTTAATCACCAGTCTAGTTTAAGAACCAAGACGAGGCACTGATCTCTGCGTCTCCTACTCAGATAGAAGAGGGCCCACCCATCTTTTTACACATCAAAACTAGTACAATCTCAAATAGACCTTATGTCCAGCACCTAACGTCTAACTTTCCACCACCAGGGCGCTGGACGCCGTCGACATATCCTGGGAAAATGAGCACCTCAAGTGCATTCTGGGCAGCGACATCTACTCGGACTCCGAAAAGCCGGACAAAGCTGGGGGGTCCATCACGTTGCAGCATTATCCTAAGTTCAACGAGCTGGGACAACCGCTGTGGCATGGTGAGTTACTGAATAAACTGATCCATTGATCCATAAGCCGGGGGGTGTTCGTTATCAACCCTTGTATGTCCCCACTGCTGGGGTACGGGTCTCTTCCTGCATCGCAGGAAGGTTAGGCCATACTCCACCACGGGGGCCAAGCCCGGGTTGGTGGAGGATTGTACGACGGTGGCGGGCCTTACTGTCAGAAGTTATCAAGCCGCCCATACGCGGGGTGTCCAATAGAGTCATATTCGACGGCCTCGGTGGCGCAGCGGTTTGGCACGCTGACTGTAAAATCGAAGGTCTCGGGTTCGATCCACGGCAGGGTCAAACTAGGATACGAACTTTTCTAGTTTGTCTCGGGTCTTGGATGTTATCTATGTAGGTATTTGTTGTAGGTATTAAATGTATGGTCGAGTTAGCACCTGCAACACAAGTCATTTAGTTGTACTTAATATGGGCCTAACAAGATCTGTGTAATATGTCCATGAAAATTTATTTATTAATTATATTAGTCCGGTAATTTTATTTATTTATTTTTATGTCATACAAAATCTTACAGCATTACAGTCATTACATTAATGGTCGTTTCATTCACGCTATCGATAGTCTAGTAACCAATCGTATAACCCGTGCTACTTAACTCAGCGCCTGTCGCGATTCGATCTTCGATCCGATGCCTATTTCATTTGCCCGGATTATATCCCTGGAATGAAATTGTACTGCTATTGTTTTTAGACTACCAAATGACGCAAATATCAACCATTGTCGTGCTTATTTCATTCTATTCAAAAAAATTAAGTATTAGACTCTAGGGCCTGACAGTAACAAGTTTGCTTTTTCTTCAAACATTTTCAACACTGACCTTCAACTGGACCATGGCGGTCAGTGACTTCGTATTTAACTTTTAAGTTAACCGTAGTGTATATACCAACCCGGACTTGGCCCGCGTGGTGGAGTAGCCCATGCGGCCAACGCGGATTGGCAATTTCAAGCGCTGACATATTTGAACACCTCAGACGTTTCTTCATCTGTATCGATGGCAAGCCATGCATCGTGGTGAAAGGATTTGCCAATCAGCGTTAGGGTCTCGCTGATTGTTGCCCAGGGTGCTCAGCGAGCCAATTCTCACTTTATTAGCAAATAAGTTGTATACGACTCTAAGGCTTATTACTTGGAATTGTACGTATAAGTCGAGCGACTGCCAAAATCTGTATTCGGAACGACATGCTACATTGAATTCGAAAAAGAAAATAAATGTCTATGACTGGGGAGTTATCTAATCTTATTTTTATGCGACAAATGTCTAAGCCTTCGAATATTTTGCGTCTACGCTTTCAATTCGCAATTCGGGCGAGAATCGGCTCCCAGGTCTCCTCACGGTGGTTTGCTTCACTGTCAGCGAGTGATATTGCTACTGTAACTTCAAGATAAAGAATATTAACAACTAACAACGAATTAACAACTGTTTTCTCTGCAGAACACCTGCCGGTAGTGGGGGCGCGGATAGAAGCGCTCCGAGCTCACGGCAGGGCGCCGGCTGCGCTGCGACTGGCCGTCAGCGCGGCCCGAGCCATGAGACATCGGCAGGTCAGTGTCACTATGACCCAGAGTCTCGATTCTGTCAAGGATAAGAAAGGATAAGATACGAAAAAAAACGTTTAACGACCGCTGTGGCGTAGCGGTAGCGCGTCTGCCTACCATGCTAGAGGTCCCGGGTTCGAATCCCGGCTGGGACCAAAAAAAAATCCCAGGTCTTGGATGTTTACATGTTTGTGATGTCGTTGTTTGCGGTTTGCACGACACAGGGTATCCTAGTGTGGGGCCAGAAGCAATGTATGTGCCTGTATGTAAATGTTATGTTATTGTTATAATGATTTTATAATGAAATTATTTTTAAGTAAAATCCTGACAACATTGTATGTTTCTTACAGCTAAATACTTGATATAAACTAATGTTGAAAGACTTAAAATTATAAAATACATCCGTAATTACAATGAAACAATGATGCCTAGGAAGGTTGTGCCTGCGGCCTCCACACTAGGATACCCTGTGTGTGGAGTCTCGATCGCACATTTTTACTGATAGTAATAAAATTAATATATTTTATGAAATAAATACTTTGTTGACCCTAAATAAATAAAATAAAAATAAAAAAAAACTAAACTTTTAGACCTAGTCGTAGGGCTGAGTATAAATATTAGGGGTTAAAGTATGAAATTGCCGTTTCATTGCAATAGGTTCTTTGAATTGACATAGAATCTTCATGGTTTGAGGTTTTCGAATGAAACTTTTTTCAAATGGTTTCTATGATGGTCTTTTTTTTAAAAAATGTGAAACATTTGAATATCGACTTTCAATTATTTTTGTTATTCAATTTAGACAAGAAAGATGGATACTGCGAAAATTCGAGTGATTTTTGTCTACAGTGTCTACAGTATGTTTTTTACTTTATTGTACTAGTTTTTTGGGTGGCCTGGCATCCTAAGATACAGATCTCTTATCTAGTTTGGGACCCAGTCTGTACACAACTCGCTTCTATTGTACCATATTGTACCACTGCTATTTTTCAACTAATTTGTGGATGGAGAAATAAAGATTTTTATATTTGTATTTTGATAAATGTGGTCTGAGGGTTTGATAGATAATAAAATTAGAAGATTAATTTTTCATAGCCTCTTTGTTGGTGCCCCACTTCTGGGCAAAAATCTATCCCAGAAAATGGGCTAAAATAAAGTCCAGAAACTTCGAACCTCGGTCACCTCAGACCTTGAAAACATATCGAAAAAGTATTAACTCTAAAATCACATAATACTCATTAAATGCTGTAATAAAACTGAGAAATCGCTGAACTTTGGCACTGTAAAGGTAGAAAAACTAGGCTACATTTACGACATTTCTTGGGCGTAAATACAATGTTTGGGCAAACTATTGGTCACAAAAAATAGGGCGTTTAAAAGACGACCTTGACTCGTAGTGGGCATTTTTTCGCAGGAGGTAGCCCAACAGCGGTGGACGGAAGTGGGCGCTGGCGAGGCCTCTTCTTCAAGCGGCGGCACAGCCGGCAGCGGAAGCGGGAGCGGGAGCGGAACCTGCTCCGGCGCAGATACTTGCGCGGGAAGGTGCGGCGACAGAGTCAAGCTGTCGCTAGTCTGCGCCCATATGGACGGTGGGGCGTGCTTACAGTCGGCGGCTACTTGTGCGCTGTCGCATTCCCACCGGTGTATTGGCAGAGGTGAGTGAAAGAGACGAAAATAACGACAGGATACCGTAACAAAATATCGAGCTGGCGCTAGTCTGCCCCCATAGGGAGAGTAGGCCGTGCTTACAGTCCGCGGCTACTTGTGCGCTGTCGCATTCCCACCGGTGCATTGGCAGAGGTGAGTGACAGAGACGAAAATAACGAGACGATACGGTAACATAATATCGAGCTAGCGCTAGTCTGCCCCCATAGGGAGAGTAGGCCGTGCTTGCAGTCCGCGGCTACTTGTGCGCTGTCGCATTCCCACCGGTGTATTGGAAGAGGTGAGTGAGAGAGACGAATATAATGGGACGATACGGCGACAGAATATCGAGCTGTCGCTAGTCTGCGCTCATATGGACGGTGGAGCGTGCTTACAGTCTGCGGCTACTTGTGCGCTGTCGCATTCCCACCGGTGTATTGGCAGAGGTGAGTGAAAGAGACGAATATAATGGGACGATACGGCTACAGAATATTGAGCTGTTGCTGGTCTGCGTCCAAATGGACGGTGGAGCGTGCTTACAGGTCGCAGCTACTTGTGCGCTGTTGCATTCACACTAGAGTATTGCCAAAGAGAGTGAAAGAGACGACTATAAGGGGACGATACGGCGACAGAATATCTAGCTAGAGCTAGTCTGCCCCTATATGGGGTATTCGCGTGTTCGCAGTTCGTGGCAGTCTGTGATCCGCTGTATTATTCCCGCTGGTGTGTTAGAAGAGGTGAGTGAGAGAGACAGACATAGTAAGAACGATACTTAATAGTAGAGAGATATAATATTAAAAAAAGTATGAGGAAATTTTAAATGACTAATGGATGCACAATGGAACGATGCATGAAAGCGATTGACTGTGATTTCTGGACGGAGTTATTCTTTCCAAGAACCTTCTAAGAAACTAAAGTTTATAAATTTCTTTAGTGCTCTACGGTTAACAAACAGCCATCGTAGAATTCGAAACCAAATATATTTCTAAGATAATATAAGAATCTTATAGGTATAGTGCATACTGTTAAAAACAATAACTACAAAACAGCCTGACAAAAATCCCACCATTGTTAGAAATTCCTTTTCCGATTCTTGTGACATGCTCGTCCACAACATACTTTATCACAAGCTCTTGTCCTCCTCAAAGCAAAACCAACCTAAACCTCTGACCGACAAAGGCCATTTCCCCACAGACAGCCGCTGCTGGACGGGCTGGACGCTGGAGGCCATCTGGTGCGTGCACGAGTGCCTCGCCGACGCCTGCCTCGCGCCCGACGACCAGCGCGCCTCGCCCCGCCTGCATACGTACTTGGACGAGGAGCCCAATACTGGTTTACCGCCGAGGTGAGGGTCAAGCTACACTGGTCATTATTTACAGCCAGGATTACATGAATCGCTCGCAGTTCCGGCTCCCTTAGTGATCTTAAACGTCACGAAGGCTAAGCAACACAGGGCGCGTTCAGTGCATGGATGGCTGACCGTCGATGACTAGTGGCATTTTTCCGAGAGGTTCCGTGCTTCGCAAGGCACGTTAAGCAGTTGGTGCCGGCTGTCGTCAATAGATGGCAGTCGTTAAGCTAAGTCAGGGGCCTTAAGGCGGCTCGAAGAATTCTGACAGCAAGACCAGCCACTGTTCCTGCCTGCAAGCCTAAGAACCGCTCAGACATAAAGAGTGTAGTTATGTATATTTCTAGAAAGATTAGTCATTTTTTCTGTCGGTATAAAGCCTCTGAGCAGCTGGCTAAACCCCATGCAGATTATGTCAGGTGAGATTTCGTAAACCCGTTCTCCTTATGAGCTTATTCCCTTTGACTCATTCAACCCTTCACTTTTGTTACAGATACCAACACGTCCCAGTGGCAGGCAGCAAGAACCCTGAGGAAACCTACCTGGCGCTGGCGCTGGAAGCTGCTTTGCTAGGTTTAGGGGTCCAGAGGATGTTACCAAACGGATTGTACGCCCAGGAGCGGTATTGCAAACAGGTTGGTGTGACTTTTCTTAGAAATTTGGCTCAACAGCTTTTTTTGCTTGCAGCTTCAACTTTCATCACTGTAAAATATCAGAGCGAAATCACCAATAGTGTAACCTTCCTTTTCTGCAAAGCTCCAATTCTTCATAACATAACAATTAGCCGATACTGCACATCACACCTCTAACAAGGAAATACCCCCGCTTTCGTCGTCAGGCTATACTAGTCCACTGCTGGACACAGCCCTCCCCTAAAGAGTGCCAAATTGTGCTATCATAGGGGTAATGCCCATAATCCCCACGCTGGGCATGCGGGTTGGGGATCGCAGTTTGGTGGAATTGTACTGAAAGGGGCGCTGCTGCCTACCCCCCGGCTTGTGTCCCTTAGTCGCATTTTACGACACCCGCGGGAAGAATTGGATTGGTGCTATTCTCTAGGCCGACACCACACAGCAATAATTTTCCACCTTACTTGACGCTTAGTGAATTTGACGACCTCTGTGGCGCAGCGGTAGCGCATCTGCCTACCATGCGAGAGGTCCCGGGTTCGAACCCCAACTGGAAAAAAACCAGGTCTTGGATACTCTGGCACGGAAAGCCAGAGGTCGCGGGTTCGAATCCCGGCATGGGTGGAACCCCCGCTAAACAGACAATTAATTAAGAGAATCAATGAACCACCATCATTCACGAAGCTTACCAATTTGAGAAGGCCGGCAGCGACATCGGAACCCTATTAGGTGTATGGGCATGAATACAAAAAAAGTTCGTTGTCTAGGCTAAAGTGGTCTAGATTAAGCCTACGTGAGCGCCCATCTTTATTATTGTTGATTCCTTGTTACAAAATCCACTGAAGTTGAAAAATGCCTTTGGGTAGGTACTTAAGATTGATTACCTCATTGGTTGCAGTAGCAAGCTTAACTCGTACCAAACAATTATATTCATTTTAATGCTAAGGACAATTTTAAAAAACTTCTTAGAGGCTAAAAGTTCCACCCATGCCGGGGCTCGAACCCGCGACCTCTGGCTAACCGTGCTAGTGCTCTCCCAACTGAGCTAATGGGCGACTTACCGGCATCAGTGAAATTTCGAACCTCTCTGTATTACGTACAGGCACAGCTTATGTGTTCAATACCGCACACTAGCCACTTTGATTTGTACCATATGGGCAGAGTCTGGGTGTTCATCCATCCATATGATACCTTGCCTGGTGTAATGTGTGTATATTATGTTATTTATTCCTATCTTAATGTTAATTTTCAGGAAGAACGCCTAATAGCGCAATTGCAGCGCGTGGAAGGCGAGGCGGCAGCGGCAGTATGCGCGCGCGTCGCCAAAGCGTTACTGGACGGCGGACCTTCCTCCTGTCTCGGGGCCAGAGTCCATCCCCGGTCGGCGCCTGCGCATACCTTTGCCCGGTTCCTCTTCCTGACTCTACTGCCTAACGACCCGGAGCTGGCGTACAGAGTCGGGCTTAGAGCTATGAGGTATGAATCTCTCTTACTTTTTTTGTTTGGCTTTCCTTTCGCCAAAACTTGGTTTGGTAGATTCTCTCAGCGCATCAAAAGGGTCAGTCGGCTAAAAGAAAACCAATGCAAGCTATACCATTGAATTTAAAGTAAGTTTAAATTCAATATACAACGAGATACAACTGTAACTTGTAATGTGTGCAAATAAACTTTATTATTATTATTAATAACTATACTAAGCAAGACTTTTATTCTGTAAGGAGAGTGAGGGGAGAAGACAGACAGGACACCGAGAAACGCGATGTGGCGCGATCGTTGTTTTAAAATGTGTTTGACGGTACAATCTCAATGCAGACTGCCAATGTTTTGATACGTGTTTGACGGTACAACCTTATTGCAGACTGCCAATGTTTTGGTACGTGTTTGGCGGTCCAATCGCGTTGCTTAGTGCCAATGTATTGATACGTGTTTGACGGTACAATATAATTGCAGACTGCCAATGTTTTGAAATGTGTCCGGCGGTACAACCTTATTGCAGACTGCCAATGTATTGATAGGTGTTCGACGGTACAACCTTATTGCAGACTGCCAGTGTTTTGATACGTGTTTGATGGTACAATTTCATTGCAGACTGCCAATGTTTTGATATGTGTTTGATGGTACAATCTCATTGCAGACTGCCAATGTTTTGATACGTGTTTAATGGTACAATCTCATTGCAGACTGCCATTGCTGACTGCAAATGTATTGATACGTGTTTGACGGTACAACCTCATTGCAGACTGCCAATGTATTGATACGCGTGTGACGGTACAACCTCATTTCAGACTGCCAATGTGTTGTGATACGTGTTTGACGGTACATTCTCATTGCAGACTGCCAATGTATTGTGATACGTGTTTGACGGTACAAACTCGTTGCAGACTGCCAATGGTGGAGGAGGCGTACGGGCTGGATGGCGCGGCGGCGGGCGGCGGCGGGGCGGGGGGGCCGGGCGCCTGGCACACGCTGCAGCACGCGGAGCAGCAGCAGGCGGCGCTCGCCAGCGCGTTGCTGGGTGAGGACATAACATTTACACACAGGCACATACATTCCTTCAGACCCCACACTAGGATACCCTGTGTCGTGGGAACCGGAAACAACGACATCACAAACATGTAAACATCCAAGACCTGGGGTTTTTTTTGTCCCCAGCCGGGGTTCGACACTACATACTGTACTACGGCACCGGTCTGCCGCGCGGCGGGCGATTGTTGCCCGCTTTATATACATACTAGCTGTGCCCCGCTATTTATCGATTTTTCCATGGGAATAAGATTGTTAGATACCTATTCGTTATCAACCCTTGTATGTCCCCACTGCTGGGGCACGGGTCTCTACCTGCATCGCAGGAAGGTTAGGCCATACTCCACCACGGGGGCCAAGTCCTGGTTGGTGGAGGATTGTAAGACAGTGGCGAGCCTTACTGTCAGAAGTTATCAAGCCGCCAATAAGGCCTCTGACATGACTTAACGACTGCCTCCCAGTTAGATATTATCCCGCAGTAAAAAGTGGCCTATGTGTTAATCCAGGGTGTCAGCTAATTCCATATCAAATTTTATTAAAATTGCTCCAGCTGTTTAGATGTGAAGAAGTAACAAACACACGTACTCGCAAACTTCATAATATTAGTGTGAGTTGGTGATGCGATTATAAGTGCGAGTGAGACACCGCAATACTACTGTGTTCGCCTCTCACTCACCAAATTGGAGATATATCATTGTCTTTTAATATTGTATTGTTTATATTCTATTGTCCGAAACTGTTTGTGACTTTAGATAAAAATGGAACTGAAAATAAGCGGAATTCAATCTAAGTTCAAGTGAAGACAGAGTATTATTTTTTAAAATAATACTCAGCAACAATTGAAGCAAGAATAATAATAGTTTCGAGTTTTCCGGCGGATTTTAAATTGCGTCGTTAATCGTTAAATCACTGATTTGGTTGCGGAATTATTTACGCGCGTTTTTTTTATTCGCACATTCGGAAAATGTATGCACTTGCGCGCGTGCACGTTTATACATTTTCCATATCGTCGTTCATATTGCAAAATGTCCCATGTCAAAAAAAATACTAATTTTTTTCACCAAATTTATATAAACCAATTATTTTACATGAACTAAAAATATTGATTAGTAATTGAAATTAAAATTAACTCTACAGTCACAATTTTAGCAAGGGGGTATCATGTATTACTTAAGCGCTGGTTCCCATGCTGCCGGTATATTCCAACCACGATCTCTATTGAAATTAGGATGCCGGCGGATCTCTATTGCCTCGCGTATCAGGGAAGAAACGGTCTTCTCGGGCTAGAACTTTAACTTTATCAAAATGTATAAAGTGGTTGGGCATAATTATTCTTACCTACTCAGTCTGAGATTATAATGATTTACATTTACATCCAGAATCAAGTTTTCCTTCAATTTAGATGACAAAACGAAAATCATGTTTTTTGACATGTTTTCCGAGACCACGGCACCTGAAAAAGTGCCGAAACGTCGGAAAATTGTAAAAATGTAAAATAAACGAGTAAAATCCGTATGAAAACAGATTTTATTATAACATTCTTTTTAATGCACTAACCGGTGCTAAGGATAATTTTAAAAACCTATTTAGATGCTAAAAATTCCCACCATGCCGGAACTCGAACCCGCGACCTCTGGCTATCCGGCCAGAGGTCGCGGGTTCCAATCCCGGCACGGGGGGAATTTTCAGCCTCTAAATAGGATTTAAAAAAAGTTTTTATTATTGTCTAGTGCTCGTTTTAACCTTAGAAAATACTACGAGTATATTTTGCAATATGAGCAACGATATTATCGTACTGTGAATCGCGCGGTGAAAAATGGTAGTGCGCGCTAAGCCCAAAGTATGATTGTGTTACAAGGCGCGGCGCGCGGCAACCCGGGGCGGCTGCGCGCGGCGCTGGCGGCGGCGCAGCGGCACGTGCGCTCGGCCGCGCAGCTGTTCCGGCTGGCGCAGGACGCGCTGCGGCACGCCGCGCCGCCCGACGCGCCGCACCACCACCGGGACCTGCTGGCCGCCGCCTTCGAGCTCGGCCTCCAGGTCTGTTACACGGAAGTCCAGCTCAACTTCAACTGGTCTAAACTTGTGCCATTGGCCCCTGCACGGGTGAAGGAACCACTTGACGCACCATCACAGGGACCTGCTGGCCGCCGCCTTCGAGCTCGGCCTCCAGGTCCGTGACACGCAACTCCAGCTCAAGTTCTTTTATCGCTTCGATGAGCCGTTTTCAGACCAATACGTAGAAGGCTAAAATGTAATGTCTGCGTCTACGTAATGGGATGACTTATGAAGCGTCCAGTCGGCATCCAGGTCCGTAACACGCAACTCCAGCTCAACTTCAACTGGTCTGAACTTTTGCCATTGGCACCTACACGGGTGAAGTAACCACTTGACGCACCATCACAGGGACCTGCTGGCCGCCGCCTTCGAGCTCGGCCTCCAGGTCTGTTACACGCAACTCCAGCTCAAGTTCTTTTGTCGCTTCGATGAGCCGTTTTCAGCACCAATACGTAGACGTAACGGCAAAAGTTTATTGTATGTGTGTCTACGTAATGGGATGTCTTATGAAGCGTCCAGTGGCATCTTCAATCACACTAAATGGGTAAAGGGTCCAATCGGACGAACCTGGGACATTAGGTCTTCTCTCTCTCCGCTCGAAGCTCATCATTACCACCGGGACCTGCTGGCCGCTGCCTTCGAGCTCGGCCTCCAGGTCCGTAACACGCAAGTCCAGCTCAACTTCAACTGGTCTTAACTTTTGCCATTGGCACCTACACGGGTGAAGGGACCACTTGGACGCTGCATAAGGCATCTCATTACGTAGAAGCAAAGTGGGACATCAGGTCTTCCAAAACGTAAGTAGACTGGAGACTATGCGGTCGGCGACACAGCTGATTCGCCTCGCGCAAAACGCGCTGCGGCATGCCGCTCCGCCCGAAGCTCGGAACCCTCTGGGACCTGGTGCTTCGAGCTCGACCTCCAGGTCTGTAACACGCAAGTCCAGCTCAACTTCAACTGGTCTAAATTTCTCATACGAGATAGGTAAAAGAACCAATTGAACGCAACATTAGACATCTCATTGCGTAGATGCAAAATAGGACGTGAAATCTTCGACACTTCGAAGATTTCATCTTGGTGATGGGGCCGCTCAGGCGATGCGGTGACTGGGACATTAGGTCTTCGATATCTTAAGTAGACTGGAGACTGTGAGGTCGGCGGTGCGCCGCCTTCTCGAACATTCTTGTATGTCCTTCCTTCGGTGCACATGGTAACGACTCAAGAACAGTTTCATGTCATAGAGTTGTGAGTCTTATGTCAATAGACTTACTAGTTATTATTGCTTGCTGGTTACTAAAGCGAAGCATGCGAGGACTTTTCTATAGGCTTCCGGAAGGCTCCATTCTAGACGGTTCGCGATAGGACTGCGACATTATTATTATTGATGTTTCCCAAGATAGAGTTGACGTTGAATCTCTCCTTCAATTATCAGGTCCTGCGCATGACTCTATCATCGGTGAACTGGCGGAGACGCGAGATGGTCCGGTGGCTGGTCACGTGCGCTACGGAGCTAGGGCTGGACGCGCTGCTCTCCATCATGCAGAACTGGTGAGTCGGCTTTCATGCTTAAGCTATACGCATGCTGAAATGCAGGCGACGCAGTACAGCGCAGCACAGTTCAGTACAGGGCAGGGCAGTTTAGGCAGAGATAGGCCCCCTCTGCATGCTGCGACGCAACTATTTGCTCCATACCCTGGCAATTCTCACCGATAATAACTCGTTCAATGCGTTTTTTTAATTGTCTGTATGATTTGTATCAAGATTCACAACGAACAAATTCAATTAAATGTTTTGTCATCGCTACAAAATTGTTAGTAAACACCCCTCGACGTGCACGCGTCCCGCAGAAATCTGTGCCGGCACTACAGCGAGACGCAGAGCAGGGCAGACACATGTCTGCGCGCACGTGCCTGCGCCGCAGCGTACGTAGCTCAATGATAATCCATGCTATACAGAATCTGCGCTGCGCTGTACTGCGTCTCAGCATGCGCCTAGCCTTATTCCGGATGCTAGGCCGAAACTTACCCTTGCCACTCGACTATACACTTCTCCTCTATAAAGTTGCATTGAAATAAATCTATACTTACAACTATGAAACCGTGCGAGTTATTCATAAATCAATACAAACGCCTGCAAAACAAAAATGTTGCGATGTATTGCGGATGTACCACGGTACAAAATAGATGCGGCCAACAAATGTGGACATAATCTTTGAGGATTGATTGCACAACCTCATCTGTTGCTGAAGCGAAAGAGATCGGTCCGGATTGTAGCTAGTGGCAGACTTGACTTGTAGCTAGTGGCAATTAAAAGTTTGTATTATTCACTATCTTGTATTTATGTAGATAGATAGATAGAGAACACTTTATTACACAACCAGAAAAATATTACAACCATGATTTGTATATTATGTATATTGTTTTTCTTATCTTTGTTTGTAACTACGAGTGGTATGCGCTTTCTTAGATATGTGTTAGTTTGTTCCAATAAATGTCTTTCTCTCTCTCTCTCTCCTTTTCTTTTCTTTAGGGACAAAACTACTAATGTTGCGAATTATGTGCCACTCACGGGTGCCACAATGGTAGCTGCCCTCCCACAGAATATGGCACCTTTTGGTAACAAAAAAACGTGCAGAGGAACCATTTCTTGTTGTACCATATTTTTATTGGCATGTTTTGCAAATACCTTTGTCTTGAAGCCTCCGCAATGAAAGCGGTTGTAGCGGAGGGGTAGAACACCGCCTTCTCAATCGGCGTATCAAATCCCTGCATGTACCTGTGATTTCTAAGTTATGTACGTTTGTGAAGTTATAGTAAGAGCAATACCACTCGCTAACTATGAAAGAAAACAACGTGAGGAAACCCTAGTGTCTGAAGTGTATACATGAAGGCGAAAATCTCAGTTTATTAATTAACTATCAATTACACCTTATTGCACCCGGAACATTAAACAGGACATCGCTTAAGTAACAACAAGTAGGTATATGTTGTGTGGTGTCGGCCTAGAGAATAGCACAAACCCAAATTCTTCCCGCGGGTGTCGTAAAAGGCGACTAAGGGACACAAACCGGGGGGTGGGCAGCAGCGCCCCTGCAGTACAATTGCACCGAACTGAGATCCCCAACCCGCATGCCCAGCTTGGGGATTATGGGCATTATAACAATAACATAACATTTACACGGATAGCCAGAGGTTGCGGGTTCGAATCCCGGCATGGGTGAAATTTTTAGCCTCTAAATAGGTTTTTAAATAACATTTACATCCAAGCACAATATATTTCTTCTGGCCCCACACTAGGAGACCCTGTGTCGTGGGAACCAGAAACAACGACATCACAAACATGTAAACATCCAAGACCTGGGCTTTTTTTTGTCCCCAGCCGGGATTCGAACCCGGGACCTCTTGCATGGTAGGCAGACGCGCTGCCGCTACGCCACAGAGGTCGTCAATTATCCCCCAATAATGGCACAACCTTGCGCTACGGCGCTCATTAGGGGAGGGCTATGTCCAGCAGTGGAGTAATATAGCCTGAAGAAGAAGTAGGTACATAGGCGAGCTTATCCCTGTAAGAGATTTCGAGATTTCAGGTCTAAGTAAGCCTCCGCAATGTCCCAGGTACGAGCTCTTCACCCCTATGGAGGCAACGGGCCCGGTGGCGGCGGCCGCCATGTCGCACGCCACAGCGCTGCGGTTGGGGCTCACCTTCGAGCAACAGGAGAAGCTGAGCGCCTGCGCGCGAACCCTCGCGCTGCAGTGCGCTGCTAAGGTAAGCTAGCGATGGGCCGAGTCACTCGAGTCAACTCGAGTCGGCGATGATTCACCGCCGGTCGTTTCCGTGCTTCGCAAGACACCTTAAGCCGTTGATGCCGGCTGTCATGTAATGGCCCTCGTTAAGCCATGTGAGAGACCTTATGGCCAGCTTGATAGCTTCTGACAGTAAGGCCCGCTACTGTCTTACAATCCTCCACCAACCCGGGCTTGGCCCCCGTGGTGGAGTATTGTTTCTTATGTTTTTTTCAGTAAACCGCTTTCTATTTGCAAGCCAATTTGCAAAACTTAAATAAAACCTGATAAGTTACCATGGTTACCATGTTTCAGGGTAAAAATCGTTTCATTTTCAACCGATTTCATTACAATACACGATAGATCTGTGTTTACTGTGTAATTTAGTTGGCCGCTCAAACACGACAGATATTATGGATTTTTATTTAACTTCGGCCTGCCGCTGCTCGCAATGCATTTGGCCAGTATCTACAGCAATTCCAATTTATCTCGAAGAAGGTTGTCAAAATAATGCTCATATTTGTCTGACTAAGCCAGCACCACTCAAACCCTCACAAACCCACAGGACCCGCCGGGCTGCGCCCTGTCAGCTCTTACCGTCTGCGAGGGTTCCGCGGGCGCCTTCGAAGCGGCCTGCGCAGCCGTGGGGGGCGCCGCCGCAAGGGGCGCCCTGGCTTCAAGCCAGCTCTTTGCCGTGGCCAGATACATGGAGCAAAGAGGCCAGCCTGCGAGGGCTATGAGACTGGCCACACTGGCGATGAGGAATCTTCACTTGCACTATAACCAGGTAAGGAAAAAAACAACATTCCAATGTGGCAGTTGGTGGCCAGATACTTGGGGCAAAGAGGCCAGCTTTTGAGGACTATGATACTGGCCACACTAGTTATTGCGGAATTCTCACTTGCATAGAACAAAGAGAAAAAGAAAATAAAGTTCAAAAGTATTCAATTGGAAGGAGCACTCGCTTCTAGTCCGTTGTTTGCGGTGGCCAGTTACATGGAGTTAGAAGGCAGCCTGCGAGGGCTCTGAGACTAGCCTTATGATTGATGAGAAGCCTGTTCTTGCGTTACAGCTGTTACTCTTTATTATTACCGTGAATTTTGGCCTGGCAAACTTCGAACCGCCTCAAACTTATTCTTTTTTTTTTGGGATTTATTACAGGGTGAGAAAAATTCTATAAATATCGTTATAGCCGGTCTAGTATACCTAAACAAACACAAGTTATATAATATTAAACCTTTTCAAACATACCAAATATACACAAAAAATCTGTGAAGTCGTTTTGTAGGAGTTCGATAACAAACACTGAAACATGTGTACCAGAAAAAAAAAATATTACCTAGCTTAATCCGCTATTAAAACTGAATCGTATTTTATTTCAAAATGTTGTTATACAACAAACAAACCGTTGCTTGCAACTTGGTTCGCTTGAGAATTTTCATGTGACTATGTTTTTTTTCTGTATAATACAGAGAGCATTGTAAAGAGGTTCGAAATTTCACTGATGACGGTGAGTCGCCCATTAACTCAGTTGGGAGAGCGCTGGCACGGTTAGCCAGAGGTCGCGGGTTCGAGTCCCGGCATGGTTGGAATTTTTAGCCTCTAAATAGGTTTTTATAATTTTCATGTGTATGATGAAAACTAAAAATGTATCCCACGGGAACCGTATATTTTTTGGAATTGATTACTTACACTCTATTTTTGCCAAACTCCATCTAGATCGTTGAATCGTTCGGCCGTTTTAGCATTATTTAGTAGGAAACATCCTTTTATCCGATATAGATATAGAAAAATTTATTGTACCTACATAAAAATATAAACTATTTTTAACTATCATAGGGGCATTAACCCCTATGATAGCACAACGCGGCGCTCTTTAGGGGAGAGCTATGCCCAGCGATGGACTAGTATAGCCTGATGACGACGACGACACATGAAGAAATCACTGGCTTTAGGGTCTGTTTTTCTGTATTTAAATATTAATAAAAATAAAAGGCAAAATATGCGTGTGCACATGTAATATTGTCGAAGAAGAAGGGCAAGAACAAGAAGGGCAAAAAAAAACATAGTGTTGCCACAATAAAAATGAAATATTAATGTTGGTTTAGATTCCAACAACACATAGTTAGACCCGAGATTTCCGCACTTAGCCTCATAGTTGGGACATTGTACGTAGCAAGCGCTGAGGTACACTAACACCTCAGTCACTAGGGTTTCCTTACGATGTTTCCTTCACCGTCAGCGAGTAGTATTGCTCCTATAATTTCACAAATGTACATAACTTAAAAAACAAAGTCATTGGTACGTGCCGGGGTTCGAACCCACGACCTCCCGATTGAGAAGCCGGCGTTCTACACCGCTCCGCTACCACCGCTCCCACCAGCGCATAGTAAAATTAGGTATCCATTTTTTCACAGGACAGCCACCCGGCCATCGCGGACATCCACTGGGCGGTGGCGCTGGCGCACTCGCTGGGCCGCGCCGAGCTGCAGGCCATGTTGCCGCTGCTGGTCAAGAACGTGCAGTGTGCGCCCGTACTTGTGAGTCCACTGTAACATTATCTTCTTCTTCAGGCTTCATTAGTCCACTGCTGGATATAGCCCTCCCCTAATGAGCGCAAGGTTGTGCCATCATTGGGGGGTAATGCCCATAATCCCCACGCTGGGCATGCGGGTTGGGGATCGCAGTTTGGTGGAATTGTACTGCAGGGAGCGCTGCTGCCCACCCCCCGGTTTGTATCCCTTAGTTGCCTTTTACGACACCCGCGGGAAGAATTTGGGTTGGTGCTATTCTCTAGGCCGACACCACACAGCCAACATTATACTATTTTTATTTTTAATGCACTAACCCGTGCTAAGGACAAATTTAAAAACCTATTTAGAGGCTAAAAATTTCACCCATGCTGGGATTCGAACCCGCAATCTCTGGCTATCCGTGCCAGCGCTCTTCCAATTGAGTAACATTGCTTGAGTGGGCCACTAACTATCCTACTCCGTTTCTTCCCCCCTTTCCTTCTGCTCCTCGAACTCTTTTTTTCTCTGCCACTCTGTAGGACTAACATGGGAGAAAATGTTCCGATAAATAGAATGCTAAGAACTTATAATGAATGTTGGAAGGCGTATGATCTAGATGTATTTTGTGATAGACTGGGGTGTTTTAAATCTAAAATCGATCTCAGCTAGCTTTCTGATACTTGTATAAATATTTGTAACCCTAATAGCAATACTATATCAGTTTATTTGTTAGAATAAGTCGTTAATGTTAAATTGTGAGTGCTGTGCGCACCTGTAATTGTCACAAACGCCAGCCCTCTGTTATTGATTTACGGTTTTACTAATAGTGTGTTTGTGCTGTTGGTGTGCCTTAATAAATAAAATAAAAATAAAAAACTCCTTTTGCCTCCTCCTCTTTTTGTTCCTTCTCCTGTACTTCTTCTTTTCCCCCCTTTTATTATTGTTAAAATTCTTTATTGCATAAAATTTTGCACCAAGGCGAGCCTAATGCGTTTCCATGTGTACTAGGCTCAATTGTAGCAAGTGAAAATGAAAATACACATGAAAATGCATTATCTAACAGCTAACCTAAGTTTTGGAGACCAGATTAGCAGGAAGTGCATTATTAAACAATATAAAATTTACTAATTAAGTATATCTATTTTATATATTAACTTTAATATTGTGGGAATAATGGTAAAACAGAACTCGATCATCAGTACGAAAACCGCCAAAAATTGGCGAAAACCGAACCCTACTCTAGAGCCCGAGGTATATTCTAAAAGCTAACAGACTATAAGCCTGTATGTAAATGTTATGTTAATGTTATATCCTCGCTCTTCCCAGTCGGACGTCCTGAGGCGCTGCTGCGTGGCCGCAGCCGGCTGCTCGCGCTCCCGCCCCGCGCCCCCGCGGCCGCCCACCCCCCTGCGGCCCCTGCTCGAGGCCGCGCTGAGAGCCTACGCCTCCACCACGCACGCGAGGCTCGAGCGGATATCGCCGCGGCACTATGCTGACTTCGTCGATTTCCTTGGTGAGTTCTAGTCTTCTAGTTGAGCGGGAAGCAGTTCTACCGGCTTCATTAATTTCCTGAATGAGCTCTAGTCTTCTAGTTCTAAGTTTCACTCATACCTGCAACCTCTAAAGTCCGCATTGAGAGCCTACGCCTCCACCACGCACGCATCGCTCGAGCGGATATCGCCGCGGCACTATGCTGACTTCGTCGATTTCCTTGGTGAGTTCTAGTCTTCTAGTTGAGCGGGAAGCAGTTCTACCGGCTTCATTAATTTCCTGAATGAGCTCTAGTCTTCTAGTTCTAAGTTTCACTCATACCTGCAACCTCTAAAGTCCGCATTGAGAGCCTACGCCTCCACCACGCACGCATCGCTCGAGCGGATATCGCCGCGGCACTATGCTGACTTCGTCGATTTCCTTGGTGAGTTCTAGTCTTCTAGTTGAGCGGGAAGCAGTTCTGCCGACTTCATTAATTTCTTGAATGAGTTCTAGTCTTCTAGTTCTTAGTTACACTCATACCTGCAACCTCTAAAGTCCGCATTGAAAGCCTACGCCTCCACCACGCACGCGAGGCTCGAGCGGATATCGCCGCGGCACTATGCTGACTTCGTCGATTTCCTTGGTGAGTTCTAGTCTTCTAGTTGAGCGGGAAGCAGTTCTGCCGACTTCATTAATTTCTTGAATGAGTTCTAGTCTTCTAGTTCTTAGTTACACTCATACCTGCAACCTCTAAAGTCCGCATTGAAAGCCTACGCCTCCACCACGCACGCGAGGCTCGAGCGGATATCGCCGCGGCACTATGCTGACTACGTCGATTTCCTTGGTGAGTTCTAGTCTTCTAGTTGAGCGGGAAGCAGTTCTGCCGACTTCATTAATTTCTTGAATGAGTTCTAGTCTTCTAGTTCTTAGTTACACTCATACCTGCAACCTCTAAAGTCCGCATTGAAAGCCTACGCCTCCACCACGCACGCGAGGCTCGAGCGGATATCGCCGCGGCACTATGCTGACTTCGTCGATTTCCTTGGTGAGTTCTAGTCTTCTAGTTGAGCGGGAAGCAGTTCTGCCGACTTCATTAATTTCTTGAATGAGTTCTAGTCTTCTAGTTCTTAGTTACACTCATACCTGCAACCTCTAAAGTCCGCATTGAAAGCCTACGCCTCCACCACGCACGCGAGGCTCGAGCGGATATCGCCGCGGCACTATGCTGACTTCGTCGATTTCCTTGGTGAGTTCTAGTCTTCTAGTTGAGCGGGAAGCAGTTCTGCCGACTTCATTAATTTCTTGAATGAGTTCTAGTCTTCTAGTTCTTAGTTACACTCATACCTGCAACCTCTAAAGTCCGCATTGAAAGCCTACGCCTCCACCACGCACGCGAGGCTCGAGCGGATATCGCCGCGGCACTATGCTGACTTCGTCGATTTCCTTGGTGAGTTCTAGTCTTCTAGTTGAGCGGGAAGCAGTTCTGCCGACTTCATTAATATCTTGAATGAGTTCTAGTCTTCTAGTTCTTAGTTACACTTAACTTTACATACATTTTCAAAATAGTGAACAACAGTTTTATGCAGAGCAGGAATTAGTATTACACTCGTGTGCTTTCGGCGAAAACCGAAGTCTACTCTAGAGCCCGAGGTATATTCTAAAAGCTAACAGACTGTAATAAGACTTCAGCTAGTTCTTGGTTATAACCATACCTGCAACCTAAGAGCCTATTTGATTAGGAAGACTTCTAGCTCTTGTTTCGAGGTTGGCCACTCACACGCGAGGCTCTTGCGGATATTTTTTCAATTTCGTTGCACACTCACACTCACTGTTCAATTGGACTTTGTCTTAGTGTCAAGATTACTAACCTTTTCAGTGTGTATGTATTGGATTTTGACATACTTAGTTATAACAATCTTCTCCGTTTCCTTCAGGTAAGGCTCGCGACACCTTTGCGCTAGCGCACGACGGGCCACACCAGTTCGCGGCTTTACTCCAAGAGATCAAACTCAAGTACAAGGGCAAGAAGAAACTGATGTTCCTAGTGAAGGAGAGGTTCGGTTGAAAACTCTTTTCTCTATTACGTTTTTATTTTTGATGCTGGCCACCTGTATTTTTTTTTTTGAAAATGTGCAATCGGTTTTTGATAAGGAGTTTTGCAAGTGCTGCGAACTCGTTGGTTGTTATTGTGCTTTCTTATTATTTTGAGGACGCGACTTTTTCTCAAATGGCAAAATAAAAATTAAAAAAATATAAACATTATTTGTGAAAACGTCTAGGCAGATAAAGAAACGTCCTCCCTAATATCTAACCAAAATTAATTGTGTTTATATATTTCTGTGCAATAGTTTACCATGTTGAGTTATTATTCATGTAAATAATTATTGTCACTGCTTCTTTACTAGTTGATTTAAGTATATTTTTCACAAACATTCATTGTTTTGCTCATATTATAGGGTGACTATGATTCGGAAAAAATCTAGGACAAGTTTAGTGTCAAAAATGTTAAAGATTTATACCTACCATATTTTATGGTAAAATTATCATTACCTCATACAAAGGTACCAATACAAAAGTAACGTACCCAGTCTATTCTAAAAGTATTATTTTTTATTTTAACGAGTAGATAAAACTAAAGACTTCATCCGGTGACCATAATAAAATGTGATTCATAAACTGATCCCTTGTTCAATCACAACATTGGTTATCGCGAATTTGTTGTCTTTCGTCATTGTAAGTAATGTAATGATCTCAATGATTCCATTTGTGTAAAATATAGTTATAGATCTGTAAATATAGTTAGGTAAGTTTTAGTGTTAGAAAAAAAATTCTATAGCTCCTTGTAATTTGTACGAAAATAACCAAAGAAATAAATCACATTTCTGTATGTTTTCCGTTGTAATTTATTTCTTTGAGTAATTTTCGTGTGGATAATAAATATAGTGGATTAAAATTATTGAAGGCATTCAGATAGCGTCCAATAGTACTGAAACCCAACAATTATGACACAACACCAAAGATTATAATAAGTCAAAGTGATATAATATACAATGCCATCACTTTTACTTTACTCCTTTCAGTATTTTTTCGTCTCTTTATAATAGTATTAATTTCATTATAAAGTCTAATTTACATTGTTACGCTATATTACATTGTCAAAGTATCTGAATATTTAAATAACATTTAATCCCACCTCTGATGTTTTTAATCTGGATACATTTGAATCGTGCTTTGTTTTTCCACCTGTTTCCACTCATAAATAAATATCGAGGAAAAGTAGCATAGAAATTAAATTTTAACAAAAAGTGCATTTATAAAATAGATGATTAATAATATTATAGCGAATAGAGGACGTTTGGATTTTCAAAGTGTTCAAAAGTATTGGGGAGAGAATTTTAGTATAAGAATAAGCGAAATGGAATTTTGTACTTTTGTGGTGTGTTAGGGTTGTGCAAAAGTAACAATGGTTAGTTTCAGAACATTCATTTGCCATTGGTAGTTTCAGAACATTCATTTGTCATTTGCCAGTTATGTTTATAACATTGAAGAAATTATGTAGGTGCCTACATTTAATGTACCTTGTACCTACCGCTACTACTCTCAAGTGAACAACGTTAATATAACCATTGACAACCCTGAAATGTGTCAAATATAGAAGGGTATCGAATGACTTACGATATAAATCATAAATAAAAAAATATTTACCACCAATACGAAATGTATTTTAGTAAACTTTGTTTCCTGTGACGATTCTTGCGAAATCATAGTTTTTGTAAAATGTAAATAGGGTAAAGGAATCAGGCAAGTTTTAGTTAGATTGTATGCCAGATTAGGCAAACTCCAGTAATGTTCCAATGCAATGCAATAATGTGTTTGTAAATTCAAGCAATAATTTTATTGCCTTTAGCCGGTCTGAGCTATAACTTAACCACATTCATCATTCATGTGTAAGTAAATATGTTTATTATTTACGTAAGGATTTAAAAAGGAAAATAACGCTCTTTGAATTATTTCCATGTATATTTGCGAATTTTTATTACTACCTAAGATTATATCACACTGAAAGATTTGTCTCAAAAAAAAATTACTCGAATAAAAGAATAATAATAATAGACTTCAGTGCCTTGAGGCGAGTCTTTGTAGGTACTCACCAGACCGGCTCCGTGTTTTACAAAATTGTATTTTTTTATTGTATATTTATTCTTTTTTTGTAAAGTCTTGTGTTAAAACGTAAAACGTAGACACCCTACACTGCTGGATATTGAAAGTGATAATTTCAATACATGAATAAAAATAATTGAAACATATATTTAACTTAGTTTCTTTCTACTTTGCTCAATAATACTACTCCAGTTCCTGTCGCAAATAGTTATCCTGTTTCTTTAAAATAGTTAACTTACTCACAAAAATGTTTTTTCTTAATGTTGTTCCATACACCAACAAAAGTAGGTGCTCCGTAACCATGCTTGTAGGTAACTATGCCTTTTTTTAGTAAGCATAGTTGCCGTACGTGCATCGTTGGTCAAACTAACAACATTCAGATAATCAGGTGTTTAATTAATGATAGTTCCAACGAAGAGCTCTATGTCCTTGTAGAATATAGCGTAGAGGAAAGGCCGGTCGACGTGGAAGTCTAACGGCTTAGGTGGCTCCGAGATAATCGATGTTAACACAGCTATGACACCTGAAAAGAATTAACACAACGGTCATATATATGTGGGAATGGAACGATCCTGGACTGAGTAGAATGGATCGCAAGGGGTGAGCGAGAGATAAGTGAGAGAGCGGGATGCAAGACTAAGATGGGGATTTTCTGTGAATGGGTCGGGTTCTAGTGAAAGACAAATGTAAATTAAAGAAATTCACTAAGCTTTATTATTTTGCTCAAGAACACATCCCTACTATGTAAAAAAATAGGTACCGCCTAAGGGCTGGGTTCATTTAAACATTACTTTACGTAGTCTGGGTTCGTTGCACCTGTAGGTATAGCGTTTTCTTGATAGCATACGTATTTCTACCTGCCGCCTTAATCTTTATATGTGCGCAGGGCCTTTAAAGAACCCAGGTTCATTTAAACATTAAGTGCTTATCGTAGTCTGGGGGTCGTTGCACCAATAGCGTCAGTTTGGATATATTTCCTTACCAGGGTATCCTAGTTAGGGGCCGGGGCAAGAGAATGTGTTGTGTGGAAGTTATTATTAGCTTTTTGCGTCGATACTTCTATTATAGAAAGAAGTGTTGGTAGCACCTGTATCGTGTTTTCGTGATAGCATACGTATTTCTACCTGTGTCGCCTAACTCTTTATGTGTGCGCTGGGCCTTTAAAGAATCTCGCAACATCACGGTGCCCATTATCTCCAGTAAATGCTTGCATCATAACATAACCAACAGTTTGACAATTTTTAGGACTTGAATTCTACACTAACCACACAAAACAACATCGATGTGGTGGTTAAGACGAGGATAACAGCGGGAAATGAGTGTCTACCATGTAGTTACTTAGTTACTGGCTCAAAGTTCCTCAGTATAAGTTCCAATCTCACCATCATAAAGGATGAGCCGAAAACTTTGGATCGACGTATTCAAGAAAACCTCAGAAAGATGGGCCAATACACGAACTGGAAGATAGAGTCGAGGGTCCGAGACATAGGAAACAAGTAGTTAGAGCTTCTATACAAGAGTATAGAAGCGCTCGTGGCCTAGCCGAACCGAGTGATTGGAATCAATCACTTGAGTTAAACAACAACAGGCGCGGTCAGGTGCAGGATGGGTGACCGCCCCGTGACCACCACTAGTGGCGATTTTTCCAAGCACTTCCATGCTTCCGTTGCAAGCCGTTGGTGCCGGCTGTCATGTAATGACAGTCTTTAAGCTATGTCAGAGGCCTTATGGGCTTGATAACTTCTGACAGCAAGGCCCGCCACTCTCTTAAAATTCTACACCAACCCGGACTTGGCGTGGCTCCCGAGGTAGAGTATGGCCTAGCCTTCCTGCGATACAGGAAGAGACCCGTGCCCCAGTAGTCTGGATATACGAGCGTTGATATCGAGTAAACTATACGCTCTGGCCTGTCCATCTGGTTGATGGCATCTACTTCGAATATACCTAAAGATCGTATTCCATTACTTTCCTATTTCGGTTTTTTAGTGCTATAGTGTTTTAAGGCGGTTTTTATTTAAAACTAGCTGACCCAGCGAACTTCGTACCTACCGCCTAACAGTCGATCCTTTAATTTTTTTTATTTTTCGCTCCGTAAGAACCACCCTCGTACTTCAAGGAATATTCTAAAAGAAGAATTGGCAAAATCGGTTCAGTTGATCTCGAGATTTGCGCTAACCAACTTACCAACACATTCAGCGATTTATTTTTATATTACAGATTTTCTTAACAAAATGGTTTTTACTTAGATATTATTTGAACATTACTAATATAAAATTACTAATATAAAATATAAAACTACTAACAAAATGTGTTTTTTGACCACCCGGTTACGGTGGCGGGGAGTCGCTGGATGCCGACGGCACAAGCTTTGGAAAACCATGAGGGAATTTAAAAACCTATTTAGAGGCTAAAAATTTCACTCATGCCGGGATTCGAACCCGCAACCTCTGGCTATCCGTGCCAGCGCTCTACCAATTGAGCCAATGGGCGACTCACGGCATCAGTGAAATTTCGAACCTCTTTACACTATTCTCTGTATTACGTACAGGCAGCGACATCTGACTTAAGCAAATTGCATTACTTATAGCCCCGACTACCTACTTTGCAGTTAGGTTTAACATCGGAACGATATCACTGTTACATGATTATACTATTTTTATTTTTAATGCACTAACCCGTGCTAAGGAACAAATTTGAAAACTTATTTATTCCTTAGCACGGGTTAGTGCATTAAAAATGAAAATAGTATAACCATGAGGGAAGCCCCTGCAGTGGGCGTTAAATGGCTGATGTTGCTGAAGATGATGAAAGCAAATGCACTAGTTACTACAAAAAACGCCCAAATCGCTTCAACTATGCCTTTATAATTTTAACAGTTACATCTATTTCTCCAGGATCCCATGCTCAGATCCTGATTTGGTCACCATGAGAAATCCTAGGTCTACCGTTTCACACAAAAATTAATTTTCCATATCGGTTCTTCGCTCCGGTTTTCGAGTTCCTAGTCGGGGAGCTTATAAAAAAAAAACGACGAATTGAGAAGTTCTTCCAATTCTGAACTGGGCTTAAAATGTCTTTCCTTTTGCCCAGGTGATGTTTTGTTGACTTGTGACACCACGTAGTTATGATCTAAATGCAAAATATTGTGTAAAAGCAAGAATCATAGACACCCTTACTGTATTCCAAGTGTGAATAATAAAACTAATTAACACTACTCTGCCGGTGGTACGGTTCTGTTGTCCGGTCAACCGGACCACGGAGAAAAAATATTTTTCATCCCACCATCTCGGAAAGAGTATTTTTAATCTTCAATATCTGAGTGGAAAAGCCGTTTTTATTCTCTAGAGGATAAAGTAATTTGAATTTAGAACATCGTGTGCACTAAGTTTGTGAATTAAAAAAGTGTACCTATCTTGTGATTGTAAACGTTTTTTTTTTGCATTTAGTCATTTCCTCGCTGAGGTGGAATGAAAAGTTACGTGTTGCACTCGAGTGCAAAGATTTTTCACCTCGTGCTCTTTTGATTCCCTCGCTAACGCTCAGCATTCTAATTTTGAATCACTCGCTGCGCTCGTGATTCAATTTTAGAATTCTTCGCTTGCTCGGTCATCAAAATTGAACACGCGGTTAAAAAGCAACTTTGCACTCTTATATAACAAATGTACTATTATTATAATTATATTATACGTTATAAAGAGAACTTTTTTCGTAGTCCGATTTATTGAAATAGTTTTAAACTTTTGCCTATTGTTTGTTTAATTTGATAACAACGGATTGGAATGAAATAGTAGGTGTAATAGCGAATCGATTTTATTCAAATATTCTGTCAAATAATAAACCTACCTATAATCAATTTTACAACGATGACAAAATATTCGATTCTGCTTCTGCAATATGAACCAGCAAAAATAAACATTTTGTAGTTATAATTTAGTAGTAATAATGAATATACCTGTGAGTAGTGGAAACTAGAAATTTCACAAAATGTTGGCTTTCATCATCCACAACCACTTAACATGATGTAAGAAATTGAAATAAAATTATAATAAACATTTTAAACTAATTTTAGATAGATATATGATAGATACCTACATGATTTATTTCCATAAGACACACACATGTAGGTATACAAAGCATCACATATTGTAGCATCTGTAAGTAGAATACTAATGTATTCCGGTGTTTTATTGGTTAATCCAAGTAAAACATAACACATATAAAGGCACCGAATAATAGCAGTAGAGAATTAGACAGAAGCATACAGTAATTATACTAGCTAAACATTTTATGCGGTACGGTAAGTACTTATTAGTAAGACAAGAAGTGAACAGCTACGTGTTTGTGGATGAACAGCTACGTGGATGTGGATAAATAGCTACGCTGATGTGGATGAAATGAACAACTACGTGAGTGTGGGTGTACAGGTACGTGGGTGAACAGCTACGTGGGTGTGGATGAACAGCTACGTGGATGTGGATGAACAGCTACGTGGGTGCGGATGAACAGCTACGTGGGTGTGGCTGTTCACTCGTTCATTTTCACATTATTGCCGCATGACTTTCAGCTTTAGTTGATCAAAGTGAACAGTTTTTTACTGAGCGATAGTGCCAACGAAAAGCTGGATGTCCTTGTAGAATATTGCGTACAGGAACGGCCGGTCTACGTGGAAGTGCTGAGGCTCATGGACACGCAATGAGTACTCGACTAACAAACCTGGAAAGAAATAGAATATATACTTTTTATTTGAGATAGAAGAAGCGAAGGCAACCTAACCTGTTTCTTAGGTTCTATTTACATAATATGCAAGTTGCAACAGTGTATAAACCTGGTGTCAACATACTCCGCAATCATAGCCATGATGCTGTTATCCTGAGGCGATAGTATATTTACAAGCAGTTTTTAACAGAATACTTAGAACAGAATAGAGTATTTAATTATAACATTTTAAACTTTCGCGACTTGTACACTTAGAATATTTTCGGGGCTTAATCGCGTAGTAATTTATTGCTATTTTACCTCGACGTTTTAGAACGACGTAACAGTCATCGTGGTCACGAGAATTACTACGCGATTAAGCCCCAAAAATATTCTAAGATTATTACATCGTCATCGTCAGGCTATACCTACTAGTCCACTGCTGGACATAGCCCTCTCCTAATGAGCGCCATAGCGCCCTGTCTTCAGCTTTCCGCATCCAGCATCTGCCTGCAGTTTTTCGCAGATCGTCATCCCACCTAGTCGGAGGGCGTCCCACACTACGTTTGCCGAGTCGCGGTCTCCACTCAAGGACATGTTTGCTCCAACGGTTGTCGGTTCTTCGCGAGATATGGTCAGCCCACTGCCACTTCAGCTTGCTGATTCTCTGAGCTATGTCGATAACTTTGATTCTCTGTAGGATCCATTCGTTACGAATCCTATCCTTCAGAGAAACTCCGAGCATAGCTCTCTCCATAGCTCGCTGAGCTACTTTGAACTGGTGGACCAACCCTTTCGTGAGTGTCCATGTCTCGGCTCCGTAGGTCATGACAGGTAGGACGCACTGATTAAAAACTTTCGTTTTCAAGCATTGCAGTATGGACGACGAGAAAACTCGGCGTAGTTTCCCAAACGCTGCCCAGCCCAGTTGGATCCTCCTCTTGGCCTCCCTCTCGAAATTGTTTTTACCTAACTGCAAAATTTGCCCGAGCTAAATGTATTCGGAAACGATTAGCTTAAAGAGTATTTCTTTGTCTTTAAATAGAATTAAGCACGGTAATAGCAGTTACTTGCCTGTTTGGTAGTCTACTAAGCAATAGCATGGTACAAGGTCATTCCAATTGTATAACCTGCGTAAAACAAAACGGCATCTTTCGCAAGGAAGGTTAGGTATATCAAGATTATAAGCAAGATTATCGCTTGAGTCGCCGAGTTAATGCGCATCAAGGAGTAAGTAATTGCCACACAAACGTACCTACTTGGTTTTTATTCACAAACGACCAAGTAATGAAACTTGGCGACTACGGTTAGAGAAACGACCTAGAGACTTTTCTCAATATTTTTTTTACGTAAGTAGTCTCTTTGTGCTGGGCAAAGGCCTCCTCCAATTCGGTCCAGACTTTTCTGTCCTGGGCTACTTCAGACCACTCCGGCAGATGTTGGTCGAGCTCATCTCTCCACCGTCTTCTAGACCGGCCTCGGCTACGAAATTGTAAAGTCTCATTGCGATACAGCATTTCGTTTCTAAATAAAAAAGAAACTAGTTAGGTACGTTTGGATGAAAATGGCTCTTTAATGAAGTACTTATCTTAAGTTGCACAAGAGAAAGCGATTCATTGCTAGAATACAAATACTTCCAACGAAATAACCATTACCGTAGCAATACGACTATTTGGTATTAAAGCTTCATGGCTCGCGTTGCGCAGTATGTGCAATGAAGGATTCAGCTTAGCACTCACCTCGTGATAATACGGTATTAAGCCATTTCGAAATACCTAAGTCTTAAATTTATATAATAACGGAGAACTTGCAGTAAAAAGTCATCGTCATCTTCATTAACCTTTATGTCCCCACCGAGGGGCACGGGTCTCTTCCCTGAGGAAGCTGTGGGCCGTACCCCACCACGGGGTCCAAGTCCGGACTGGTAGAGGTAAAAAATGTGAACAGATTGTAAATAAATAAACGTGTATTTTTTCTCTACGTTTATTAATACCTACTTAGTTCTTAGTTACACCTGAGATTTCCGCATTTAGTGACGCTTAGTGTAAAACTAGAAATGTACAATATAAAAATAAATCGCTGAATGTGTTGGTAAGCGCAAATCTCGAGAGCAGCTGAACCGATTTCGCTAATTCTTTTTTTAGAATATTCCTTGAAGTACCTACGAGGATGGTTCTTACAGAGAGAAAAATAAAAAAAATAATTGAATCGACTGCTAGGCGGTACGAAGTTCGCTGGGTCAGCTAGATACGCATGCAGAACTATGCAATAAAGTGTAGACATCAAATGGCTCAATTATCGTCACTTAATTTTCAGTTCAATCATTATTTATCTACTTCCGATTTGCAGTCACAATGCGTTATTGAAATGACGCAAAACCCGACAATAGCTTTCTCAGTAGCTATTTTTTGTCTTTTCCCTACTAAAGGAGCCTAGTGGATGGAAGAGAATCGGCCCACAGATTCAATTTCCAGTGCTGCCATGTACCATTGACTTTCTCAGTTATGTACATTTGTAAAAGTAAAAGTAGCAATACCGCTTGCTAACGGAGAAGGAAACATGAGTGTCTGAGGTGTTCAAATAACACAGCGCTTGAAATTGCCAATCCACGGTGGACACGCGTGGTAATAAAGCCCATACCCTTTCTCTGAGTGGAGGCCTGTCCCTGCAGTGGGACGTTTATAGGCTACAGAAAGAAAAAGTAAAAAAACAGGGCGGCCGAAAAGACTACTCGGATTGCGGAATGATCTCGACAATAATTGGGTAAAGGTGCCAAATGACTGAATATGTTACGCTCTTATTTGTAAGAACACGATTTCACTAAAACATTCGCAGAGGCGTTTTATTTCATTTGTCGTTACGTCTTTTCTTTGAAAAATTCCTACCACAGACTATTTTAATCGGCGTCTTCAGGATTCGTATTTTTACAAATAACACGCACGGATAACACGCAACATTTTAGGCCACTTTTGACCATCCGGAAAGAACCTTGTGTGCGTTACTGAATGCCGAACGACTGAGAGTGTTAAGTTAAAAGAAATGACATTTATTTGTATTTAAAGGAAACTTTTATGCGTTGGTTGATTACATCAATTACATGAAAATAACAAATTCATTGTATCAAATTCATTTAGTGATGGTCCCGACAAAAAGCTCGATGTCCTTGTAGAAGATGGCGTAGAGGAATGGCCGGTCTACGTGGAAGTCCAACGGCTTAGGAGGCACCGAGATGCTCGACGCGAACACAGCTACGACACCTGAAAATAAATGAAAATGAAAATCTTTATATAACCGCCACATAAAATCAAACTTTGCTAAGAATTAAACATAAAACGTTTAGTCTGGCGTCAGTCAATTCCATGAGTCTGGTTAGACTGACGACAGACTGAATGTCTATTCAGAGGACTGATGGACCAGACTGACGGATATTCGAATATTTTTATGCTTCATCAGTCTGACATCAATTATCAGGCTGGCATCAATCAACAGTCTGGCATCAATCCGAGCTCGATCATGGTCACGGACTGAGCTGACGCCAGTCTGAACGTGTAAACTTCGTCTATTCAGTCTGGCGTCAGTTCATAATTGTGGCCAGACTGATAAAGCATAAAAATATTCGAATATCCGTCAGTCTGGTCCATCAGTCCACTGAAAAGACATTCAGTCTGCCGTCAGTCTAACCAGACTGATGGAATTGACTGACGCCAGACTGAACGTGTAAACTCCCTCATAAGAACTTAACAAAACACATAAATAACTTTGATTGTTTGATTACAATAGGTGGGTAGGCAGCAAAAGTTTTATTTACCAGCTCCCAGCGACTCCACACTAGGCATACCTGTGTTGTGGACGACGCTCGTAATTTGATTGCTAAGTACAAAGCGGGCGCATAAGCGATAGCGATTCGGTTATTACATTAAATTAGGCACGATAAAGTAATGTAATTAATATATTAAAGGTGTTTCGTGCAATATGTATGTTAATAGATCGATAGTATAGTAAATGTATTATGTATAAAATATAAATATTTTATGTATTGTGTGTGTGTCTCATATATAAATATAAGAAAATTATAAATTACCTACCTGTTTAAAAACCTATTTAGAGGCTAAAAATTTCACCCATGCCGGGATTCGAACCCGCAACCTCTGGCTATCCGTGCCAGCGCTCTACCAATTGAGCCAATGGGCGACTCACGGCATCAGTGAAATTTCGAACCTCTTTACACTATTCTCTGTATTACGTACAGGCAGCGACATCTGACTTAAGCAAATTGCATTACTTACAGCCCCGACTACCTACTTTGCAGTTAGGTTTAAATTTATTAAATTAAAATTTGTTTTTTAGCACGGTTTAGTGCATTAAAATAAAAATAGTATAATTACCTACCTGTGTTTTAACTGGTGATATACTTATAATAAATAAATTTCATTCATAATGTCTTTAGCTTTATCGTAACTCAGCCCAAATAGTAATTTAGTAATATCGATTTGAGGTACAAATCGATATTACTAAATTACTATTTGGATGATCTATTTTGTAAATTAGACATTTTCACTTTTTTGTTATAAACATGTGGGTGCTGAAATATGCCTTGTTTTTTTGCAAGTGCCGTGTTCACGCGGACGCTGGTGCTCTGTAAATACGTATTTTAAGTAATAAGTCATAGTCTGGACAATTTAACAGTTTTATATGTAAAATTAAAGTTGCTTTTAGTGTAAAAAAATTGCGGATGCTCATTGTATTCCAGTCATCGTATAATTGTGCGGCAGGGTATCTACGTTTAACTTTCAGCATAACTTTGAGTATAGACCGTTGTGCCCTTTCCGCCTCGATCAAGACTGTTTTTGCGCCCCCCCCGACACAATACTGTATTACAGACTGGCTTATGGTTACACATATATTTCTCAAGAGTTTCTTATCAGGGCATTCCCGCATCAGTTCTATGATACGTATAAATTTCATAATTCTGATAGTCAATGCATGGACGTGGTTGCGATACGAAAGCCTCTGATCAAGCATTATACCTAGATATTTAATTACTTTGCTATTGTTTACTGCCGGACAGTTACAGGGGTTTGTGAGAGAAGTCCCATCGCAGTTTGGATGATTTTTTATGGCAGATCGATATTTTGGAGCTGATGCTGCGGTTTTGTAGAATGTGATGTATTATCTTTTATCCGTGTTTAATGTCAAGAGATTTATGTTAAGCTATTGTCCAATTTGAGATATGCTCTCTTCCACTCTCTGAAAACCCGAGTCCCACGATGTATCTAAAAAAACATCGGTATCGTCCGCGTAGCAGAAGAGATCGGCCTCTATTACGTCGTTCGAGATGTCCTCAATATAGGTTAGAAAAATGGACGGTCCTAAAGTACTGTTTTGAGGCAATCCACACTCCATTTTCTTGAATGAACTAGTAAAATCCCCTATCTTAACACTGCCGCCGTCTCAAACTCAGTTATGATTTATGATTTAAACCAATCCAGTGCAAAACCCCTAATACCCATAAATTCCAATTTTCTCAAAAGTATTGCATATGAGACAGTATCGAAAGCATAAGCTAAATCCAGGAAAACACCTATGCACTTTTTCTCATTATCTATTGCGTTTACGACAAGTTCAGTCAATGCAGTATCGGTGTCCTTTATGGATTTAGCTTTCCGAAAACTAAAGAGTTTCTGTCGCTAAAGAGTTTCTGCTTTTCATGGTTAATCATATATCTTTTGTTAACGACCTTTTAAACGACCTTTGTCAGGGGTGACAACAGTGACATGGGTCGATAATTTGATGGAGCTGAATTTGTGGTGCTTTTGTGGATTGGGCTCAATAAAGCCTACTTCAACTATTCCGGAAAAACACCTGATCTTAGACTGATATTGCAGATGTGTAATAAGAGAATAATAATGTTTTTGGCTATTCTTTTAACAGTTTTGTTACTTAAGCCATCAAAAACGTATGATTTTTTTGATTTTAACTCTTTAATGAATCCATGAACTTCAATCTTGTAGAATAAGACTTACTTGCACAAACCGGTAAACCTAGTTTTAAAACAATTTAAACTGGATGCTCAATACAAAAAACTATCAAAATTGTACTAAATCTGGATTTAAGGGAAGCGCGCAAGCGGCCCTAAGAAGTGGGTTTTTATTGACATAGGTTTATTTCAGTGTTGGACAGTTTTTTTATTAGATTTATCGATGGACAGTTTTTTGACGAGTTTTTGTTGTTATTATGTTCAAAGTGGTTATTATGTTCGTCCCGTGACTATGGCTAGTGGCATTTTTCCGAGCGCTTCCGTGCTTCGCAAGGCACGTTAAGCCGTTGGTGCCGGCTGTCTTATAATGGCAGTCGTTAAACCATGTCAGAGGCCTTATGGGCGGCTTGATAACTTCTGACAGTAAGGCCCGCCACTGTCTTACAATCCTCCGCCAACCCGGACTTAGCCCCCGTGGTGGAGTATAGCCTAATCTTCCTGCGATGCAGGAAGAGACCCGTGCCCCAGCAGTACAAAGGTTGAAAGGTTGAAGCAGTACATCGTTAACATACAAGGGTTGATAACGATTTTCAAAGGATTTCCAGAGAGAGTAAGTTGCTATGTTGGGCTGCACGTTATTAATTAAGTCAAAATTGTTGAGTATTATAGTAGATATAAATATTATTTTAAAATCATGGGTGATTTTAGATGGATAATAAGATTGGAATAAGTAAATATATAAATAGTGTAATATTTTATATATATAATAAATATAGTATGTGTCTTTAAGCGGCGACAGCGGAGCAAATTGAAACAAAATAGGAGTTAATAATCCACCAGTTAACACCAGGGACATCTTTACATTATTCCTGGTTAGGTGCGCAGTTTGTTTCACGTGGTCCAACAACAAAATCCAGGCCAGTGTAGTTGATATTTAGCCTTGATTTCGCTGCACTTACTGGCTTTTCTTCGATGAATTTCTTTGTCGCATGACTAGTGGACGTGTTGCTTTGGCCATGTCATTAGGACGGTGAGGTCCAGCTCTCATCACTTCCTCCAGATAATTTTCTGTGAGATCGACTTCGTATACTTTTGAGGTAATCATGGTGATACGTAACACATTTTCACCGTTGCATTCAGGGATTCCGATAATCTCAACTTCATTTTTTAGATTATATTGAGCTTAGGAGTCCAGCGCATTCTGCATGGTTGCGATCGTCTCCTTAAGCTGATCAATTTCAGCTCCTTTGCCGTTACATTTTTTTTCTAATTCGTTTAGTCGGTTTTTAAACACAATGCATCGAATCAGGCACTCTCTATTTCCAGTAATGGTGGGCATTTTTTCCGGCTACCTCTTTGCAGATTTATGTTGTTGGGCGAGCTGGTGGAGGAGGGGGAGGTAGTGTAGGTATTATAGAAGGACATTCGCGGTCACGTCGGGGTACTCAAATTGATTGCTCCTTAGGGCGTTCAGGGGTTTCACAGATGTCTATAGTAACAACCCGCTGATCGCGAAGTATTATACGTTTCGCGCTTATGACGCACCGCGATTCAAGAATACTTCTCTCAAATGGGAATCTTACCTCGAGTAATTTACTTTCTTGTATTGGTGAACTTTACTTGTTCACAAGGCAGGATCAATCTACCTCAACTACGTCTGGTGTTAAAACAAATACTACACAAAACAAAACCTCTTTCATGATTAAACAATCGTCTGGATGAAAAAGCTAAATACTAATTAAAATAGCCAGGTGGCATGACGATATCGAAAAGAAGGGATTACCTTGAGAAAAACAGCGCAAAGCATGATTGGCGCTTCCATGAAGAGGCTCTTGTCCACAAGTGGATATTGTGCCCGTCAGCCCGTCTATATCCACAATGATGATGATGGCATGATGGTGTGTCACTTGGTACATTTATATTGTTGTGTATAAGGTTTACTAATATTATTAAGAGGAAAAGCTTGTAACATTATATTATGTTGTTGAACTGAAACTTTCGTAACTACTAGGTACGCATTATTGACTTAAATCCGGATAAAGTTACTTAGATTTTAGCTAAGAGTCCGACTAGGTCTCGCTTACACCATGGGAAGAGCGGAGGGTAAAAGCGGAGGTGTGTGTAAGTTTGTATGAAGGGGGTACAAAAAGAATTATTTCGGTAGAGGTAAAATGAATAACTCCACACAACGCAATCATTTGTCCAGGTCCAATATAACGATACCCCGTAAACAATTCTAAGGAATATTTTAAAAAATATTTTGCACGAATATTATGGTATGGTCTATTTTACCATAATATTCTTGCATAATAATCTTTTAGAATATATCTCGGCTACTATAGGATAGAATCGCATATATTCGTGTAATAGAAATAATTCGTAACTAATATGACACTTAATTTCGAAATCGAAACTAATAAGACAACGAACATTTTAAACAGAGCAAGAAGGAGTATTACACTCGTGTGCTTTCGGCGAAAACCGAAGCCTACTCTAGAGTCCGAGGTATATTCTAAAAGCTAACAGACTGTACATATTCACTTTGTTCTGGCAACACCGTTTGTTGTCACTTTCATGTCAACTGCCACTGGTTTCCCTTTGCCGCCATAAATGTCAGATCCTAATAGATCTCTACAGCACATATTTCGCAAATTACTTATGAAAACGTCGGTATTTGCACGAGGGCTTAGTTTTATTATTTGGGGTTTATCGTTACGGACGGTGCAGTGCGTAAGAATTTTAAATTTTCTTGAATGACTGTAAAGACTTCGTTTCGATTCAAATCCGATTCGAGAACCGCAGACGTTACCTTTAGGGTTAACAACTAGGAAAAATCTTCAAACAAGTTTTTCAAGATTTTTTTACCTAGCTGACGTAGCTTCTATAACATCTTTCTTCTACGCCTTCTTGGAGCAGGTCAACCGTGACGCTTTACAAGATGGCGGCGTTAATTCCATTTCCGGCCACGTTGATTTAGATTCTTGTGGTGCTGTATTTTGGGTGTTAGATGACTTACCTGTGAAAGCTCCTGCAGTAGCGCCTTCCTCGTCGACCTTGACGAAGGCCTTCTGGAAGGCTTTGGAGACAACCACGGAGTCTCCCTCGATGATGCCCGGCGCTGCCTCACTAAACAAGGCTGGGAGGCCGACCTGGAGATATCGTCATAATTATCCTCAACATTCGACGTCACTCCAAATCAGGTTGGGGTAGAATTCATTTTTTAACAGTCTTCATGAAAAGCGTCCTCCTTTCTTCGATATAATTTTGAAAGTTTTTGATTTTCGTGTACATACTTTTTATTAGAAATGGTGTACAGTCGCCAGCAGTAACATGTAAACACCTTAGAACCTTGTTATATTATGCTCTTCTAGCCTGATGTGTGAAAAGTTACTATTTTGAGTTTGACAAGGTACTGAAGTACATACATATTAGTGCTCGTGAGTGTACCTCGAAGGTGGTCCTTAAACGTAGGTATATATTTGATTATTAGGATCCATAGGAAAGCCATCAAACTCTTTTCGGCATCAAACACGGAGAATGTTCTCAATTCATCGGAATCTTTTTACTATAATATGTTTATCTTGAAGTCGGTTTCCTTTTGTAAAAAAAGTGTATTTATTTATACTTTAGTGATGAACATTTATTGGGTCTTAGCCATCGAAGCGCTTACCTTGGCTAGAATACCATTGAGGTCAATCTCACTGTCGACGTCAAACTTGGGCATATCGAGGTTGATGTCGCGGCCTGACGGGGCCAGATTGAAGACCTCTTCAGCCAGTCCATACTTGGCCACTTTGTCCACCACCGAGGGCAGGCCATCCACCTCGTTGGGGAGGACCACAATCATGCGGAAAAACTTCTCTTTGTAGGGCAGCTCGATCATCTGGAACAATCCGTGAGTGAGTTTCTGTATCAGTTTTTAACGCGTGGCTTGAAAGCAATTTGACTGATTGATGTGCTGAACTTGCTTGCAGATTTTATTGGTAGAAGAATGTGTGATAGGTCTTTTGTCTGAGATCCAGAGTTGCGGGATACACTCGTACACAAAACTTACTAACTTGTACATAAAAGAACATATCTCATTGACTTATTGAACTTACGAGTACTTCCCCAAAGAAAAATAACAGTTTTTGAAAGAATTAACGCAGTTACTTCCCTATTGAACAGGTATGATGTACCTCTTCAATAAGGAATTAACTATATCCTTTAAAAAACTGTTATTTTTAATGTTTTGTAATAAAAAAGTGGCATCAGCATAGATGTTAAATTTGTCAAGCAGTTTTCTTCACTGTTTAGGTACTACTTTGTTACGAAGTAATAATTTCGATAGATATGATATAAGTAGAACTTGTTTGTCTGCATCTGATTTGACTAATGCCCTTATTTATAAAAACTCGATTCCACTAACATCTCCGGCCTAACTATTTTAGTACATATTTTTGGAGTGTTTTAAGCTATTGTATTTTTATAAAATAAGGCCGTAAGCATTTAGGGCTCAAATTATTTAGTGTTTTATTTCTTTTACGTTAGACCTGAGACTTACGCACCTAGCTTCATGTCCACTGTCTATACGTAGCAAGGGCTGAGGTATGTGAACACCTGTCACTTTGTTGCCATCGATATTTTCCTTCACCATGATAGGTGTTTGTGGCGATAGTGTTTCCAGCAACTCGACTTTTCGTGAACCCGGTGAGAAAAAATACGTAACAAAAAAAGTCTTTATACTATTTTTATTTTTAATGCACTTACCCGTGCTCAGGACAATTTTAAAAACCTATTTAGAGGCTAAAAATATTACGTATTGTAAAGAGGTTCGAAATTTCACTGATGCCGGTGAGTCGCCCATTAGTGTAGAGGTTCGAAATTTCACTGATGCCGGTGAGTCGCCCATTAGCTCAGTTGGAAAGAGCGCTGGCACGGATAACCAGAGGTCGCGGGTTCGAATCTCGGCATGGGTGGAATTTTTAGCCTCTAAATATGTTTTAAAAAAAAGTCTTTCTTACCCTAGCTCCAAGAGACTCACTCTCGTGGTAGAAGAGCGAGTCCACGAGGTGCATGGTGGGTTTCTTGATGGTCCTCGTCTTGCTCACGTGGAAGTCCTTTTCCTTGGTCTCCTTTGCTTCAAATGGAACGTTCCAGTGACCCTGCAACAGCGGGAAAGATAAACGAAGTGTTTGAGAAGGGACACACGCCACTATCAATGGGGTAAAAAGCTATCGGTTGATGACTAATGGACTAGATGCGTGCTGGTTATTTTCAAAAGGTGGAACCTAAAAAGCGATAGTCTGAATTCTAATGCATGTATTCATTAACCCAACATCTTGCTTTAACAGTTCTGGGGTTGGCCATCTATGCTACAGGTGAAGACCACCAGAAGTTTTTATTAGGGCTTAATTTTATCATATCAATCAATCGGGCGTGGTCTCGGGCCTTTTCACTCCATCCACCATCGGTTCTTTGACCACCACCACCACCTGCCATTTTTCCGTCTCGCCAAGTGTTCCGCCCGACTCCACTTGAGACTCGAGATTCGGTCAAAATGTCATTATGGAAACTATAATTAGGTTACCTCTTCTGCGCCCGCTATAGGTATATCGGCATATCTAAGTTGGATAGCTAATTTACATAAAATCACACTTAACGTCTACAATAGCCAAATAAAAAAACATGAACCGTACAATATCCACTAAACACTTCGTGAGGAACACAGAACAAATATACGAAACTAAAAAAACCTAACAGAACAAACCACTTCGGAAAATATTTGAACCAAAGGACCCCAACACGTTGGCAGTATTACCACGCTGCACCACCAAATAGATACTTTGGTCAAGATACCTTCTGACAAAACCTGGACGACTCCTTACCTGGAAGTAGATCACGTTGAAGAGAGCCAAAGCGGTATCCGGGGTCAGTACGCTGGGGGAGACGGCGTTCTTGATGTTCCCGCGTGTTTCTTCCTCCGCCTGTCGAAAAAAATATAGGTACATCCCTTGATTGATTGTTACGATTCTATTTATTAAGCAGATTAATATGGGTAGTGTAAAAAGTTCAACAACAAGCTTAGAGTGCATAGGGTCTTTTCTGCGCATAACAAAACGGTGGCTTTCCCGGCTAGTTTTAGCCAGACCATTCTGAGAGGGAATGGAATGCTAACTATTGTAGATGGATAGATAGAGAACATTTTATTGTACAAAAAAGAGGAAATTACAAAGATATTTCTTAACCTAAGAGTACAGATGGCGGCCCTATCACATAATGATCTCTTCCAGACAACCTTTGGATGGACTGGAGCAATATATTGGAGAAGGATATATACTATACATAATTGTACCGTTCGTTATCAACCCTTGTATGTCCCCACTGCTGGGGCACGGGTCTCTTCCTGCATCGCAGGAAGGTTAGGCCATACTCCACCACGGGGGCCAAGTTCGGGTTGGTGGAGGATTGTAAGACAGTGGCGGGCCTTACTGTCAGAAGTTACCAAGCCGCCCATAAGGCCTCTGACATGGCTTAACGACTGCCATTATATGACAGCCGGCACCAACGGATTTACGTGCCTTGCGAAGCACGGAAGCGCTCGGAAAAATGCCACTAGCGGTAGTCACGGGACTCTCACCCAACCCGTACCTGACCGCGCCTGTTGTTGCTTAACCAAGTGATTGATTCCAATCACTCGGTTCGCCTAGGCCACGAGCGCTTCTCGTTGTTCTTCATTGTATCACATGAACAAAATAATAAATATTTAATTTGATATAGACATAAGTTTGTGTATGCTTTTTTATATGTTGTCAACTTTATATTCCAATAAGACACATAATGGGCATTGTCCTAAAAACAGTATTGTATTATTTATTTTTTTTATTGTACATAATGTGGCTTTGAGAGCTTGGACTGAATATTTTTATCTAGGCTGCTCAAATTAATTTTACAAGCGAAAAAAAAGAACCAGTATACGAAATCGGAAGTACGTCATGCAAGGGAGTACCTACATCATCAACTTGAGATCCTAATAGCTGTGAGTTTGTAGTGATAATATCACTAGAAGCCACGATATTATGTGATACCATAACTTGATACACGAACTCGATCCCTACTCAGCCCCAAGCATGGCTCGGTTGTCACACAAAAGTACAAGAAATCTTTCAATATTATTTATTTATAACTGTAGCAAGCAACACCAATTATAGCGGTGGCCGCGGAGCCGTACAATGCCGGCTTCTCATTCGGAATGTCGTGAGTTCGTATCCCGTCCCGGTATGTAACAATAAGATAAGATAAGATAAGAATATTCTTTATTGTATACCGGAAAAATAGTTACAAAAACGGCAGATACAAAAGATCAAATACAATTGGCGGCCTTATTGCTAAAAGCAATTTCTTCCAGGCAACCTCAAATTGGAGAATTTGCCGAGGAGAAATAGATACGGGTAGCCGGTGCAAATACGAATATTAATAGACAAAAGTACGTATACGTACCTAATAATAAACTTACATAAATCATACTTAAATACTCTAAATAAATATCTACATATACATACATAAATAGTGTCTTATAACAAGTGTGTTATATGAACAAGAAAAGGTTATATACCTACATAATATATATGTAAAGAGAAGTGAATGACTACTTACAGCAAAATTACTTAATTAGACAGAAGGAATTCCATTACTCTGGCTTTAAATATAGCCGGAGATGGGGAGCGCCTTATTGCAACCGGCAGGTCATTCCACAGCCGGGCGGCCCTTACAGTAAATGAGCTACTGAAAAACCTTGTCGTATGACTTGGTGTTTTCAGCGCTAAAGTCTGGTCGGATCGTAGTGCCCGGCTATGGGAGTCACTCAGGAAACTAAAGCGCTCTTTGAGGTAAAGAGGAGTGGCTGGATTGAACAGCACTGAGTACAGCAGCGAAAGGATGTAAGTACCTTGTTTTGTAAATTAAGATAAGTTAAGAATATTCTTTATTGTATGTACCAGAGCACATATTATAAAACAAGTAAAGATACAAAGTACAATTGGCGGCCTTATTGCTAAGTACATTTGTGAACTTATAGTAGTATTTTCCAACGGTAACGGTGAAGGAAAAATATCGTGAGGAAACCTGAGTGTCTTGAGGTGTCCAATACCTTAACTCTTGAAATTTACAAGTGGGCAAGTGTGGTAATTAAACCCATACTCTCTCTCTCTGAGAGAAGGCCTTTGCCCTGCAGTCGGACGTTTATAGGCTACATAAATAAAAAAACAGTTTTATTACTGTTATAACCACTGTCAATACTCAGGACAATGCCCATTGTGTAGGTAGGCTTGCCTGCGTAATAACCTACGATCACACTTTGATACGACGGAACAAATTGATTTACCTCGTTCACTTCTCTAATGAGGTGACAAAATTAACATTCCTTATAATGTTATCGCGAAACGTTCATTAGTTTAGCTGCGGTAATAATATTAAATAATAATATAAATATTCATGGATATATTACACAGATCTCGCTAGCCCTATACCTACTGAGTACAACTAAATGACTTGGGTTACAGATGCTAACTCGACGATAGATTTAATACAATCAATACATAGATAATATCCAAGACCCGTGACAAACTAGAAAAGTTCGTTTCCTAGTTTGACCCGGCCGGAGATCGAACCTGAGACCTTCGGTTTTACAGTCAGCGTGCCAAACCGCTGCGTCACCGAGGTAGTAATAAGGTGGTAAATGCAGTCGACAGCACATCAACTATTTTAGTTGCAGTCGTCCGTAACGTAACTTTGCAGTGCACGAAAGCAGATATTTAATGACATAAGAATATTATTATTTATGCTTCTTATTGAATATTCTTTATTTTTTTTTCACCAAAGAAAATATAAACACAAAATATTTACAAAGGTTGATAGTAGGTACATTAAATAGCAGCCTAAATATTGATATCATGAAACTCATTGACAGCGAAAACGTTGCCTTGCCATATTAATAATTAGTTTACAACCTATTCTCAGACCTAATAAATATACACAAGAAAACATAAAAATTGCTAAACCCGTTTGGAGAATTCCGGCAAAAAATTTGTATACTAGAAGATATGGTACTGTCAGATTTCTTAATAAAAATTATACAGTAAACACTTTTTGCTTGACCATATCAACTCTCACTTATGCCTACTAATGAAAGATTTTTAAATGCTCTTCCATAATGTGGGGACATATCTATGGGCACACAATATTTCCACAATAAACTCAAGTTTAACGACTGTTAAAGCCATTTTTATAAAATTATTTTAAATCTGTAGGAAACAGCTCGCAGTGTCATGGCGCCGAATCTGACGTCATGCCCAGGTAAACATCAAACAAAGCACGGGTTAAGTTTCCCAATGTTACTCAAGCGTGACGTAACGCGGTGTGATTGCTTTTTCAGTCATAATGGCTGAAAGCAGTATTTTTATTTTTAAATTTTTTATATCTTTTATTTTATTGATAATATTGGTAATCTAATTTTTTTATGAAACTAAATCAGTGTTTTAAATCCTTTTAATTTGTACTTTCCCATAATATCGTTAAATGTTTGATTCTGTCGTCACGCCCATTGACGATCAGGTGCATATAGTTCGACCAAATCGGAGACTTATTATCGTGTCAGATTGGAGCCAGCGACTAACATTTTACGTCGAATAGGATGCTTCCTAGCACCTAAATCATTATCGCAGATTTGTCACGGCTAATGGACACAAAATTCATTAGACACGGTAAAAAATCGTGGAGTCAAAGCACGAAACAGTCGGTAGTGTTACCCATTTGTTGATGGCGTCAGCGGCTGCCTGCGATTTGCTGAAGTCCAGCTGAGCCACGCCGCTGTGATACCTCTCGCGGCTGAGCTGCGAGAACTCCTTGTTCAGCTCATGTCCCTGAGCCACGTAGATCCTGTTGGCGAGTGACAGGAAAGTGGCGTTCAGGGAATCGAACCGCTGGCTGATGCCGCTGTAGTCTTGCACGAGCTGTGAACGGAGATAAAAGTATATAGGCACGTTCACTAAAATATTGGGGCTAGAGTAGTCCTGTAGTTCATCTTTATCATCATCAACCTGGAACTTTGTATAACTTTTATAATTAACTAGCTGACCCAGCGAACTTCGTACCGCCTAACAGTCGGTTCTTTAATTTTTCTCTCCGTAAGAACCATCCTCGTATTTCAAGGAATGTTCTAAAAAAAGAATTAGTGAAATCGGTTCAGCTGCTCTCGAGATTTGCGCTTACCAACACATTCGGGGATTCATTTTTATATTATAGAAACTGTGGAACGACTTCAGGTGTGGTTTTATTTGTAGATAGATACCTACATGTAAATAAAACAGAAAAACTGGATAGAAACGGATAAGCGGAGAAGCAGGTAAAAAAGTCAGATCTGGTCAAAGAGTAAAGTATTAGTCATGAAAAATGAGGGAAATCGGAGAATGTGTGACGTACATAATTTAAATATTTGAAAATGATAGATGAATGAAAAAGAAATAAAAATGGTGTGAAGAGGTTTGCACCGTCACAAACCCATTATGTCCCCACCGAGGGGACAATCTTTCCTGAGGAAGGTATAGGCTATAATCCACCACGGGAGCTAAGTCCGGATAGGTAGAGGTTTGCAAGACTAGTGGCTGGTCTTACTGTCAGATGTTTTCAAGCCGCCCTAAGACCTCTGACTTGGCTTAACTGCCATCTACCGACGGCAGCCGGTACCAACTTCTTAACGTGCCTTGTGAAGCACGGAATCGCTCGGAAAAATGCCACTAGCATTAGTCATAGACGGTTTACCCATCCATGCACTGAACGCGCCCTGTGTCGCTTAACCTTCGTGATCGTTTAAGATCACTCAGGCAGCCGGGGCTACAAGCGATTCTCGCAGTTAGTAAGAAGTTAAGTGTATACATTTCCGCACAAACATAATTTCATTATTTAGCATAAATGCCAGGGCGGTGTCAGCGTAGCCGTAGAACGCCCAAGGGAGGTCGTCGGTTTCAATCCCGGTTTCAATTTCAAACAACAACGCAACCACGATTTCATCGAGTTTACATGCAAAATATAGCAATTATCATTATTGTATTGTTCGAGAATGCGAAAACATGTCAAGAAAGACCCCCGGAAAGTTGTGAATTGTACCCAGTGAAATAAACATACGAAAAAATTGGCCCAAACTTGCCAAAAGAGACCGCGATACTCTATCGGCTGAAACTCGGGTGTATTTAATTTACCTGAAGATCACTTTGATGCATGTGCTATAATAATCAATGTCAACTGGCTCTGGCTGACAAATATTTGTTTACATACCAAATACACATACACTTTCAATATGGCGGATAGCGTTTTAACCGTTCCGAATTAAAAGCGGATTTTTCTTTTATTTTGCAAATTTCGCAGTCATCCTACATTATTTAGTTGGCAAAGTCAGTATATTTCAGTTTCTACCCGTTACTTGACTCGTATCAAATTTGATACGAGTCAAGTAACGGATTCTCGAGAGAATGTCCCTTCATTACTGACGTGCATTTTTTACGAATTTAAGCCTCCGTCTCCTTAGGATATAAATTACTATATAATTCTATGCCTGTTTTCCTTTAAATAGTTGTTAACATGTTCTCCTCCGATCTATTCACTAGATCCAGAATTTTAAAAGTTATAGAAGCGGTGGTAGCTCAGTGGGTAGAACCATGGATTGGCAAGCGAGAGCCCTAGGTTCGATCCCGAGTGCGGGCATGCACCAATGACTTTGTTTAATTTCAAAGTTAAGTACATTTGCATGTATATGTGGTATATGTAGTGTATATTTTATTTTATGGAAGTACGTATCGATTGTTATGTTTCTGTAGCTATCCCCACAGCACTCACTCATTCCAAATACGCGCACACACGCTCACGCATAACTAATACATTTAAATGTTTTTATGATGGGCATAAAAAAATAAAAAAAAAAATTGTATTGCGGCCTCACGGTAGATGCCGTTCTGTGTCTAAGTTTTGTTTTGTTTGTTCTGTGTTGTTTTGTTGTGGTCGCTATCGGCCACGGCATAAAGCTGAGCGGGGGCCATTTGGTGCCAATTCCTAGTTCTTAAATATCTAGATTATATGTTTAATTTTTTATAATGGTACCAAATAAACGTGTCGATTCTATTCTATTTGCGAATTTGTAGTCGCAATACCACACGCTAATTTTAAAGGAAAATATCATGAATGAGGAAACCCGCGGCTTGGTTGGCTCCGCACGTATTGACTAGTCTTTCCTGTGGGCTAGGCCGACTAAGCTGTCAGGATGGGATAGGTGCTGGGAAAGCCTACACCATCTATGTAAGCATGTCCCAGGCACTACAGCGTCGGAGTGGTCCCTGTACCCATCTAGTGTGAGTACCACTGGACGCTGTATAAATCATCTCATTAAGTAGATGCAAAAAAGTAGTGCGACTCTTATTTTGTTGTTCGTTTTTTGATCGTATGATGTAAGGTTGACCCAGCCGATAACTTCAATATAATCACTAAGGCACGGTAGGTAAGCTAGGTAGGTACAAGTCGGTGTGAGGCTATCCGTGATAACCTCGAACGTAATTTGCAATCAGTCTGAACAAGAACATCGTTACCTATTCATTAAAAGCATCTCGATGATTTGCTCTTGCAAAGATAAGCTCGCCCTTGTACATATTCTATTTATATTATTTCCTGCGTAATAAAGTTTCCTATAACTATATCTCCACTGTTAATGAAGGCATACGGATACAACCGTCACTGGGATCGTTATCAACCCTTATATGTCCCCACTGCTGGGGCACGGGTCTCTTCCTGCATTGCAGGAAGGTTAGGCCATACTCCACCGCGGGGGCAAAGTCCGGGTTGGTGGAGGATTGTAAGACAATGGCGGGCATTACTGTCAGAAGTTATGAAGCCGCCCATAAGACCTCCGACATGGCTTAACGACTGTCATTTCATGACAGCCGGCACCAACGGCTTAACGTGCCTTGCGAAGCACAGAAGCATCAAATAAACATCAGAGATACATTTATAATCATAGAAGCCCTAGTGAAATCATCGCAGATTTTGAAGTAAAAGATTTCAGTGCGCCGCAAATAGTTTTTGAACAATTTGCACTTCCTGTAAACAACATCGCAGAATTTTGCTGCAGATAAGTAGGTATTGTATTAGCGTATTAGTTCGTTTATCTGACTCAGAAATTACAAATTCTGTACTCTTTATTAGTATGTGTTAGGACGACCTCTGTGGCGTAGCGGTAGCGCATCTGCCTACCATGCTAGAGATCCCGGGTTCGAATCTAGGCTGGAGACAAAAAAAACCCCAGGTCTTGTATGTTTCCATGTTTCTGATGTCGTTATTTCTGGCTCCCACCACACAGGGTATCCTAGTGTGGGGTCAGAAGCAATGTATGTGCCTGTATGTAAATGTTATGTACTTTCTCCAATGAATGGACTCGTTCGATTTAACATACTCCAAACTGTCAAAAACAAACGCATTTTGACACATTTAAAGTGACAAAATGCATTTAAAGAAATGGCTAGGAAGCCCAATGAAGCGGACAGTTACGTAATAGCAGACCTGGATGTACAGTTGATGAGATCGACTCACACCAGTCTGAATGACTTCGGTAGGTAGGTACCACCTACTACTTGGTGATACCTAGAATACAATCACCTACTTAGACTATGTTAACAAGAGATGGAAGATGACGAAACAACAGTTGTGAAGGTCAGTTAGCGGTTTCCCCAGAACAATGCGTTAATTTGTCATGCAGTCAATGTCATTGTTAGTTTGGTAACTCAGAAAATCCCTAGCAAGGGAATAAAACGGAATGCTCAACCATGGCTAAACTGGTACTTCAAAATTTTATGATTCCACTTCAGATAAATAATTACTAAAACCCTCCGTTCTCTGATATATTTTGCACGGAAGAAAGTCATCAACAAAAACAATCTTTACCTAATAGAAATTTGGAAATCGCGATAGGTAAACAGTTGTCCTATTAGAATATATGGAACAGCTGATATTTTATTCATGTGAAATTATAAATTAAACGGATCGAATCGCGAGCCAGAGCTAGATTGGCTACTCATAATGATGTGCTGAAGCGGTGTAGAACGCCGGCTTCTCAATCGGGAGGTCGTGGGTTCGAACCCCGGCATGTAATGACTTTGTTTTCTAATTTATGTACATTTGTGAAATTATAGTAGCAATACTACTCGCTTACGGTGAAGGAAAACATCGTAAGGAAACCCTAGTGTCTGCGGTGTTAGCGTTACCTCAACGCTTGCTTCGTACAATGGCCCAACTGTGAGGCTAAGTGCGGAAATCTCAGGTCTAACTAACTAGCTAATGGTGTGCTGGTCCTAACACGATTATGAATAGCCAATCTAGCGAGACAGGATGCGCAATAGTCTGATTGGAGAACGTTGTGGACTGAAAGAGGATGTAGTGACTAGAATTGAGACAGGAATGTTGCGTTGGTTTGGACATGTGGAGAGGATGAAGGAAGAAAGATTGGAGTGGAGTATGGCCTAACTTTCCTGCGATGCAGGAAGAGACCCGTGCCCCAGCAGAGGGGATGTATAAGGGTTATCGATTAGGTACAGCAACAGCAAGCACGTGACAGCAATACGACAAAGCTGTCATGTTTGCGTGCAGCTTTGTCAAGTTGCTGCTAAATGTGACATAAGGCTATCGATTAAGCGAACTCCTGGGTCTATGTATATGGCGATTATATTGTATGATGTATGTCCTTCCATATGTTTTTTTTTTCGAAAATACTACCCGTGATACAATTATAAGACTAAAGTATACAGGGTTTAATAAAATATATCGTTCTTTACCCTACGGAAATTTCGATATCGCGATAAAATATCATTTCTCCTATATCAAAGTTACCGCTTGCGGCATTAGAATATAATATTGGAATAGCAGGAGCTCTATTTTTGAATCACTCGTCTCGCGTCGAGCGCTCGATTTCTATTGATTTTCGTTCGACATACGAAATTCCGTATTTTTGAATCACTCGACTGCAACGAATGGTCCTTACCACTAGTCTCGTATGTCGATCGATAGATTACTTGACAAAATTTGTGTTCGAAAGCAAATCGGAGGAGTTTGTGCTTTTGTGTAGAATTGATTTTTTGTTTCGACATTTTCGAACAAAAACAAACCAAAGTGTTATGATTAACATCTATGACAGTGTTTTGTTAGTTTTGCAACTAAAGGCAAAGATTTTTCATCTAAACAGCCAATAAAACGAAATATTTTACGTTCCGTTTCCGTTACGGTAGTTTCTGGTTTTTGTAATTTCTGCGTGGAACGGATAAAATTCAATACTTCAAATGGTACTGGCAACACTTCAGGCGAACGATTCAAAAATACGGAAAAACGAGATCATGCGACTTAGGGCCGTTTTCTCCATAAAACCAAATCTAGATTACGGCAAGCTAAATCCGGTTTTGGACTCCTAATCGAGATTACAATAACAAATTGGATTTCTCCCACACCGTAAACCAAAGTTTAAACTAAAGTCTCTGAACGGCCGATATTGGACGATTAGCTTCTAAAACCAGATTAGCAGTCAGACAAATGTCAGATATCAGCTGCCAAAAGACGTTAAAGGTTTTATTTTACCAAATATTGTTTTCACTATTGGTGAATGTTGGATCTCTTTTTCGTTTTAACATCATCTTTTATGAGAGCCGTTCAAAATTTATTTCGCACAAAACAAACCGCGCCAGAAACAAAATTCAAAATTGCTGAAAAAGGTTTTGAAATTACACAGAATAACCGGAAATATCACAGAATTCTCGACATTTTTGACAGCTGCGTTTCAAAATAAAAAAATAAAAAAGTGTTACCACCCTCAAATGTTAGCGTTTTTAGTCTAATCTGTAACAAGAACTAGATTTCGTGAACCAGATCCAAAAGTTACGGGAGAAATCGGATGGTCATAAATCTATTTATTTAACTTCGTTCAAGCATGATCCGGATTATGAAATCCAGTTTTGCGCAGCAAACGGAGAAAACGGCCCTTAGAAGACGAGTGTGACTTATGTCGCATTCGACGATACAATTTCATACGAGTGATTCAAAAATAGATCTCCTGATAATTTATACGCGATTTCAAAGTTTCCCCATATTCAATAATTTAACCTATTGTACCCTATTAGTGTCTATCAGCCCACCGAATGGTTTTTAATTTTTATGAGTCGAAGTCAGAATTCGAAGGGAAATTCAACGAATTTAATTTAATTCAACTCATCACCTATCAGGCTATCATCAATCATCATCAAACCGTCAACGATAATTTTTCGTCGACTTAAGAGCATTTAAAAAAAGCGCGAGTCGAATTCACTCACCGAGGGTCCCATTCTTACATCAAACATTCTTAGCGAAAACGTGTTTTCTTTCATTATGTTCGCTGTCACTGAGCTTAGGGTACTGTAAAAACTTGTTTGTTTTAATAATACCTCTAAATAAATACATTAGCAGGTGATTAGGAATAATCCGTGAACTTGTTTGACTAAATGAATAAACGTTATAAAATCACTTTCCTTATACCTTATACATTTTTTTTTATTTGTGTTTCTTTTATTTATTTTATTTTATTTGTTAGAGTATCATACAAACGTTTCGTTACATAAAAACGAAAATTACTCAAATAATTTTTAACCTAAGAATATTTTGGGGTCCTGTTGCCACCCTCCGTGCACGGAACCCTAAAAATCTAGTTTGACTTGCTAAGAAGTTAACCTTGGAAGGAGGAAAACGTCCAGTTTAACTCAGCTGGTGTTTGTTTAGTAAATAAAACAGTGCGGGTAAGTACCTAGTTATGTTCGTGAAAACCCGACTTCATTATGCAGACTTTACGACTCACAACTAACAACAAATAAGAGACAAACGTTTGTTAATATTGTCCCGCTCTGAGGACAAGCGAAAATCAAATTTGTCAACACTCGGTTATCGATGTAGGTACGTATAGAATCGCTCGTAACCCCGGCTGCCTGAGTGATCTTAAAAACGATCACCAAGGTTAAACTATTGCGCGCGTTCAGTGCATGGGTGGGTGACCGTCTATCACTAACGCTAGTCGCATTTTTCTAAGCAGTTCCGTGCTTTGCAAGGCACGCTAAGCAGTTGGTGCCGGCTGTCGGTGATAGATGGCAGTCGTTAAGCCAAGTTAGAAGCCTTAGAGAACTTCTGACAGTAGGGCCAGTCTTGCAAGCTTCCACCAATCCAGACTTGGCCTCCGTGGTGTAATATAGCCCATACCATTCTCAGGGAAGAAACGCGCCGCGTGCCCCTTGGTGGGGACATAATGATGATGACGTGCAGAAAAATCTGATTTAGGTACATATCATCTCATAATGAGGACTCTAAGGGCGATATAAATAGTCGTTGCTTAGCCCAAACGTACTCATGCTTCCCTAAGCATTACATCAGGCTAACTCAGCTAAGTATCAATGCGTTACTAAAATATACGTTTGCTCAGCTAAGCATGTTCTTAAGCCAATGCTAAGAATTAGTCCGGGTTTCGCGACTTAGAGAGTGCCAAAGTACTGTCTATGATAGACAAATCGATTGTTAAGCAAGTGCTTTCGCTAAGGCTCGTTCTAAGAAGCGACTATTTATCTCGTCCTAAATGTCTTCTATCACTGTCTCTTGCTATCCACATCCACGGACCTCCGGGTAACTCAACGATATCGTCCGACCATCGACTGCTGGTCCAACCCAAAAACGTTTTCTACTCATTCTAGCTAGTAATAAATAACTAATAATATAAACCACTTTCAATATGAGGAGTCCTTTTATATCGTAAAAACAGCCGCTCCATACATTTGAATGCTTCGAAATTGAGTTGAACAACTATGATTTCTTGAGGTTAAGTAATGTTATACAATTGGCAGACTTATCGCTTAGAGTGATCTCTTCCGGACAACCTTTGGATGGAGTAGATATAGATAATGTATTTGGATGGAGCGAATATATAGATAAAGAACAATTTATTGTGTAACTAGACTTTAATGCCTTTTAATGCTCTCTAGGTAGTAATAGTCGTATTTTCCCATGTTTGACTACGGAACAACAGGTCCCTATTTGAAATAAAATGCTCATAGTTATACTCACAATCGTATTCAAACTGGTCACTGTTAATTATTTATCATAATAAAAAATCGAATAATTCGCAGAAGATAACAAAATGAGTAGTCTAGTAATTACAAAACTTTAAAAAAATATTACAATACGTCCTTGCCACCAAAACCGACAAGCCAAGATGGCGCCTCCCTTTCTTTTTTATTATGAAGCTAGCTAAATCTAGCTGAATCTAGCTAAATTAACACGAAGGTATGAAACCACTGATGCAGATCATGAACCACGTGATGACGCGTCATCACATGAAGGTTTCAGTGGTTTCATACCTTCGTGTTAATTTCTAGCTAGATCGCCAAGTAATTTTGATTGAATATGTAGGTACTGGTAAATAATTATTAATATAGTGAAGTATAACCACTATTAATAGGTGGATATTTAAGTTGTAAAGCGTCGCTGACACAAGAAATAACTAACATCCTGCTGCAATTGGAAACTGCATAGAACAGAATCTGTTTGAAATCAGTGCGCAAATATGCTCACAGCAAAGATAAACTTCAAAACCTACCTTTTCGTAGTCAGCAGATCCCAGAGTGCTGACTATCTGCTTCCTCAGTTCACCAGAAGGACTTGTGCCAGCTGCGTACTGGGACAGCAGAAGAAGCACTCCGAGTGGAGAGGTGATGATGTTCTTTTCTTTGTCCTCGGCGTAAATTTCCTGGAAGAGGCGAGTTTGGTTAGAAAAATCTAAAGTTGGTAGAGTTCTAGGCTACTTCCAGCTATTGAAAGATGGTATTGTCATGGGACTTGTATTGAAAATTATTCAATAGATCGAATAAATTGTTCGGGTGCATTTCATAACGAGAGCTACATTGGATGCTTGGCAGCCAGTAAAATCAACTTTTTAATTTAGAATGTAAACTATACCTATAAGAATTAAATTCTATAATAGTAATTACTTATAAAAGGCGTAGTAATGTAATACTACACTCAAGAACCAGTCTACCCGAACGGGTATCGGCAGATATGACCTGCCCACTGCCACATCAGTTTGCTAATCCGTTAAGCTATGTCGATCACTTTAGTTCTCTAGATTTTATCCAGTCAGCTTTAATTTAAGTTTTTTCTATGTTTATTTTCACATCTGGCCAGTTCTATTTTAGATAAGGAGAGCAATGTTCTAATTGTTAATACAGTTTGTACTAATGCAAAATATATTAACTTTTTTCTTTACCCGAAATGTAAACTTAGTAGATTAACGAGTGACTCCAATAACGTGCTTAATCATCTAAATCATTACATTCATCCAATAATCTGATTTAAATTAAGTCGGTATACGACCGCGATATAAAGAAACACGTTAGGAGATGATGTCATTAAATTATTCTTGATTTGGGCTGTCCGGTTATTTTATTTTTCTGTCAGAATTAAGTCGACATTTTTGATGTAGACAATCCTTGGTCTACATCAAAAATCCTCAGAGCTTTTTTACCCTTCTATGTCTTTACCCGGCCGGGCACCGGAGTCCTAGACCGATGTCGTATCTAATTGGCCATAACTTACCTTCAAAATATTCACAGACGCTTTGTCCACGGACTTTCCGAGCTCTGTCAGGTCGTACTCATGGTCGATGTAGTGGAATGGGGGTGAAGTAGCGGCGCACTGGCACACTGGAAGAATGTAATAAAAATTAATCGTTGAATGTGTTGGTAAGCTCAAATCGCGAGAGGAGCTGAACCGAAATCGCTAATTCTTTTTTTTATGTTCCTTGAAGTACGAGGATGGTTCTTACGGAGAGATAAACTTAATAAAAGGTTAGCTGGAAGAAAATACTCATTAGTATTAAGCTCGCCTTTGGACAAATATGCTTATTGTCAGGCGGTACGAAGTTCGCTGGGTCAGCTAGTCTATAATATAAAAAATGAATCGCTGAATGTGTTGGTAAGCGCAAATCTCGAGAGCAGCTAAACCGATTTCTTTTTTTTAATATTAATTGAACTACGAGGATGGTTCTTACGGAGACAAAAATTCAAAAAATAAAGAATCGACTGTCAGGTGGTACGAAGATCGCTGGGATTTCTATTTAATGCGGTCGCCTCACTTGGCCTGCCGTATTTGCTTTTTTGGCAAATGTAAACCACAAACACTACTGCAAAGTAGGTAGTCGGGGCTGTAAGTAATGCAATTTGCTTAAGTCAGATGTCGCTGCCTGTACGTAATACAGAGAATATTGTAAAGAGGTTCGAAATTTCACTGATGCCGTGAGTCGCCCATTGGCTCAATTGGTAGAGCGCTGGTACGGATAGCCAGAGGTTGCGGGTTCGAATCCCGGCATGGGTGAAATTTTTAGCCTCTAAATAGGTTTTTAAATTTGTTCCTTAGCACGGGTTAGTGCATTAAAAATAAAAATAGTGTAATCATGTGGGTACAGTGATATCGTTCCGATGTTAAAACCTAACTGCAAAGTAGGTAGTCGGGGCTGTAAGTAATGCAATTTGCTTAAGTCAGATGTCGCTGCCTGTACGTAATACAGAGAATATTGTAAAGAGGTTCGAAATTTCACTGATGCCGTGAGTCGCCCATTGGCTCAATTGGTAGAGCGCTGGTACGGATAGCCAGAGGTTGCGGGTTCGAATCCCGGCATGGGTGAAATTTTTAGCCTCTAAATAGGTTTTTAAATTTGTTCCTTAGCACGGGTTAGTGCATTAAAAATAAAAATAGTGTAAATGTAAACCACCCCTAACCGGGTTTTCTGACGAACCTTAATAGTATTAACAGACGATCGAACTTGGTACGAGCCGGACTCGGTATGCTCCATACCATATACGTTCGTCTGGAAATCTGTCTGCCGTATATAAGTACCTACGAGTATACTATTTCGTGTTCGCAAAACGTCGGGAATTACGGTAACGTTTTACCTAATATATAATCGCGATTAGAAGAGTCTAATAATATAACATACATACTTACGTATTATATGGGTCTAATCGCGATTATTTAATAGATAAAACGAAGTTACCCTAATTCCCGACGTTTCGGCAGCGTTGCAGTTGCCGTGGTCACGGGTAGACTGAAGTGGCGAGTACAATCAATTATTGTGGGTAGTCCTTTTTATATACCTAGGGTAGGTGAACCATGGAAGGCCACGCTCCTTTGAAGGCCAACTATTAAAAATTCGTAGTTTTCGACATGTAAAGACACATCCCTTCTACTAAATACTAATCTCCATCAAACTCAAGGCGACGATCGCGCCGTTATTGTGGCATTGCGAGCTCACGCTTCGTAGATTTCGGTCGTCGACGTTGCGATTGTTATTCATTAAGTTTTTAGTCAAAAACCTATTATTATCTCATATTTTTTACTGTGAATTGTTGTATAAGGCTATGTTTATGGTTTATAAAGAATAACACGGTTTTGACTCGATTTAAATTTAAATATTGGCAATATTCCTAGGATGGCCAGTAGTTCCTTATACGGCCAACAAAAAATTTGACCGTTGGCCTTGCTATGGCAGTTGGGCCTTACAAGGAACGAAAACTGTAAGCGTTTATATTTTTTTCAGAAAAAGCCATATGTGCCATGAGAAATTTTTAAAATTACAGTACTCTGTGGTTACTAATATTTTAAAGTATTAATGAACATGAAATAGTCATAGTCATACTAAATTGTTAACAAAAAACAGACCCATAAGAAGGCCATTTTGGATTAAAAAAAAAGCTTTTAATTTCATTACAAAACACGTTGGCATGCTATTTGTTCCTGATATGATACTTAATAACATTATTTTTAAATAACTTCTATTAATATATTCTTAGTTACACGATGGTGTTCAAGTAATGTTCGTTAAGTTTTTTATGAATGATTAAAATTCGTCGCCCAACAACAACACTGTTAGTTAACACGGGAGCCTTCCCTGGACTTATCTCACACTTCACACGAAGATATAAGCCCGGCAATCTAATTGCCACACCAATTTGGGCCAACAAACGTTTCACACGTTTTCCAACCAAAAAACAAGATATCAATGTGCCGACTCATCTGACAACTGTCAAGTAGTCTACGCTCCAAAAAACGCGTTGCCGAAATGCACCTGCCCTGGGGCAGGTGCCTGCAGGTTTGACTTGAAAAACTATAGTGGACAGTAGGGGCTAGTTTCTGAATTGATAATCTCATTAAGTAGGTAAATACATACCTGTAGTGTATCTGTAGTGCTGTCTCCTGGAATTTCCCAGCAAAGAGTGTGACAGAACGTTACTTCGATATCAACCCTTGTATGTCCCCACTGCTGGGGCACGGGTCTCTTCCTGCATCGCAGGAAGGTTAGGCCATACTCCACCACGGGCGCCAAGTCCGGGATGGTGGAGAATTGTAAGACAGTGGCGGGCCTTACTCTTAGAAGTTGTAAAGCCGCCCACAAGGTCCTTGACGTGGCTTAACGACTGCCATTCCATGAAAGCCGGCACCAACGGCTTAACGTTACTTACTCGTAAGTATTTACTTAGTGAAATTCTCAACTGGAAAACCGGCCCTCAGTCTCTAGTTATCTAAGGTTTTTCATTATATTATTTTTAATGCACTAACCCGTGCTAAAGACAATTTTAACAACCTATTTTTGAGGCAAAAAATTCCACCCATGCCGGGATTCGAACCCGCGACCTCTGGCTATCCGTTCCAGCGCTCTTTTTAACTGAGCTAATGGACATCAGTGAAATTTCGAACCTCTTTACAATATTCTCTGTATTCGCTGCCTGTACGTAATACAGGGAATATTGTAAAGAGGTTCGAAATTTCACTGATGCCGGTGAGTCGCCCATTAGCTCAGTTGTAAAGAGCGCTGGCACGGATAGCCACAGGTCGCGGGTTCGAATCCCGGCATGGGTGGAATTTTTAGCCTCTAAATAGGTTTTCAAAATAAGGTATTTCAGATACTGCAGACTATTTATACTGCACTTTAAGGCGTGCTTTAGAGCAATTTATAAAAAGACGGATATTCACTATCTTATGTCACTCCTTAAATTACTCCCCATGCGTTAACTATGTTTTATGCATTTGATCGGCATTCAAGAAGCGTTTTGAGGAATCGTACTTTTATAACTATCATCGCTAGATTTTGCTTAGACTTACTTTGTTTAATTTTTAGGAGCCCTTGTTGACCAAAGCTACCACCACCTGCGGTCCAATTCTGGGACACCTTGTATTTTGAGTAGGTAGGTAGTTATAGTAACAAAATACCTGCTTCAACGGTTTAACTTAAACGTTGATCTTAACGGTATTATTTAAAAAACACTATTCCTCAGGACTCTCTTTTTTACAAGGATTTTACGAGGAAAGGACTTAACGACAGATTAAGTAAAGTGCCTCTGAGGAGTGCTTTAGAGGAATCGTGTTTTGGGAGAAATTGTATTTCGTGTTGGTAGGCAGGTAGAGTAAAAAAATATACTTTTAACGGTTTTACTAAGCCCAAACGGAAAACCGAAAAACTTATCGGTATTATAAAGAAACTCAATACATTAGGACATTCAATAAACGCCGATTAAATCAATCTGTAGTGGAGATTTTACAAGAAAAAATGTGGCCGCAGATTAAATAAACTGCCTCTGAGGAGTGCTTTAGATGTATCGTCTTTTTGTAAAAAAGGCCGCAAAGATTTATTTAAGTACACTTTGTCCAAAAAAAAAGTACGAATTAGAGTGAGGTTTTGCTCAGAGATTTTGGCTGTATTTGTTAATTTCTTGCATTTATAAGCATTATGAAAATAAAAACTAAACTTGTAGTAAAAGCAAAGGTAATGAGCTTAAATAAAAGTAGCAAATGGTCTTATTTTTCTATAAAACAATTAATGAAGTTTCAATTCCGGTTTCTTGTAAGATAATCTTATTCCAGAAAATAATTACAGAGACAACAGTTACAAAAGAAAAGGTACAATTGGCGGGCTTATTGCTGATAGCAATTTATACCAGGCATCTTTAAGAAAGAGAAAGAAAGAAAGTCATTTATTATTAACAACAAACAAATTTGGACAAACTATACTATCGGGTGTAACACATAGGTAAATAAAAGACACAGAATTTAATTGTTATTTTTCCACTTACCTAATGCCACAAGAACCGCCGCGAACGCTACTATTATTTTCACAGACATGTTGCTCGGGTGAAGATGAAATGCTCACTGACCTGACCACATCGTTACATCCTACCTATAGTTAGCCCTGGCAACAGAAGACGGTTAGTGGTGGTCCGCCAGTGTGACCTTAGGTGTGAAATCCGGGGTCACCATCTCGCATAGCTCGAGAACTGTTGAACTATTCGTTGGACGGATTTACACTGGCCGGTACCGAAGCTACATCATGCTACATTTTGTTTTCAACGGCCGACCAAAGTCACCACACATACCATACATAACGAACCTCTACTAAATAATAATAATCTGAATTTATTTAATTAAAAAAATTGTTTCCAAAGATAACTTAGTAAGTTACAATGGTTTTAATTATTAAAATTCGATATTCGTTCAAGAATTAAATTAAAGTCGTTTTACGACAGAAACTAGTTTACACGTTCAGTCTGGCGTCAGTTCAGTCCGTGACCTTGATCAAACTCTGATTGATGCCAGACTGATAATTCTGATAAAGCATCAAAATATTCTAATATCCGTCAGTCTGATCCATCAGTCCACTGAATAGAGAATCAGTCTGCCGTCAATCTAACCAGACTGATAGAATTGATTGGCGCCAGACTGAACGTGTAAACTCCGTCTTATAAACAGGTATCTTGTATTTTTAATATAGGGATTTATTTGTATTTTTAATATTGATGTTTATTTTATCGCAATTTTGTCACAGTGCAGAGTGGCGTATATTTATGTTAGAGGAAAGAGATTTCTCACAGACTGTTAAGCGTTAATCTAGTGACTAACACGCTTGACTATCAAAACAGAGGTCGTAGGTACGATTTCCACTTTAGGCCGCTGTACTTGACTTTTACAAATAACAGCGATGGTAGCGGAGCGGTAGAGCGCCGATTTCGCAATCAGGAGATCGTGGATTAAAATTCGGGCATCAATGTCTTTGTTTTCTAATTTAGGTATATATTTGTGAAGCTGTAATAGCAATAGCACTCGCTAACTGTAAGGAAAACATCGTAAGGGAACCATACTGTCTGAAATGCTAACTGCCTTGGCGCTTGCTACGTACGTGATGTTGTCGCCCATGCCGATCCGGCTACGGTGACTGTTGTGGAACCATCAGGCTTCGTTGATGTGCCCAAGTGTGGCTGACGTAAGCCGTCTTTGCAGTAAACGTACGTCCGCATGTGCCACATTTTAAAAATTCCATTGACATAATTATAAATAATTGCCGCAGGTGGTCGGGCTTTTGCTACGTACGTAATGATGAGTTGAAAATCTTAGGTTTACTAACTCTAACTTGTACAAATGGCCTCAGTGTAAGTGTATTTTCATGTTTGTGATGCCTGGTTACCATGGGAAAGTATATCCTAGTTTGGTACCAAGACAATTTATTATGTTGTGTGGAGGTTCTTACTATTACTAATGGGTCCCAATCGTATGCAACCATGTTAATGTCGTATCGTTACGGTCGTGTCGTATCTGTGTGAATCTCTCCAATTGTGGTAGTTTCAAACTTGTTACCATCTGCGGTTGTGCACCGTGGTGAACTGATGATTAATCAGATATATTTAGTGGCGAAGCATGGAATATTAAATTATTCTTCAATTTGTGCGCTAATTTATAAATAGCCGTGGACTGCCTCGATAAAGTGGCTGCAGGTATGGCAAATTAGAACTTACCTAATTGACTTTGACTTTGCAACGACTTTTTTGAGATGTTTGTATTTAGGGGATCCTATTTGGTCAAGTTTGGCCTCTGTGGCGTAGCGGTAGTGCATCTGCCTACCATGCAAGAGGTCCCGGGTTCGAATCCCAGCTGGGAACTAAAAAAAATCCAGGTCTTGGACGTTTACGTGTTTGTGATGTCGTTGTTACTGGTTCCCACGACACAGTATATCCTAGTCTGGGGCCATAAGCAATGTATAGGCCTGTATGTACCTAAATGTTATGTTACTATAGGATGTGCCGTGGCTTGGGGAGGCCTATGTTCAGCTGGTGGATAGGAGCTGGATGAGAGAATTGAGAGACTGAGAGATAGATAGAATATTCTTTATAGTACACAGAAAAACGTAACATAAATTATATAAAAATATAGTACAATTGACAGCCCTATAACTAAAAGCAATTTCTTCAAGGCAACCATAGACGGAGACAAGAAATTAGAGGCGGGTAGTCGTAGTCGGTGCAATTTAGAAATATTGAAATATAGAGAGGGTAGATACCCAACTGTAGGTAACCTTCTCGTAAATCTATAGTTAGGCTAGGCGTACATACCTAGGGGTGCTGCGCCAGATAACCTTCACGTGTACCCCTCCGCTTTCCGTTCCATCTGATTCTATGAACCAGATGGAGGGGCAAGTGGTGGGATCCGTGCACTCTGAGCGTTAGTCAGTAACTTCTTCTTATCGGATCTTACTGGCTAACGGCTAATAATCTGGCAGGAGGGGTCGCGTGGGCCCTGCTTCACTATGTGGACCCAGGCGACCAACCGATTGAAGGACCGACTGGGGGGGGGGGGGGGCGCCGCTGCACGATAGCGCGCGCGCCTCGTGCCAGTCGGACCAGAGTAGCCGTGGGCGGAGGGTCGGGGGACCCTCTGCCTCCATCACGGCGGGAGGGGTCGCGTAGGCCTTGTTTCACTCTGTGGAGCGGGGCCCAGGCGACCAACCGATTGAAGGACCGACTGGGGGGGGGCGCCGCTGCGCGGAAGCGCGCGCGCCTCGTTCCAGTCGGACCAGAGTGGCCGTCGGGTCGCAGAGGGTCGGGGGACCCTCCGCCTCCATCTCGGCGCGCCGTAGAGCGCCCTTGCGTGTTCCGAGGGTGCCTTCTAGCACAGAGGGGGCCCGCGCGGTCGCTCTCCGCTTTCTCTGCTTTCAGAGAAGCGCAGGTGGGCGACGCGACGGGCCTCGCTGCGATGCGCCGTCCTCCTCTAATCCCATTGGACCAGATAACGATGGGATGGAGGAGGCGACGCATTGGGGCGTGTGGGGGCCAAGTTTCTTTAGCACTTGGCCCCTATGCGCTCCAACGAGGAGATGCGGCGTTCCCTCGCCCCGTCGTAGGGTCGTTGCGATTTGGCAGGGGCGCCGCCGAAGGAGTGCCCGCAAGGGCGCCCGCAGACGGGGTCGCGGTAGTGTGCGTAAGCGTTCCCGTGGCCCCGTCCTTTGCGGTGCGGAGGAACACCTCAGGAGTTTTAGTCGGTTATCCGCCCTTTTCAGGGCGGGGAGTCCGACATAACCGTACCCGTAATGGGGTTTCTTCTGGGTAATAAAAAAAGGCGTACATACCTTTCCTCACTGTTCCTTTTAGGATAGATCCCGCTATCATGAAAATTGCCCACATTTTTTCTCTTGGGGCGCTACTACGTGATATGAACCTCTTGTATGTCCTCCACTCCTGGGGCCAGGGTCTCTTTCTGCACTGCAGGAAGGTTAGGCCGTACTTCACCACGGGGGCCAAGTTCGGGTTGGTGGAGGATTGTAAGGCAGTGGCGGGCCTTACTGTCAGAAGTTATCGAGCCACCCATTAGTCCTTGACATGGCATAACGACTGCCATTACATGACAGCCGGCACCAACGGCTTAATGTGCCTTGCGCAGAAAGGAAGCGCTCGGAAAAAAATCCACTAGCGGTAGTCATGGGATGGTCACCCATCCAGCACCTGACCGCGTCTGTTGTTGATTAACCCAAGTGATTGATTCTAATCACTCGGCTCCTCTAAGCCTCGAGCGCTTCCTCCGTTACACTAGGCCTCAAGCGCTTCGTATTTTCCCCAAATTCGTTCATATTTTGACACTTCGTTAAAATCAAAATGGATGACCGATTACGAGTAAGGGGGCCGCCCGCGTAGCCCAGAGTGTGTTGAACAATGGCCTCGGAAGCAAGAGACTCAGGTTCGAATCCCGTACGGGTGTACCAATGACTTTGTTTTCTGTAAGTTATGTACATTTGTGATCTTATAGTAGCAATACCACCCGCTAACTGTGAAGAAAAACATCGTGAGTCTGAGATGTATCAAATATCTTAGGGCACGCATGATAAATAAGCCCTCTCCCTCTGAGGCCAGTGCCTGTTTATAGACTACATAAGAAAATCTTAACAAGAAGCTGTCAGTCAGTCAGTCGAATGCTCGCGGGTCAAACTAGCCACCGTCACAAGATGGATATTGTTGAGTCGAGGCTGACCTAGGGAAAAATGATCTCGACCAATATCTGCCGGAGTGGTCTGAGGTGGCCCTGGACCGAAAACTGTGGACTGAAGTGAGCGAGGCCTCTACCCAGCAGTGGGACACAAACATAGAGGCTATCTACGTGAAAAAATGTAAACATGGTAGGGAGGCGAATAGCTTCTACTAGAATAAAAGGAGTAGATAGGTAATTCCTATGCTAAAAGCTGTAGGATAAGCGGTAAGCTAACACTCTGTTCACGGAAAGTAATATGGAAATATTGAGTGGCTGTGGAGAGTACAGTCCACAGCACAGCACTTCAACGATTACAATACAGTACGTGGATTCTATTGAGTTACTTTACGCGCGAATTTGCATGTAAAAACCTGGTTATTTAACCCGTGGTCAACAGTACATACTTCAGGTTTGAGTGCTTAGAAACAGCATAAGTAGATATAATTATGATTATTGTTTGAGGAGTGCGTGAATTTGCTTATTCGTAGGTATACGTAAGTAGGTATTCGTAGGTATACGTCGTATCATTTAGCTAGCCACTTGCCACGATTCTGACAGATCACCTTCGCTTCATCAACGTTCATAAGTCGTTGCATGCACGTACGCCGGTTTCGGGTACTTTTTGTCTTTCCCTTTGCTAATACATCCCCTATTTGGTCGATGTATGTCCGCCTGGGACGTCCCTTACCAGCCCTTCCACTCACATTCGCAATGTATATTTGTTTCGTCAATCTTTCTTCCTTCATCCCCTCAACATGTCCAAACCAACGCAACATTGTATTGAAATTAATTTTATACCGTGTAGAACATAGATAGGTAGTTAAACTAAATTATAGAAACCATTATATTAAACCATAAAGAACATTTTTTTCCATTACCTACTTGAATATGAAACATTAGTTTTTTCATTGTATTCTTGACGTTAAGGCGCTGGGTGTGCTAACAACGCCACCAAAGGAATATAAATCATAACTTGTTTTATAATGCGCTTTTTCAAAAAGTAAAAGTTATGGGCTTGATACCTTCTGACGGTGGAGTATGGCCTAACCTTCCTGCGATGCAAGAAGAGACCCGTGCCCCATCAGTGGGGACGTACAAAGGGTTGATATCAGTAGGGGTTGACACTTCCTTAATTAATGGGTCGACCCACGGAAAACGGATTGACCAATTAGGACGAGAACACCATTTTCACCGAATTTCACTTTCTATCATTGACGCTTTGTTTACATTTATGGAAACGCTGAATGAAATTAAAAGTACCTGTGCTAGCGAAGTTCCCGCTAAAAATCTCACTTCCAAACTGGTTTTTGTTCCTAAACCATTAAAAGTCGTTTGAACTGTACTCACATGTACACGTTAAGATTGCTAAAATAATTAGGTAGGTACAAATTCAGCGTTATACAGTGTGGAACAAAATCCCCGTAAATATCCAAAAATAAGTAAGTAATAAGTACCTACCTAATTGTATTTATAGACATGATGAAGTTTTGCTTTAATTTAATACAAAAATAAAATAGGTATATGAATACGCCAAGATTTATATGCTAATCTGCCTAAGGGAAGCAGATTAGCGCATGAGAGGTGAATGAGAAGAGATGCGACCCTCTAGCTTAGGGTAAGCAGTGCTCATCCTCAATTATATGTTACAATATCATAAACTATAAAAAAAATACTATCATTAGTTTTAGTAGTATGTGTAAGTAATCGTGTGAGGGTGTGTGTGTGTGTGTGTATGTGTGTGTATGTGATATAGACATATGTGTATGAAAAATATACATTAACGCACAGTTTTAAAAAGCTCCTTCGTTTTTATGTACGAGAGTGTTTGGATCTATTGTTTATATTTCAGGTTTATGGTTTAAACCTGTGTATATTTCAGTCTACGAACTGTTGCAGGTTCTGCTTCAAAGTATCATGCTGTGTCAACAAAGCATTACACAACCCTGCTAACGCCTTTTCAGTAGTGTCCAGACAATATTTTCCCTATTGAGTCATTGAATAAATTGAGAGCATTCTATTTATTTTATCGTACAAATATGGACCAAAAAACCTTAAAAATCTCTTACCGAATTCGGATTTACCGAAGTCATTTCCTCCCTTTTTTTCTAGAGAATTTAAATCAAATACTGTAAGTCTATGCTGTTTGAGGACAATATTTTACACAAAAAAATTCGTGAACCGTCAACACCTGACACGATTGGTATAAACGTCTGGTCGGAACAGAAAGGTTCTATTTGGTACACTTTGAACTAAGGGGAATCCTGAACAATAGGCATGACGAAAGATTTTTAAATCCTCTTCCATAAACCCAGGATTTGGTGCGTATAATTAGGCCTTAAATCGTTGGTGACTCGGACTTTTACTCATCGAAAATCGGTCTTTTCGGTCACTCGATTCGCAGCAAAAACTTTTCGGTCATCGAACTGCAAACGCTCTAAGACCCTCCCCAAATCTAGATTTTCTGTGAGGTCTTTTGAGGCGCAATGACCCAGGTATTCTCTTTTCAAACACCACCGAGTATTACAGACGTTACCAGTAAGTTGTCTTTCTCGTGTTTGGAATACTAAGGGCACCCATTTTTCAGATATCCTTAATTTTTTGGCATAACTAATTACAACTTCACATTCGGCTAGACCAGACCATATAAATCGTCCTTTAACTGCTTATTCTGTTTTTTTTTATGTTTTTTTCTATTTAACATTATTATTAAAACAGAGTTGAAGTCATTCCAGTTTATTATTTATAAAACGCATTACAAACATCATAGTTATTCTTTTTTTAATGCACTTACCCGTGCTGAGCACCTACTGATGTTGCTGCCTGTACGTAATACATAGAGTAGGTATTGTAGAGGTTCGAAATTTCACTGATGCCGATGAGTCGCCCATTAGCTCAGTTGGAAAGAGCGCTGGCACGGATAGCCAGAGGTCGCGGGTTCGAGTCCCGGCATGGGTGGAATTTTTAGCCTCTAAATAGGTTTTTAAAACATCACACTTGTTAGCCTTATACCTGAGTCATAGGCATACCTTTAACATTTTGCAACAAGCTCGGAGTCGGATTGGCCATAGATAGAGCCAGGCTAGTGTTTGGCGCTCGGGCCCAGCCTGTGCAGCATCAAGCGATTTTGGACGTATAGGAACAAGACCGGGAAGGAAAACTATATCCTGCAGTGGGCATCAAATGGCTGATGATGATGATGATGATGATGATTGGAACATTGAACGAAATTAAAATAGGATGTTAATAATTACTTCTCATCCGCGTCTTAGACCGATCCGAGTCACAAGAAACCCACCCATTATTTTGTTGATTAACTTGATGGCATGCGTGGGGCGGGTGCCTCAAGTAAAAATGCCACCCGGGTTCTGACTAAGCCTCCTCTATTTGATTGAGATACTCAGCAGCGCCATGTCTTCGGCGGAACTGATGTTGCTAATCATATTTGTTTAATAACATTTACATACAGGCACATACATTGCTTCTGGCCCCACACTAGGATACCCTGTGTCGTGGGAACCAGAAACAACGACATCACAAACACATAAATGGTGGTACGAATTTCATAGGTTCATCTAGTTATTAAGGTAATTTTTTTGACATATATCAAAACTTTGCAGTACACTGAATAGGTACTTATGTTTAAGAAGAAGAATGCACTCAATTGGTATTGCAGTCTATTTATTCCTACTTGTCCAATTTAGTAAACAAGATTCTAACCTTAAAATTGAAATTAGATGCCTAAACTAGACATTTTCTCGCAAATTCATGAACTATCATGTACTATGTTTATAAAATTGGCAGCGTGTTATCTAAAAGAGTGTTCCAGGTTACTCCACTTATGGAAATATGGCAGTTTTGGACTAAAGTGTCACAGTTTAAGGGTATAATCTTGTTGACAAGTAAGAATAAATAGACTGTACCTACACACATTATATTCTTCTATTATTTCGAACTATCTTTAGTCTTATCCGTACTCGGCTGCGGTGTTATACCCTTCACGACCTCGACTGTAACTCCAACTTCGTTTAATTCTTTTACAACGTTTTCAACATTGTTGGGATCGAGGACTTTGTTCCACTGCACCGTTACTCCCAATTCCATCATTTCATTCAGCAATGCCATTACGCGGTTATAGTGAAGGGTTTCAGGATTGACTTTCACTACTAGTCCAGACATTGGGTGGTTGACTGAGGTGGTTTCTTTTATGGGATCACTAGGGTCGGTTCGAGGAGATGTGCTTACGAAAATGGATTGAGTGGCGCTGCTTGGTTCTTCATTAGGTTTCTGGTCGTCGTAATACAGGTCGTTATATCCCAGCACAAGGGGTGGGAGCACTATTAAATGTGCTGCGAATTCTGTGCCATTTTTCTGCGAATAAAATGAAAGGCGCTGATGACTACAGCTAATTAACATAATAAAATCTAGATATGTGACTCCTAAGTAGGTCGCGAAAACTCTACGTTAAATGAAGCTATCATTTTATGCGTTACTGCATAGGTACTTTTAAAGTGATAAGAAAAAATCGGCCTCGCTGGCGCAGCGGTTTGGCACGCTCTCTGCAAAACCGAAGGTCTCGGATACGTTCCCCGGCCGGGTCAAATTAGGAAACTAACTTTTTGTCTAGTTTGTCTCGGGTCTTGGATGTCATCTATTATAATATTTACTGTATTAAATCTATCGTCGAATTAGCACCTGTAACACAAGTCAGTTGTACTTAGTATAGAGCTAAAGAGATCGGTGTAATATGGCCATGTATTATTATAACCCTTCAGATCCGTGTCTCCCCTGGTCAACCCCTTGGTGACATCTTTCAGGATTTTGCAGTCCTGGTATTACATTGATACAAAGTGAAAAATTATATCCGACTAATTGTTTAGGAATTTTGACTTATTTAAAAACCTATTTAGAGGCTAAAAATTTCACCCATGCCGGGATTCGAACCCGCAACCTCTGGCTATCCGTACCAGCGCTCTACCAATTGAGCCAATGGGTGACTCACGGCATCAGTGAAATTTCGAACCTCTTTACAATATTCTCTGTATTACGTACAGGCAGCGACATCTGACTTAAGCAAATTGCATTACTTACAGCCCCGACTACCTATTTTTGCAGTTAGGTTTAACATCGGAACGATATCACTGCACCCACATGATTACACTATTTTTATTTTTAATGCACTAACCCGTGCTAAGGAACAAATTTAAAAACCTATTTAGAGGCTAAAAATTTCACCCATGCCGGGATTCGAACCCGCAACCTCTGGCTATCCGTACCAGCGCTCTACCAATTGAGCCAATGGGCGACTCAAATAAAAATAGTGTAATCATGTGGGTGCAGTGATATCGTTCCGATGTTAAACCTAACTGCAAAAGTAGGTAGTCGGGGCTGTAAGTAATGCAATTTGCTTAAGTCAGATGTCGCTGCCTGTACGTAATACAGAGAATATTGTAAAGAGGTTCGAAATTTCACTGATGCCGTGAGTCGCCCATTGGCTCAATTGGTAGAGCGCTGGTACGGATAGCCAGAGGTTGCGGGTTCGAATCCCGGCATGGGTGAAATTTTTAGCCTCTAAATAGGTTTTTAAATGTGTTCCTTAGCAAGGGTTAGTGCATTAAAAATAAAAATAGTGTAATTTTGACTTAGATAAAGTCATTTTGGACATAACTGACTCGTCTATGTAGCAACTTCAAGTGATTTTTGTAATCACTCTTTTCAACTTTTGATATTTGGCGTAAATACTCTGGATTTCATCACTGAATGCACACTTTTTTTCGGAAAACCAAATGCCGTACGAGGTAAGAGCTGGCTTGGATTCACTGCCTATTTACAGCGCGTCGTGTAATTCCATCCTTCTCATAGAAACGCTCGTGGCGTAGGCGAACCGAGTGATTGGAATCAATCACTTGAGTTAAGCAACAACAGGTGCGGTCAGGTACAGGATGGGTGACCGTCCCGTGACTACCACTAAAGGCATTTTTCCGAGCGCTTTTCTGCTTCGCAAGGCACGTTAAGCCGTTGGTGCCGGCTGTCATATAATGGCAGTCGTTAAGCCATGTCAGAGGCCTTATGGGCGGCTTGATAACTTCTGAAAGTAAGGCCGCCACTGTCTTACAATCCTCCACCAACCCGGACTTGGCGCCCGTGGTGGAGTATGGCCTAACCTTCCTGCGATGCAAGAAGAGACCCGTGCCCCAGCAGTGGGGACATACAAGGGTTGATAACGATAACGATAGAGTGACGACCAACCTTACTAATTTGATCAGAAGACTCAAATGCTGGTGACTCACATCGAGATGAACTCACTAGAAAAAGTAATAGAAATGCACATAATATCACATCATTTTCCACTGCGTATTGCATTTTATTTGACGCAAACGCTGGGTTTTTACGATGAGGTTTTTTACAGCTTCTTGGATGTTGTTATGAAACGTTATGGTTTCTGAGTTACATTAGCGAAGTACCTATTCTAAAGTACTTACTCTTATTGTTTTTCCGTTCCTATGCACACTTAAATATTTATCATAGCGTCGAAGTATAAGGCAATTTTCTTATTTCCATCTACATCCACAGTACCAACAGAGCCTACATCGGAGATTTCTAATCTAATCTAAATCCCACATGTGACACAAACCTAACTTTTCAGGAGACAATAAAAACTGATTATTAATTTACGTAGTGGTTATTTATATAGCCTAACAAGGTATATGAATTTAAAAACCTATTTAGAGGCTAAAAATTTCACCCATGCCGGGATTCGAACCCGCAACCTCTGGCTATCCGTGCCAGAGGTTGCGGGTTCGAATCCCGGCATGGGTGAAATTTTTAGCCTCTAAATAGGTTTTTAAATTTGTTCCTTAGCACGGGTTAGTGCATTAAAAATAAAAATAGTATAAGGTATATGAAGGTACATTTCGTTTTTTAAAATATTCCTATAATGCATGAGTACCTACAAGATAACATTGCGTCACATGTGGAGTTTTCGCAAAAACTACGGTTATGGTAAAGAAATGAATAAGTTTCTAGGAGATTGTGCAACTGAAACATAAAAAAGTAACATGAACAATTATTAAATGAAAATCTTAGTCTAAATTTTTCATAAATTTCGTCATCACATGTTGGTCGAGCGAAAATTTCTCTACAGAAGTTTTTGTATCCTTCTGTCATTTCAAGTGGTGTTTTTGAAATGACCGGGAGTTTTGGAACGCTGGTTCATCCCTATTAACCAATGTCACAAGTGTGGTTTTTGCAGGGATCGATAGGCCTACATCCATAGATTATGAATCCGAGCCTAACTCAATTTCAGAAAAAATGTTACATGTGGGGTTTTAGACATCACCGATTCGATTGGCATAAACAGAATCCCTTTCATGACAATCCGTTTGCTTGACAATTAAGACTAACTTCAATAGTTACCTACTCCGTGTTGCGGTGGAAATATAAGGTGCAATAAGAGACGTCATTGTATTCTTGAGCTAATAAATATCTGTGTACCTACTTTCGGCTCTTATGTGCAATAAAGAGTTCTTTATTTATCTATCTCAACTACACAAACTCCAAAGGCACTGCTTATGAATACAACTTCCTACACAGTCTATTTATTCTTACTGGTCCAATTTAGTAAACAAGATTTTACCCTTAAAGTGAGACTTTTTAGTCCAAAACTGCCATAGTTCCATAAATGATGTAACCTGGAACACTCTTTTAGATAACACGCTGCCAATTTTATAAACATAGTTCATGAATTTGCCAATGTCTAGGCATCTAATCTCAATTTTAAGGTTAGAATCTTGTTTACTAAATTGGACAAGTAAGAATAAATAGACTGTACAGCTCTTATTTATTATCTATACTTCATCATCTAGGATATCATCGTCCACTTTTGTTCTGGGAGGCAATGGAGGCGTGCGTTCAGGCTCTAGAGGCGATGTGATGTGCACCCCCGCCTCGTGTAAAAGCCCTTTTAGAGTAGCCAGGGAGCTCGCTAGCTGTAACAAAAGGAATTAAGGTTTTCTTGAACTAAAACTTTAGTAAACACATTTATAAACACACAAATCTACTTTTTTCCCCCTATGAAGTACAGCAGCTGAGCACCCTTGTCTTTTTCCACGCCGCTACATTACGGACCAAAGCACTAAACTAACCTCTGATAAGATGGATCCAGAAGAAGCATGTGGCTTTCACTTTCATGTTACACTGTACTTTGACATTTGACATTTAGCAAACAGAATGTATATTCTTTACTTACGTTGAAATAAAATGAATTGATTGAATTGATCAAACCTATAGGACTGATAGCGGTAAAACTATGCATAGTTCATCAACAATCAGGTAAATGTGCGTCAAGGCTGTCACTGCCGCCGCACAGTCGCCTTAGTTCGTTTGAGTTCTGTTCGCCTCTGCTGTCACTGTTTTCCTCATTTCACCTATAGGGAATCAGGTGATCGTGCTCTTCCACTATTAAGATAAATTTCCCGCCAGGCAGATCGTATAACTGAGAACGGCCGATCCAACTATTGTTAGTCGGACCTTATATTTATGGTATGTCATTGAAAAACTTTGATTGCGCGATGCAGGAATGTTGGAGTTTGTAGTGCGCGCGCAGAGTTGACATGTGCTCGCCACACACCCATGGTCGCTATCAACCAGATAATTATATTTACCGTAGATACATCGTTGTTCATTAAGTCCTCGTCTTCCGCGTAATGATGCTTCTTGCCCTACTTGCAGTCTTATCGCCGAGCAGTCTACCTACTACCACCGTCAAAATTTATCTCAGACTCACTTGCGCATCCGGTTTCTCCTGAGCACTCAGCAACTCCCCCACCAACCCCACCTCCTCCACCGCCTCCTCCAATCTGCCCACTCTACCGTGCCTAGCAGCAAGATTGAGCCTTATCAGCGGGTTGTCAGGGGCGAGATTGGCGGCGCGGGCATAAGCCGCCTCAGCTCTTATGTCGCCAAGGCGCTCTAGAGCTATGGCTATGAGTAGGACCTGAAAAGGCATTAATATTAGTATCATCAAACAACACAAGGGTTTTGTACGGTGTAATTAAATCCACCCAATCACTTGAGTAAAGCAGCAACAGGCGCTAGGCGCGGTGCAGGATGGGTGACCGTCTCGTGACTTCTTCTTCTTCAGGCTATATTAGTCCACTGCTGGACATAGCCCTCCCCTAATGAGCGCAAGGTTGTGCCATCACTAGGGGGTAGTGCCCATAATCCCCCAGGAAGAGACCCGTGCCCCAGCAGTGGGGACATACAAGGGTTGATAACGATGGTGATCAGGCAAGTAAGGAGAGATGCCCACAGTATGAGGTTCGTTGGGCTGCAGTGCGGCAGCGGCGGCCAAGCGGCAGAAAGCGGACGTCGGCCGCCGGCACACCAGCAGCGCCAATCCAAGGTCATGCGCCGCCTTGGAGCTCAGCGGGGCTGCCCAAGCCGCTCGTTGGAGACAGGATAACGCCTGGAAGAGTAGAAGACGAGGTAGTATCTACATTTAAATAATAGCATTAAAAAGTTAAAATTACTTTGCTAAATTCCGCCAAAAATCCCACAAGCAACATGCGGTTTGTTAATGCACCGCCCTCCCTCCCACTTTTTTAAGCAGAAGCAAGACACGAACACACCACCACCAACACCAATATTATACTTGTGTGAGAAAACACGCGGCGCGTTTCGCCTCTCTAACAAGAGGCATCGTCAGGTCCCCAAATGCAAGTGGGTGTTGGTGGTGTGTTCGTGTCTTGCTTCTGCTTATAAAAGTGGGAGGGAGGGCGGCGCATTAGCTAACCGCATGGTGCTTGTGGGATGTTTGGCGGAATTTAGCAAAGTAATTTTAACTTTTTAATTCTATTATGGATTTTCGCAAAGTAACGCCTGATTCTATACAAAATTTAAATAATAAATATATATTCATGGACATATTAGGTACACAAATCTCGTTGCCCTATACTAAGTACAACTAAATGACTTGTGTTACAGGTGCTAACTCGACGATAGATTTAATACAAGAAATACATAGATAACGTCCTAGACCCGAGACAAACTAGAAAAGTTCGTTTCCTAGCTTGACCCGGCCGGGGATCGAACCCGAGACCTTCGGTTTTCTAGTCAGTTTGCCAAACCGCTGCCCCACCGAGGTCGTTTGATTGTGCCAACCGCTTGATGAGGGACGAGGAAGGTTTTTCTGTTGAAAATTAGGTGGCTCATAAGTAAGCTTAAAGGCCTGCGCAGATGAAGGACTTTTGTCCTTAAGGGACAAAAGTTGTAAAAAATGTCCTCCACGTACTTGTCGCGGACTCAACTCCTAACGGTGTGATGTCATTTGTTCCCCGGAAATTGAATGAAGCGTACGCTATGAAAGCAAATATACAGAGAATACATTGTGTTGTAATTTACATGAAGTTGAAAAAGAAAGGCGTTTTAAAGGAAAACACCGAACTTTTGTCCAGTCCGGTCTCTTGATGTGTTCAGTAACTTGAGGGACTTTTTGTACGGGGTACTTTTAGTTCTTCGTGTGCGTTATTCGATACAATTTACAAGAGATCTATATCGGCGGACAAAAAATTATCCGGGGGATAGACCCTCGTCTGCGCAGGCCTTTAGGCTGAAGAGCTATAGCAACAGTCGCAGTTTCTGTTTAAATCCTTTTTGATTTTCCTTAGAGGCATTGCTACTTCAAATTCATAAATGTAATTAGCTTAAAAAACGTAGTGGCACCGAGTATCGCACCCAGAACTTTACAGTGCGAAGCCAGCTTTATACATGCTACCGGGCTCTAGAGTCTAATACTTACCCACATCTTATTTTAAAAGAATGAAATAAGCACGACAACGGTTGATAGTGACTTTGATTTATTTATTTATAGTTGCCTCAATTTAGTAGTCGGCAAAGCAATAGCAGAACAATGTCATTCCCGAGGTATAACCAGCGCAAATTAAATAGGCATCTCGCGCGAAGAAGATCGTATCGCGAGAGGCCGAGTTAAAAAGCACGGGTTCCATTGCAATGCGATTGGATACGAGACTACCGATAGTGTGAATGAAACGACCATTACCGGACTAAAATGACTTTATTGAACTACTATGCATTTTAAAGACTCACTCCCCTGGTCTGCTACCAGTTGTCTGTTTGGTGAACCTAACAGACAACAGCGAACACGAACACTCACCGCCACATATTTTCTCTTAGCTAGGAGTGCCAGACCCAGGTCCGCGTGGGCGGCAACGCAGGTGGGGTGCGCTGCCAGAGCTGCCTTCAGTCGCGCCAGCGCTGCGTCCAGGTCTTTGTGCTGCAACATCATCGCTGCGAGAGCCAGCGCTGCAGCGTGCTGAGAATTGAAAAGCTAAGCTAGATGAGCTAGATTTTTTAAAAGCATATCTGGAATTGATCTAATTCGATCACAAATTTGTGAGCCAAGAACTGTCGTCAGGCTATACTAGTCCACTGCTGGGCATAGCCCTCCCCTTAAGAGTGCCACGTTGTGCTATCTTAGGGGGTAATACCCATAATTCCCACGCTGGGCATGCGGGTTGGGGATCGCAGTTCGGTGGAATTGTACTGCAGGGGGCGCTGCTTCCCACCCCCCGGTTTGTATCCCTTAGTCGCCTTTTACGACACCCGCAGGAAGAATTGGGTCGGTGCTATTGTCTAGGCCGACACCACACAGCGGCCAAGAACTGAATGGCGGTTAATTAAGTCCCGATGATCGGATGAGGTAGTCATTTGGGTGTTTGAGGCGCCGAGGCGAGCGTCCCTTAGACATAATGCAATAGAAAGGCCTGTTGACTTTAAGGGCGTTGGACTGTGAATGCAGTCCAACGCTTCCCAAAAAATTGTCTTATTCATCGGTCCCCTGAGGCAGCGGTTATCCTATGCTGCGTCTCTTGATTGGTGGCGCCCCTCAAGAACACTCAAAAATCAAATCAAATTACTTCATGTGATCTTTATCCAAACTGAAAGATCTTTAGCTGAATTCAGGCATTAACTATTGTATTCCTGAGTAGTACCATGAGGGAGCGCACTACCAACGCGTAGTTTGGAATGTGTTCACCTGTGTAGGTTGCTGTGCTAAGGCCGCTCCAAGAAGCTGAAAGGCTTGACGCGGATCTCCAGCTCGCAAACGTAGAGCTCCCGCCGCTGCCAGCGTGTCAGCGCCGCACGCGTAGGACCTGTGTGTTATGTTGCGAAGGAGATAGGGTGCGTTTAATTTATTAATCCTTGTTGTCTACGGGCTTCTTTGTTCTCACTTATTTCACTTTCATTAGAGTAATATTTCCCTTCAACCAAATAGGTACCTACTAAGTTTATCCTCAATTCTTAGTCTTGAACTTTGAGATTCTGACGAGTCCTCAGTCGCGAGTCCAGAATCTGAAATCCAATCGTAGTATCCCTATACCCAAATCGCCACTCGCAAAAAATTTATCCTTAATCACCAAATGCTAGGGTATAAACGGTCGAATCTTGGTTTAAAAACGAGTTTCTAAGGCTGGAGGGCACCGGAAAGATCCCCAGCAGCCTACAGCTGTCGCTGATCGCTGCCAGCCTGCGCCGCCGCCCTAGTCCACTCAATCAGGTATAACTAACTCGATTCTAGGTAAGTAAAACTGTTTTTACACGGATTTATGCTCGTTTATTACATTTTTACAATTTTCCGACGTTTCGGCACTTTTTCAGGTGCCGAGGTCCCGGATGACTGAGGTGACAGGTGTCTTTTAGAAATCATTAACGGTTAGTTTACTATCCTTGGCAAAAATTACAAAAGTTAATTATGAAGTTACGTTCCAAAATAGGCAAACCAATTATTTTTATATAAAGTCAACAATATCGATTATTAGTAATTGAAGGTAAAATTAAATTTATAAACGAATTATTTTACATGAACTTAAAATACTGATTATTAATTTAAATTAAAAATTTTAACTCTACAGTCACACTTCTAGCAAGGGGGTCTCATGCACTTAAGCACTGGTTCCCATGCTACCGGTATGTTCCAACCACGATCTCTATTAAAATTTGGATGCCGGCGGATCTCTATTGCCTCGCGTATCATTCTAGGGAAGAAACGGTCTTCTCGGGCTAGAACTTTAACTTTATCGAAATGTATAAAGTGGTTGGTACCGCTAAGTGTATGTTCGCTGACTGCAGATCTACCAGAGCGATTCTAGGTCCTCGGTCCTTAGTATACGGCCTCCACTTCCCAGTCCTTGATCCTCATTACTCAATTATCAATCCTTAGCCTTTAATCCTCACGTGAGAGCATGGTCGTAGGCCTGCATCGCGCCGGGTAGGTCCTCCGCTGCCAGCAGCAGACGCGCCAGCAGCGCGCCGGCTCGCTCGCCGCCACCCGCCTGCACCGCCGCCCTGGCCCACTCTACGCCGCGGGACATGTCGCCAAGATTCCAAGCGCATTCCGCTGAAAATTAAATACGTTGGAATTTTTTGCCTAATAGTTCTCTGGAGTCACGTGAGCACTATATTCTTAAAGATTTTTTAATGTGACCGTCTGAGGTCAGAAGAAATTGCCAATACCTACGCGGTGGGCACGCATGGTGACTAAATCCTCCCTTTTTCTCCAGAAGAACGCCTGTGCCCTGTTCAGAGGGAGTTAAAGATTCGAAAAAGAAGTCAACAGTTCTGTCCCGTTATAGGAAAATCAACTGTCCATTTGTTTCGCATCAACGTGGTGCATGATGCGTGATACTAAAAGGGCCCAATTTAGGGTAGGGCAACGACCACATGAGTGGCGCCCCCAAGATGGGCCTCCGCTCCTTTGGCATCCACAGCTCTTAACCAGGCTCTGGAAAGATAGTAGCAATATGGTATGTACATTACTACTTTTGGCGAAGTATCTGTTCTCAATAAGAACTTTCTTACAAAGAAACCTATATTTATAACTCACCAAGAGCTCGATAAATGTCTGCGTCAGGATGTTTCGTCAGCTTATCTGCTTCTAAATAAGCTTCCAGTGCAAGCTGGAAACGACCTTGACGAAACCTGTTGCAAACAAAAATAATAGAACCATTTCCAACCAGCTCATAATAAAAATTTTGGTTGATAAATTGGCATGTCAACCTTTAAGATGTTCACTCAATTCGGTTTGGTTCATTTACAATACTTAATCTCTGTTTTCAACTTTGTATTTTGCAATTGGTACAGCTAAGTTGTTCTGCCACAGCATAAGTGCAATTTCTTTACGCAATTGAATACCTTTCTCTACAGAAAGCGCTGACCAAACTAGGTACTCACAAGCATTTTGCCACTTGTTTCAGCGGTTCCGGCTCGTGAGGATGGAGTCTGATGCAGCTGTGGAACCTCTCGAGCGCCTCTTGTAGTCTCCCAGCGTCAGCTAGTACTAGACCCTGAAACAAACTCGTAGGGTCTCTATCTATGCGAAATTCGAATAAAAATCAAAAATGCTATCGGTCTAATTCGCCGATTTTACTTGCGCTTACTTTGTGATGAGCTCGTAAAAGTCGTATAAACATACACAATGTTCTTCATCTTTGCACCCGGACTTTATTAACACCCGGTGTTAGGTTCGTACTTATGCAGAAGCTGTCTGGTCACAATTATTAAAAACCTTTTTTTCGTCTTCTGCTGATAAGTCCATCAGTCGTGTCTCGTAATTTCCAAACTAGGTACATACTTTTCATCACACACACACACACACACACATACACACATACATGTATTCACGCCAAGCGTAAGCCAAATTTTGTCTCTGCCTAGCTCTTACACTACACGCCTTGTAGCTTGGGAGGTAAGCTAAGACCAGGGTTTGCCAACCACTTTTCCTTTTCCCTATTAACGGTCTCTTGTCCTCTATTAATCAAACCATTACATGGATAGGATTGGCCTTGTGGCCTGTCAGCTTACCTTCACGTAATGGGCGAATCGATGCGTATTCCCCGTGGCAACCTGCACCTGGTCCGTCAGCACCAAGCACGCGCCGTGCTCGCCTCTGACGTACCGGGCATGCAGCAGCCAGTTGTGTGAGCCCCTTACAAAATCTAGGTACGACATACATAGTCATAAACTCCCGCTTGTATACAGAGGGATAGGCAGAGATGATGCAAGGTTTGCCTCAATCTTGAAAACATCTTTCGGTTAGTTGCATGCATACCTACTCATTGAAATACTTTTTTCTTATACTCGGAAAGTAGTAGAGTTGTTTTGATCTAATTATTGGGTGGAAAATGCTGCTTCCCTCCATAGGGAGGGCAAAACTCATACAAATTACTTACCACCTAAGGCCGGAATGAACTTTAATTGAAAATAGAACTACCGTCAGCTGTGAAGAGTTTTATGTACTTAATAAATAATAGGTTTAAATACCTCAGGAATTGATTCTTTCGACTCGCGGTTAACAATCTACAATCTTACAGAAAATAATATAACACGAATCAATCATGACATTAGATCCTTGGAGACAAGACCCCAACGAGATATCTCTTTTGCCCTAAACTTATCCAGCCTGTGATTGGAGTAGGTACAAAGTTCTAGGGTGGTTAACAGTAATTCCCGACGTTTTGACAGAGCGTTGCAGCTGCGCCGCGGACATGCGTAGACTGAAGTGGCGAGCATACTTAATATTTTTTTACATTGTTGCAAAGTTGTCCACTAACTTATTAGAGCGCACATATGTAAAGCTGTGCTGTCAACTGTACCAAACTTTGCACTTACCACTAGCATTATTATTATTACTACCTACTAAATTCTTCATCACATAAAAATGCGCACATAGGCGAGCTTACTGTTACTTGGCGTTATGTACCAGCTAACCTAAGTTTTGGAGACAGGATTAGCAGGTAGGGCAATAACATTTGATTGAAATATTACCATGGTCTTTGAATTTATCCGAAAATATTGAATGTTTCCTCATTTCGGAATAGTTCACGAGTAGTTAGGTCCACGTTTGGTCGTTGTCACAGTCTTCAGTGTGTGTGTACTAAAGTGTCACTATAGCAACACAGAACATAGTGATGGCAACAGCCACGTACTCAACAGCTGAAAAGGGCAAATTCACTGTGGGTTATCTCACGCGTGGCCCTCTCAATAGGTAGATCTTTCCCGGGTGGTTCAAGATATTTATTGAGTTGAACTCAAGTTGAATTCTGGTTCAACCAGGTACAAGCATCACGGTAAGAATAGGTAGGTATTTGTAAGTAAAGTTATTGTGAAAGAGAGCATCCGGTTTTATAGAGCAAATGTTCGAAAACCTGCGCTTTACAACAGTAACATACTTTCTAAACGCTTTTTTCAAATTCCCTTATCATAGCCGTCACGTCATGGTGTTCGGTATTGCCCGATTAAGTGATTTGTCATCAAATGGGCAATTTCGGACGGTAACACAGCGAATAAAACAAACGCCGACTGACAGTTATTCTTGATTTTTTTTGGATTTTTTGGAAATCTTACTCGCTAAATAATTCTATATTACGTTATCACGTTACATTGTTTCTATTATATTCACGGTTTGGAAAGTAATACGTTTCTTTGTTATTTTCGTACAGTCTTTTTTAGAGATTCATTAAAAATAACTATTGTGCTAGTTTTACTCCTAAATCTGCCTGTTACTCGTTTTTCAATTTTCTTCTATTGAAGTCAATAGAGAGGATTTCTCGTGATTAAAAAATAACGGTGACTACAATGAAGATCGATGTACAGAACGCTTTTAAACTACCTCTTAAACAGAAGTTTTTTCTTATTATTCGATTAAATCAGAGTTGGTTGACTGATATTGTATTTGCTTGGCCCATGTCTACTCTATGTTAGAGCGATTTCTTTGATGTTCCCAAAATTATGACTACTTTAGCCGCCCATGATATGACAACACTTCTGCTGTCATTGCAGTGCAGCGAGCGAATGACACAGTCACAATGACAGTCCAAAATTAATTTGACAAGTGAAAACACCGAAATGTATTATCTCGCGGCCGTACTTTACGCAAAATTCCGAGTAATTTCACGCTAAATACTAGTTGAAACAACAAGATAAACAATGGAGGACATGGCCAGGCTTGCTGTGCTAGAACAGAACATTGGGGACTCAGAGTACTACACAAAATGTTTGGTAAAACTTTCGGAGCATATCGGCTACATTCTAGACAATCCTGATGATGTGGAGCAGCGAACGATAAAGAGCGACTTCCTGAAGAAGTTACTAGATGTGCAGGGGTTCACCGATTACTTGTCCTACATAGGTTTCAAAATCGTAAGTAGATATTGTTGCCTACATGCAGTCTCATTATCTTATTTATCAGTCACATAAAAGTTTTGTGAGGTAGCTCTAGGTAAACTTTAACGTGTTGGTAGACAATAAACCTAATTGTGACACACCTATTATAGTACTTGCTGCTATTCCCTCATTAGCAATATTATATGGATTTAAGGGTATTATTTACAATATGGGGCGGCTGAATTGAAATTTGAAATAATTACCACCCTTCCAGTGCAGTGAGGTAACGCTCCCAGCATAGTGGGCACCTTTTTGTTGAATATGTCCTGGGGCGGCTTATTCTCTGAGCATATTTTATGTTAGTGTTTTTCATTTTTCTTTCAATGATTTGTTCTAATTTTCTAGGTTTAGTTCTGACAAAGCTTTTTGTGAATTAATTTTATTTTATATTAATTAAGTAGTTGTAAATTTACTTGTTAATTTGATTTTTAATTTATAGATTTACACATAGCAAATTAATAAATAGCAATACCACAAACACAGCCCTTAATATTCTACAAATATAACTTAACCCTTCTCGCGTTTAGTGTACATACGTCTGTACACTAATCAGCCCGGCCGCGCGCAATCCCCCAAGCGCTTAGTGTACAGACGTATGTACACTATGCAACGCTCAGATTGGACTCTTTTTATCTATGCTCTGTGCATTCTCTATGGACAATATCTGTTGTTTTATTGGCCAATGGTTAGTAAAGATTACTTTTTCCAACCAATCAAATGACGTGACGTGGAAAAAAATTGAATTATCATCGAAACCACATGAGCTTGCTAGGTCAGACGCCATTTTGCGTTTTTGTCGTGAGTTGCTCCGCTCGCTAAAGTTTTATAAGTTATTTAGAGAAGGCAACGCTGCGTATTTGTTTATGTGTTATATATCAAATTACTGGGAATAGTGTGTAGATTATGTTTCAAATAATAGTTTCGTTGTATTTGATGGAAAAGAAAGTGAAAAAAGCCTCGAACTTTTAGCCCGGATTGTGCCGCTTGTATGGGCGGTCAGTGTCATTTTACCTCTTCCTGTTAATTATTCATTTATAGCTTTATTTTGGTGAATTAGAGTATGAAAATTGTGTAAACAGTAATAGATAATATGCAATCATATTATAAGTGTTAGTTCAGTGCTACTGAATGAGTAATTAGTGAAAATAGTGAGACAAAGTTGAAAGTAGTGTCTAAATGGCGTGGATAGTGAAATTCATCTCGTCATTTGAATATCATGTAAGTTTATTGATAACTTTATTAGCATTACAAGTATAATAATCGGATAGGGAATTTTATGCAGATTGTAGTGATATATAACACTTATTGAATAATTACGTAGTACTTTCTCTAATTTGAGAAATGCGGAACTGTGTCAACAAAAAAGATGCAAAAAAATGGCGGTGCGAAATGACCCTGCACTATGCGGCACCTTTGAACTTTCTTTTGTCCGAGCGCGTCGGGCACTAGAGGGGTTAACACCCCAACCTATAGGTTACACTTGTGAGCTTATGTAGCGGAGCACCTTATCAATTACCTTTACATATTTCTTCTGTCAATATACACTTAATTACAAACTTGATACATTAACTTGATTACAAAAACCTACCTAGAGGCTAAAAATCTCACCCATGCCGGGACTTGAACCCGCGACCTCTGGCTTACCGTGCCAGCGCTCTCCCAACTGAGCTAATGGCATGTGTTGATTTTTTAGCCTTTGAATAGGTTTTTAAAATTGTCCCCAGCACGGGTTAGTGCATTAAAAAGAATATAATAAACTGGATTAGCGGTAGGCTAATCACAGGGAATAGGGAAATTCTATGGAACATAAACATGGCTTATCTTTCAGCACAGAAAGAAAAATATTTAACATATTTTAAACTCTTAAGCCATATTCTTCCCGCGGGTGTCGTAAAAGGCGACTAAGGGACACGCAGCCCCCCCTGCAGTAGAATTCCACCAAACTGCAATCCCCAACCTGCATGCCCAGCGTGGGGAGTATGGGCATTACCTATGATAGCACAACGTGGCGCTCATTAGGGGAGGGCTATGTCCAGCAGTGGACTAGTGGCTATACTAGTCCACTGACGACGACGACGAAACTCTTAAGAAGACTGGAGATCCAGGTTACATCCCAGTGCGGGCATGTAGCAATGACTTGGTTTTTTAAGTTATGTACATTTGTAGATTGATAGAGAACACTTTATTGCACAGCCAGAAAAAAGAATACAATGGTGATTCCTTAAATCTAAGTCATACTATTGGCGGTCTTACCGCTAAGAGCGATCTCTTCCAGACAACCTTTGGAACACAGTAGCAATACCACTCGCTAACAGTGAAGGAAAACATTGTGAGGAAAACTGAGTTACTGAGGTGTTCACGCATGGTAAAAGCCTATACTCTCTATATCGGAGAGAAGGCCTGTGCTCTGCAGTGGGACTTTTATAGGCTGTAAGTATATAAAAAATATGCTTAAGAAGATCCGTACACAATAAAACCTCATCGGTCAGGCTGTGGAACGCACTGTCAGAAAAGATATGCGCTAGCCCCACTGTTGGTACATTTAAGAAGCGGTTGAAAGAGCATTATCTATCTCTGTCATTAAGCTATATATTTATGTATTAATTTTTAGTTTGTCTAGTTTATTGCTATTAGCAATAAGGCCGCCAATTGTATCTTATCTTCTGTATCGGCTGTTCGGTATCAATTTTCCGATAACAATAAAGAATATGACATTCAGCAAACAGAATGTAAATTCTTTACGTTGAAATAAATTGAATTGAATTGAATATTCTTATCTTATCTTTATTTATTTCTTTCATAGTTAGGTAGGTTATTGAATATTCATGTACGAGGGCTGCTACTTATGTATATGCTTTTATTGTTTTTCAAAGTATTCTCCACTATGATCGATGCACTTTTGCATTCGATGAAACCAATTTGTAAAACACTTTTTCCACTCTGATTGTGGTATCTCCCAAACGTGCTGTTTGAACGCCTCTATGGCATCTTCACGGGTCGAAAATCGTTGACCACGTAATTTATTTTTTACGTTTGGGAATAAATAGAAATCATTGGGAGCCAAATCAGGGCTGTACAGTGGATGACCCATCAATTCTATTTTTTGACCATCCAAAATGGAAGTTGTTTCCCGAGATGTATGACAGCTGGAATTGTCATGGTGAAGTATGATTCTGCGTCGCTGGTCGTGTACCACTCCGAATTAACCGTTCTGCGATTCTCCAGTGGTATGGTAGCCACATGGCCATTAATACCAAAAAAGCAGGCCACCATTTGCTTTACAGTGCTTTTTGCACGAGCCACTTTCGTAGGGTTCGGCTCATTTTGAAACACCCAAACTGTTGATTGTTGTTTAGTTTCGGGATCGCACGCGTAGATCCAGGATTCGTCACCTGTGTAGATATTATAAAGAGATTTTGAGTCGCCTCCGTTGAATTTTTTTAAGGTTTTCTTGCACCATTCGACGCGAGCATCTTTTTGATCCTGAGTTAAGTTGTGCGGGATCCAACGCGAACAATTTTTTTTTACAGACAATTATCATGTAATATCCTATGAATGCTCGTCATACATATGCCCAGAATAGCCTAGTGATTATATTCTCTGTGATAGCCTCTATCTCGCGATACGTAACATGGCGGTCTTGCATTATTAGTTTTCGCACTGCTTCAATATTTTGTGGCACAACCACCGATTTCAGGCGACCTTCTTTAACTTCGTCCGTGAGCTTATTGTGCCCGCGATCAAACTCACTAAACCAGTGATAGGTACACAGTCGTTTTTGATGGAGCTTCACCACCAAAAGTCGAAGTTAATTGATCTACGCACTGTTGTTGCGTTAAACCACGTCGAAAATCGTAATTAATCATAGCACGAATATTTTCACGAGTGAGTTCCATTTTTTCAGCGATATGACATTTTAAACCTAACAAAAACAAAACACTAACGTAGGTATATAAGAGAAAAATATTAGCGGCCAGTATTTAAAAAAAGAACGAATTTGACCATGGAGGTCAGACATTGCGTTTAAAATTATTGGAATCCCAGATTCCGCATACATAAGTAGCAGCCTATGTATATAGACCCGCTTTTTACTGCTTCTCTGACTCTCCTAGTTTGCTGGAAGAAATCTTTTTCAGAGATAAGCTCGCCTTTGTAAATGTTATTTCTTATGTAATGTCCTGTTAAATATTTCGTATGCAATTAAGTACAATTAATTAATTGTTCCATTGCTTTATTTTTTATAGAGAAAAACCTCTTTATTGTGTTTGTAATAGAAAATAGAAGCACCTACGAGATAGTGAAACGTTTTTATTTATGATATCTATAACCTCTTCTTTTGTAACTGTTGTCTCTGTAATTATTTTCTGGTGTGTACAATAAAGAATATTATTATCTTATCTATAACTAGTAATTTCCTCGAGGATTTCTCACTCTTATTTGGCATAGATTTTTTAAGCTGTATTTGTCCTATTTATTTGAGACAGCCCCTCCAATTTAAAATCGAAATTCCAGAATGGCAGTGATATAACTTATCCCAAAGAGCTGAGTCTGAACCAGCTGAGGCTAGCACAAGCTGCATTGAAACGCAAGCTCCACTTCAGCTGTGGTGCGAGCCGTCCTCTAGTAGACAACACTGGCCCCAGTCACAGCCAAGTCCATCTGAAGCAGCCCAAGTTAATGCCTGTTAACTGCTTGGTTAGTATATGTGCAAAAAATAACAATTACATACATAACCTCACGCCTGTATCCCAAAAGGGTAGGCAGAGACCTGGGACAGCCACTTGCCACAATCCTGACAGATCACCTTCACTTCATCAACATTCATAAGTCGTTGCATGCATGCACGACGGTACTGAGTACTTTTTACCTTCCCCTTTGCTAATACATAATATTTGGTTGATGCATGTCCGCCTGGGAAGTCCCTTACCAGCCCTTCCACTCACATTCGCAATATAGTTGTTTCGTCAATCTTTCTTCATTCGGCGGTGGTAGCCCAGTAGGTAGAACTTAAAAGCAGAGACCCAGGTTCAATTCCCAGAGCGGGCATATACCAATGACTTTGTTTAAGCTATGCACATACGCGAAGTTGCAGCAGCAATACCACTTGCTAACAGTGAAGGAAAACATTGTGTGAAAACCTAAGTGTCTGAGTTGTTCAACTATATCAGCGCTTGAAATTGCACATCCGTGCTGGGCACATGCAGTCATTAAGCCCATACTCACTGTCAGAGAGAAGGCCTGTGGCCTGGAGTGGGACATTTATATGCTACATGAATGAAATAGTTGTTAGATTTACAATAATTAATCATTGTTGTGACAGGTTCAGTGTAGGGCACCAATCAACACTCTTGCACTAAAAACTGAGGCTGATGTTAATAGTAGCTGGATGAGTATGGGCAAGGACACTCCAGATCCATGACATAGCGCATGTCATAGAGGGAGGCTTCTGTCCAGCAGAGGACGACTATAGGCTGCTTAGGTTGATATAATAATCATACACTGATTTTATGCCAAGATTAAACCATTACAGATATTCCCTTCTATTGATTGATCAATCAATATCAACTCTTGTATGTCCCCACTACTGGGGCACGGGTCTCTTACTGCACCGCAGGAAGTTTAGGCCACACTCCACCAGACATTGTAAGACAGTGGCGGGCCATACTGTTCGAACTTTTCAAACCGCCCATAAGGCCTCTGACATGGCTTAACGACTGCCATGACATGACAGCCGGCTCCTATGGCTTTACGTCCCTTGCGAAAGACAGAAGCGCTCGGAAAAAATGCCACTGCCAGTAGTTACGGGCGATTAGGCCAAGCGCTACACTAGGCCACGAGAGTTTCTATTGCTTTAAAGACATATTCTGAACTCAATAATTACATAGTAACCATGTTTTTTTTTTCGCGTAATGTTTGTGGATACTTGAATATTTTATTCGTTCGGGTACATAATAAATAAATATCTCCATTCTTCCAGCCGGCCTTCCAAGACAATAAAATTAACTCTGGTACCAAATACTCAAAGCCAAAGAACGAATTATGGGAATAATATGTTTTCGTCATTTTACAGAAGAGCAATGTGGACTACATACAACGACTGCAATCTCTTTTCAACGAAATTCTGAAATATGAAGACGAAGATCTGCAGAAGGATGCACGAGACTGCATACCACTTGTGACGCTTCAACTAAGGGCTCAGGATAGGATGAGAGAGCATCAACGAAAACTGAAGGAAGGTTGGTATGAGTCTCTTCACCATACATTGTTAAAGGGAAACGGACTTCAAAACCTCAAAAAATGTTAATGTCGATATCAACCCTTGTATGTCCCCACTGCTTGGGCACGGGTCTCTTCCTGCATCGCTGAAAGGTTAGGCCATACTCCACCATGGGCGTTGGCAGTCCGGTTCAAAATGTTACTGATTTGAGGTAAAAATCCAACATAAGGAATAGTCTTACCAGGAGCAGTCTGTCCATTAATTATGTCACACGAATTCCATTTCACTTTGTCACAGACACTCACTAATTTGCTTAACCCCCCTGGTTTAATGTCAAATATTTTACAAATCATCAAGCAGGTAACAGTCTGGTATCCAAGAGATGGGTCAAGGAGCCGAGGTCGCCAAGTGACAAGATGATCTGAAACTGACTCTAGGTCCCCTTTGGCTAAGAATTGCAACCGATAGGAAACAGGCGAAGACGTTGGGAGGAGTCCTACGCCGTAAGGCACACCGAACTTAAGGATTTAATGTGATTAGTGTACTAGATCAATTTGTAGAAAGGAAAAACTGTAAAAACTTTGGCTTTATTATTATTATTTATTTACAAATCATCATGTTGAAACAGCATGTCTAAAATTAATTGTACTTTGCACAATGAAGCTTCTCTCTCTCTTTCTCTCTCTCTCTCTCTCTCTCAGAGAGCCTGTGCCCTACACAGAGGGACGAGGGAGGGTAGGCTGCATTATTATTATAATATTTCTTCGGCAGGCGAGATCACTGGCCAAGACATGAACTTTGACATCGCTCTGCTGATGGAGTTGGTAGGCTGGTTCAAGTACAGTTTCTTCTCATGGGTGGACATGCCGCCGTGCGAGATGTGTGGTGGCGTCACCGTCTACCACAGGCCGTCCTCTATGGTCACCAAGACAGAAACATACCGAGTTGAGGTATAGTCCTTACAGTTCAGTCACGCACTAAGAATACTGAAGATGTTTCATTGCAAAAATTTGTTGATTTTCCACCTCTCCCAGATGTAGTGCATCGGTGGAACGCTTGCCTCACATCCGGGAGATCGTGGTTTCGAATCCTGGCAAGACATTGTAAAGCTACGTAAATTTGTGAATATATAGTAGCAAAACCACTCGCTAACTGCAAAGGAAAACTTAATCTTGAGGAAAGCCCAGTGTCTGACGCGTGTGAACATGCCTCAGCGCTTGCTACATACTATGGCCCAACTATGAGGCTCAGTGAGGAAATCTCAGGTCTAACTAAGCATTTGTACTTAAGGACCATTATAAACCTGTAATTTTTTTTGTCTAATAATGTGCTGGAGTTTGGCCTAACCTTCCTGCGATGGAGGAAGAAACCCGTGCCCCAGCATTGGGGACATTCAAGGGTTGATAACGATAACGATAGTATTTGTATTTATTCCACCAGGTGTACAAATGCCGCTCGTGCGGCGGCAAGACGCGCTTCCCTCGACACAACGATCCGCGCGTGCTGCTTCTCACGCGCCACGGCCGCTGCGGCGAGTGGGCCAACTGCTTTACGCTGCTGTGCCGCTCGCTGGGCTATGACACGCGCTACGTCATGGATCTGACTGACCACGTTTGGTGCGAGGTGAGAAAATACCTTAGTTTAATCTTTAGTCGACGCCATTTTGTAGTTTGACTCGAATTCAAAATGGCCGCCCAGGCGAGCGTTCCAACGCGCTACTGCGCCGCTCCCTGGGCTATAATATGCGTTACATGGAAGACCACGTTTCATGCATAGAGTATGTACTACTTCGTATAGAGCGGACTTCCCGAACAAAATTTGTGTCGCACTTTCCAATAAGCAGTGTTGCCAACAGTGATATTTAAGCGCACGACATAAAACGCTATAACTGAATTTTTATCACTTTAGTGGATTCAAAAAATGTATTCACTGTATTAATATTTCCACGGATAAGTAGAATTTCAAATTATGATATTGAACTCGACAGAAATCGTGAGATTTTTTATTTTTGCATATATTTGTACCGGTCGACTAATCTCTACATGGTAACATTGACCTTGATAACAGTAAATTGACTATAAGCCTGTGTTACAGAAGCCTCACTCTCTTTAATCCTTTACATACGTTGACAAGCTCTGACAAATTTTGCCGATAAAATTAAAAGCAAGTTTATATTACATACGAGTACGTATAGGTTGTAATACAATAGCTATTTAATAAGTGCGGTTTTCATAACATGACGCGCGCTTTTATAGGGACCACTATTAACTAAAGTACATAATTGAATTACGTTGTGGACTTGCAACGAAAATAAGACAAAAGAGTAATCTTGAACACTATTTCATTTTCCTTTCTTTACCTAATTAATATAATTTCAACTACATAAAGAAAATACCTAAAAATAATTGCAATCCGTAATTTTTTTATATTATACTCTCGTTGAAAGAAGGTCTATATTAATATACACCAATTGTTCGCGCGAGAATCGATCGCGCGACGTAATCATGAATCTGTGGTCATTCATTCATTATTCTGAGTCGTTCCGGTGCCGTCGCTCGTGGCGCCCGCTCGCTACTAATTTATCCAGCCATCTGCACACACATTCGCACGGTGACATTGACATACGCGCCTGATAAGTGCTCGAATTCTCGTGAAGTGATAGACATTTGGTGACTAATTAACTTTATCAGCTCAAAGAACAATATAAGACTATAAGTGAACAGTGCAGGAGTGTTCTCCGTGCGCTGGAGGCATCAGCTCATCCATCACCGCTCATCATCTGCCCAACAGCTAAAGCGAGCCATCATCCACCATCACCAAGTAAGTCCATTCACTTCACCTCCCATTCCGCTCTCTCAACCAGCCCATAGTGAGGTAGACCTAGCCGACACTGGCTTACTACCACCAATATTAATTCAGTTCTGGGTAAACCACTATTCGAATTGAACTGTCCTCATTTCATAGAGACAAATATAATATAATGGAAAGACCACCACATAAATAAAGACACACAAATGCCGGTCAGCGAGAGGCAGCTGACACTTTATTTAGATTCTACAATTTATGTTGTGTGACCGAGGAAGAAATAAGTAGCTTTTCAATTACTTTATAAATAATTGGTTAGTTTATTACGCATTATGGCGTGCATTTGTGTTCTCTAATGCACATAAATAATACAGAAATAAAGTTACTAATTACGTCATCGCACGGCACTGTACACTTTTTTAGAAAAACTCGTCCTGTTTTGCTCTTGTATTCGTCACTTTCCTTGAAATGCGCAGAACAAAAATGTATGTGTTGTTCAAAGGCAGCCATGTTTCGTCTCTTCGGTTTTCTTGGACACCTTCCTGTCATCGCTCAAGCGAAGAAACCTACAAAACATATAATTGTGAATACCCTAAACCAATATTTAATGACGTCACTGTATGATGTAAGGTAAGTGCGCTTGAAGCTTCTGTTTTTTTTTATCCATGAAATTACCGCCATTTTCGCCGCCCGATTTGACGGAGCAGAAAAAAAATAAAATTATTCTGTAACTATAGTTTTATCGAATGTTTTGCAGAACTTACCGATGAAAAGTGATTCCGTCAGTCTTTTTTTATTTTTGGTGAGTAGTTATTGCAATATCGAAGAATACATGCCGGCATTTACGTAAAGTGTATTAGTCGTGTTTTCGCGGCAAGTGCTTGTCGTGGACTAATTGCACCTAAAATGGACTGCTGTTACTTCTACTGCTTTGCGTTTTGTAAAAAGGTTAGTCCCGATGTCCTCTCTATACGAAGTAGTATATACTCTAAGGGTATGACACGCGTTACGTCATGGATCTGACAGAACATAATGTGGAGAAACCTTCTTGCATTGGTTTAGCACTCCTTTCAGGCCGTCAGATTGTTTTTTAAGACCACTACGGTCACATTTACGTGTGACGTCACTTTTATCGGGATTCCGGGTTGCTAGAAAAGTTTGCTGATATATCAATTCGCTTCCAAATGTTTTGGTATTTTTGCTCTAGGTTTTCGACTATGACTCTAACCGGTGGCTTCACGTGGACCCGTGCGAGGCGAAGTTGGACACGCCCCTCATTTACGAGCACGGCTGGGGCAAGAAGCTGACGTACGTTGTGGCTTTCTCTAGAGACGACCTGCAGGATGTCACTTGGAGGTAATGCCATTAACGATAAGTTTAATATGTGATTAGTTTTTTCTGTGGCAATATAAAGCGCGCTCACTTGTGCCGCTAGGTTTTAGAATAAACACCACTGGCATTATTGGTCACGGCGCGGCGTCTTGGTTTTACGGTAAACATGGGTATAGTTTATTAAAAAAAAAACATGTTATTAGTTATGTCATTAACGTGTCCTTTTTTCGTGTTTATTTTTTAATGGCGCAATCATAGCATGTAAAAAAGACCCGCTGATAAACAGCGCCCCAATTTTTTATCCCAATAAACTAGCAATACTCCAGAAGGGACTATAAAAAAACTAAACGTATTTTCCATTGCCACATGCTTCAATCGTGACAAAGCTTTTTCGTTGCGACCGCTCCCCATCATCAATTTGGTGCTATTTCCGAATAATCGTTAACGCTATCAACCCTTGTATGTCCCCACTACTGGGGCACGGGTCTCTTATATTTTGTTCTGATTGATCTTTTCATTCGACCTCACAGATACACCAGCGACCACAAGGCCGTGCTACGTCGCCGCAATCTGTGCTCTGAGCCGGAGCTCGTCCAAGCCATCTTGGCGCTGAGGGAGGCGCGCCAGCGTCCGCTCAGCGAGGCTCGGCGGCAGTACCTCGCTAAGCGGACGCTGCAGGAACTGGCACAGCTGATGGTAGAAAAGTGAGTGTATCTACCTTTCTCTCTAGTGGCATAGCTCGTCCACGCCGGCAGCGTCCGCTCAGCGAGGCTCGACGGTCATGCCTCGCTAAGCGGACGCTGCAGGAACTGGCACAGCTGATGGTAGAGAAGCGAGTATATCTTCCTTTTTCTCTAGTGACATTCCACATTTTTTGTACCTTTCTGAGTTGAAACTCGTCAACATCTTGGCTTGAGTGAGAGAGGTGTGTTAAGAACGTTCGTTAAGAGATAAAGGAGCACCTCTACGCTATCTTGTCGCTAAGGGACGTGTGACAGCGTCCGCTCAGCGAGGCTCGGCGGCGGTACCTCGGCCAAGCGGACGCTGCAGGAACTGGCACAGCTGATGGTAGAGAAGTGAGTATATCTTCCTTTTTCTCTAGTGACATTCCACATTTTTTGTACCTTTCTGAGTTGAAACTCGTCAACATCTTGGCTTTAGTGAGAGAGGTGTGTTAAGAACGTTCGTTAAGAGATAAAGGAGCACCTCTACGCTATCTTGTCGCTAAGGGACGTGTGACAGCGTCCGCTCAGCGAGGCTCGGCGGCGGTACATCGGCCAAGCGGACGCTGCAGGAACTGGTATAGCTGATGGTAGAGAAGTGAGTATATCTTACTCTTTCGAGTAATGCAGCTCGACTATGTATCTGGTGACGTTCGCTGCAGGCAGGCTCTCTATCTCTTACGGGATAAATGTGTGCTTATTTGAATACAAAGAAATTCAATTTGATTGTAGATTCCTGACCCGTATCTCAGAAACTGGTGCTGTTAGGAAAGTTGTCTCTGTCTCTTTCTAGTAAAGTTATATACCTGCAGATCAATAAATCCTCTATGTGAAAGAGCTCAGCAACGCGCCTTAACTATAATAATATCATATTAAAGTAAAATATTTTTTACGCTGATTCTTTCAATAGGCTAATAAAGATCCGCAAAGTATTTTACATATTACCAGCGGATATTTTTTAGCTTTTTGAAAGGAACTGGCTTAAACCAGTTACACCAGACAACCTCTTAATAAGCCTGTCTCTCCCGCAGAAAACCTACAGACTACGAGAACACGGGCCGGATTTCCGGATCCATCCAATGGCGCTCCGAACGCGGCGAGATTGGCCGAACCAGCCACACATTCGAGTTCACAACTCCGGGCACTTACAGGGTGCTTTACTTCACGAGCGCGGACAAGTATCTGGTGTACCGAGGGGACAAGGTCGTCGAGGAATTGGAGAGGTGGGACAGTGGCGCATTTGAGAGGAAGAACGTGTTTCGGAAGGAGGAGACTGACTGGCGTATGGTGTATTTGGCGCGGGAAGGTTAGTGGGGTATGGTGGCTTGGCTGCCTGCAAACAAATAGCTTCTACATAGTTATAGTTATATTTATTACAAGACCCATCCAGTTGCTTAGAGGTGTAAGACAGGGTGACGTTTAGGAGTGGGTCGTTGTCCGATTTTTCGACGACGAAACGCAACCGTTTTTTCTGGAACGAAAACAGGCCCACGAAACGGTCCTCGTTCGCAACTGGTTTCATTGTATGCGAACGAGCAAGTCGCAGAGGACGGTCAAACGAGTGCGAACGAGACGAAATCACGAAACATCGGAAAAAATAAGTTGTTTTACACGATATTCGACTGTATACTCATAGACATAAAGATTACTTTATTGTATCACAGACCAAAACGAACGGAACGAGCAAGGAGCCGACGACGACGTCGCAATGATCTCATTACGTTCTAGGCTCTATTAATATAGCACTAAAGGACATATCCGCGTCAAATAATCTAAGGACTGGTCTCGCGACGAACGAACGCTGGCACTGCTTTAGAGTCTCTGGCACTGCTTTATAATGAAACGTAAAACGGTCCTATCGTCGCGGAACACAAAACGGTCTTATAAAACGGTTCGTCTTTGCAACGATCACTCCTAGTGACGTTATTTCCCCGAAACTCTTCACCAATGCTCTGGAGGATGTTTTCAAGACCCTGTGGTGGAATGGCATGGGCATCAATATCAATGGTGAATATCTCACAGACCTCCGCTTTGCTGACGACATAGTTGTAATGGCAGAATCGCTGCAAGACCTGCAGAAAATGCTGTCCGGTCTTAACCCTTTAACGAGCAGAGCAAGTTAAACATAACATTTACATACAGGCACATACATTGCTTCTGGCCCCACACTAGGATTCCTGTGTCGTGGGAACCAGAAACAATGACATCACAAACATGTAAACATCCAAGACCTGGGGTCTCCAGCCGGGGTTCGAGCCCGGGACCTCTTTCATGGTAGGTTGATGCGCTACCGCTGCACCACAGAGGTCGCCACTGAGTTTAATATTTTAGAATTTATTTCAATGGCATAAAGTTCAATTTAAGGTGGTAACTATCATACCACTGCCTGGTGAAGGGTTAATGCTGCCTCGAGACGCGTTTGGCTCGGGATGAACTTGGACAAGACTTAAGGTCATGTGTAACGAGCACATCGTCCCTGAGCCTGTTCTCTTCGAAGGTGTAGCCCTTGAAGTTGTCCAGGAGTACGTCTACATAGGACAAAAAGTTTCAGCTGGGTAGAGACAACTTTGAGGGTGAAATTACCAGAAGAGTGCAGCTTGGCTGGGCAGCGTTTGGAAAGTTGCGTCACATCTTCGAGTCACCCTTACAACAATGCCTGAAGACCAAGGTATTCAATCAATGCGTCTTGCCGGTCATGACATACGGAGCCGAGGCTTGGAACTTGACAGTGAAAGTAGCCCACATGCCCAGCGTGGGGACTATAGGCATTACCCCCCCAATGACGGCACAACTTTCCGCTATGGCGCTCATTAGGGAGGGCTATGTCCAGCAGTGGATTAATATAGCCTGAAGAAGAAGAATAAAAAAGACCACTTATTATTTCGCAGAGGGGTCTGTGAGCGGGTCAGTAAGCTGGCGAATATCCGCCAACAGCCCCCAGTTGCAGCTCTGCTCGCTTGTTATCAAGGCCAATACATCCTTGTACGAAAACGGCGCACTGGACTGGACTATTGAATTCGACGGCGAGAAACCTTCAGCGATCGCCTTGGGGGGTGAGTAATAGAAACTACAGTGAAATCTTTTACGACCTCTGCGCAGCGGTAGCGCATCTCCCTACCATGCAAGAGATCCCGGGTTTGAACCCCGGCCGGGGACATAAAAAACCCCAGGTCTTGGAAGTTTACATGTTTGTGATGTCGTTGTTTCGGGTTCCCACGACACAGTGTATCCTAGTGTGGGATCAGAAGCAATGTATGTGCCTGTATGTAAATGTTATGTTATGTTTGAGGTCCTAATTTAGTTTCTGTGATCAGTTTCGACTATGTGGAGTAATTCAATAAAAAAACTTAAATATAAAATGCCATAAAAGCAGACCGCATTAACTTTTAAATTACTTTGACAAGTGTGTGTGTGTGTTACTTTATCTCACCTCGGTGTACACCTATACACTTTAGGTTATATTATTTAATATAAATAATTTCTTTAGCAGCAGCAATACCACTCGCTTACCGTGATTGATTGATTTTCAGATTTCTTTATTCATAAGTTTACAATTGTTGTACACGCTTGATACAGTAAACAAGTGCACATTAGTAGCTTAAATGTATAACATTTTTACCAGGCTGTCTTACCTATAAAAAAACATAATACTTACTTAAAAGTTAGGGCTATTTAGATACTAGGATATTAATGAGAATTAATAACAAGTGTATTTATGTGCTTCTTGTTCGAGGTACATTTTTGTCTTAGATAGCTGTCTTAGACTCGCTTACCGTGAAGGAAAACATCGCGAGGAATCCTGAGTGTCTGTGGTGTTCGAATACCTTAGCGGTTCAGATTACCAATACCCGGCGAGCACGCGTGGTAAATAAGCCAGTTATCTCTCATAGAAGGTCTGTGCCCCGCAGTGGGAAATGCTACATTAAGTATTGGTGTCGGTGGTGTGTCCGTGTCTTGCTTCTGCTTGAAAAAGTGGGAGGGAGGGCGGTGCTTTAACCAACCGCATGGTGCCTGTGGGATGTTTGGCGGAATTTAGCAAAGCAATTTTCACATTTTAATGGTATTTCCCATTTTTTACTCATCTATCATTGGTTTTAAATCTAATAAGTTCTATTGTGAAATGAAACGGAAAGGTTTTATTCAAACGCAGCGCAGAAACTGCAGCTTGATGAACGTAACAGGTTAGACTGGGTGTCATTTGTCTGGGCGTCTAGATCATTTTGGAGAAAAAATGGTCAAAAAACTTCAAACTTAGTGTTTTCCTAGTCGTTAATTAACAGAGTTCACATAATTTATTTTAAAAACCTATTTATTTCTATAATTTATTTGTTTTATTATTATATTACACTATTTTTATTTTTAATGCACTAACCCGTGCTAAGGAACAAATTTAAAAACCTATTTAGAGGCTAAAAATTTCACCCATGCCGGGATTCGAACCCGCAACCTCTGGCTATCCGTACCAGCGCTCTACTGATCAATCAGTAGAGCGCTGGTACGGATAGCCAGAGGTTGCGGGTTCGAATCCCGGCATGGGTGAAATTTTTAGCCTCTAAATAGGTTTTTAAATTATTATTATATTATTTGACATTACAGAGTCAACTCAAGAATTCGAAGGCAAACGTTTCAAAGAAGCTACGCTAACAGCAATCCTCTCTGGTGGCCTGGGCGACGTGGCATGGCAACACGCTCAGCTATTCCGGCAATCTTTGGACGGCGAAAATTGTAGTTTTGAGATATCCTTGAGGGCCGAAAAGAACGAGGAGGAATAGAAGAAAATAATTGTAAAATACTTACCTAATCTTGTCCTACAAAATAGTGTCTCTTAGAATAAATCCATTCCAATTCCATTTTTAATTTTAATAAACATATTGTCATTGCAATAATTTGTCTTTAAATTACTTAAAATTGTATACGGTTTCTCCTGTCTGCATGTCTCAAATCAAAACCGAAATATTTATACAATCCTTAGTACTTCTAAAATAGACTTTTGTAAATTAACTTAGAAGTATTTTGCGATATTGATTGTACGTTTTGAGATGCGAGCCTATTGGTCAGCAAGGTCGGTTTGCTTAGTTTTATGAGTGGGTGCAATTGATTTTATTATAAACCCGCCATCTACTTTATAAGGTTTTTAGCTCTTTCATAATTTTAAAATGAAAAGAAATGAAAAGGTTTTATTCTAAGTAGCGTAGAAACTGCGGCTTAATGAACTTTACAATTCTAAATTGTCCTTCGATCCATCTATACTTAAAAAACGCAGGGCGTTTTCTGTATGTCCCCCGCTTATTAAGCATAAAACCTCCTTTATGCAAAAGTTTTTCCCCTTTCTAGGCCCATTTATCTATAACAAAGTAAATAAACTCCGCAACATTTTTAGATTAACTAAAGTAATGTGTAAAATAAATATTTCACTGTGGCTCAAATCGCTATCTTACGATGAAACTGAGAAACTTCTAGAGATTTGTAAGTAAATATTTCATTTTAATATCACCTTATTTATATATTTCACCGTTATAAAAAAATATAAGTACTTATTTTTGGCAGTAGTACTCACCCTCTCTCTGTCAAACTCACACACTTACTCACGCATACACACTCACGCATTCACATTTACATTCACTTTTTACTCACACACATAGGAGGGAGGTCAATTAACACTGAACACTTTTCCTCAAATAGTTTTGTTTTAAACAGTAATTTACAGATTTTTTAAACTATCATAGTTAGGATTTGGTGTAGATTATTATTTGTAAACGCAGGAAGTAGGCGCTGTCTGCTGTAATACAGGGCGTCTATTCTCTTAAATTACAAACAATGTTCGAGCAATGGCATGACAAGAGTAATGCCAACGCATGACATTACAACAACCGTATTCCCCTACCTTTTACATGCATAACTCTGGCTCTGTCGCTGTATGAACCTTGTCATGCTCTTGTCATACTCATGCAGTTTCACTGTGCTACTCGGTCGGTCAACCGGTATTGCCACTTTGTGAACTGGAAATTCTACCTTAATATTCGGAGCACAAAAACGTTGCTTGTAAGGATTGTATCTGCAATAAATTACTTATATTTCAGTTTTTTATAACTTCGCAATCTTTAGAGGGTTTTAATCACAACAAAGCTATCAAAATTGTATTTATTTGTTAGAAATTTGGCTGTTTGTGAAGTTATCCAAATCCAAGCGTAAAAAACAAGCAAACTAATCTGTACAGTATCACTTGACCATCAATTGTTAAGTATGTTGCCAGATCGTAAATTTTAATACAAAAACCGTACTATTTGGCTTCCGCCAGTAACTTTTTTTTGCGACCGCCCTCACTGTAGCTTTAGGTACAAACTACTCCATTTTCGAATATTTTTAGTCATAAAAATGGTTTGTTTCCAAAAGTATCTAACGCAACGTTTCAAGCAAGACTTTTTCATTAATATCAATATCTAACATACGACATACAGTAAGCATAGCACAAGTCGTGTTTAGTTCTAAATAAAATAAAGTATTTTTAACCGACTTCAAAAAAGGAGGAGGTTATCAGTTCGATGCATATATTCCTTTTTTTTGCTTTTTTTTCGCATATCCTCTTCAAATATTAACCGATTTAGATAAATTTTATTTTGTTCGACTAGGTATATCATCCCATTACTTTCATTTTAATTTGGTGAAGATCTAATGAAGACTTTCAGATATGAAGAAAAGGCGTAATGAGGCCCATCCATTAGTAATATGCTTATTATGTTTCAGAAAATATAGCGTAAAATTTGTCCCAGGGTAATCTGGTAATGTTCTGATGAAGACTCTGAGATGGAAATTGAGAACTTCAAATTTTAAGGCAAAAAAATTCAGTTATGTTTTGATGTAAGAAACACTTTGTTCATCAAATACTTTCATTCAGTATTCATTGACATTCTCTGTGTCTGTTCGACATTGTTACGACGTTGAACCTAGAAATCCGGAATTTAAGTTGAAATATGTAGTTTCCTAGGGTAGCAAACCCAAGAAAAATCAAGAGCCAGATGTAGAATAGACCAATAACACCTATAAGTGTAAGGTACCGTTGCACTTATTAAACCAGAATATAAGTCAAAATACACAATTTACTGTCGTGGTTATTATTCCCTTAGTAAAAAATATACTACATGCAATAGTTATTAAAGCCACATTGTCTATTTTAAAAAATTAAAATATTAAAAGCATTAAAAAGTTAAAATTACTTTGCTGAATTCCGTCAAAAATCCCACAAGCACCATGCGGTTAGCTAATGCACCGCCCTCCCTCCCACTTTCATGAAAAAGTGGGAAAAAAATGGGAAGACACTATTATGGATTTCCGCAAAGTAACGCCTGATTCTATACAAAATATTAAAATAAAATCCGACTTCTGTACAAAATACGCAGCAGAGTCTACCTACTACCTACCTACTCTTTATTTTTTAATCCTATTCATCTTAAGGCTGTCTGGAAGAGATAGCTCTCAGCGATAAGACGCCCAATTCCACACTGTGTAAATTAGATATTTCAGCATTTCATGTAGGTTCAAAGTGTATGGTGTGTACGGTCCTAAAGTAACCGGAATATACTACATAGGCTTTACAAGATAACGAGTAAGTCTACAAACTAGTAACTAGTCTATAATATAGTCTACAAACGTAAAAAAAGGAAGATTTCTTACTAATTCTATTGAAATTTAAATAAACTTTTAAGATTTGTAATAAGGAGGCGCAAGTAGTTCTACGGAATCCTATGATGCGCGTGGCCCGACACGCACTTGACCGAAGTTTGGGCGAAATATTTGATTAAATATATTTGATCTTACTAAATATGAACTGAAACAGAAATTAACAGCATACTTAAACACTCTTTCTTATGATCGAACATTTTTGAAATTGATGTGATAATAGCTCATTTTACTTCTCACCTTCCGTTAGACTTACTAGTACAAACTTTTAACACACATCACTGCCATAATGCACAAATATACACTCATCCTACCTTTTCACACACCCTCTGCTCAGTGGTTGAAGCCCGAATCCAAGACTCCGGTCGTAGGGCTGAGCAGACACACACATGCACACACAGTTATATACACGTACATTTTAGTCTCTTTTATATAAGTTTTGCAAACATCTGTCATTTTTTATACTAACTTTACACCTTATGCTGATGATGCGTCCAATATAATACCGTTCTTTTGTAGACCGGGAGGCCTGGAAACCTAAGATACAGATCTTTTGATCTAGTTTAGGCTCCAGTCTTTCCACAAATAGTGCATTCTGTTGTATTGTATTATTTATCCAATGTTATTTTTAATTCGAATGTAATTTGTGGACAGAAAAATAAACTATTATCTTAGCTTATTTACAATCGAGCTACAATAATTCCAGCTCCGAAGTAAGTAATATTAATTATTTCATTTATATAAAATATCGTATCGTATAACTTTTAACTCCAAACCGTATACCTTTTCAAGCATACCGGCGTACTAAATGGTAAGCACAGACTGGCAACACTATTAGTTTGACAAATTTAGTCTGTGTGAAGTAGACATCGTAATTCGTACCTACGACGATTTCTAATTTGTGACATACGTCGGTTAAAATAAAGTTTCAGTTATTAAACTCTTCTTATCAAACCTTTCGTTAGTGTACAAAGTGAAAATGAAGTGTTTGTGTATTAATTGAGCATCGAAATCGGCATGAAATGTAAGGAACGAAGCCAATACCGAACGAATGAAAGTCGTGTCATCGAGACTTCTTTGTATGCAGGCTTTGGTGAGTGTAAAAGAAACATTGTGTGGTCCTTATCCTTATAACACCCCGTTGGATTCCAGCATGGCACTGGAAAATATGTATCACTATTTATCTCTGTAAATTACTGGTGTGCAATAAAGAATTTTCTATATATCTATGTAATTATCATAGCCACTGTTTCTTTACTGTGGACATCAATCATCCAGCCCGTTCTCGTTCACTGCGAGGCATAGGTCCTCCGCCATCCTCATCCAGCCACTGCAAGCAATATGAATGTAGACAAAGGGTACTAGTACCACAATGTAGTAATTTTCTTGCTTAATTACGAAGCTAAATATCACAATCCTATGTGGTAACAGTTAATATTGATGTGATGTATATACATCTTATAAACATCGTATAAACTGTTAGAACTTATATAAGTTTAGGTGTGATCACTTCATTGGATAAACATTGGATAAAGAAATCCTTCTTTAAAATGTGTGTATTATAGTCACAAATATAACTTCTTTCAGAGAACCGTCTTCATCTTCAGCATGGCAGGGGTCTCCACTGATTGGGTCATTCACTTCCACTCCCAATGGAAGGCTCACGCTTGTGGAGGCAAAGAGCCAATATTGCTACAAAACAATCTGCATTTATAAACAAAATTTGTTTATATAAATACATGCTTACCTGTCCAGGATCCAGAAGTGAGTATTATGTTATGTTGAGGCCATGTATGTGTCTAAAGGCTGGTTCCTGAATTGAGAAATACACTCAGTAAATACTTTGCTGAGAAATTCTTAGAGACAGCACTACAGTTGAGTTTTAACTTAGCGAAATTCTCAATTCTATAAATACATAGCGAGCCCCAATGGGAATCGAACTGATGACCTCTGTTTTCATAGTTAGCCACTGGGACATCGACAATATATAGAAGCTATGTAGTTATTTATTAGGTATTTATGTTAGTAGGTTATTACTTATGTATTGTATATGTATGTATTTATATTTCTTTGATGGTTTATGTAGTTTATTCATTTACTTATTAGAATTTATTAATATAATTTATATATTTATTGGGTAGATATTTATCTTGATAGGATTTTGTTATCTGTGTAAGTGTGTAGTGTATGTTGTGCACATGCATAGACCTGTTTCACATCTCCACTCCGAATCCCCAAGGTTTGTTGGAAGAAATCTCTCACAGAGATAAGCTCGCCTTTGTACATGTATTTTCTTAAATTTATTATTTATGTTTTAAAGTATAATAATAATAATAGTTTTCAAACAATACCATACATAGCATTATTGCTATAATTATGTGTACCATAGCAATAATGCTACATAGATAATGTCATTAAATTCATGCCTTGTAATCAAATATTGTTAGAAGTCAGGAATCCAAGTTATTGATAATAATATAAAATTTGAATAATAAAATATTTATTTACAACACTGAGAAAACATGTGATAAACACAATTTTAAGAAGAATCTTTTTTGGTTGTTATAATAAACTATGATTTGCACCTTAAGTCACATTTCTTTCTCCACAGCCTCTCCACAAGAACTTGCTACAGTGCCACACCCTCAAATAAGTCCCGGCGTCTGCGCTCAACACTCTGCACACAAGACGTTCTCGGCGTCAGCTTCCAAATTCTGAAAATTGAAGAATTCTAGTAGGGATTTGTTCAGAGGTTTCGAAACTGACAGTAGCTAGAGAGCAGAGCAGGGTCACACTCATTTGCAGTTTTGGTGTTACTTTGAAATAAATCTTTTGATTTGATTGAAAGCCACTTCCTTTTTTTAATTTTGAACAATTTAGGTACTTATGTGAAATAATTTTGTATTGTTACTTCTATTTTTTTTATATTTGAGTGAGGTTGTAACCAATAAAACTTGTTTTTTAAATATGTGCTTTTTACAATAATTATCAAACCTTACCTAAATCTGTGAATTACTCCACTTCTCAGTCTTCTCTCAAATGTAAGTGGAGGCCGAGTGTGTGGCTTTGCCATAGATTGGCATTATGAGTAGAGTACGGTGTCCTGGCATGCATACACATAATGTTCAAATCTAAAACAGGCAATATACCATTACAGTCTATTTATTCTTACTTGTCCAATTTAGTAAACAAGATTCTAACCTTACTAGACATTTTCTCGCAAATTCATGAACTATGTTTATAAAATTGGCAGCGTGTTATCTAAAAGAGTGTTCCAAGTTACTTAATTTATGGAAATATGGCAGTTTTGGACTAAAAAGTTACAGTTTACGGGTAGAATCTTGTTTACTAAATTGGACAACTGCCAGTGAGCAATCGTCACAACTGCCAGTGAGCAATCATACCGAAAATGCTACTGTTGTTCAAAGATACTAATATTGCAGCTGTCAGGTAGCTGTCATGCAGATAGATAGCTCAATGAAACGTCAAATTAGGAGTAGCATACGGATTTGACAGCCAGACTGTTACCAAGGAACTGTAATTTTGTAAGAGCATACGAAAGTGGCTCCATGTAGCTCTACGGTACCTGTCATGTCGTTCATTGGTCGTTAAATGGAGCATTTGTGCTTAGTGGAATACCGCTAGCGTAAAACCTTGTAATTGGACTACCGATGAACTCCTTGAGAACTGTAATGTTGTTGAGTAGAATCGGGGCCCAGGGCGTCGATTCTCTTAAATTACAAACAATGTTCGAGCAATGGCATGACAAGAGTAATGCCAACGCATGACATTACAACAACCGTATTCCCCTACCTTTTACATGCATTACTCTGGCTCTGTCGCTGTATGAACCTTGTCATGCTCTTGTCATACTCATGCAGTTTCACTGTGCTACTCGGTCGGTCAACCGGTATTGCCACTTTGTGAACTGGAAATTCTACCTTAATATTCGGAGCACAAAAACGTTGCTTGTAAGGATTGTATCTGCAATAAATTACTTATATTTCAGTTTTTTATAACTTCGCAATCTTTAGAGGGTTTTAATCACAACAAAGCTATCAAAATTGTATTTATTTGTTAGAAATTTGGCTGTTTGTGAAGTTATCCAAATCCAAGCGTAAAAAACAAGCAATCTAATCTGTACAGTATCACGTGACCATCAATTGTTCAGTATGTTGCCAGATCGTAAATTTTAATACAAAAACCGTACTATTTGGCTTTCGCCAGTAACTTTTTTGTGCGACCGCCCTCACTGTAGCTTTAGGTACAAACTACTCCATTTTCGAATATTATTAGTCATAAAAATGGTTTGTTTCCGAAAGTATCTAACGCAACGTTTCAATCAAGACTTTTTCATTAATATCAATATCTAACATACGACATACAGTAAGCATAGCACAAGTCATGTGTAGTTCTAAATAAATAAAATAAAGTATTTTTAACCGACTTCAAAAAAGGAGAAGGTTATCAATTCGATGCATATATTCCTTTTTTTACAATGTTTTCGCATATCCTCGTCAAATATTAACCGATTTGGATAAATTTTATTTTGTTCGACTAGGTATAGCATCCCATTGGTTTCATTTTAATTTAGTGAAGATCTGATGAAGACTTTCAGATATGAAGAAAAGGCGTAATGAGGCCCATCCATTAGTAATATGCATATTATGTTTCAGAAAATATAGCGTAAAATTTGTCCCAGGGTAATCTGGTAATGTTCTGATGAAGACTCTGAGATGGAATTTGAGAAATTCAAATTTTAAGGCAGTAAAATTAAGTTATGTTTTGATGTAAGAAACACTGTTCATCAAATACTTTCATTCAGTATTCATTGACATTCTCTGTGTCTGTTCGACATTGTTACGACGTTGAACCTAGAAATCCGGAATTCAAGTTGCAATATGTAGTTTCCTAGGGTAGCAAACCCTAGAAAAATCAAGAGCCAGATGTAGAATAGCCCAATAACACCTATAAGTGTAAGGTACCGTTGCACTTATTAAACCAGAATATACGTCAAAATACACAATTTACTGTCGTGGTTATTATTCCCTTAGTAAAAAATATACTACATGCAATAGTTATTAAAGCCACATTGTCTATTTAAAAAAAATAAAATTTTAAAATAAAAAATAAAATCCGACTTCTGTACAAAATACGCAGCAGAGAGACGCCTACCTACTCTCTTTATTTTTTAATCCTATTCATCTTAAGGCTGTCTGGAAGAGATAGCTCTCAGCGATAAGATGGCCAATTCCACACTGTGTAAATTAGATATTTCAGCATTTCATGTAGGTTCAAAGTGTATGGTATGTACGGTCCTAAAGTAACCGGAATAATACTACATAGGCTTTACAAGATAACGAGTAAGTCTACAAACTAGTAACTAGTCTACAATATAGTCTACAAACGTAAAAAAAGAAAGATTTCGTACTAATTCTATTGAAATTTAAATAAACTTTTAAGATTTGTAATAAGGAGGCGCAAGTAGTTCTACGGAATCCTATGATGCGCGTGGCCCGACACGCACTTGACCGAAGTTTGGGCGAAATATTTGATTAAATATATTTGATCTTACCAAATATGAACTGAAACAGAAGTTAACTGCATACTTAAACACTCTTTCTTATGATCGAACATTTTTGAAATTTATGTGATAATAGCTCATTTTACTTCTCACCTTCCGTTATACTTCCTAGTACAAACGTTTAACACACACAACGTGCACAAATATACACTCATCCTACCTTTTCACACACCCTCTGTTCAGTGGCTGAAACCCGAATCCAAGACTCCGGTCGTAGGGCTGAGCACATACACATGCACACACAGTTAAATACGCGTACATTTTTTGTCTCTTTTATATAAGTTTTGCAAACATCTGTCATTTTTTTGTAAGCTTGTGTTATTTATTGTGGATATTATCTACGAATTTTGTTTTTTTTTTATACGATAAATGCTTGTAATCGATATTCGATGTCGCCGAATAGATATATTAATTTCTAGAATTTTTAACTGGTAACATCCTTATCATGGCAACACTGGGTTAAGTTAGAGAGTGGGGCAGGCGACATCGAAGGTCGAGATTTTTGAATCATTCTAAGCATAGTAGCTGACGTGAAAAGACGTATCTTGAGTGTGCTGTGATTCCTTATTGAAGTGTTCTGTGATTAAAGTGAAGTGTGCTGTGTGTGATTCCTTATTGAAGTGTTATAATATAATCTAATATTACGGTTTATCAAATACAACAACCGTTTCGTGAACTTCTGCCTTTTATTTTTCTCGTCAACGTTCACAAAAGTCAGAAGTGGAAGAATCTACGCCAGATAAAATAATGGATAACTGCAGCGAGTCACTGGGCCAGGAGAGTCCTAAGACTCCAAGGCCGGTAACACCGACTCAAGAAGCAACCCGAGGTCGCAGTCGCAGCCAAACTCGCTCGGCACGCACTTCGCGAGCGAGAGTTTTGCGTACGCCCGATCGACGTCAGGCGGAGGTGTGGTACGCGAGAAGTCGCAGCAGACATCCGAGATCGCGGACACCTGCTTCGCGTAACGAAAGGATAAGAGAACGGAGAAGCCGTTCCCGCAGTCCGAGCCGGTCGGCGCGCTCCAAGCGCATCAGGGAGAGCAGGCAACGCGAGCGCTACGATGAACGGAGACCTTCGCGGCGCAGCACTTCGCGGGATCGCCGCAATCAATCCAATGAAGCGTCACGTGAGCTATTTGCACAATTTTCTAAAATATTTGGTTCTTTTAATAGCAACAACACGGTTAGGGAAAACTTTTCGAATACAAATGTTGTACCAGAGTTTGACCCCTCATTAAAAAATCAAAGTATTAATAATTGGCTCACGAAAGTGAACGAATGTGCAATTATGTATGGATGGAGTGACCGTCAGACAATACATTATGCTTTGCCTAAACTTACTGGGGTGGCGAAAAAGTGGTATGAGGGTTTGCCGTCGCTTATGTTTTCTTGGCCTGAGTGGCAAACCAAGCTAAGATCTGCTTTTCCAGCAGAAGAAAATTACGGGCAGATGTTGTCCGACATGCTGGGTAAGAGAGCTAAGTTTGGCGAGTCTCTCGAGGAGTATTTTTATGACAAGGTAGCTCTGTTAAACCGTTGTGATATTAGTGGGAAGAGGGCAGTTGAATGCATACTCCACGGCATAGACGATAGGTCGGTTAGACTAGGAGCTGAGGCGGCCCAGTTTACTGACCCTGATAGGTTACTTGCATACTTACGAAACGTTAAATCTGGGTCACGAAACATACCTAATTTTTCTAAAAGAAATAACCAGGATACAAAGCCTAGTACTAGTAAAGTCAATGTCAATATTAGGTGCTATAATTGCAAACAAGATGGTCATCCAATTTCGAAGTGTCCAAAACCCATAAAAAAGTGTAGCAATTGTTCCATGATTGGCCACTTGGATACGGAGTGTTTCCGTCCCAAAAATGAGAACACGCAGAATGATAAAAAGGAGAAAGCTGTTCTAAGTATAAGCGAATCTCCAAGTAATTATACCTACGCTAAATACATTCAAAACGTTACGATTAACGGTCAAATCAGATCGTGTTTTATCGATCTTGGTAGCGAGTTAACGTTAATAAGAGAATCTGATGCTAAACAAATATTTGGGTCATGGAATACTTCGATCAGTCATCCTATGGTTGGATTTGGTGGGGTTGTCGTACACTCTTTAGGGTCGTGTGAAGCTGAGTTAAAAATTCAAGAAGTAGTTACTCGAGTACAGTGTGTAGTGGTACCCGATTGCCTACTCAAGTACCCTTTATTGGTTGGACAAACGTTTACTGAACAGAGACATGTAATTATTATAAAGAATGATAAAGATCTCATTGTGAAGTCTTCTCCTGACGATCAATGTTGTAAACGGCTAGAACTACGGGTAAAAGACGATACTGTGATTGAAGGAGCAGACTTTTTAGAGATTACTTGCGACTCTGAATTTGAAGGCAATGTTTTCGTGGGTAATAGCTGCAGAACGCAACCTAATAAGGAGTACTTGGTAGGCGAAGGAGTATATTCAATGATTAAGGGTTCAGGATCTGTGGCAATAACTCCATTGACAAAACAGCCTATAACTTTCAAAAAGGGAGAACTAATTTCTCGCGCAGAAATAGTTCTTGATTCGTTTGGGGTATGCGAAATAAATAGAATAGAGCATGGTTCACTAGAACCCTTGACATTGCAGCAACTGAACGTAGGAGACGTATTGGAGCAGGACAAGTTAAAGCTCTTAAGTCTCGTTAACAAATATAGAGATTGTTTTGCTACTTCTCTGGGTGAATTGGGTAGAACGGACCTAGAAAAGATGAAAATTGAGCTTTGTGACGATCAACCTATACTAGTTTACCGTCCGTACAGGTTGTCACAACAGGAAAGACGTGAGGTACAGAGTATGGTTGAAGAGTTAAGTGAACATGGGATAGTTAGAGAATCAAACTCGCCATTTGCTAGCCCTATCATTCTTGTTCGTAAGAAGACAGGGGATAAACGCCTCTGTGTTGATTATAGGGCGCTTAACCGAAAGACTATAAAACAGCATTATCCCCTACCTTGCATGGAAGATCAGATGAATAGGCTCTCTGGGAGTAATTTTTATTGCACACTTGATTTAGCCAACGGTTATTATCAAGTTGAACTGTCGGAAGAATCTAAAGCCAAGACAGCTTTTATAACACCTGATGGCCAGTGGGAGTTTAACCGAATGCCCTTCGGATTGGCCAACGCTCCAGCTGTTTTTCAGCGGGCTATTAATAAGGCTTTAGGTTCTTTGAGGTTTAACACAGCCGTTGCATACATGGACGACGTCTTGGTACCATCCAAAACCGTTGATGATGGGCTTCAGAAGTTGGAACAGATTTTCATTCGCCTACGGGAATTTAATTTGACTTTAAAGCCGAGTAAATGTTACTTTTTCCAGACATCTGTAGATTTCCTAGGGTTCGAAGTTTCTGCAACTGGTATAAAACCTGGTAAACGGAAAATAGAGGCAGTTCACAATTTTCCTGTACCGAAAAATGTTCATTGTGTACGGCAATTTTTGGGTCTCGCCAGTTTTTTTAGGAAGTTCATCAAGGGTTTTGCTGCTCTGGCTAAACCCTTAACTGGATTGCTCAAAAATAATACTCCTTGGATATGGGGTTCAGAGCAACAAGATTCCTTTAATGAACTGAAGCAAAGATTAGTCAGGCGTCCAGTCTTAGCTTTGTATGATCCATCCTTAACTACAGAATTGCATACAGATGCGAGTAAATGGGGTGTAGGTGGAATACTGTTGCAGAAACAAGTAGACGGAGATCTTAAACCCGTAGCCTACTATAGCCGTCAAACTTCACCAATTGAGCAACATTTTTCTTCATATGAATTGGAGACATTGGCAGTGATATCGTCGTTAATTAAATTCAGACCGTACTTACTTGGAATGCCGTTCACAGTAGTCACGGATTGCAATTCCTTACGCGCTACATTCATGAAACGAGACATGATACCAAGAGTTGCTCGCTGGTGGAGTTTGATGCAAGAGTTTGATTGTGAGATCAAGTATAAGTCTGGGTCAGGGATGTGTCACGTCGATGCCTTAAGTAGGAACCCCATACCTACATCTGAGATTGCGGAAATAGATTATCCTGCGGTTTTACAAATAACCGATGCCTGGTTGAAGACCGTTCAAACAGCAGACAGTGAAGTAGATCGGATCAGAAGCATATTGTTAGACGCTAATAGTAAGGACGTGGTTGATGTGAAGGAAAATTTTTGCCTTAAAAATAATAACGTTTACAGATTGACAGATGATGGACCAAAATGGTTGGTACCCAGGGGTGTGCGTTGGCAAATTTTAAAAGCATGCCATGATGACATTGGTCACTTTTCGCTTGAGAAAACTTTAGATAAAATTAAACAGCATTATTGGTTCCCAAAGTTAAAGAAATTTGTAAAAAAATACGTGCAATCATGTCTCGAGTGTGCTCATAGTAAAACCTCCTCAGGAAAAAAGTCTGGATATCTTCATCCAATTCAAAGAGTCTCCAAGCCCTTTCACACGCTTCATGCCGATCATTTGGGTCCCTTTAATCAAAGCAAAAGGAAAAACAAGTATTTGCTTTTAATTATCGATTCCTACAGTAAATTTACTATCCTAAAGCCCGTAAAGAACACTAAAGCCTCCACAACAATCCAAGTCCTAAAAGAGTATTTTGCTACATTTGGTTGTCCAGTCAGACTGATTACAGACAGGTACTCGTCGTTCACGGGTAAAGATCTTAAGATTTACCTTAATGAAGCAGGTGTTAAACACGTTATGAACGCAGTTGCTACTCCACGAGCCAATGGGCAAGTGGAAAGGTACAATCGTACTGTACTTGACTCTCTGACAGCTATGAACCACGGTCGTGATGAATCTTTGTGGGATGACAAAGTTTTAGATGTCCAATGGGGTATGAATAATACCTTAAATAAGGGCATCAATAGAACGCCGGCAGAAGTATTATTCGGTATACGGTTAACAGGATTTTCTGAAGGAAAGATTAGATCCAGTTTAGATAATGATAATGAAAGTCTTGAAAATATTGAAGAGATAAGAAAGGGGGTAGACGATCACGTGGTCAGAACTCAGTTAGCACAGAAAAACAGATTCGACAAATCACGATGCGAGCCTAGAATATTCAAAAAGGGAGATTTAGTGCGAGTAGAGAGGTCAATATTGTGTCCCGGGAAAAGTAAGAAATTGGTTGCAAAATGTTTTGGACCATATAAAATAGTGAAGGTATTTAGTAATGACAGGTACATGGTGGAAGATACACCTATAACAAGACATAAAGGCAAAGCAATTTATAGAGCGGTGCATCCGGTAGATAAAATATTCCCATGGTTAAGTTTTCATAGGTCTTATGAAAGTGATGAGAATGAAAGCGTTGATGATGTGGAGGGACCGGGTGATGCCATCAGTGAGCCTAACATGGTTGGTGATAAAAGAGTAGACGATTTAGGTGACAGTCACCATAGTTTGAGTGAGGAAGAAATGATAGATATAAACAATGAGGTACCAAACTCTGCAGATATGGAGACTAATTAAGATAAATATAAAATACATACACATGTGAGTATTGAAAGTTTAAAAATATGTACGTACTTAATAATTATATACAAATATCAATGGATTAATTAAAACCGAAGGGTTGATTCGTTTGCTATGTTACCAAAAAAAAAAAGAGAATATATATTAATAAGTAATAAAAGTAAAAAGGTATGATTCGTTTGAAATACCTAATTTGATATGTGCAAAAAAAAATGATTATAATATATTATTATATGTAAACAACAGGAAGGTTGATTTGGAGAATTTCATAATGTATTGTAAGGATGATTAGAATAAGGACAGGAAGGTTGATTAGGAAAATGTCATAATATATTGTAAGGATGATTAGAATAAGAACATGGAAGGATGAATTTACATAAGTTATGGTTATCGGAAGGATGAGTTGGTTCCAATATAGGATAATAAATATGGAAGGATGATAATTGTTTTTTTTTTTTCAGAGGAATTAAGTCACGAGGTCGTGATTTTAAATCAGGATGGACGAATATGTAAGCTTGTGTTATTTATTGTGGATATTATCTACGAATTTTGTTTTTTTTTATACGATAAATGCTTGTAATCGATATTCGATGTCGCCGAATAGATATATTAATTTCTAGAATTTTTAACTGGTAACATCCTTATCATGGCAACACTGGGTTAAGTTAGAGAGTGGGGCAGGCGACATCGAAGGTCGAGATTTTTGAATCATTCTAAGCATAGTAGCTGACGTGAAAAGACGTATCTTGAGTGTGCTGTGATTCCTTATTGAAGTGTTCTGTGATTAAAGTGAAGTGTGCTGTGTGTGATTCCTTATTGAAGTGTTATAATATAATCTAATATTACGGTTTATCAAATACAACAACCGTTTCGTGAACTTCTGCCTTTTATTTTTCTCGTCAACGTTCACATTTTATACTAACTTTACACCTTAAGCTGATGATGCGTCGAATATAATACCGTTCTTTTGTGGACCGGGAGGCCTGGAAACCTAAGATACAACTCTTTTGATCTAGTTTGTTAATGTTATTTTGAATACGAATGTAATTTGTGGACAGAAAAATTTTAGCTTATTTACAATCGAGCTACAATAATTCCAGCTCCGAAGTAAGTAATATTAATTATTTCATTTATCTAAAATATCGTATCGTATACCTTTTAACTCCAAACCGTATACCTTTTCAAGCAAACCGGCGTACTAAATGGTAAGCACAGACTGGCAACACTATTAGTTTGACAAATTTAGTCTGTGTGAAGTTAGACTGTCTTAGTTCGTACTTGACGATTTCTAATTTGTGACATACGTCGGTTAAACTAAAGTTTCAGTTACTAAACTCTTCTCAACTAACCTTTCGTTAGTGTACAAAGTGAAAATGAAGTGTTTGTGTATTAATTGAGCATTGAAATCGGCATGAAATGTAAAGAACGAAGCCAATACCGAACGAATGAAAGTCGTGTCATCGAGACTTCTTTGTATGCAGGCTTTGGTGAGTGTAAAAGAAACATTGATGTGGTCCTTATCCTTATAACACCCCGTTGGATTCCAGCTTGGTACTGGAAAATATGTATCGCTATTTATCTCTGTAAATTACTGGTGTGCAATAAAGAATTTTCTATATATCTACATATGTAATTATCATAGCCACTGTTTCTTTACTGTGGACATCAATCATCCAGCCCATTCTTGTTCACTGCGAGGCATAGGTCCTCCGCCATCCTCATCCAGCCACTGCAAGCAATATGGTACTAGTACCACGATGTAGTAATTTTCGTGCTTATTTACGAAGCTAAATATCACAATCCTATGTGGTAACAGTAACAGTTAATATTGATGTGATGTATATACATCACATTAATATTAACTGTAAGAACTTATATAAGTTCTAGGTGTGATCACTTCATTGGATAAACATTGGATAAAGAAATCCTTCTTTAAAATGTGTGTATTATAGTCACAAATATAACTTCTTTCAGAGAACCGTCTTCATCTTCAGCATGGCAGGGGTCTCCACTGATTGGGTCATTGACTTCCACTCCGAATGGAAGGCTCATGCTTGTGGAGGCAAAGAGCCAAGATTCCTACGAAACAATCTGCATTTATAAACAAAATTTGTTTATATAAATACATGCTTACTTGTCCGGGATCCAGAAGTGAGTATTATGTTATGTTGAGGCCATGTATGTGTCTAAAGGCTGGTTCCTGAATTGAGAAATACACTCAGTAAATACTTTGCTGAGAAATTCTTAGAGACAGCACTACAGTTGAGTTTTAACTTAGCGAAATTCTCAATTCTATAAATACATAGCGAGCCCCAATGGGAATCGAACTGATGACCATGGCATCAATACAGGCCCGCAGTCCATCAATTTCGAATTGTCTAGAATAAGAAAACAATAATTGAAAGTGAATTCAAGTTATTTAGTAACTTTTCTACGTTTATGCTTGAGCTTGTATAACTTCGATTTGATGAGATGCACTTCTCTCTACTCCAGTAGGTAGGTGGCAATGACAATTTTTTTTAACAATACAATGATGTGTGGTACAGTGCCACTCAGGGCGGTGGTAGCGGAGCGGTGTAGAACGCCGGCCTCTCAATCGGGAGTTCGTGGGTTCAAACCCCGGCATGTACCAATGACTTTGTTTTCTAAGTTATGTACATTTGTGAAATTATAGTACCTAGCAATACCACTCGCCGACGGTGAAGGAAAACATCGTAAGGAAACTCTAGTGTCTGAAGTGTTAACGTACCTCAGCGCTTGCTACGTACAATGGCCCAACTATGAGGCTAAGTGCGGAAATCTCAGGTCTAACTAACAATGCTACTCACATGTTTCAGTGTCAAGTTACACATTTTTTACTTATCTGTCCCGAAATTAGGTACATAATTACAAAATAGGTCTTTTGCATACCACAGAAATCTAGTAGGTAAGTAAGTATTATGTTTTTATTCTAATACCTTGACACTGTGAAGGACACTTTGCCCTACTAGGGCCTGATATAAGCCTGTCACAAGAAAAGACGGCGATGAATGTCCGTAGAAGAAAGATTATAGGTACCTAACTTACTAAAAAGTAATCCAAGAGACGACCACCTCAAACTATTTATATTGAACTCATGTGACAGCTGTCAGGTAGCTGTCATGCAGTTATATAGCTCAATGAAACGTCAAATAAGGAGTAGCATACGGATTTGACAGCCAGACTGTTACCAAGGAACTGTAATTTTGTAAGAGCATACGAAAGTGGCTCCATGTAGCTCTACGGTACCTGTCATGTCGTTCATTGGTCGTTAAATGGAACATTTGTGCTTAGTGGAATACCGCTAGCGTAAAACCTTGTAATTGGACTCCCGATGAACTCCTTGAGAACTGTAATGTTGTTGAGTAGAATCGGAGCCGTGGCGCCACGTTTTGTGGCTGCCATGTTGCTTCATTGGCTCTCGAAATGCACCAGACAGAAATGAAGTGTAAGTTTCGAATAAGGTAAGTATTTTAATATGCGTTTTATTTCAGGTAAAACGCGGCTATTAAAAGTACTGTGTCTTATTCGAAACTTAATTATTGAGAGACCTGTTTGTTATCGACTGGTGACGTGTATATGATAATTGGGTTTACTGGTAGAACGCCAATGTGAATAAACTAGTAGTAGCAATAATGTCCGTATACCCATCAGGACCCTACGTCTGATTCGATTAACGATTAAAGTTTCACTTACCTAGTAATTAGTACCTTCTGAAAAGTATAAGTAAAATAATAGTACCATAACAGTTAGCCAGAAAACTTACATGTTTTGCCAGCAGGACCCTCCGTTGTTAGAAGGTCTTCAGACCAGTAGTGTATGTCCCTGTACAGCGGTCAATTAGTACCTTTAGATTTTCCTCCTTTTCTTAGAAAAAAGTTATAAGTTTATAAGAAATATACCTACAAAACATTTATTTTGTCAGCAGGACCCTTTTTTGTTTTAGGGTTTTCAGTCCAGGCAATCATATTTCCGAACAGCTTAATATTAGTACCTTTCATGTTTAAGAGGTTCGTAATTAAATAACATCGAAATAAATAAAAAAAATGCTTTTCATTTCTATGTAAAATTAGACAGAGCTAGTCTATGCATATAAAGAATATAAGGGAGCATAGTGATTACATACTCTTTGTAAGGGAGTGTAGCCACGGGCTTTTCACTTCATACGTTGTTAATTCTATAGAAATCTCGCAAAAACAAATAGTACCGTAACACCTCACTAGATGACGCATAATGTCAGGTTTAGTGTAGATGGCAATATTTCTTTATTTTTTTAAACTGGTAACTATAAAAGAAAGTAATGCATAGCAGTTCGTTTCACTTAAATATTTTATTAAAAATAAAGTATAAACACAAAGTCGTCTATACATTATAAAACATCAAGTCGATTTATAGTTCAATTAAATGATTTCGGGCGAATTCCGGACCATTCAAGTAATTTAAGATGTTGAAAAATTAACAAATCATTACATTAAATTATTATGTTGCTTGTTCTTGGACGAAACGAAACGTAAGCCACCATGTTTATTTGCACCGGCATTTTAATTTATTACACTTCCGTTTACTTTCTTGCAGCCTAGCGCAAGTAGGAACTTTGAAATTTTTGTTCGCATTTAGCCCCGTTTTAATGGCGGACATATTTTTGTCTCACTCTTTAATACTACTTACTCTTTCTTTGCTGTCAATGTCAAACTGAAAACATAACAAATATGGCGGAACGCGGCACATATTAGAACGTTTTCTAGTTAAAATTTTTGTGTTTTAATTTTGTTCAATATCTAGCTGTGTATATCTTGTTGTACAGTGTTTAGTGATTTTCTTTTAATAATGGCATTGATCGGATGGTGTCGAACTTGTGCCATTTGTAAAATAAGATGCAGCCGGTCAAAGGGTACCAAAAGAAAGTTTATGGGTAAATTTCCTAGGGATGAAGACCGGTAAGTATTTCTGGCTACAGTTTTTGTCATCTTGCACAAGAGCAAGATCATAAATTATGTTAAATAACGTAATTAATATAATATGAGAAAAATACTCAGATGTTTCAATGTCATAGTGATGTGCCATACACATATTCAATATCGATAAAAAAATATCTGATAAGTACCTTGGTCAGAATTACTACTCAGTGTACGACGGGTGAATTGCTGTAAGCCATAACAATGTTTCAACGATGCACTATTAGTGGCTGCATTGAATGTAGTTTTTTTTTTTTAGATGCAGACAATGGGTGAAAATTGTGGAAGATCTTATATCGTATATCCCCATCGAAAAACTCCACCAACATATGTTTGTAGAGATCATTTCCGGCCGAAAGATTTTTACAACTATTTTAAAAGGAAGCCGATTAAAGAAATGGTGAGTTGTGTTATAAACTTATAATGTAACACTTACTACATTTCATGAATAATTATGTAATAAAACACAAAATACGCCTTGCTTTACGTCGAACATTTGAATGTATTTTGCTCCGTCATTTAGAACGCAATATTATTATTACGTCTTAATACGTAAATGACATACTTTGATAAACATTTTTTTACAGGGCTGTATCTTCTCTACTTATAAATGCGCCTCCTCTTCCTGATTACTTACTAGCTGAGTTTCCTTACCACGTAGCCACGTCGCATCACTTGAAACTGGTTAGTGATTGGAATTACTAAAATATTTTTTTTACTAATTTTTAACTTAAAATATTTTTTTATAAAAATGTATTTGATAGTTACATAGTCAATTATGCAGTTATGTGGTAAACAGGAACAAACTATTTTTTTTTTTTCGGACTATTCTTGCAATTGTTTATTTTCAGATTCAGCTTTACAAAAACCTTGTCGAGCTTCACAAAACAACTCTGGTACGTAGACTTTTCATGTATCGCTGAAGTTTTTTGTAACTAGAGTTTGTTTACTTTGATAAATTACAAAGTGTTATCATTTTCAGCACCTTGTACAGCAGCCAAAATATCAGCTGTTGCTATTGGTCCAGTAGGGTTTGACCACAATTATTGTGGCCTGGAATCTCAGCATATTTATCAGAACTATCCCGGTAAGTAGCATAGTTTACCAACAAATTAATAATCAATAACGACTCAACTTAACTTTTTTTGACGATTTCAGCACCTGAATCCAAACCACCGATTGATGAAGTTCGCTCAGATTGGACACCTCTAAGGAAAAACCAAATAGCTGCTGAAATAAATTCAATAGACCTTGACCACAATTATTGTGATTTGATAATCAATAATAAAATACTAATTTCATTTGTCGTTTTATTGAAAACATTGATTTTTATTAATTTTATTAGGCTAACTGCGGAGCCCCTGGATGAAAATTTATCGATATCGATAAATGTAGTACCAATGTAAGTGGACGTCCCTAATGCACAGACAAGTTGTTATGTTGGTAGCACTTTTGACATTGCATTTTTGCTCTATTGGTTGGTATTGCTAACGGGGCTAAACTCATTACAAAAGCATATAGGGAGGTCCCGTCTCTTATTTATATGCTCTGTGCTTTCTTGTGACGTGAATGTGCTCTTTAATGTTATCGTGGATTTTACAACAATAACCCCAGCTTTTCCCCCGGATTTCGATGATTCTTTCTTTTGCTGACCATTGCGCCCGTATTTGGATGTTGAGTTTAAGCCTCTGGTTACTATTATTGTTGACTTGCAAAATGAGTTTCTTGATAGACAATACTAGGTACCTACTGAACAGTGTAGTTATATGTTATATGGTTATATATAAATTATTTAACTTTGCACTTGTATAGTTTCGTAACTCCTCACTAGATGTCGTTAGATTATATGGAGAGTTGATGCCTCTATCTCAGTATTATTAATGTACTCTATGAGTGTAGCTTCTGAAAACTGGTTGATCTGTGAACTGCTATCAGTTTACCAGTATACTCAGTGTTACCAAAGGAGTTTGGTCAACAGTATAATAAAAATACCGACGAGTTCTGTCGCAACCAGTTACCGTAGAACTCTTCGCAATTTTTATTAATGAAATAACTAATTCCCTCCTTTTTAAATTTCATCTTTATGCTGACGACCTTCAGCTATACTTGCATTTTGATGCTGGGTCAGATCCTGACAACCCGGGAGCCAAACTTAATAATGCCCTCAAGGCGTTTGCCTCCGTGAACGATGACCTGTGGGCTACTCGGGGATGGGCCCAAGATTTCGGTCTGCTGGTCAACCCACTGAAGTCACAGGCCATCGTCATTGGCATTAAACGGTTGCTCGATGGCTTACCTCTCTCAAGTCTGCCGGCTTTGATATATAACCACGTCCCAATCCAATTTAGTGACAAGGTTAAAAACCTCGGGGTCATCATGGACTGTAATCTCTCTTGGCAGGCTCAGGTCAATGACATTAGTAGACACATGCACTTTTCGTTTCATTCCCTCAAACGGCTCCAAAACTTTTTGCCTTTCAAAACGAAAGTGACGCTTGCCCAGGCGCTGCTACTGCCACTGCTTGATTACGCTGATGTCTGTTTCATGGACGCAACCGAGGTTCTTGTCAACAAGGTTGAGCGTCTCCAAAATCTGACCATTCGGTATGTTTGCGGTCTAAAAAAGTACGACCATGTGTCTGAATACCGTCGCCTATTAAAGTGGCTTCCAATCAGAATGCGCCGCAACTTGCATATGTTGACTCTCCTTTACAACATCCTTAGAAACCCTAGTGCGCCCGTGTACCTTCGGGAGAGATTTTCACTGTTGCCGCGGACCAGACCACAGCGAGCGTGTGATCTTAGAGCATTGCAAGTCCCAGTCTGCAACACTGAGTTCTACTCCACCTTATTCTCTGTACGTGCTGCTCATCAGTGGAACACACTGCCGAGGGAAATCTGAGACAGTCCTGTGTCACAGTTCCGTGCAAAACTGAAAGAGCACTTTCCAATGTATAATATAATGTTTTACCTGAAATTAAAACAATTATTATATGCCTAACCTTATTCGAGACCTAATTAAAGTGAGACAGCACTACTTGCGTCTAGTGGAACATTCCCCTTCCGTCCCCCCTCCGCCCCGCCCCGCGCGGTTCCCCCGCGCCGGGCGCCGTGGCGCGGAGGGGGGAGGCCAGCTTGCCGGTAGCGCGCAGCGCGGCTCCTCACATTGTATCTCACTTGAAGTCGTAGTGGCCTTGAGGGCCACCAGGCAGGATTAAAAATATAGGTCTCGAATAAGGTTAGGCATATAATAATTGTTTTAATTTCAGGTAAAACATTATATTATATGCTCTGAACCGTTATTCGAGACCTAATTAAAGTGAGATCTGTTTGTTATCGCCTGGTGGCAAGCTGGATGATGCCAATGTGTGAATGATTTGAATGGCATGATAATTTACAGAGGTGTATGAAGGTAACGACGTACACCCACGGAAAATTTCACTGTATAGTAAAGTTATATTATAAGAAAGCTATTATAAAGTGTAAGCGATGAAAGATCAAACTTTCTATATATTAAATAGAGAAACGTAGTTACCTGTAAGTTTATGTAAAAAGAAAAACAGGTTAATCAAATCACATGTTGTCATTTATTTTGGAGGAAATAAGCTGATACAAGTATATACAAAGCAATCTATATTATTAATTGCGTAGCTAGGTACCACAATGAACACGTAAACACGTACAGAATATAAGATTCTTTGAAACAAAATAAAAGTAATAACGCAATCAACTATGATGATCCAAGTAATGCAATCACATTGATTCAAAATTTCGAGACAAATTATATCGATTGAACGGATCGGTTCTGATTTCTGCTGAATAAAATCGAGCGAATGTGTTAGGCGTCCGCCAGTTGCCCTTGGCCATGATCGTGTCGATGCAGCAGTTGTCCAACCAGTTGAGCGAGGCGGCGGCGCGGCGCGTGCTGCCCGCGCTGGCCTGCACGCCTGCCGCCGCCAGCAGCGACCGCACCCAGCCGCCCAGCTGCGTGCGCGAGGCGGCGCGCGCGCGCCCCGTGCACGATAGAAACAGGGAGCTCTCCGCGCACTCCGTCGGAGTGCGCTCGCCGCACTCCGACCGTCTCTGTCGGGAGACGTCCCGGAGTGTTCTCACCCAGTACACAGGGCACACATCATCCTTCGGGGCTTTGAGAAGTTTCCAGGATGTTTGTCTGTGAACGTAGTTGTCCGTCTTGGACCCAAATACGGGATGTAAGATTAGATGATCGCCGTTATCCTCAAAGCGTTCCTCATTTATATGAAGCAGAGTGAGGTCATGCACTCGACGGCTCGAGGCGAGGAGCAATATCAAGGCCGTCCGACGAGATACTTCATACAGGCTGTTGTAGGTCGGGGGATTATGAATCAACCATTCTACAACCACCCTTGGGTCCCATGATGCTGGAATTTCCTTCTTCTTATCGGCGTTGGCTGACGCGATAGCTTTAAGAATTCTCTTGACCACGACGTTGTCACTCAAAGACTGAGAGTCTGGATTCGATAACGTGGCAACTGTAGATTTGTGGACCAGAATAGTCTTATATGCCAGCTTGTGGTGCAGATGTAAACATGCTAAGTATTTCGCCAGCTGTGACCCGGTGGGGTTTATGTAATCGACAGAGTTTTGTATGCACCAACTTTGCCATTTGGACCAAATACCTGAGTAGACTCTCTTTGTAGAATCTCTCCAGCTGGAGTTTAGCAACTCCATCTGGCTAGGTGACCATCCTTCTAAATGTTCACTCCACCCTTGACTAACCACGCTTCGAGACATATCTGATCCACCTGAGGCGGCGGCAGTCGAGTTCGCGTGTCTATTAGCCGATGTCGTAGATTCGTCACCGTGAAGGGTGCGTCCAGTGCTCTCCGCTTGAGGTCTGGCCTCCAATACACTTTGTGCCAGCGGGGTACTATCAGAATGTAGGTGCCCTTGGCCTCGTTGAGCTGTGCCAGGACACGTGGTACAAGGTGTGGGGGAGGAAATATCCAAGCCCGATGGTACTTCCATTGCCTGCTGAAGGCGTTGTGATATTCTGCGTTCAAGTCGTTGCAGTCTCGCGATACGTAGCGCGTAGTCACGTGTGCAGTCTTTGAGGCGAATAAGTCGATCTGTGGCATGCCGAAGCGGCTGACTACCTCTTGGTACGCGTCTTTTACTAGACACCACTCGCCTTGCATTTTCTGTCTGGACAGGAAGTCGGCTTCTACATTGAGTTGTCCCGGAATGTACTGAGGGACTATCTCCATGTTGTTCTCGTCTAGCAGTTCGAACAGAACATTGGTTAGTTGGTACAGGGTCTTCGAGCGTAGACCGCCCTGGTTCCGTATGTAGCTCACAACACTTTTGTTGTCGGACTGTACTAGAATTGTCGACTTTCGAAGAAAGTGACAGTGATCGTGCAGCGTCTGATATATTGCCCACATTTCTTTGACGTTGCTGTGCCAAGTGAGTTGGCTTGAACACCATGTGCCGCTTAAGGGGTTGCCATTCAGCATGGCTCCCCAACCTGTCCCGGACGCATCCGTGGTCAGGAAGTGAGTGACCGGAGCAGTGTGGATTGGTGTACTCGACGAGAGTGCTTGGAGCCACCAGTTGAGCTCTTTGTGAGTTTCTGGCTCGAGTGGAGCTTTCATGAGAGGCTGATCTTTCGACAATCGAGAAGAGGCCATTTGTAATGGACGGCAGTGAAGACGCCCTCTTCGTACAACGAAAGAGGCGAAATTGAGCATTCCCAGAATGCTCTGTGCGTCCTTTAGGTCCAATGATTCCAGTTCAATATCAACTTTAGCTTGGCAGACATTTTCTGACGCTTTTCTTCGGGAAGGTACTTGGAATTCGTTGCGAGATTCCATGTTATTCCCAGATATTCTATAACTCTGGTCGGTGTTAGCTGGGACTTTTTGAAGTTTATCGTAAAGCCCAACATTGATAAGACCCCAACAGCTTCTGCAGCTTGGTTTGTCAACATGTCTCGATCCTGGTTCACTATAAGATAGTCGTCTAGATATACTATAACACGGAGACCTTTCTCGCGTAACAGTTGAGCGACCCAATTGGAGACAGTTGAAAACGCCTTGGGTGCCGATGACAGCCCGAAGGGTAGGCAAGTTAGCTGGAGCAGTTCCAGCGCCTCTGAACCTCTGCTCGTCGAGTCTGTCTTGTACAGAACTCTGAGGAATGGCTGGTGTGACCGAGCCACTGGGATGTGAAAGTAGGCCTGCGTGAGATCGATCTTCACAGCCCAATCGCCCATTTGTAAGAAATCCGGTACGCGGTACATATTGATCAACCTGAATTTGAACGGTTCTAGGTAGTGGTTTAAGTTTTTTAAATTGAAAATTGGACGGTTGCTGAGATCTGATTTTACCACTAAAAACATCGGGCATATGAAACTCGGTGTCAAGGGAGCGGGAACGAGAACCTTTTGTTTTTTCAACTCTAATATTTGTTGAGTCATAGCTGCACTCGTAGGAGTTTGATATTGTAGCAATTGACTGTGGTGAACAAGGGAGGGTACTTTGTAAAAAGGTATCCGATAACCGGAGATTATTTGAATGACGCAATCTGGGGCATTGAATTGCTTCCAAATCGCGACGTAACTTTGTAACCGCCCGCCATAAAAACTGCCTTGTATGTAGTCATTTACGAAATTGATTGTGAGTTCCACGATTATTGTAATCATGTGGTTTTTTGTAAACATTTTTTGTACCGAACTTATTATTTTTGGGCTTTTGAGGTTTGTTACCTTTGGCCTGGAAACTGGTGCTAGGCACTGGATCAAGCTCGACTTCAGGCTTGCGATACGACCTCCGCGGACGTTTGGCCTGGGAGTGCTCCGGTCTATTCCGCATAGACATTATGGGCTCTTCAGCAGGGCGTTTGTTAGGTGTGAATATTTTATGAGTGCCCCCGGCTTTCTGTAAAAAGGAACCTAGTGCATCTGCCTTAAAAAGCTCAGCGTTTGTGGGAGGTATTTTGCGTAAATCTTCTTTGATAAAGCGATCTTTTACACCGGACAGAATACTGTCACGTCGTTTTTGAATGACGTCAGCGCGCCTCCCACAAACTAACTGAAGCAAATCTTCTGAAACCTTCATGTAATCGCTTTTCTCGGAAAATAGGCCGCTGATCTTTTCAAACAGCAAATCTGCATTCAAAGCTGGCCCAGTCGACCACTGAATTAATTCCTGTAGATTACTCTTGAGCTGAGCGTTTTGTTGAATGAGTGCATGCGTCATTGCGCCCAGCGACCTATCAAGCGATTTTAGCTAAGTCGAGTTAGGGTCGTGATAACGCAACTCGGTGTTCACATCCAACTCGTAAAACCCCGGTCTGGCGAGGTACTTCTTCTCCGTTTCTACATACCTAACCCTTTCCCACTTATCAGAGTTGAAATGGTGCAATTTAGTGAGCAGTTCGAGTCTCGACTCGTTAGAATTCTCGACGGTCGGTTCTTTCAAATTTGTGTTTATATGGAAATCGAACGATTTGACCGTTACAGGCATTTGGGCGTGCGATTGGGGTTTATTCAAAAACGGTTGCTCTGATAACAGTGAACTTTTAAGATTCTCACTGGGATGCAAGGAAATTTCAGAATCACTGTCGTTATGAGAATTTCCAGAAAAAAATTGACCGTTACTTTTCAAGTAGTTTAAAATTTCACTTACTTGATTTGTCAACGATTCGAATTTTTGATCGTTAGTTGACTTCGCCTTCTTTTTCTGGTCTTTCTTCCTGCGTCGTGAATTCTCCGAACTGGAACTCGATGATGACGATTCGCTGGAACTCGAAGAGCTCCTAGGACGCGGCAAACGTTCAGCACGTTTTTGCGGTAATCGTTCAGCACGATTATCTCGCTCCGAGCGAGTTGCGTCACAGTCAGGAGTCTTATCCATATTTTTGGAAAACGAGCTCTTCTGGAGAGCGTTTTCTAAAAATGTTCAATGCTATAAAATACACGAAATAAAATGTAAGAAAAAGTAAAAAAGAAATCGAACAGCAACGCTGTTATCTTACCGAAAGGGATGTTCACTCGACGAAAGTCGATGCCAATGTGAGGAGCCGCGCTGCGCGCTACCGGCAAGCTGGCCTCCCCCCTCCGCGCCACGGCGCCCGGCGCGGGGGAACCGCGCGGGGCGGGGCGGAGGGGGGACGGAAGGGGAATGTTCCACGAGACGCAAGTAGTGCTGTCTCACTTTAATTAGGTCTCGAATAACGGTTCAGAGCATATAATACTTTTATTTATGTAACTTTTGTTTAAGTATGTTCTAATACATATTCTCTAAATATGTATTAGAATTATGGATATGTATTTTATATACTATTTAAGTAGTTATAAATATTATACTATTTTTATTTTAATGCACTAACCCGTGCTAAGGAACAAATTTAAAAACCTATTTAGAGGCAAAAAAAATCACCCATGCCGGGATTCGAACCCGCAACCTCTGGCTATCCGTGCCAGCGCTCTACCAATTGAGCCAATGGGCGACTCACGGCATCAGTGAAATTTCGAACCTCTTTACACTATTCTCTGTATTACGTACAGGCAGCGACATCTGACTTAAGCAAATTGCATTACTTACAGCCCCGACTACCTACTTTGCAGTTAGGTTTAACATCGGAACGATATCACTGTAATAATAATAATAATATTGGCCTTATTGCATCTACTTAATGAGATGATTTATACAGCGTCCAGTGGTATCTTCACTCACACTAGATGGGTGAAGGGACCACTCCGACGCTGTAGTGCCTGGGACATGGTTTTATAGATGGTGTAGGCTTGCCCAGTACCTATACCACCCTGACAGCTTAGTCGGCCTAGCCCACAGGAAAGACTATACAATACGTGCGGAGCCAACCAAGCCGCGGGTTTCCTCACGATGTTTTCCTTCACCGTTAGCGTGTGGTATTGCGACTACAAATTCGCAAATGTACGTAACTTTGAAAATAAACAAAGTCATTGGTACATGCCCGCACTCGGGATCGAACCTGGGGCTCTAGCTTGCCAGTCTATGGTTCTACCCACTGAGCTACCACCGCTCACTATATCACTGTACCCACATGATTATACTATTTTTATTTTAATGCACTAACCCGTGCTAAGGAACACATTTAGAAACGTATTTAGAGGCTAAAAAAGATATAATTATGTACAATGTGTGTATATTAGTAAGTATCTATTGATAGCTATAGTAACAATTTTATTAATAGGTAACTATTAACTTGAAATAGGTGATTTTAGATTGAATTTTTCTTGTTTAGCTATATTTGCCATCTCCCGCTCTCTGTTTTTTGGTCAGAATCTTTCTTAGGCTGGCTGGAAGAAATTTCTTTTGAAATAAGTCCGCCTTTGTACATCAACACTTACACTTATCTGTTATTTAAGTTATTTTCCTGTTTCTTAATTTTTGTGCAATAAAGCGTAACAAACTTGTTTGTAGACATATTATTGTCGCGGTCCTATCCCGAACCATCTAGAATAGAGCCTTCTGGAAGCCTATCGAATAGTCGCCGCATGCTGCGTTTTAGTAAACAATAAAACGCTGAAAGCAATAGTGACTCGTATGTACATTAGTATAAGGTTTAAATCTCTTTGACAAGGACTTTGTTCTAGAGTCGTTGCCGCGTGCACCGAGTGTAGGTACGTACTTGAATGTTCTAGAACCCTTGCCGGCGGATATAAATAGCGGTCGCCGCGGCGCGCTGTCAGTTCCGTTTGGAATAGCGAAAAGTGAACTTCGAGCGATCATACCTGCGATACGAGCGATAACCTACGACCTCAGCGATACTATTGGACTTCGATTAGACCTGCGATTGGAATCTACGTGTGGACTTCGTGTGGTGAAGACCTGCAGACCAGACCCTGCGTGAATAAATCCTAAGAAGTTGTCATTGGCGTTTCACATTCAAATCCAGAACCCTAGCCCGTAACATTATTTTCTTTGGCGACACAGTTTAAGGCAAGTAGTCATGCTTGGTGTAAAAGTTGGTGTGCCCGAGCTTCTGATTTTATCTGTATAGAGGGGCAGTTTTCTTCTTTCCTCACATAGGTATACTTTTCCGTATGGTTTCATTGTATGCGAACGAGCAAGGCGCAGAGGACGGTCAAACGAGTGCGAACGAGACGAAATCACGAAACATCGGAAAAAATAAGTTGTTTTACACGATATTCGACTGTATAGTCATAGACATAAAGATTACTTTATTGTATCACAGACCAAAACGAACGGAACGAGCAAGGAGCCGACGACGACGTCGCAATGATCTCATTACGTTCTAGGCTCTATTAATATAGCACTAAAGGACATATCCGCATCAAACAATCTAAGGACTGGTCTCGCGACGAACAAACGCTGGCACTGCTTTAGAGTCTCTGGCACTGCTTTATAATGAAACGTAAAACGGTCCTATCGTCGCGGAACACAAAACGGTCTTATAAAACGGTTCGTCTTTGCAACGATCACGCCTATGTCAAACTAATCTGTGTAGTTTTGCTAACCTGTGATCAGAAAAAAAATCAGTGTATTTAGAATTTCGGCAAAAAATCATACTTTTAATCACAAATTCAGCCAGTTTTCGGTAAAATGTGATGCCCCTGTGTCTTAACTAGTGTCTACAACTAAATGTGGTAACCTACATCGAGTGATGCTTCCGGAATTCGTGTTTTGTGGTCGAGTGAGGTTTGTTTACTCGTTATGCCATTTAAGAACGTATACGGTATACCTATGAGCAGCATGCCTTTTCTTGCCTGAATTTGTTCAAATAAATGTCTTTCTTTCAAAATGGCGAAAAGGATCCCATTTGTCTTTCATTTAGTCAAATCTATCCAATAGCAAAACAAAGTTTTGTTAAATTGCAGAATAAAAGTAAGCAATACAATCAAAATACAAAACTTTGAGATCCAAGAATTAAAAGAATCAGTCTCAGAGGAATCATTTCATAACTGAATTAAGTGCATTCAATCATCACACATTCGTTAAATTACATTAAATGATGTCTCATTTCGTACACCTTCACTGCTCCACTTTGGACACACTCCAAAATGGCCAGCAATAGTCTCGTAACCTTATGTTTAGCTGCAAACTCTAACAATTCACACGTATTTTGAGCCGTCAAACTATTCACAAGTTTGTCCACACATGTCAGCTCCAAATCTGGCATCATGTAGTAACAAGCAAGGAGCAAAAGTTGCTCCAAGCCTGTTTCAGGCAGTCTGTGTAAGTAAATGTAGTCTTTTAAGTTCTGTAGTGTAGTCTGTGAAGTACCTGGCACATCAACACATCCCTCAGTTGTTTCTCGCCATGTTCCACCCAGCATTCGTCTTAGAACAGGACTAGAGGCAGCTAAGACTGCTCGATGCATGTGTACAGAACCACCTTCTCCTCTTAACTCAAAGTCTGTTAGTTCTGTGTCTTCATGTAGGGTGGCGAAGGAACTGGCGCGTGGAACAATGTCCATTATAACAGAAAGATCGAAGGTATACTGCTGTTTCACGTTGTTGTGAATCAAATGCCAAGTTCCATCATCGCTCTTGAACGTTTTCGCTGCTATGCCGAGGTCTGTGCTTATAAGCTTGATTGTGTAAGTCCGATCGTCGTCCTGGCGTAGTTTGAGGAAGCGTATAAAAATGAGATTATTGTAAACGTTCATAGAATCGATTTTCACTTGAGCTGCAATCACCCGAGCTTGGAAAACGGCGGATCTGCTTATTGTATACACTGGGCTTGTTTTCGTCGCGAACGGGGTATTATAGTTGGTGAGTTTGGTGACGCCGAATTTCACTTGAAGTAGGTTCCCGCGTTGAACTAAATCTTTACCCTCCATGAGGCTGGAACAAAACGCCATTTTTAGAATCTTTTTAGCCAATCAAGTGGAAGAACGTAAGTAAAAATAGTATTATTCACCTGTTAACTGTAGTATTAGCAATCACAGAGTACATGTTAGCAATACACAGTGGTATTAACTGTTGTACCCGTATCATTAGGATGTGGAGCAGATCTGTTTCAACCACAGAACACCTGTTTCAATTTTTTTTTTTTTTTAATTATTGGCTCTGCACGGTTTGTGCCTACGCCAGTGTCAAGTTATCGTAGACTACTGGGACTTTTTTATGTTCTGTGACTGGGACTAAGGGTTAAAGGTAAGGAAACGGAACTTAATGAACGGAATTTGTGAAAAGGTATTTTAAAATCAGGTAATAATAACATTAGGAACAATAAAAAAAGATTATATACAATAAAAATATAAACTAAATTTTTATATCATTTTTACTTATATACTTAGCAATACATTTATAAATATTTACATCGAAATTATATAATAGGCAGGATGCACAGGAAGGGAAAGAAACACCGAGGGAAGTTAGGGAAGAAAAAAAGGAAGAACGATCTAAATCAGGACAGGAAAATAGCAAATGATTTATGTCTGCCACCTCAGCCCCACAAGTACAGGCAGGACTCTGCGTAATGCCAAGCTTAGCAAGGTGGGCCGGAGTTGAAGTATGGCCCAAACGCAAGCGAATCAAGGTTGAAGTAACCTTCTTACTGAACTTGGCATCGGCGCGACAAAACCAGGGCTTTGACAAAATAACGGGTTGTACTCTGCGATAATGCATGCCTTTTGTGCATTCCTCTGCCCAGATTTTATCCCAGGACTCCCGGAGATAACCTGTTTCAATTTCAACTCAACAGGAACTAAGGGTGGTATTACACTTATCAAATATCTTTGTCCAATGTACGATTTGATCAAAGAAATTGGAAGAAATTGGACGACTTTATGAAATGTCTTGGAAACACCGATATTTGATCAAATATTAATGACACTTAAATCAAAATGGCTGCAAACAAGATATCGTGGACGATTCCAATGACATATTTTTTTTTAATGAATACTTTTTTTTTGTTTTGACTTTTGGTTTTTCATTAGTAACATAACGATAATAATCGTACCACTTAAAGACGCAATAGCAGCACATGAAGACGCTCTACGTTCCTCCATTTTTCTAAGACTATGCAAAAAATATTGGATACAGTTATTGGACAAGTGGAATGGGCTTACCTCAAAGAAATTTTATAAAATATTTGACAGCAAAATTGGACAAAGATATTTGATAGGTAAGTGTAATATCACCCTAATTCTTTTCTATCTTCCACACAAAGAAAGGCAAAAAACCGTGCAGTGCCACAGATATGAAAAAAGGCAAAAAACACTTTGTTCCACAGATTACCGAGAATACACAGTCGAACAGCCGAAAGTTGTTCTGTGGCCGAAAGATGCTACCAAGGGGTAAAATCTCAGATTAATAACTAAGGGTGATATTACACTTATTAATATCTTTGTCCAATTTTGCTGTCAAATATTTTATAAAATTTCTTTGAGGTAAGCCCATTCCACTTGTCCAATAACTGTGTCCAATATTTTTTGCATAGTCTTAAGAAAATGGAGGAACGTGGAGCGTCTTCTTGTACTGCTATTGCGTCTTTCAGTGGTGCTATTATTATCGCTAAGTTATTAATGAAAAACCAAAAGTCAAAACAAAAAAAAAAATGTCATTTGAATCGTCCACGATGGACCACGATATCTTGTTTGCAGCCATTTTCATTTAAGTGTCTATAGGGAAGAGCGAGTGATCGTGCTCTTCCACTATAAAGGGAAATTTCCCGCCAGGCAGATCGTATGCCTGGGGACGGCCGGTCCAACTATTGTTAGTCGGACGTTATATTTATGCTATGTCATTGAAACACTTTGATTGCGCGATGCAGGAATATTGGAGTTTTGTAGTGCGCGTGCAGAGTTGACATGTGCTCGCCACATCACTCCCCTTCAAGACCGTAGCTACGCATAGCTAGGTCTGATAGTAATCGAAGTCTGTGCTCTAAGCCTGCAAGTGCCAGGTGACGCTGAGTCAGTGAGTCGACTAGCGGTTGAGGGTGTTTGGCGGCGAACAGTCACTTCACCGGCGACAGTACCATGGAGCCCGCGCATGTGGTAGGAACCGGTGAAGGCTGCTGTACCACTGGCAACGTGTACGTGTGCTGTTGCTGTGTGGCTGCCGTGCCGAGGGGTTAGAGGAAGATAACCATCAGTCCCAGTAGTCGGTGCGTTGACTGTAGTGGAACTGATGAAGTGAGAAGGAAGATTGCTGGCCTTGCTTTGAGACTAAAGTAGAGCCAATTTAATAGGCCACATTTGCCGTGTCAGTTTTAGCTTCATAGTGAGGTGAACTGCTAAAAATCATCGATTAAATCGAATGATTCGATACGGACTTCAAACATTTATGAATCGAATGCAGTTATTGTGAAAGAGTACGTATAGGTACTGTAATTTTAATTGAGTTCCATCGAAAATCAAATCAAATAAACAATTATTAATCAAATCCCTATCCCATCATTGTCTAACCAAAATTTATAAAACAAAATAAGACACGTATATAGTTTAACCAAGAAAAACTGCATTTATTCACTAGAACTAATAGAACTATAACGAGTGTTGTCATCGTCATCACTGCTGTCCGCTCCCAAAGATATAATAAATTCTTCTTCGATAATGTTGTCTATTCTCACATCTCGTTCAAAATCATCGAAAATTATTTTCTTTGTTTTCTCGACGACTGTTGGGGTATAGGGTCAACAGCTCCCCTATTTCTGAAGTTGGACGTGCAAGGTAGGTGTGTGCCTGAGTTCAAGCCCTTGCGTAGTAGACACGATGACGACACGACGACAGCACGACGATAGTGGCGGCGACACGACGACGTTACGGCGGCGACACGGCGATGCGACGACAGCGTGGTCGACCGGCGGTGACGCAGGGCGGTCTTGCAGGCTGTGGGCGCGGCAGTGCCAGCAGGGCCGACGTCGCTGGGGGGTTCGGGAGCGGGGTGCGAAGAGAAACCAGCGGTGATCTTGCTAGCGGATGTTGGAAGGAAGTTGCAGCTCTCTGGTAGTTTTCTTCAGATTAGTTCTTCTTTTTGCTGCTCTCGTAGTATTTCCGATGCGGTACCGGAAGTTTTAGCGGGCTGAGGGCCCTTGACTTGGGCTTTACGGCTCAGAGAGCCGGTGCAATTTCCTTCCAAAACGTTATCTCGCGCTTGTTTATTTTCCTCATTAAAGCGTTACATTTTCAGTCATAACTTTTACATTTATAGACCTATCGACATGATTCAAACGGTATTTTACAGAGATCGCTTACTAGATTCTTATAAGATAACAATGGTTTTGATACGTGTACATATGAATAAGGAAAACACAAGAATAACTAAATATATTAGCTAATTTCCTCGTAACTAAGTGTGGGATATGGAATAACTAGACAACGCAAGTAGATATTTTATTCGGCAATGTCTCTATATCTTAAGGACTATGTAGTCTAACTTTTGACATAGGTTCGGGTTCGATTCCAATAAGACAACATACAAAAAACAGGTACCAAAGTGGAATTACATAAAAATTGTGTCAACATTGTTTTGCTTATTTTCGTACGGTTTTCTTAACTTAACTTGTTACTATTGATGTACTTATGCTTAGTTTACTAATGTTCTGGGTTTTACAGGTCAAATCGCAGGTCTACAGCGTGTTTTACACGGATTTCGATATTCAAACAACAAGACATGAAATTTACGCTAAATGAGAACAACGAGACAAGTTTCGTGTTACAATTAGATGCAGGACGGTGTCCTGAGTACAAATAAACATAAATAAGCCGCTTTCCTAGACTTTAAACGGGTTTTTTCCCCTTTTAACATAAAACAACTATCAAAGTGATTCTGCCTATCAATTTGATACTTGTGAGTACAATAATGAAGTAATTTCAATAGAATCAACTTATATCTTTCATAACAACTTATTTCTATCAGTCAAACATTATAAAATCAATCAAATTAATCAACAAATCTATTTACAATAAATCAGTGAAACTCGTTGGCCTTGGAGCGGGCCACGCCCCCTTTTGCTCCTGTCTTACGCACACCTATTGTCCAACCATGAATCTGACTGGGTCAAATTATGTGACAATTTGCTAGGTAGCGCAAGGTCGTTCGTCAACAGTCTCCCCCCCAGTGCAGAGTGGTGAAACACTATGCACTCTAACTAGGTGTTGACGGCGCTACAATAGGACGCAGGGACCAAAGTAATGACTCTCGACATCGGGCGGCGGAAATCTCCGGTACGAGTCCTAACGGTCACGATTCGCACGTTACCATCTGGTCCGGGGTGTGTTTCGATGATTTTGCCTCTGGGCCATGTGCCTCTAGGCGTTGACGAGTCCATGATGAGCACCACATCTCCTATCTGAGGATTCGTGTACGATTTGCTCTTGTCAAGATCGGGTTTCGGCACGAGAGTAGGCAGATACTCCTTCGTCCATCTAGTCCAAAAATGGTCTGCTAGTCTTTCACAGCTCTTCCATGTCGCTGGGCCGGATAGCACGGCGTCGTTGTGGTTCCCTAGTGGGTTCGTCCCACACGATCTTCCAATAAGAAAATGGTTAGGGGTAAGTTCTTCTGGTTCGTCTGGGTCTGTGCGAACCTCACCAATCAGCGGTCGTGAGTTTACCAGATGTTCCGCTTCTAGTAACAGTGTGTGAAGAATTTCCTCCCTCGGGTTGTGTTCTTTCAGGGTCGCTGTCAGGGCGGTTTTCACCGAGCGTACCATTCGCTCCCAAGCTCCTCCCATGTGTGGGGCGCCTGGCGGAATAAATTTCCACTCAATTTGCTTCTCTTGACATGACTTCTTCAGGGCTTCGATCATGTCTTTGTTGGCTTTAACGAAGTTCGACCCGTTGTCGCTATATAGGGTTTTCGGGGTTCCTCTTCTGGCGGCCATTCTTCGGAGTGCAAGGATCATGGAGTCCGGTTTGAGCGAGGCGGCCAGTTCAATATGAACTGCTCGCGTAGTCAGGCACGTAAACAGTGCTCCCCACCGCTTTTCATGACGTCTTCCAACGGTCACGTTCATCGGGCCGAAGTAGTCTACGGCGGTGTGAGTGAACGGCGGTTGCTTCCTCTGGAGTCTCTCTGATGGTAAGTCGCCTCTTGGTGCCGTTGACGGCGTTTTCTTCATAATCTTGCAAGTTGTGCAAGCGTGGGCGAGAGAGCGAAGAGTTGACCGAAGAGAAATTATGTAATACTTTTGTCGTATTTCATTCATCACGGTGTGATGGTTGCCGTGATGGAATTTCTCGTGGACGTCTTTTATGAGAAGTCTAACTACAGGGTGTCTTCCATGTAGTATTATCGGGTTCTTGTAGTCAGCGGCTAGATACTGAGCGGCATTGACGCGAGTTGTTAATCGTAAAACACCATCGTCTGGTGACACTCTGACGGTCAGCCGTCGCAATGCTGAGCTCTTGTCTAGTGGCTTGTCATTCTTGAGTTGTTTTATGTCGTCTTGGAATTTATCACCTTGAATTCTTTTGATAATCATCAGTTCAGCTCTTCGAATGTAAATATTCTCTAGAGGTATCAGCTTCAATTCCTTAGGTGCGACATAGGTCATATCCGGTGGTTTGGGTTTCGATTGCTTCTGTCGTGGGTTCCATGCAGGATCCGTTTCCGTTTTGGCAACCGTTTTACCCTTTAATTTTGACTTGAATACGTCGACGCTTTGCAGAAACCTGGCGGTTGCTCTGACGAGTCTTGTCCAGCTGGAAAATCTCGTTGCGTCGGGTATTTCTACTTCCCTTTTGGGCGGCCTTGTGATGATGGCTACCGTATGCCTTTCTTCGCCCGTGGGTTCGAGTGGTGTTGACTGTCTTTCGTCTCTTGGCCAATGTTCAGGGCTTTCCCGTAGAAAAGATGGGCCTGTGAACCAACGGTGATCAGCGGCGAATTTGGCTGGTGCATGACGGGTAGCGTCGTCCGCTACATTCTCCTTCGTAGGCACCCATCTCCATTGCTTGCTCTTCGATCTTTCTTCGATCTCAGCCAAGCGATGCGCTACGTACGGCTTGAATGTCTTAGGTTCGGACTTTATCCAGGCTAGGACTGTTCTTGAGTCTGTCCAATAGGTTGTATTAGTCACTTCTAGTTGGAGTGAGTCCGTGATCGAGGTAGCGAGGCGGCATCCTAATAATGCTGCTTGTAGCTCTAACCTCGGTATTGACACCGGTTTTAGCGGTGCCACGCGGGCTTTGGCGGCGATAAGATGGACGTTCGCGCTTCCGTGAGGGTCTTCTGTCCTCCAGTAGACTGCCGTGGCGTAGATCTGCTCCGACGAGTCGCAAAATACGTGGATTTCTCCTTGTTTCCCGTGCGGTGAAATGCAACGCGGGATGTCGAGTTCTTGCAGTTTTTGCAATTCTTCAAGCCAATTCTTCCATCTCACGTACTCTCTGGGTTCTAATGGGTCGTCCCATTCAATGCCCGATCTCCAGATGTGCTGGATCATTAATTTTCCTTGTATTAGTATTGGTGAGGCTAGTCCGAGCGGGTCAAATACGGACATGACGGCGCTGGTTACCTCACGCTTCGTCGGAAGTCGGTCTCCGGTGAGGACTTCAGTTGGTGTATTTCGGAGATTGAGAGCGAAGTTGAAGCAATCCTTCTGTAGGTTCCACTTGAGGCCAAGGGTTTTCTCGACTTGGTCTTTTGAATCACCTAATACGACGTCTTCTGTGCTTCTCAACTCTTCTGGGAAGTCGCTCAATATGCCGGGTTGATTACTCGCCCAACCGCGCAGTTGAAATGAGGCTGCTTGATGGATTCTGTCAACCTCTTTTGCGATCAATTTAGCTTCCTTGGCGTTATGGAAGCTTTGCAGGTAATCGTCCATGTAATGGTTCTTCTCTACAGCTTGCACTGCACGAGGATCTGCGTCTTTTTGTTCTCGGGCATTTCGATTCTTCACGTAGATAGCCGTGCAAGGTGATGAGGCTGCTCCGAAAATGAGAGATGTCATCCTGTACTCTTTGGGTTCTTCTTGTGGGTGGTTTCGCCACAGGAATCGGAGGCTGTCTCTGTCCTCTTCGCGTATCTTGACGCGTAAAAACATTTCCTTTATGTCGGCGACTACGGCTATCGTTCCCTCTCTGAAGCGTAGCAGAACTCCAAATAGTGACTGTAGTAAGTCTGGTCCAGGGAACAGTGCGTCGTTGAGGCTTTTGCCGTTTGTCTTGGCAGCGGCGTCAAAGACAAGTCGCATTTTTCCCTTCTGGGGGTGTAGTACGGCGAAGTGCGGAAGATACCACGTCCTTGGAGACGTTGGTGTAGCGTTGGCTTCTTCTGCATAGCCGTTCTTCAGCAAATTGTTTATTTGCTCCGTGTACTTTTCCTTGAACTGTTCACATCGCTTCATTTTCTTCTCCATGCCGTGTAAGCGTTGGAGAGCGCAGGTTCGATTCTTGGGCATCGTCTCGCAGTCAGACTTCCAGATGAGGCCGGTTTCGAAGGCTCCTTGCGGTAATCTTCGAGTAGTTGCGTCGAGTGTTCTTAACGCTATTCGCTCTGGGTCCTTTTCTGGTAGCTTAGGTGCTACTCCTAACGATTCGATGGCGAAGTGTTCTCTCACCATGATGTCAAGCGCATTGTCCTGCTGTGGTGCAGCGTGCTTGATGTGGTACAGTTTCCTTGTCGCTGATGGCGCTAACGACTTTATGCCGTGTAATACCCATCCCAAAGTAGTCAATGACGCTACGGGTTCGTCTGGCGTTCCGCATCGTAAGTCTCTTGAGACTATTAGACTCCAGTTGTCCTGGCCGATCAGCACTTCGGGTCGCGCGTTCTCGTAGGTCAGTTGGTCTTTGATGCCTTCCAGATGAATGCAGCTCTCTAGGTCTGTCATTTCTACAGACTGGGTGCAGATGTTCATTTCGGGTATGGTAAAAGCTTCCATCTCATGGTAGTCTTGTCGGTGAAGTCCGCGGATGCGCAGGTTTAGCTTCTCCGACAGGTGGCTCAATTTCGTGTCTGCGATGCCTCTTATACTCAGTCTCTCTCGCGGGCCAGTCTCTTCGAGTTCTCTTGCTAATCTTGATGTGACCAGAGTCACAGACGATCCTTCGTCGAGTAGCGCGAAAACTCTTCTCGAGCAGTTGGGTCCTCTTATTTCAATTGGTGCGATCTTCAGATACGTCTTCCAATTGCTGAGTATGCATACAGGTGTAGTTGTCTCCATGGGTTTCCTTTCATAGTGTAGTAGCTCGTGATGTCGTCCTTTACAACCACCCTTACCGCACACCTGTGCTTTGCAGTTGGCATGCCGGTGTCTGTTGCTTAGGCATCTAAAACAAGCGTTTGCCTTCTTCACTATGTCCCATCTTTGTCGTGTCTCGAGTTGCAGGAACTTGTGACACTTCTTCAGTGCGTGCTTGTCTCCGCAGTGTAGACATTTCCAGTCCTCGGCGGCGACAATGTTCACGTTCACTGTCTCTTCATCCTCCTCATAATCCGATATGAAGCTATCGTCTTCATCCTCGATGTCCTGCGCGTGTGTAGCATGTACTGGCTTCAAGTAAGGCCCGCGAGTTCGCTGGGGTTCCTTTCTTCGTACCGCTTCAGGCTCGTAAGCGTCGCATTCTTCGACAGAGGCGTTCAAGAAATCTCTCATCGCGATCATGATAGGCTTGTCCTTGTGTCTGGCTCGATGTTTGAACCAGTTGACTCTGTAAAGGTGCGTCAGTTTATCGACAATCCTCTCCGCAATCTCTTCAGAGTCTAGGTAAGTCCGGTAGTGCATTTGTTCGATGGTGTTCACGGTGTTCGTGACGATACCAGCGAACTCAGTCAGGTTCCTCCCGTCTTCTGCCAATGATGGCATCTTTTCTATAATCCTGACTTCGTTTTTTATCAACCTCTTCGGTTGACCGAACAGCTGAGCTAGAGTGCGCATTACTAGCTGAGGGTTCACGCTGCTGAAAAGCGTGGAGCGTACCGCTTCCCGTGCTTTTCCTGTTACGGCTTTCCGTAACCGTGCGACATTTTCTATGTCGCTAAAATACTTTTCAGTATCTTCATAAGTTGCTCGAAAGGCAATCCACTCGCTCGGATCTCCAGCGAAAGGGTGTAGCTCGCATAAATAGCGTGGCGCTACTTGGGGAGCGCTCTTGTTTGCAGACGGCGTTGCTTGCGCAACCGCATCCCTTACCGCCTGCATGAAGTTGTTTACGAGAGATGGCTCGATGCCCCTAGCGTCGCCAGCTGGCACAGGCAGGGATTCTTCGGGCTCCCCCCCGTGTAGCCTCGTCGCTGAGATGCCTGCTGTACGCTTGCGTTCTCGTTCTTGGCGCTTCTGCTCGAAGGTGGGGACATTCACCCATTGCTCAACGGCTGCTTGCGTCCTGGCGTCCGTTCCTCCTTCAACAGAGTCCTCGTCCGTGTCCTCCAGTCGCATCAAGGCAAGTCGTGATCTTGCAACGTTTACCTTCGCTTGCGCATGTCGTGCTTCCTTTTCGTCTAGCTCCAGTCTTGCCTGAAGCTCAGCCCGCCTCCGCACAGTTCTTGACGATTCCTTTGACGCTCTTCTCAGTATTGTACGTACAGAGGTAGATTCGCCTCGCTCATGAGTGTCTACGTTAATAGCATCTCGGCTGGTGCTCGCCGTTGCATCTTTCGCTTCTGTGGTGTCCAGTTCAGTGACGAAAACGCTCGAAGTCCCTCCGTCCAAGGTGGTCGTTCCGTTCCCTTGCATCACCCCCCGCTCTTCAATGTCGGAGGGGGAGAGCGGTGACTCTTGCACGGCGATTTGTTCAGGTCGTGGGGCTCCCTTCGTCTTCGTTGATCTGGTTGTTCTTCCTTCCATGTCCGCTTGTTGGTGGGTTTCTTGACTGGTCCTCTGAAGTGGTCGGTCCCACCGGGCTTAGAATCCCGGCGCCCCGCGTTATAGAGTCCCTGCGTCCTACTCCCTAACGTCCCTAAAAGCCCTAGCAGTCCCACTCGAGGGCCCCTTGCGGGGATATGCTCAGAGTGAGGATGGATGAGAGGGATAGGAGAGGGGGGTTCTACCCAGCAGAGGATGCGTAGTGGGTTCAGGGGGCTCAGTCGGTGGCGGGAATGTCCACCGACTTTCGACGTTCCTGGCCGGCGTACACCGTCAGGCCCTGCCCACTCACGCACCGTACCGGCGCAGCCAAGCTATTCAGTCTAATCGACCGCTGATTAGACTGGCGACCTCGCTCGAAGGGTCGCACCACCCGAAGGCGTTAAGTCCAGCCACAACAGCGTTTGACACCGTTAGGTGCTGCTGTGACTTGACCCACGGATAAACCGTGTATGAAGAAGGTCCTCGTTCTTCTCCCTTCTTCGAGTCCTGACGTCACGGACTCGATCTTGTTGCTCCTCCGCTCCTTTCCAGGTTCCAGGTCCAAGTCAACCAGGTCCAGGTCCAGGTCCAGTTCCAGATTGGCTATATCGGTGTCCAAAACCAGTTCCAGGTCTGTTCCAGGTCCAGGTCTTCCAGGTGCAGCTCCAGGTCCAGGTCCAGGGTCACTCCAGTTCCAGGTTGGCTCGTACAGTGTCCAGTCCCAGTTCCAGGTGACTTCCAGGTCCAGGTCCAGGTGTTCCAGGTGCAGCTCCAAGACAGGTTCAGGCGATATCCGGTTCCAGGGTGGCTCGTACAGTGTCCAATCCCAGTTCCAGGTCTCCAGGTGTCCAGGTCCAGGTCAAGGGGCAGTCTTCGGATCCTAGTTGAGGGTCGCTTGAGGTCCAGGTTGGCTCTTCAGTGTCCAAGTCCAGATCCAGGTCTCTTCCAGGTCCAAGTAATCCAGGTGCGGCTCCTAGACGGGTTCAGTCGATGTCCGGTTCCAGGGTGGCTCATTCAGTGTCCAATCCCAGTTCCAGGTCTCCAGGTGTCCAGGTCCAGGTCCAGAAGTAGCTTCAGGTTCAGCTCCAGTTCCAGAATGGCTCGTACAGTGTCCAGGTCCAGTTCCAGGTCTGCTCCAGCTTGCTTCAGGTCCGCTCCAGGTCTGCTCCAGGTCTGCTCCAGGTCTGCTCAAGGTTCCGTCGTCCCCCCGGTGTTGCAGGTGTCCAAGTGTCTTCAGGGCTGCTTGGTAGGCTTCGCTATCTTCAAATCCGATGCCGAAGGACCACAAAACTGTTGGGGTATAGGGTCAACAGCTCCCCTATTTCTGAAGTTGGACGTGCAAGGTAGGTGTGTGCCTGAGTTCAAGCCCTTGCGTAGTAGACACGATGACGACACGACGACAGCACGACGATAGTGGCGGCGACACGACGACGTTACGGCGGCGACACGGCGATGCGACGACAGCGTGGTCGACCGGCGGTGACGCAGGGCGGTCTTGCAGGCTGTGGGCGCGGCAGTGCCAGCAGGGCCGACGTCGCTGGGGGGTTCGGGAGCGGGGTGCGAAGAGAAACCAGCGGTGATCTTGCTAGCGGATGTTGGAAGGAAGTTGCAGCTCTCTGGTAGTTTTCTTCAGATTAGTTCTTCTTTTTGCTGCTCTCGTAGTATTTCCGATGCGGTACCGGAAGTTTTAGCGGGCTGAGGGCCCTTGACTTGGGCTTTACGGCTCAGAGAGCCGGTGCAATTTCCTTCCAAAACGTTATCTCGCGCTTGTTTATTTTCCTCATTAAAGCGTTACATTTTCAGTCATAACTTTTACATTTATAGACCTATCGACATGATTCAAACGGTATTTTACAGAGATCGCTTACTAGATTCTTATAAGATAACAATGGTTTTGATACGTGTACATATGAATAAGGAAAACACAAGAATAACTAAATATATTAGCTAATTTCCTCGTAACTAAGTGTGGGATATGGAATAACTAGACAACGCAAGTAGATATTTTATTCGGCAATGTCTCTATATCTTAAGGACTATGTAGTCTAACTTTTGACATAGGTTCGGGTTCGATTCCAATAAGACAACATACAAAAAACAGGTACCAAAGTGGAATTACATAAAAATTGTGTCAACATTGTTTTGCTTATTTTCGTACGGTTTTCTTAACTTAACTTGTTACTATTGATGTACTTATGCTTAGTTTACTAATGTTCTGGGTTTTACAGGTCAAATCGCAGGTCTACAGCGTGTTTTACACGGATTTCGATATTCAAACAACAAGACATGAAATTTACGCTAAATGAGAACAACGAGACAAGTTTCGTGTTACAATTAGATGCAGGACGGTGTCCTGAGTACAAATAAACATAAATAAGCCGCTTTCCTAGACTTTAAACGGGTTTTTTCCCCTTTTAACATAAAACAACTATCAAAGTGATTCTGCCTATCAATTTGATACTTGTGAGTACAATAATGAAGTAATTTCAATAGAATCAACTTATATCTTTCATAACAACTTATTTCTATCAGTCAAACATTATAAAATCAATCAAATTAATCAACAAATCTATTTACAATAAATCAGTGAAACTCGTTGGCCTTGGAGCGGGCCACGCCCCCTTTTGCTCCTGTCTTACGCACACCTATTGTCCAACCATGAATCTGACTGGGTCAAATTATGTGACAATTTGCTAGGTAGCGCAAGGTCGTTCGTCAACAACGACTTTTCTCCAGTCTTCTGAAGTGACTTCTGCACATGCAGTTTGTAGCAGAACCATCATTTTTGCAGTACTGAAGGGTGGCTCAGTATTGTTACGCGCTGCATGACCCTTTTGTTTGTGCCCAAATAAGCTCGATAGCGTTATACTGGCAGTGGTAAGGTGGCAATCGAATAACTTCGTGTCCATGGTCTAGTGCTATTTCATCAATTACATAGCAAGGCTTGGATGGCTTGTTTGCTTTTACCAAATTCAACAACTCAGCTTTCAATAAACTTGGACTTGCTTCCACATTTTTTTTTCCAGCCACGAGACAATTTCTTGCTTTTTATTTGCTTTAGTTGGTGGTTTATCAACTTGTACAAAGTTTGGACCTGGAACGAACATTATGGACAAGCTCTAGTGTTGCCAAGAACATCCTACGAGTTTTTTTTTGCCTAAAAGTGTAATAATATTATAATGAAACGAGAAACAAGAAAATATTTACAAGATAAATCGTCTAAAAATTAACACTCAAACGAAAAAGATATTTATAAAACACAACAAATATTTGACTTTGACCTTCTAAAAAGGATTACCTGCGTTAACAAGTTGTCTTCGGATACATAAATTGAAAAAACGTTAGACCTGGCTGAACGGACGAAAGTCCTTTGCCTATTCTGCTATCAGCAGAAAAACAAGATAAAAAAAATGAAACTGATTTTGTCTTTATTCAATTATTTTTGTATTTTTTATATTATTGAAAGAATAATATAATAATGAAAACAAAACTCTTGACAAACATTACGCATAGGCCAAAAACAAAAAAAATAAAGTTTTATTACGATACAGGTCTTGTATGGACACCTGTATAATAATATAACTTTTTAATCATAACGATACACCTATACAACCTCCAGCTGGACCAAGAAGGTTGAACCTCTACTTAAAAAAAAGGTTTCAATGAACGAGTCCGCGCCGACGCAACACGCATGCGCAATCGATGTTTGCGCCTTGGCGCCAATATTTAACATTTAAAAAAACTTTTCAATATAAACAAAGTTTGGTTCTGTTTTTATGTAAGTATTATAGTATGAGAGTAGATAAAGTAGTGTATGACACTGTACATAACTTGGTCTTATAACAATCGTGTGATACTATAAAAAAACTCGCCTACAGTTCATTTCTTTAAAATACACTAGTGTTATAAGAACCCTTATTATGCAACGGTATCTTAAACTACTATTTTCCCTTCTCATGCTATAAAAGTTCGTCTTTATGTGATGCATACTAGTTGTACAATCTACTAATAAAATAATCACAATATGGAATTATGTATGGCGATACATTCCTTTACTTAGGTAATCATTGCATTCAATACAACTTTTTCACTGATGATTCCTTTGATTTTTACGGTAACATCCCTAGTTTTTAAAAACAAAAAGGGTTGACCGACATAACCTTGTGATGAAGGTCAGTTTTTTAGGACAAACATTGTTTATTAAGTTTAGAATGGTTTATTAGTCAAAGCAAATCGTAATAATGCCTTCTTTTGACATTATTACAATAAATTTGTATTATTAACTGAAGAAAGTGAAGCAATTGTGCAGTTCTAATTTTGAAAAACTAAATAATATTGTGTGCCCTGCGTTACAAGGTTACGTTGACGAATTTTGATGAAGTGTCAAATGTGACCTAATAGATTGGCTTTAGTTTAATGTATGTGGAGTGCTTCGAGAGCGAAGGAAGGTTGACAATGTTCTGTCACGTCGGGGTCACCACTATAGGGAAGAGCACAAATTAAACAGGTACAGATAGGAATCGACCAATAGAAAGGCCCGGAACGTAGTGGATTGACGTGACCACCATCCGTAGTGCATTCAGCACCCTATAGTCGATAAAAAAATGTATCGATATGCTAGGGATGCCCACCATACTATCGATACTATTCTACTGTTCAGAGAACCATTATTAATTTTTAGGGGAAATTGAAACGATAAAAGTCAGAAGTAATTTTTTTTATTCAAGAAATTCAATGAAATAGATTTTTTTCAAAGTAGCACAGAAACTGCGGCTTTGTAAACGTTACACGTCAATCTAGGCGTCCATTTGAAAATGTACATAATTTTGGAGCAAAAAAACTCCAACGTAGTCTTTTCAAAGTCCTTAATTAACAGCGTTTACACAATTATTATAAAACAGAACATAATATGTTATGTTTAAACACGTATTATGTGTCATCTAAATAACCCTTTATGCTATAGTAGCCCTTTTTGGTACAAAGTATACCTTGCACATTTTTGAATCGCATTTCAGGCAAGCTTTAATATATCTTTAGAGAATTTATTATTAACGTATACAATGGCCCATGAAGGATTTACCAATCTTTGCAAGCCTAAATCTTGACAATGAAAGTTTATGGTTATTTCTAGTATTTAAATATTTACATTGTATTTACGATTTATTGTACAAGAGAATGGCGAAAAAACTTAATGGATCATCATTTGAACAGTTCTTAAAAATACATTTACAATTTACAGAAAGTAATTGCAGTGTCAAAATTAATACTAATTCCAGACTTAATACATGAGTACAGAATAACTTCCTCTTCCACACAACACAATCGCTTGACCTGGTCCCAAACTAATATTCCCTGTACTAAGGTAACTAGGCAAGGACATCACAGATATGAAAATACAGCCAGAGTGGCGCCACTTGTACGGCGGCCCCAGTGGGAATCGAACCCACGACCTCTGCTTTGGTACCCACATACCTTAACGGCTAATCCAACGAGGCAGGCATATAGTTCTAACATTAACTATATACTAAGATTTGACAATGATATCAAATTGATCTTAATAAACATAGAATTAATACAGAATGAATGGTTTTGACATTACGGAAATTGATCATAAATTAATATTTACAGGCTGAATACATATTCGAAGTAAAGAATGTTCTGGCATTACCAACATAAGATTTGACGACTTACAAATCAAAATTCATAATTACAGAATGAATAGATAGTGAACTTTGTTACAATGCATCTTATAATTGGCGCCACTTGTACGGCGGCCCCCAGTGGGATCGAATCCACGCCCTCTGCCTTGGTACCCACATACCTTAACGGCTAATCCAACGAGGCAGGCATAAAGTTCTAACATTAACTACATACTAAGATTAGACAATGATATCAAATTGATCTTAATAAACATAGAATTAATACAGAATGAATGGTTTTGACATTACGGACATTGATCATAAATTAATATTTACAGGCTGAATACATATTCGCAGTACAGAATGTCTTCTTATGTTGTGTCAAATCTTATGTTGGTAATGCCAGAAGGCATTACCAACATAAGATTTGACGACTTACATATCAGAATAATTACCGAATGAATAGATAGTGAACATTGTTACAATGCATCTTATAATATCTTTTGTCTAAAAATGTATAAGCGAAGCCAACCTACAAAAATCAGGATAAATAAACAATGCACATTACTTTCTATAATACTTAATATACTTTTAAAGTGCCAAATTGTGCATTTCCAGCGACGTATCTATGCGTTCTGCGGAAAAGGCCTCTTTTATGATCTTGTTGACTGTGTTACAAAAATTATGAACCTGGATGCTGCAAACTAAGGATATGAAGTTAATATGTCAACGTGATTTCAGGGCAGCCAAACCAGTCAACATTGGCTTGTTGTAGTTGTAGAAACTCAAATTTAATATTTTCAAAAACAATTGGTAAGTAAACATTTTTGTCAAGGTAATTGTTAGTGATTTATTAAGGTTCTAAAAAGAATAATAAAACTTGAATTTGGGTAAGCCAAACTTCGGCTACGTTGACGTCTTTCTCGTTCTAAAATCCAAGTGTGGAGATCTGAAGGATCTGATGAAACCTCTTGCAAATTTGGCACATAAATTTCCTATTAAGTTTCTTGGAAACATAACCAGCAAGGCGTGTACGTTAATTTTTTCCGTCCTGGACTGATGGAGAAGTCTTGGAAAGTGTAACAGAGGCGACGCTTAGACTTGATAATTTTTTGGCACTCTTATAGATCCTCTTGCATCGGGGAGTCAAAGTTTTAACACACCGCAATATTCTGTTTCTCTTGACTTTCGCACCTGTAAAACAGATAAGATGATTTTAATTAAAGTCTCACCTCAACGTCAACTTCTGATATTTCCAAAGTACTCAATCTGCTGGAAAAATCAAAAAAATCTAAAATATTAAACTTTTGACTCGCAACAGGATTCGAACTCGCAACCTCTGCATATCTCTTAAAACATCTTTGTACAGGAAAGTGTGCTCAGAATATCAATTACATCTAAAAGAGACATCTAACAAAAAGGAATAGCGTACCTATCGCAAAATATACTAAGGTCTCCAAATTGTTTGTTCCCTACACTTTACAGCATAAAGATAAAATAAATATCAATAGATTGGAAATACCTTCAATGGGGTTCGAAGTCGGTGTCTGTGCCCTCTTTGCCTACAATGTGATAAGAAAATCTTAGTTTGAAAGTGCACAAATTAACTTTAAGAAATTCGAAGACCTAAAGTTTAAAATAAATTGAGAGATGGGAGTTATAAGATAGGTTACAAAAAAGTAAGCATACAGCAGACTGTTACAACTTTGTAAGCCCAGTATGTTCTAGGTTAGGAGACCTTCCATAACTTTTTGAGATATTCATGAAGTGATCAAAAGGAAAAACTAAGGTATGAGCACTAAGAATGTTATAAATCACCAAAAACCATTTTCGATATCAACCCTCCCCACTGCCGGGGCAGGTGTCGCTTCCTGCATCCCAGGTAGGTTCGGCCATACTCCATCACGTGGGCCAAGTCCGGGTTGGTGGCGGATTGTAAGACTCAAATTAATTTCATGCGGAAAAAGCCACAACCGGTAGTCACAGGACGGTCACCCATCCTGCACCTGACCGCTCCTCTTGTTGCTTAACTCAAGTAATTGACTCCAATCACTCTGTTCGACTAGGCCGCGAGCGTTTGAAAAAGTATTTGATTCAACTGTATTTTTAAGCGTAAAGCGAAAATAGTTACCTTGTTACAACACCTGCAGAAGAAGAAGGTCTGGTTGGAGTGGTTTGCTGCTGGTGTCGCCAAAAACCTACGCTGGCAGTTACCGCACCTGGAAAAGCAATGGAAAGGAATATTGAAATGAAACGAAAATAAATAATGTTATTGGCAATAACCGATAAAGTAGAGCTGGCATTACTTTTGGTGTATAGTTGTGGTGACATATATATATAGTGGCGATATATGTATTATATCGCCACTATATATTGCACCAATGGCTTTCTGGATAGAAAATGGTATGCAGGAGTGACCTCACAGCTGTGCTGGCCCAACTATGAGGCTAAGCACAGAAACCACAGGACAAACTAACTAACCTTTTCATTGTGGAATTATCTATATGATGATGAGACAATCTTAGTTTGAAAGTGCTCAAATTAATTTAAAGGAATTCGAGGACCTGATGTTTAAAATAAACTGGGAGTTGGAGTTGTAAGATAAGTTAAAAAAATGCGTAAGCCTAGTGTGTTCTAGGCTAGGAGACCTTTCGTAACGTTTTGAGATATTCTGAACTACATTTGCAGATTTTGGATACGGTCAGTGAAAAAAATGCTAAAATTTTTTTTTTTTTAATGCAATCACCCCTCTTTCACACAGTGATCAAAAGGCAAACTAAGATTTGAGTACTAGGAATGTTACCAAAAACTATTTTCGATATCAACTCTTGTAAATGTCCCCACTGCTGGGGCGCGTGTCTCTTCCTGCATCGCAGGAAGGTTCGGGCACACTGCACCACGGGGGCTAAGTTCGGATTGGTGGAGGATTGTAAGACAGTGACGGGTCTTACTGTCAGAAGTAATCAAACCACCCATAAGGCATCTGACATGGCTTGATGTCTGCCGTTACATGACAGCCCACACCAACGGCTTAGCAAGCCTTATAAAAAGCGGAAGCACTCTGAAAAAATGCCACTAGCGGTAGTCACGAGACGGTCACCCATCCTGTACTTGACCGCGCCTGTTGTTGCTTCACTCAAATGCTTTTTTCCAATCACTCTGTCTAGACTGCTTAAAAAAGTATTTGATTCAACTGGATTTTTAAGCGAAAATAGTGTCTGTTAAAATACCTTCAGAAGAAAAAGACCTGGTCGGAGTGCTGTTTGCTGCTGGTGTCGCCAAAAAACCTGCGCTGGCAGTTGCTGCACCTGGAAAAGCAATGGTAAGGAATATTGTAATCTAGCAATAACTGATAAAGTACAGCTGGCATTACTTTTGCTGAATAGTTGCGGTGTGCTTTGATTTGTTCTGGTTATAATTTACACCTTTTTATTCTTATTTATTTATGTATTGCTGCACCAATGGCTTTCACGAAAGAAATTGGATGGCTGGAGTGACCTAACAGCCCTGCTGGCCCAACTATGAGGCTGAGTACGGAAACCACATACTTACTAAAATTGTTCTATGTGGAATCACCAGTGGAACCAAGTAGTTTGTATCAATCACTTTGTCAATCACTTTGGTTCCACTATAGTTAATTGAGCGCCCCCCCAGAAGATTCACAATAAATCTTTAATTTTTCCTCCTAAGATGTGTTAGTGCACTAAAATAAAATTACCAAACCTATTTAGAGGCTAAACATTCCAACCATGCCGGGACTCAAACCTGCAATCTCTGGCTAACCATCCTTTTTATTCTGGCAGGATTAGCTAGAGGTCGCGGGTTCGAGTCCCGGCATGGGTGGAATTTTTAGCCTTTAAGTAAGTTTTTTAAAACTGTCCTTAGCACGGGTTAGTGCATAAAAAAAGAATATAATAAAATTACCAGTTAAAGAGGTAGGAATCTGCTGTTACGACGACATGTCGCCAATGTTGACCTCACATTGATGCTCCAAGCTTGAAGCAGATGGGATATCTACCGAGTGGCTTGGTTCAGCAGCAGAAGTGTCTGTAAATTCAAAACAAAATGAATTAGTTACTATTTAATTATAACCATTATAATATCCCTCTTTGTTTAATGGCAGGGATTAAAACTTGAATCAACTGTGTGTAACAATATCTCTGCATTTTAAACAAAATTCTAAATGAAACTGCATAGCTAAGATATCTAATTAAAGCAACCAAGTATAATTTTACCCATTAGGAATGATATGAAGGTAATGTAGTTAATTTGTATTTACGTGTTGCCTTCAGTTGCTATGAATAATCACAACAGTAGGTAATATACCTCGGGCTCTAGGCTTTGGTTTCCGCCAAAAGCACACAAGTGTAATACTACTTCCTGTTCTGTATAAAACTTTTCTTATTAAGTTCCGATATTTCTATTACGCAAATATATCCGATTCTATTCGATTCTATCCGATAGTAGCCGAGGTATATTCTAAAAGCTAACACACTGTACAATTTTTTAATTAAAGCCAAAAAACAACCAAAACATTATAAAAGAACTGGAGCCTACGTGGATTCCTTTTTGGTCCATTCAGTCAGGCTGTGGAATGCAGAGTATTCATACTAACCCGTCATTCAGTACTTTCAGGAAACGGTTGAGAGAGCATTATCTGTCTATATCATAGCTCCTTGATAGGCCCGTTTACACATCTCCACTCCGACTCCCTAAGGTTTGATGGAAGAAATCTCTTACAGAGATAAGCTCGCCTTTGTGCATGTATTTCCTTGCATTGTATTTCTTTTTTGTGTCTTAGGTATAATAATAATAAAAAAATACCTACTGACTTATGGCACTACTGATAGCACAAAGTATTTTGCAGCTTGATATTAACACCAATTTTATTGGAGTTCCAATAACATAACATTAAAATACAGGCACATACATTGCTTCTGGCCAAACACTAAGATAACCTGTGTCGTGGGGAACCAGTAACAACAACATCACAAACATGTAAACATCTTAGACCTGGGGATTTTTTTGGGTTCGAACTCGTACTGTAGGCAGCTATGCTACCACTGCGCTACAGAGGTCGTCTAAAACTCACAATATCTTAAAGGAATATTCCTTAATAACATTCAGACTATCAAGCCAGCCTAGACCCTAGTCTAGTCATCCAGATGGCACTCAAGTAAGTACACAAGAGATACATACCTTCATAGGAAGCCATGGCCTTCTCTGATTCAGTCTCATTCAGCTTCATGTGAAAGCTGCGAGTACTGGGGCACTAACACCGCTTCATTGCCTGAAAAAGCAATTGTCCTTCAAACACACCAATTTAACTACCTATTGTGCCACACGTGGCCCAGTGGAACCGAGTGATTGGAGCTTAAATAGGTACTTACAAACTGTGATTGCATGTGAAGGCACTCATGTAGGAATTTCTTCTCTCCTGAATAAAGTAGGTACTGCATGACGCAACCTGGAGCCATCTCCTTATTCTCCTTGTATGTACCTGTCTTCAAAGTGGAGGCGGCATATTTTTCTATGGCGACTGATCTTTTAATTCAATAATGTTTATCCACGAAGAGCGTAGTGCGCTCTAACGGGGGAACATACATAATTGTGTTGTCGATCTACATCCCATAACACAACATCTGTTATGCCTGTTACGTGCTGCTATCGTTCCTGGAATAACAAGAAGGTTAGGTTACTTGCATGCTTACTTTCAGCAATTGTGATTGTGCATTTCAGAAAATCTACTGTGGTTTGATACTTACCAAGCACCAAGTGACTTCAGATAATGTTTACAACGCAGCAGCACACGTTGTCTCATAAATTGTCATAACCTACAAATTTACAGACATCTAGGCAATCCAATGTTATCCACGACTCAATCCTGAAGAAAAGTGATAAACTTTGTAGTGCTCTATAGCGAATATAAAGAAATTATCAGTAAACAAGTGAAAAACGCAAATTTCCGCTATGTAAGAAAAGAATTAAGAATTTTCATTTTGACGTAAGTGCTGTGGTGTGATTAACTCACAATCAACAGATTGAGTGAAATCGTCGATTCTAACTACAAAAAAATAAATTTCTCGTTTTATACAAGTTTTCGGACACTCGATGAGTCCAAATGCTTTAATAAGTCACCCACCAGCTTTGAAGTACTAAAAATAAACAATTAAAAATATAAATAAATTAAATTTTTTTTAGTCTTTAAGTCGTTGAAAACCAAATATTGACCATAACCCCATCAATACGAATGGTTGGCACTTCCTCTACGGCCCGCTGATTGGCTCCAACGTTTCCTACCGCTGGAACACTCTGGTAACTGGGTAACCATGGGGGCGGCGGACGTGTTTCGAAATTCGAGTTTTTTAACTTTAAATTAATGCTTCCGCAGGTTATCTACTGGTAAATGCGAAGAATGGCTTGTCTAAGAAAATATATAGGTACCTAATACAATAATGCACAGAGGTACTTTTGCACCGGATACGTATCTAGGTAACTTTCAAACTGATCTTCTTCAGATATTGGTGCTAATCTGACCGATGACATGTACCAAGGCATTTATCACGGATCCAAGAAGCATGAACCAGATTTGGATAAGGTCTTGACGCGAAGTTGGGCTAATGGGTTGGACAAAATGATCATTACTGGAGGAAGCTTGATGGACAGTAAGAAAGCTCTAGAATTCGCCATGACTGATGGTAAGTTTTTGCAGTACCTAATAACTACTTTTAAGCAGATAAGTATTGCTCTATTTTTGAACATTTAATGAAACTGAACTATCACACTCAGTCAGTGGTGCTCAATCGGGTATATGTATCACCAGTTTCTCAGCTCAACTTCAGTTTCCACTTCTATGTCTTTCCTGATATTCATCACCTTTTCAGCCAGGCTCTTTGCAACAGTAGGATGCCATCCGACCCGCTGTACTGAGTTTGTTGAAAACCCTGAGTCCTACTTAGCAGACTTGAAAGAAATGATAATTGAAAGAAGAGCGAAAGTAGTGGCTATTGGCGAATGTGGCCTGGACTATGAGCGACTCCAATTTTGTGAGAAAAGTGTTCAACTCAAGTAAGTAGAAATACCCTCTTATTTCGTTCATAGTTAGATTAGCTCCTCTTTGTACATGTTATATCTTGTGTATTGTTCTGTTAAATGCTTTGTAAAATTGTATTAAAGAATTTATTTATGCTATTAACTCTTAACTTTTAGGCAAGAAAAACTCTAGGAAAAATGTAACAAACCTAGTGTTTATTGTAACAACTGAATGTAATGAACATCCAGATAAAAATTAGTAACTCCGTTTCATAGACAAAATTGTCTAAGGGAATCTTGCGGATTTTCAATCTATACTCAAATTATAGCATGCAGCATTCAGCGCTTTTTACTCACAGGCACAGCATATATCCCAGGACAATAGCTGATTTAAAACTATCACTTTCTGTACCTTTTTTGTAAATAGATAGGATAAATAGATAGATAACAGTAATGTAGGTACATAAAAAAGGAAATTACACAGACATTTTAATGTTGAAACAAATATATGTTATGAATGTGAGTGGAAGGGCTGGTAAGGGTCATCCCATGGGGTCATACATCAACCAAATAGGGGATGTATTAGCAAAAGGAAAGTTAAAAAGTCCCCGGAACCAGCGTGCGTGCACGCAACAACTTATGAACATTGATTAAGCGAAGGTGATCTGTCAGGATTGTGGCAAGAGGCAGTCCCTGGTCTCTGCCTACCCCTCTGGGATACATGCGCTAGGCGTGAGGTTATGTATGTATGTATTTCTTAACCTAAGAGTACAGACGGCAGCCTTATCATCACTAAAAGTGATATCTTCATTTTTAATTTTAGTAAGCCAATTTTTTTGTACTTTTTCTGTATAAAATATTTATGTTTTACTATGGAAAAACTAGACGGAGGTGGTCTAGGCAAATACAACAGGTGGTTAGCAAGGGGGGACGAGGGTAAAAAGTAGCTCACATAATATGGATACATTTCTACCTTGTTCATTTCAATGCTATACCAGCTCCAGCTGTTCTCAGAGTTTAATTAGGTCAGAGTAATTTGCTGATATTCATTGCAGATGCTTTGAATACCAGATGCAGCCATACACAGTTTATTTTGCTGATATTCATTGCAGATGCTTTGAATACCAGATGCAGCCATACAGAGTTTAATTTGCTGATATTAATTGCAGATGCTTTGAATACCAAATGCAGCCATACACAGTTTAATTTGCTGATATTCATTGCAGATGCTTTGAATACCAGATGCAGCCATACACAGTTTATTTTGCTGATATTCATTGCAGATGCTATGAATATCTGCAGCCATACAGAGTTTAATTTGCTGATATTCATTGCAGATGCTTTGAATACCAGATGCAGCCATACACAGTTTAATTTGCTGATATTCATTGCAGATGCTTTGAATACCAGATGCAGCCATACACAGTTTAATTTACTGATATTCATTGCAGATGCTTTGAATACCAGATGCAGCCATACACAGTTTTATTTGCTGATATTCATTGCAGATGCTTTGAATACCAGATGCAGCCATACACAGTTTATTTTGCTGATATTCATTGCAGATGCTTTGAATACCAGATGCAGCCATACACAGTTTTATTTGCTGATATTCATTGCAGATGCTTTGAATACCAGATGCAGCCATACACAGTTTATTTTGCTGATATTCATTGCAGATGCTTTGAATACCAGATGCAGCCATACACAGTTTTATTTGCTGATATTCATTGCAGATGCTTTGAATACCAGATGCAGCCATACACAGTTTAATTTGCTGATATTCATTGCAGATGCTTTGAATACCAGATGCAGCCATACACAGTTTATTTTGCTGATATTCATTGCAGATGCTTTGAATACCAGATGCAGCCATACACAGTTTTATTTGCTGATATTCATTGCAGATGCTTTGAATACCAGATGCAGCCATACACAGTTTATTTTGCTGATATTCATTGCAGATGCTTTGAATACCAGATGCAGCCATACACAGTTTATTTTGCTGATATTCATTGCAGATGCTTTGAATACCAGATGCAGCCATACACAGTTTTATTTGCTGATATTCATTGCAGATGCTTTGAATACCAGATGCAGCCATACACAGTTTATTTTGCTGATATTCATTGCAGATGCTTTGAATACCAGATGCAGCCATACACAGTTTAATTTGCTGATATTCATTGCAGATGCTTTGAATACCAGATGCAGCCATACACAGTTTATTTTGCTGATATTCATTGCAGATGCTTTGAATACCAGATGCAGCAATACACAATTTAATTTGCTGATATTCATTGCAGATGCTTTGAATACCAGATGCAGCCATACACAGTTTAATTTGCTGATATTCATTGCAGATGCTTTGAATACCAGATGCAGCCATACACAGTTTAATTTGCTGATATTCATTGCAGATGCTTTGGATACCAGATGCAGCCATACACAGTTTAATTTGCTGATATTCATTGCAGATGCTTTGAATACCAGATGCAGCCATACACAGTATATTTTGCTGATATTCATTGCAGATGCTATGAATACCTGCAGCCATACAGAGTTTAATTTACTGATATTCATTGCAGATGCTTTGAATACCAGATGCAGCCATACACAGTTTAATTTGCTGATATTCATTGCAGATGCTTTGAATACCAGATGCAGCCATACACAGTTTAATTTGCCGATATTCATTGCAGATGCTTTGAATACCAGATGCAGCCATACACAGTTTATTTTGTTGATATTCATTGCAGATGCTTTGAATACCAGATGCAGCCATACACAGTATATTTTGCTGATATTCATTGCAGATGCTATGAATACCTGCAGCCATACAGAGTTTAATTTACTGATATTCATTGCAGATGCTTTGAATACCAGATGCAGCCATACACAGTTTAATTTGCTGATATTCATTGCAGATGCTTTGAATACCAGATGCAGCCATACACAGTTTAATTGGCTGATATTCATTGCAGATGCTTTGGATACCAGATGCAGCCATACACAGTTTAATTTGCTGATATTCATTGCAGATGCTTTGAATACGAGATGCAGCCATACACAGTTTATTTTGCTGATATTCATTGCAGATGCTATGAATACCTGCAGCCATACAGAGTTTAATTTACTGATATCCATTGCAGATGCTTTGAATACCAGATGCAGCCATACACAGTTTAATTTGCTGATATTCATTGCAGATGCTTTGAATACCAGATGCAGCCATACACAGTTTAATTTGCTGATATTCATTGCAGATGCTTTGGATACCAGATGCAGCCATACACAGTTTATTTTGCTGATATTCATTGCAGATGCTTTGAATACCAGATGCAGCCATACACAGTTTAATTTGCCGATATTCATTGCAGATGCTTTGAATACCAGATGCAGCCATACACAGTTTAATTTGCTGATATTCATTGCAGATGCTTTGGATACCAGATGCAGCCATACACAGTTTAATTTGCTGATATTCATTGCAGATGCTTTGAATACCAGATGCAGCCATACACAGTTTAATTTGCTGATATTCATTGCAGATGCTTTGAATACCACATGCAGCCATACACAGTTTATTTTGCTGATATTCATTGCAGATGCTATGAATACATGCACCCATACAAAGTTTAATTTGCTGATATTCTTTGCAGATGCTTTGAATACCAGATGCAGCCATACACAGTTTATTTTGCTGATATTAATTGCAGATGCTTTGAATACCAGATGCAGCCATACACAGTTTAATTTGCCGATATTCATTGCAGATGCTTTGAATACCAGATGCAGCCATACACAGTTTAATTTGCTGATATTCATTGCAGATGCTTTGGATACCAGATGCAGCCATACACAGTTTAATTTGCTGATATTCATTGCAGATGCTTTGAATACCAGATGCAGCCATACACAGTTTAATTTGCTGATATTCATTGCAGATGCTTTGAATACCACATGCAGCCATACACAGTTTATTTTGCTGATATTCATTGCAGATGCTATGAATACATGCACCCATACAAAGTTTAATTTGCTGATATTCTTTGCAGATGCTTTGAATACCAGATGCAGCCATACACAGTTTATTTTGCTGATATTAATTGTAGATGCTTTGAATACCAGATGCAGCCATACACAGTTTTATTTGCTGATATTCATTGCAGATGCTTTGAATACCAGATGCAGCCATACACAGTTTATTTTGCTGATATTCATTTCAGATGCTTTGAATACCAGATGCAGCCGTACACAGTTTAATTTGCTGATATTCATTGCAGATGCTTTGAATACCAGATGCAGCCATACACGGTTTATTTTGCTGATATTTATTGCAGATGCTATGAATACCTGCAGCCATACAGAGTTTAATTTGCTGATATTCATTGCAGATGCTTTGAATACCAGATGCAGCCATACAGAGTTTAATTTGCTGATATTCATTGCAGATGCTTTGAATACCAGATGCAGCCATACACAGTTTAATTTGCTGATATTCATTGCAGATGCTTTGAATACCAGATGCAGCCATACAGAGTTTAATTTGCTGATATTAATTGCAGATGCTTTGAATACCAAATGCAGCCATACACAGTTTAATTTGCTGATATTCATTGCAGATGCTTTGAATACCAGATGCAGCCATACACAGTTTATTTTGCTGATATTCATTGCAGATGCTATGAATATCTGCAGCCATACAGAGTTTAATTTGCTGATATTCATTGCAGATGCTTTGAATACCAGATGCAGCCATACACAGTTTAATTTGCTGATATTCATTGCAGATGCTTTGAATACCAGATGCAGCCATACACAGTTTAATTTACTGATATTCATTGCAGATGCTTTGAATACCAGATGCAGCCATACACAGTTTTATTTGCTGATATTCATTGCAGATGCTTTGAATACCAGATGCAGCCATACACAGTTTATTTTGCTGATATTCATTGCAGATGCTTTGAATACCAGATGCAGCCATACACAGTTTTATTTGCTGATATTCATTGCAGATGCTTTGAATACCAGATGCAGCCATACACAGTTTAATTTGCTGATATTCATTGCAGATGCTTTGAATACCAGATGCAGCCATACACAGTTTATTTTGCTGATATTCATTGCAGATGCTTTGAATACCAGATGCAGCCATACACAGTTTTATTTGCTGATATTCATTGCAGATGCTTTGAATACCAGATGCAGCCATACACAGTTTATTTTGCTGATATTCATTGCAGATGCTTTGAATACCAGATGCAGCCATACACAGTTTAATTTGCTGATATTCATTGCAGATGCTTTGAATACCAGATGCAGCCATACACAGTTTTATTTGCTGATATTCATTGCAGATGCTTTGAATACCAGATGCAGCCATACACAGTTTATTTTGCTGATATTCATTGCAGATGCTTTGAATACCAGATGCAGCCATACACAGTTTAATTTGATGATATTCATTGCAGATGCTTTGAATACCAGATGCAGCCATACACAGTTTATTTTGCTGATATTCATTGCAGATGCTTTGAATACCAGATGCAGCCATACACAGTTTATTTTGCTGATATTCATTGCAGATGCTTTGAATACCAGATGCAGCCATACACAGTTTATTTTGCTGATATTCATTGCAGATGCTATGAATACCAGATGCAGCCATACAGAGTTTAATTTACTGATATTCATTGCAGATGCTTTGAATACCTGATGCAGCCATACAGAGTTTAATTTACTGATATTCATTGCAGATGCTTTGAATACCAGATGCAGCCATACACAGTTTAATTTGCTGATATTCATTGCAGATGCTTTGAATACCAGATGCAGCCATACACAGTTTATTTTGCTGATATTCATTGCAGATGCTATGAATACCAGATGCAGCCATACAGAGTTTAATTTACTGATATTCATTGCAGATGCTTTGAATACCAGATGCAGCCATACAGAGTTTCGTTATATCGTTATCAACCCTTGTATGTCCCCACTGCTGGGGCACGGGTCTCTTCCTGCATCGCAGGAAGGTTAGGCCATACTCCACCACGGGGGCCAAGTCCGGGTTGGTGGAGGATTGTAAGACAGTGGTGGGCCTTACTGTCAGAAGTTATCAAGCCGCCCATTAGGCCTCTGACATGGCTTAACGACTGCCATTATATGACAGCCGGCACCAACGGCTTAACGTGCCTTGCGAAGCACGGAAGCGCTCGGAAAAATGCCACTATCGGTAGTCACGGGACGCTCACCCATCCCGTACCTGACCGCGCCTTTTGTTGCTTAACTAAGTGATTGATTTCAATCACTCGGTTCGCCTAGGCCACGAGTATATACTACATAATTTATTTTACTGATATTCATTGCAGATGCTTTGAATACCAGATGCAGCCATACACAGTTTAATTTGCTGATATTCATTGCAGATGCTTTGAATACCAGATGCAGCCATACACAGTTTAATTTGCTGATATTCATTGCAGATGCTTTGAATACCAGATGCAGCCATACAGAGTTTAATTTACTGATATTCATTGCAGATGCTTTGAATACCAGATGCAGCCGTACACAGTTTAATTTGCTGATATTCATTGCAGATGCTTTGAAAACCAGATGCAGCCATACACAGTTTAATTTGCTGATATTCATTGCAGATACGTACTTTGAATGGGTTATTTCAGTAATCCCTATTGGCATGTCTTAGTATTGGAATTAGTGTATTGTATGTAGCTGGTGTCGCGCAATGATTGTTAATGCCTAGGTTCATACTATTAGATATCATAGCGACAAGTAACAGAAAGATTTGTAATTCAAATTTAAGGTGACAATGAAACAAAGATTTCCTTTTCTAATTCAATTCAACTTTAGGTGAGAACGTGCGCTTCTTGCCACACGTACTCATTCATTTGTAGGGAAACCTTCCGGTTCCCCCAGGACCTCCTCACACACCCCTACAGTCCTGCCCTTATTCTCCACCACGAGCTAGGCACATTCAGCTCGTATTTCATATTCATTCATAACCACTTACTGTGCCATTTCATGATTTACTATATTATTTTATTCAGTAAGCCTTGTTTCATTTCTCCTTAGATACATGTTCAATACAGTCAAAGAGTTATTAGTTCTGGAAACTCACCAATATTTCGGCTACAGCACACATTTAAGACGTCGTTCCCGCCATGCTCTCCTCCATCATGATTTCTGTAAGCTACCCCTTCAGTAAGCACAGACAAATAAGATAGCTTCAACTTATTTATGGAAGTGAATAATCTGTGGGCATACTTGTACTTACGGTTTTGATAACTTCGTGATGTTTCGCGACACTCCCGACCGCCAAAAGAATTCTTACTTCAGCAGAGTGAAGAGGAGACGCGTCCATTCAGCAATTTTTTCTTTTGCTCTCATGGCTGCCACTCTCTGTCCTCTCACCTCAATATGGTTTTGTCCTTCGGTCATTCCCTTGTCAGAGTCCTTGAGAGAGCTGTCACAGTTTGTTTGATTATTCTGCAACATATTGTTTTCGTTATCCTCTAAGTCCATCATTTCACGTTGGGTTTGAGACGCGTTCCTTTCATCTTCGATGTGGCATGGGTTTCTGGATGATATGTCTGGAGAAGCATTAGGGGTTGTTGTGTCTTCTTCAATCCTTCTTGGGATTGAAAGCAGTTCAGAAATGTCGGTAAAACTTGTTTCAGTAGTAGGTGCTCTTTCCGGATCTTGATTTCCACTTTCTGCATCTGCAATGATATCAGCTTCCAGTGGATACAGATGTCCGATTGAACGGGTAAATTCTGAGTCTCCTACTAACACCTTAGCTACTCTGCATTCTCCATCTGGACCTTGGATAAGAGAAGTTATTTTCCCGACTTTCCAACCTTCACGATTCTTCAATTCTCCTTTTATTTGGACTACATCTCCAATACACGGTGTCCTTCTAGATTTTACTCGAGGTTGTTTCTGTGAATGGCGATATCTCTCTCTAAGGCTGGTTAAGTACTGCCCAACGAACATTTCCTTGAATTCTGTCATGATTCGCTGACCTCGTCTCCATCCGACTATTAAATTCTGTTTCAGCACTCTACCTTCTGGTAGCATCTGTTCGTGGGACAGGTCAAGGTTCAGACATTTTCCCAAAGATAGAAAGTCTGCGGGTTTCAGAATGTGCTCTTGTTCTGAACTCACGTATGTCAAGGGTCTTGTATTGCATACTGATTCAACTTCCTTTATGACGGTGATCAGCTGGTTGTCACCTAGAAGATGCTTCTCGAGTGTTCTCTTAAGACAGTGTTTCACCACTGCAACCAGTCTTTCATACACGCCACCGTGCCATGGTGCAAGTTGTGGAATGAACTTCCATTTGATATTATTTTTACTGCAGTATGGTTTTGCGAGGACTTCGGATGTCAGTCGAAATTGAAGGGCATTGTCAGAAACAATCAGTGACGGAGTTCCTCTGGTTGCCACAAACCTTCTCAAAGATAGGAGGCATTCTTCGGCTGTCAGATTTCTGACCACTTCCAAATGGATAGCTCTTATAACAAGGCATGTATAGAGGCAGATCCATCGTTTCTCTTTTCCCTGTTCTGTGGTGACATACATAGGACCAAAATAGTCCATTCCAGTGTATGTGAACGCTGGGCTAAATGTTACTCGTTCGGGTGGTAAATCTGGGGTCGGAGGTAGTTCGTAGGGTCCACCACCATGTTTTACACATTGTGGACATCTCTTCAAAATCTTCTGAACTTGGGATCTACCTTGAGGTATCCAATACTGTTGTCGAACTATGCTCAATGTGTGTGACACTCCTACGTGATAGTTTTGCACATGTGCTTCCAAGATTACTTTTGATGTGAATTCACAGTCTTTGGGAAGAAGGATTGGATGTTTCATTTCATAGGACCAGTCTGTATGCATTACTCTTCCTTTGCATCTTAAGATTCCATCTACATCTACGAACAGACCCAAATTCCTACTCAAGTGCGTTTCCTTTCCCATTGTCTCTTCTTTGAAGTATGTTGACTGCAACTTCTTTATTTCCAGTAATTGTGAACTCAATGGATTGTTATGAGCCATAGTTTCTTGTATGGTATGATTTGTTTCTGTCTGTTCATGTAAAACTTCGTCTGTCTCCCAAGTTCTTGAGGGTTCTGTGCTTTCTGGACCTTCTATGTCCAGACCCTCCGCCACCGCGGACAGAGTTGTGTGATGGTGTTTGAGATACATGTCAATCGGCCAAGATGTTTTTTCCTTAGAAAGGAATGGAGGTCCATTAAACGAAAGCTCCCTCTTCTGCGTCCAAAGTTCCGGTCTAGTTGCTAGGTCCGCTGGATTTTGTTCGGTGTTTATGTAGCACATTTCAACTCCAGCGTTTTGCTTAATTTCATTGACTCTTCTGGCTACAAATGGTGGTAACAACTTAGTTGATTTCATCCAACTTAAGACGATGAGGCTGTCAGTCCAGAGATACTGTTTTCTGATAGGAATATCAAGAGCATTCTTCACATAGGACAGTAATCTACTTCCAATTACGTAGCCGAGCAACTCTAGTCTTGGTATTTTAAGGTTTTCTTTCTCAGTCAAGGGATTCACGCGTGACTTTGACATGATGAAAACTGTTCTGCTACCCTGTTCAGTTGTTACTCGAAGGAAAACAACAGCTGCATGTGCGACGGATGATGCATCTGTGTAGCAGTGAAGTTCATGGTCTGCACTTCCTTCGATTGACTTCTCGTTACCAATGTAACGTGGAACTTTTATTTCCTTGGCTGTTTGTAGAGCTTCAACGATTTCCTGCCATTTGGTCTTCATGTATTCTAGTAACGGAGTATCCCACTTGAGTTTTCTTTTCCACAACTCCTGTAGAAAGATTTTAGCTGGCAGTACAATGGGTGATGCAAACCCACATGGATCATAGAATGAGGCCAGTATTTTTAGGACATCTCTCTTATTCTTTGTATTTTTAGATCTTTCTTCGTTAAAGATTTGGTCATTCAATTTTAGTTGTAGGTTGTCATCTTTCAGAGTCCATGTAAGACCTAGAATTTTTACGCTCTCTGTGTCTTTAGCCCGATGTTCTTTAGGAATCTTCTCAATGAAATCTTGGTCGTTCGACGCCCAGTCTCTGATATTCATGGAGAGCTCAGTGAAGGCCTTTCTAGTCTCAAGATAGAGATCGTAAGCAGACGGGCCAGACGAAGCTGTAGTGACAAGATTGTCTACGTAAACTCGGTCTGCAATTTTCGATACAAGTTCCTGGCCTTTTGTAGACAGATGGTGGCGGATTGTATCTGTCAGCAAAAATGGACTGGAAATTATTCCAAATGGCACTCTGCAGAATCTCAAGTGCAAGATGTTGTCTTCAGAAGGCATTTTCTTAGTGTCCTTCAGCCACAAAAATCTAGTCACATCTCTGTCGGTTTCTTGGAGACCTACTTGTAGAAAGGCCTTTTCTACATCGGCTGTAATACCGACTTTATTTGTACGAAATTTGATGAGCAGATTCATTACGTCTTCTAGCATGGATGGGCCTCGATACATGCATTCGTTTAGGCTTCGTTGCTCCTTTACTCTGGCAGATGCGTCATAAACAATTCTTCCTTTTTTTCCTTCATGTTTGACTATGTGGTGGGGCAGATAATGAATAGGCGGTGTTCCTTGAGTTACAGTGACTGGTTGAGGGTCAACGACCTCGATAATATTTGCATTCAACTGTTCTTGAAGAATGGTGTCATATTCTTTCATGGTGCTCTTATCTAGTCGTTGGACTAAGCTTTTTAGTCTGCCATAAGCTAGACCAAGATTTGTGGGTAAGTCAGGCGGATATTCAGTCCAAGGCCACTTTACATGATACCTGCTGTCGTTATAATTGACAGTTTCGGTGAAATGTTTTACGGCTTCTTCTTCCCGGGTAGTTTTAGCAGAGTCTGTAATCCCGATGCTTTCGAGTGTCCATAGGAAGTTAACGTCTTTATCTCGCAATGGAAGGTCAGGTTCAGTAAAGTAGACTTGTTCAGGATCTTGACAATGGCAATAGGTGATGACAGACAGGGTGTTCTCATTTTCCGCTAAAGAGTCAGTTTTTCCGGTGAGAATCCAACCGAAATCGGTATCAATGAGGAACAGGTAGTCTTGTACTTTTACAGTTTTGTTTCTCATAAAAGACATATATAGATCACTCCCAATTAGTAGGTCAACTCTCTCATCTGCACTTTCATCGTCCGCTATCACATCTATTGTGGCATTCGCTTTTATTTCTGGCACAGGGATTCGATCAGTAATATATGGAACAATATTGACACGGATTGTTCTACAGATCCTACGTTTTGTCACTATATCAATCTTGGCGGACGGGCTTGAAGTCTCGGATGGATGTTCTGACCCGAAGGTGTAGATTATGAGCAGGTCTTCCTTGTCAGCGACAACCTTCAACTCCTTTGCCATCCTCGCTGTCATATAGCTGCGCTGGCTGCCACTGTCAAGCAGGAGCCTGCAGTTTCTTTCTTTACTGGCGTTTGCAATTTTCACCGTTGCCGTCTGTAAAAATGAAGTAGAACTCAGAAATAGGTTCGATGTTATAGAGTGATTTGATCTTTTCATATTCTCACCCTTCTTTCTGTTAGGGCATAAGGCTTGGTGGTGGTCTTCTCTACAGTAGTAGCACTTTCTTAAACCTTTGAGACTGCACTCATTGGACCTGTGACCCTTTTTTAGACATCTATAACACCGGTCACCTAGTTTTTCTTTTCGTGATTCCAAGGACATGAAATTCGTGCAGTCACTATTATAGTGGGCTCCATCACAGAATATGCAGGATTTCCTTTTTAGTTTATTTGACTTGGCATGTTGAGTTTCTTCCTGCCTTCTCCGTTTTCCCAAAAGTGTCTTATGGAACCCTCTACCTTTGCCTTCGGGTTGTAGCAATGCCTGTGTTGTGGTTGTCTCAGATTCTGAACCATAAGTTTCACATGGTGTAACTGTTTGATAATCCATCAATGGATTGGCACGTTCAAAGGCTACTATCACACTTTCCAAAGCTTTTCTTATGTGAGGTACAGTATTTTCTTCCTCGGACAAGGTCATATTCACTTCATACATTATTTGATTTGGAAACTTGCTCGTTATTGTGGTGCAAAGGTGATTTCCGTCCGTATTCTCGCCAAGTGTTTGTAGGACACGGAGGTGGTGTTCCACAGAGTTTAGGGTCTGTCTGCAGCTTTTAGAATTCTGAGCAGGCGGTAGCTGCTTCAGAGCCTCATAATGTGCATCAATTTGAGCATCTTTACTGCCAAACTGTCGCTTTAACGTGTCTACAGCTATTTTGTAGTTGGCTGACGAGATGCTTAGACCACTCAGAGCTTCTTTTGCTTTACCATCCACGGCAGCAATTAAGTATGACAGCTTGTCTACATCTTCAAGATTACGTCTGCCAATGGTTGATTGAAACTTGTCCCAAAACTCATTGTAGTCGAGTATATCTCCTGAGAATCGCGGGGGTGGTAGCGTCGGGAGTTTACTATGATGCGCTGGTGCCGGCTGACAAGTTATTTTTGTCTCGGACATGTGCATGATGACCTCGAGTTTGGCAAGCATTTCGTCTGCTGCCATTTGTTTGACCGTGGAGGATGTTATGATCTCGGTAGACGGGTTAGTGCATTGTGTCATGTAGGCATCAATACATGTCGCGTACCTGGCAGCAGTTTGTCGTATCTGGGTTTTCAAAAGTATGATTTCCTGTAGTTCGACCTCTCCGGTGTTTATGTTGGACAGCACGTCAGACGCACTCGAAAGCTGGCTGTCTAGATGATTTTCCATGAGTTGAAGTCGGGTTTTGTAGGCTTCTTCCATCTTGATTCTTTGCGCCTCTGGAATTTGGTAAATTTGGTACTTTATCGTCACGATTCAAACAGTACTACCCGACCAATAACTGGAAACAACTCTGACGTTCAGGGTTTGGAAAATACACTAACAAAAACTTGTTCACAAGTTCACAGATTTTATATTTTCGAATCTAAGAAAAATAATGCTTCTTACCAAATGGGCGTTTGCTAAAGAGGAAGATACACTGAGGCAATAGCCCGTTGGTTATAGTGTACCCCTTTTCACTAAATTACCATTGAATATATCGTATTAGAAGTTATTTCAAAACTTTGCTATCGTTTCGGGCGGGTAGGTACCTCGCGGGAACAATTTTTTTTTTTTAATAAAGGGTTTTACGGCCCTGGATCCGTGTCCTTTTGAGCCTTGAGTATTGTATTAGTTTTTTATAGTATTAGTTTTCAGATAAGAGCACTTATCACTTCCGTATCACTTCACTATAATGTTCAGTTTTTCCAGTCACTTTAAATTTTTATTCCACTGTTCATAATGAATTTATATAAGGGGGCGAAAAAGGTAGGATTGCTAAGTAGATTTGGAAGAAGAGTTGGTGTAGGGACACTCGCGGGAACAAGAAAATTTATCACAGATAACGAAGGTCAATTCAGATTTGGTTTAATTATACTGTGTCAGATACGCAGACTCAGAACAATCTGAGTACACAGATACAGATTGCTCCACCTTCCTTGTTGCCAACGAAAAATAAAAAACAGAGTATTATGAGCGGACCAGCGGATTTGGTTGTACGTACCACAACCTATTTGTTTGTTCGGTCCTAGGCTGAGGACAAACCCACTGCATCGGTGGGTTGAGCAGTATTCGAAACAAAAAAAATAAACGAATAGCAAATAAAACACAGTAGGTACCTATGTAGATCAGATTTTATTTGTATCTTGCTTGTACCTTCGTTTGTCCATCGAAGAGAAATAAAATAAATTGTTGCAAAAAAAAATAGAAACAGAGCTTGTTGGTTTTATTAATGTTATTTTGGTTTGATTTCTTGTTGCCTTAAGTGCCGAACCATATAAAAAAACAGAAACTCTATTTGACTTTTGAGTTATCACAATTCATCGTGACAATCACCACGGTCTATTCGTTAGCCCGCGATGGCCGCTTCCTCAGTCTTCGTTTTGTTTGATAATTTGATTCAGTAGGAGTCGTCACGATTCGTTCGTGACGATCACTACGGACTATTCGATAGCCCGCGGTGGCCACTACGTCGGCCTCCTTTTTTGTGATTCAGTAGGAGTCGTCACGATTCGTTCGTGACGATCACCACGGACTATTCGATAGCCCGCCGTGGCCACTACGTCGGCCTCCTTTTGTGTGATTCAGTAGGAGTCGTCACGATTCGTTCGTGACGATCACCACGGACTATTCGATAGCCCGCGGTGGCCACTACGTCGGCCTCCTTTTGTGTGTGGTTGTTATACCTACTCAAATTCATTCGGTAGGTACCTACCTATCTCAAATCAATTCGTTTAATCTGTCGGAATGTATCATCAATTCATCATGGGCATGATTTTGGTTTTGGTTGTGTGAAATACTTATTGAATATCCCAGCTCCTCCATCAATTTGTCGCGCAATGATTGTTAATGCCTAGGTTCATACTATTAGATATCATAGCGACAAGTAACAGAAAGATTTGTAATTTAAATTTAAGGTGACAATGAAACAAAGATTTCATTTTCTAATTCAATTCAACTTTAGGTGAGAACGTGCGCTTCTTGCCACACGTACTCATTCATTTGTAGGGAAACCTTCCGGTTCCCCCAGGACCTCCTCACACACCCCTACAGTCCTGCCCTTATTCTCCACCACGAGCTAGGCACATTCAGCTCGTATTTCATATTCATTCATAACCACTTACTGTGCCATTTCATGATTTACTATATTATTTTATTCAGTAAGCCTTGTTTCATTTCTCCTTAGATACATGTTCAATACAGTCAAAGAGTTATTAGTTCTGGAAACTCACCAATATTTCGGCTACAGCACACATTTAAGACGTCGTTCCCGCCATGCTCTCCTCCATCATGATTTCTGTAAAGCCCATTACACAATGAAAAAAATAAGGTATAAGAGTTAAGGAATAAGGAATAGCACAGAAATCAAAACACAATAGGCGATAGGCTACAATATTCAACCAATCACAGCGGTTGAATACCTGCAGCTGGTGTGTGCAGGTATTCAACCCCTGTCGTGTGTATGTGGACTCACGACACTTCGTTGAAAAAATTCCCTGCGATTGGCTGGCTATAAGAAATAAGAAACAAATTCCCACCGTGACGGAAATTTTATTCTTATTTATTATTCCTTATTTTTGAATTATGAATTGATTAACGGTGCTGCCATCGCTGGATTCCGCTATTCCTTATACCTTATTTTTTTCATTGTTGGGCTTCAGCTACCCCTTCAGTAAGCACAGACAAATAAGATAGCTTCAACTTATTTATGGAAGTGAATAATCTGTGGGCATACTTGTACTTACGGTTTTGATAACTTCGTGATGATTCGCGACAGCTGGTATTGGGGATTAGTGCAATAACCTCTTTGTTGAATAACAGGTGCAGCTAAACAGTAATATACAGGGCGTCCCACGGCCATGCTACAAGGAGGGAGAGTACCTTTAATATTGTAGATGGAACATTTTACTGAAAGAAGACATTATTTTATTCATAGATTTTAAATAATTACACATTTGAACTGGAAATCGAACCCGCTACACGAGAGAAAAAAAATACCCTGTAGCTTTATCACACCGATCGGAAGGCTTCATCATAAGGTTTTTTGCTAAATAACATACTACCAGAAAAGGAAGACCATTTTGAATACAAAATTAATCAATTCATCAAATGCTCAAAATGAGTGTTGAATACAAAGTCGCACTCTTGATTATTTCACTCCCTTTTTTAAAAACCTATTTAGAGGCTAAAAATTTCACCCATGCCGGGATTCGAACCCGCAACCTCTGGCTATCTGTGCCAGGATAGCCAGAGGTTGCAGGTTCGAATCCCGGCATGGGTGAAATTTTTTGCCTCTAAATAGGTTTTTAAATTTGTTCCTTAGCACGGGTTAGTGCATTAAAATAAAAATAGTATATTTCACTCCCTGTTGATGTTTTGATCTTGTTGTAGTGTATATTCAGAATAATACGTCTAAGTTCTGTTTGTAGCTCGTGGTCACTTTCATACTGGTCCTTGTACACTAAACGTTTTACATAACCCCATAAAAAAAATCTGAACGAAATTTTACTTAACATGTTAAAATTGGTGGTCTTCCCTTTATTTCTGATAGTATGAAAAAATATCCTTATGATGAAGCCTTCCTATCGGTGTGATAAAGTTACAGGGTAATTTTTTTTCTCGTGTAGGTAGCGGGTTCGATTCCCGGTTCAACCGTGTAATTATTTAAAAATCTATAAATGCAGTTTAGATTGTTTTTGAAATTAAAATAATGTCTTCTTTCAGTAAAATGTTCCATCTACAATATTAAAGGTACGTTCCCTCCATGTGGCATAGCCGTGGGACGCCCTGTATACTCTAAGCAGCTAAGCAGCTTAATTTGCATTATCCCTTAGCATACCTAACAGCTGCCGCTGCTCTAGAGTTCAATTTGCTGCTATTCATTGCAGATACTTTGAATATCAGCTGCATTTAAGCAGTTTCATTTTCTGTTATACATTGCAGCTACTTATACTATTTTTATTTTTAATGCACTAACCCGTGCTAAGGACAATTTTAAAAATCCGAACCTCTTTACGTAACACAGAGAATAGTGTAAAGAGGTTCCAATTTTCACTGATGCCGGTGAGTCGCCCATTGGCTCAGTTGGAAAGAGCGCTGGCACGGATAGCCAGAGGTCGCGGGTTCGAATCCCGGCATGGGTGGAATTTTAGCCTGTAAATAGTTTTTTTAAAATTGCAGATATTTTGAATACAAGGTGCATTCGACCTCAGAGTTTAATTAATTAGCTGCTATGCATTGCAGATACTTTGAATACCAGCTGCAGCTCAGCAAAGAGTTTAACTTGCCGCTGTTCCTGCACTGCCGGGCGGCGGCAGACGACCTTGTAGACATATTGCAGAGGAACCGGGACTTGGTAGTTGGTGGCGTCGTACATTCCTTTGATGGGACGAAAGAAGCTTTGGACAAGATATTAGGCTTGGGGTTGTACATTGGAATTAATGGATGGTAAGGTTTTATCTCGCGAAGAACCGACAACCGTCGGAGTAAACGTGTTCTTGAGTCGAGACCGCGACTCTGCAAACGTAGTGTAGGACGCCCTCCGACCAGGTGAGATGACGACCTGCGAAAAACTGCAGGCAGATGCTGGATGCGGCAAACTAAAGACAGGGCGCTATGGTGCTCATTAGGGGAGGGCTATGTCCAGCAGTGGACTAATATATCCTGAAGAATAAGAGCGCCGCCATTTTACCTTTATTATGGATATCAGAGTGTCTTCCTCATAGTGTCTTTGAAAAGAGTTAAGAAAACGAGAAAAGAGCATTACTTTTCTCTCTGGGATATATAAATATATATTTTTTCAACTAATAAACGCAAAACTTAGCTATGAATCTATAATTACACTTAGAAAATGTATACCTATTTTTTTAAACATCTATATTTAAAACAAGACACGACTTCTTAAAACACTTATAATAACAAATAGTCTATGGTAAAGGGAAGGACGTACCCACAAATTAGTTAAACTATCTCTGGGTAGTGTTTTAGAGGAATCGTATTTTTATAAAAGGTACCCGGAACGGTGCGTGGATGCAACGACTTATGAACGTCGACGAAGTGAAGGTGATCTGTCAGGATCGTGGCAAGTGGCAGTCCCTGGTCTCTGCCTACCCCTCTGGGCGATACAGGCGTGAGGTTATGTATGTATGCATTTTTATAAGACCGTAAAAAATTGTTACAGTTCGCTTCGAACGAAAGACAACTTAGACGTCGCGTCTCAAATACCCAAAGACAGGCTGATGGTAGAGACAGACTGTCCATGGTGCGAGGTAAAACCCACGCATGCAGGCTACGGCCATATCGCTTCAAAGTTCCCTGCAGTGAAGAAGGAGAAATACAGCATAGAGTCTGGCAGTCAGGTGAAAGGGAGAAATGAGCCTGTCAACATTGTGTAAGTAGAATTATATCTAACTACAGTCTGTTAGCTTATAGAATAATACCTCTGGCTCTAGAGTAGGCTTCGGTTTTCGCCGGAAGCACACGAGTCTAATACTACTTCCTGCTCTGTATAAAACTTATTTTCGCTATTTTAAAAAGTTATTTCGAAATTAAGTGTCATATTAGTTCCGATATTTCTATTACACGAATATATTATCCGATAGTAGCCGAGGTATATTCTAAAATCTAACAGACTAGTTGCGCCCCGCGGTTTATTAGGTACTCGAACCCGCGACCTCTGGCTAACTGTGCCAGCGCTCTCCCAACTGAGCTAATGGGCAAGTACCGGCATCACCGAAATTTGGAACCTCTACAATATTCTCTGTATTATTTACAGGCAGCGACATCTGGCTGAAGTAATTTGCATCACTTGCAGCCCCGATTGATTATATTCTTTTTGTTGCACTAACCCGTGCTAAGGATAATTTTAAAACCCTATTTAGAGGCTAAAAATTCCACCCATGCCGGGACTCTGACCTTTAAATAGCTATTAACCTTATTTATTATCAGAATTTAGAATCTTACCTACTCTCGTGTTTCAGACAAGTCCTGGAGATTTTATCCGCAATACGGAAAGAGGACATTAACGAACTAGCTGAGGCCATTTATGACAATACAAATGCATTATTTTTCAAGGGTAAATAGATGAAACATACATACGCCTGTATCCTAGAGGGGTAGGCAGAGACCAAATTCTGCCACAAGCCACGATCCTGACAGATCACCTACGCTTCATCAACGACGAGTAGATAATAAATAGATGTAAATATTCGTTTAAAGATAAGGAAAATAAATCAAAGAATCAAATCACTAACAATATATTTTTTATTGTGACTTACAGTATCTAGATTCGTACAACACAAAGTTTGTTACCACTATTTAGAACCATCAGAAACCAAACAGTTTTTTCAATGAATACATCGATTTGGGTTTCCATTTACGTTTGTGAATAAAAATCCATCGGAGAATTTGCAAATAATTGTTAAAATAATTGTGGTCAATAGACAAGAATACATTTGGAAACTTACAACTGTTAAGAATTTTGTTCTGATCACCCGGTCTGAGAAAGACAAAAATTTCGGACGAAGTGGCAAGATACAGTAATCGCCACGATTGTTGATCATAGCCTGCATAACGGCGTAAGTTTGCGTATGCACACTCGCGCTGAAATGCCGGCCGGGCCCTAGAGTCTAATACCTACATAGTTTGTCTATCTAAAGGCCTGCGCAGACGAGGGACTTTTGTCCTTGGGGACGAAAGTCCCTGAATCGTAAAAATGTCCTCAGAGTACTTGTCGCGGACTCACCGCCTACGGTGTGCGGTCATCTGTTCCCCTGAAATTGAGTGAAGCGTACGCTATGGAAGCAAATATTCTGAGATTACATTGTGTTATAATTTACATGAAGTTGAAAAAGAAAAGGCGTTTTAAAAGAAAACATCGAACTTTGGTCCAGTCCGGTCTCTTGATGTCCTCAGTAACTTGAGGGACTTTTTGTACGGGGTACTTTTAGTCCTTCGTGTGCGTTATTCGATACAATTTGTAAGAGATCTATATCGACGGACAAAAAAGTACCCGGGGAATAGTCCCACGTCTGCGCAGGCCTTAATATATATATAACGATATCATATGATATAACGTCGTGGTGATATTATATCAAATGATATTTAATAAAATGATATCAGCACGACGATGGTTGTTATTGGCCTCAATTTGGTAGTCTACAAAGCAATAGTAGTCCAATGTCATTCCAGGGGTAAAAGCTGTGCAAATTAAATAGGCATCTCTCGCGAAGATCGAAGAGCGCGAGGCGACGAGTTAAACAGCACGGGTTATACCGTTGCAATGCCATTTATTACCAGACTACCGATAGTGTGAATGAAAGTACAGTCTGTTGGCTTTTAGAAAATACCTCGACTATATTGCAATAAGGAAAGGTTTATTTTGTTTTATTTATAACTTTACATAACTTTTCAAAATAGTGAATGAAAGTTTTATACAGAGCAGGAAGTAGTATTACACTCGTGTGCCAAAAGGTTCCTTTTGGCGGAAACCGAAGCCTACTCTAGAGCCCGAGGTATATTCTAAAAGCTAACAGACTGTTCCATTACCAGACTAATATGACTATTGAACAACTATGCCTTTTAGAGACTCTCCCGGCTCAAGCCAATCCGCGCGCTGTAAGACCTTCGCTCCCCGTCATTCAGCCTCCAATAAGATTTAACAATCGCTTGCCCTATTCGCTATTCAACGTTCATAACTCGTGGCAACGACTCTACCGAAGATGACTTGTTCTGATTCACCTTAAGCATAAAATTATAAAGGTTAGGTAACTGCAAACAATTCGTCTTATATATTATACGGGTCTAATCGCGATTATTGATTAAGTAAAACCTGTCCGCGGGCGTAGTGCGTGTTGTGTGTCGGCCAGCTGCGAAAAACTAGAAGTGACTACCCACAATAATTGACTGTCAGACTTCAGTCTACCCATGACCACGGCAACTGTAACGCTGCCGAAACGTCGGGAAATAATGTAATTACGTTTTACCTAATAAACCGCGATTAGACCCATTTAATAACTATGTATGAGTATCGTCTTATATAATATATGTGCGTAATACATAGAATATTGTAAAGAGGTTCGAAATTTCACTGATGCCGGTGAGTCGCCCATTAGCTCAGTTGGAAAGAGCGCTGGCACGTATAGCCAGAGGTCGCGAGTTCGAATCCCGGTATAGGTGGAATTTTTAGCCTCTAAATAGGTTTTTAATAATGTATGGTCCTCAAAAGTAGTACATAGTTACAACACATTTTAAAGAATACAAAAAGATCTTTAGATTTCATTATGACTGTATACCTAATGTACAAAAAACAATGCCTAGTTCTTGCCATAGGTACTTTAGTGCTATATTTTATCAATCAACATTTATCCATGCCAACAGAGTTCTCGTTTACATAAATGTGACAGTGTTAGTCAGGGCTCTGTTAAGCAGATGTATGCAATAGTTTACTCACCCTCCAGTAAAATTAATAAAACTGTCACAAATTGAAAAACAACTACAGAATTATATTCCTTTCTATCCATATTATTATGATCCATCTCAATTAATTTCATTTGTGTTTTAATAAATAAATAACACCAAGCAAATCATAAAAACATGATCGTTAATAAACTAAAACATTGCTAAAATATTTACAATAAAAAGCAAGTTATTTTTAGTTTGTTGCAGAAGACTAAAAAACGTACAAATGCTTTAAAGGAATGTAAATAATAATCTTTTAAATAATTTTACCCACAGTGTGCTTATCGGATAGATTTTGTCATGGATAAAAAATACATCAATGATTAAATTTCGAGACTAATTTGACAAAAGCATACATGTAATTTTAAGTTGAATGAGACTTAAATTTCATTAATTAATATACATAATAATAATAGTTATTCTTTTGAATTGTGTGTATCCAATGCCATCAGGATTTTTCTTGAAAAGGAAAAAGTTGTGCATGTTTGTACCAAACTAACATCATTTAGGTAAACTAATTTGGTTAACTGGTGTTAACTATCTCAGAGTTTGTTTGGTTTTTGTATCGGTAGTTGACTACAATAGACCTTCATAATAAATCATAAATTAAACTACGTAGACTTAGAAAACATAAAAAAACATCAGTGGTATAATGTCTATTTGATAAAACGAAGTCTAAGAATAGACCAGGGTTCGTTGACGGTACGATGACGAGACATCTTATTTGAAATAAATGAAGGTAATTTATTTAAAATGCGATAACAAATCAGTCTTCAAATAAGGGTTAGTTGATTTTGCTAGTGAAAAATAGTAATAAAAAATGGAATAAATAAACAAAGAACTTTACAACACGTGAACAATCATGAATGAGGGAAGCTTTGCGAGAGAACATGACGATTCAAGAACAAAAGGGGGACTTTTTGAGTGTGAAATAAATCCCGACGATTTAAATGTATTTTTGTTTTAGGAAAAACTCGTCAAAATACTATCCTTACAACATCCCATAGAATATTCACAGCTTCTATTCAGCGGCGTTCCCATAAAATCTCGATAATTATTTTAACCTTTACTGAGTTTCACAGAATGGCACTGTCAAAATGGGTAGCACGATGGCACGAGTCACGCGTTGTGGCGCTAGAAAAATGTGTCATTTTGACAATGAATGTCGTCAAAATGAGAATTTTGTCAAAATTTGTCACTGGAAAATTGCTCTTCACATCTTAAACGCGCGATTAGCGTCGTCATACTACCCTTGCAGGTGGTTGGTTTGTCATAATTACGGCTACTAATGTGAACGAAAGTATGTTTGCTGGTTTGCCTTTCGATGTGATTTTTCAGCGACTTCAAAAAACAGGAGGTTCTCAGTTTGACTTGTATGTTTGTCCGTGATTATCTCGCGTTTGGCTGAACCGATCTTAAATGCGGTTTTCATAAAAGGTTTTGCTAGAGAAGGTTTTAGGACGTGTTTCAAAATCGGTTTACGCCATCGTAAAAGTCGCACGGACAGCCATTGGACTGCCTAGCGCCAATAATTTAGGACTTCAAATGTGAAAGCGAGATGATGCTATTCGATAGGAAAATAAAACTTTCATAGAGCTAACATGTAACGGAAGCTAGTATGTGGCGTTTTGTAGCCTACAAATTTCTTCACGAGTAAAAAGTTACAGACCGCTAGTATTAAATCGTTGTATAGAATGGAACTGGCACTGTATTTGAAAATAATGCGCGTAATTTACATGTGGGGTGTGTGTACGCCCATAAACATCAACTTTTACTTCGTGACAACTTCCAAAAGGCAAAAAACATATCGGATGTTTCATAGTAAACTGGCATTAAAATATATTAGTCTCGCGATTTCGAAGTTTTCTCCATAGTATAAGTTGTTTCTATTGACGAGTTTTTATAAAAAAAAACATTGGATGTTTCATAGTAAACTGGCATTAAAATATATTAGTCTCGCGATTTCGAAGTTTTCCCCCTGGTATAAGTTGTTTATATTGACGAGTTTTTATATCTTCTAGTGTAAACGTCATCACAAATAATAAGTGTCTTAAAAAACCACGCCATTTTTTAACAACGGTAGAAAAGAAAGAAAATTGGAAAGAGAACGCCGCTGAATACTAGGCCTTACCGCAAGTGACTTACAAAACAATATCACAATAAGCTCACGGTATTTCCGAGTATACGTTCACTTGTTGCCTCAGCCAGAGGAAGTAGTTGGAGACGTGGAACCGTGTGACGTTGAGAGCGCTGTGCGTCTTGTTCTGAAGCACATCAGGGGCCCAGTCGCCGCTGGTAAAGAGATAAGAGCAGTTGTTAAATAAATAACGTTCAATTCAATTCTGTTTTATGGACTCAGTGCACTGATTGTCCATTACAACTTCGCCAATATCACGTGTTAGACAAGACTATAGCCAATCACAAGCGAACAAGGCTCGGTCAGAATTTTGAGTCAATCAGAACTGTTTGTCTTTTTTTTCCTCCTTATTATTTTGTACAATTTCGAAAAAAAAAAAAAAAACATTTACATACTGGCACATACATTGCTTCTGGCCCCACACTAGGATACCCTGTGTCGTGGGAACCAGAAACAACGACATCACAAACATGTAAACATCCAAGACCTGGGTTTTTTTTTGTTTCCAGCCGGGATTCGAACCCAGGACCTCTTGCATGGTAGGCAGACGCGCTACCCTTACGCCACAGAGGTCGTCAAAAAGAGGTTGAAAAAACTAAAGTTTGATATCATTGTCTGAAAGAAATTTACCTATAATATAAACAAGAGGGGTATTTGCCTGGGAGAGGATAAGTTTAAGATTAGTAGGTCGGATAATGTTATCAGGCAGGACATCCATAAGAGAAAACCGGAGATTGGGACAACTGAAAAGCAGGTGTTCTGCGGAGCCGTCGTCCAAACCACACTCATAAATAACGTTCATTATATTCTTTTTAATGCACTAACCGGTGCTAAGGACAATTTTGTGAACCTGTACGTAATACAAAGAGTCTTGTAAAGAGGTTCGAAATTTCACTGATGCCGGTTAGTCGCCCAGTAGCTCAGTTGGGAGAGCGCTGGCACGGTTAGCGAGAGATCGCGGGCTCTTAATAGGTTTTTAAAAAATAAATAACGTTCACACAACACAATCACTTCTCCAGCGCTTTAATTAACATTACACATCTGTGTACAAAACGCACCCTCAGAAGGAAAGAGGCCTAAGTCAAAAATAGTGAAATTGAGTTACAATCATAGAGTCTTAAAAAGGTATGCCGTGGACGGAAGATTCGCTATGCTCTTTTTTACAATAAGTGCCTTTGTTTTACTATTCATCGGATAGAGCATACCTTTTTATGTCTCTCTATGATTGTTAGGTACTCAATTTTTTGAGTATTTAAACTATTTTTTGACTTAGGCCTCTTTCGTTCTAAGGGTGCGTTAAACTTAATATCACTGTCACATATAAGATATCCACTGAAATGTGGTATCCACTAGGAGTGATACATATTACACCTCATATCTAAACTGCAGAGCTAAGTAACAATCCTCTTTTGCACATTGATGTATCGTGAACAGTTACCGAATCAAGGCGCTGCTGGTCCCAAGCCAGGATACCCTGTGCTATGGTAACCAGGCAAGAACATCACAAACATGGTTAAGCAGTTATGTTTCTAAGTTTCTGTAAAGCTATATAGAATGGCTGGTGCAGGCACCATAGCCTAGCTACATTAAATAATCCAACTATGATGCTCTCTCGGTCTATCTTACTGGTATTCCATAAAATATCTATTAGAACAACTGTTTTACTGTGCAACAACAAAATGAATTACATATTCTTAACAAACGTTTTAACAAAATTACCTACTGACACTTTTTTCCTATTCAAAGGCTTTGTGATAGATAACTGATAAGATAGATTTAAATCACGTTATGTGACAATTTAATATGTCATTCACTAGAATGTACATACTGCATTTAAATTTAATATCTCATTTACTAGAATGCTAATATTTCTGGCAAAATTGTGTATTAATGAATTCCTTAAGCGCCAATTCACTGAAATAGTTTGTCTTGTGGCCTCTATTACATATGGAAAAGATTCACGAAAATATTGTTTGTAAATTAAAAAGTGTGTATCGGAGTTGCTGCTTCTTGAGTAGCAACATTAAGTCCCTTCCAAATATCGAAATCATCTCAAACACTGCCAAATATGTACAAGAGTAAAACATCAATACTCACACAAACACCTTTGTTGTCAAATAATCTGCGGTGAACTTGTAGGAGTCACCATAGTACTTCTTCACAGCCGACCAGCCGGCGAAAGTGTAACTCTGCACATTCTCAATCAATCCTGGTGCATAATGGTCCACTGTGGCAACAACCACTGGGTACTTTTCGTTTGCATATTGCTTGACGTTTATGTAGAGTACGCCAGCTTTAGTCGCTCCAATTCTGATGGAATCGCAGATTAGGTCTGCGTATGGTTTCGAGTATTCCATTGAGGTCTTGTAGTAGATAGGAGCATTGGTTTCGAGCCACAGGTAGCCACGAGCTGAGGTGGAGAGGGTCTTCCTCCACGCATGTTGACTCTGCTCCAGGATTCCAAGGTCATTGAGGAGCTTGCCTGTCGCGCTTTCTGTTGGGAGAAAGTGAGATATGAGTATGTGTAATACTTAATTAGTACCAAGAAAGGTAATATTAGCGGTAACTAATCTTAATGTTAAGCCTTCCTCTGATTACCACCGCAAAGACTTACATCTAGTGTGGTAACCAACGTAAAACAAGCTTGTAATCTTTTTCTTTTAAATAAAACATTTTGTATTTTTTTTGTAGTTTGTATTAGCTCAGAACAACCACAAAATGCTTCGACTTATAAAAGGGCAGAAGTGACGAATAAAAAGCTTACAAAAATCAATATGAAACAAAATTGTTCAAAAATAATGCCTCGAGACACACGCTACCCAAGGGATTCCATGACGCCAGTAGCGGGTAATACAGGAAAATCTTTTGCATCAGGTATCAACCGACCGACTAAACAAACTATATAGGTACCTATGTCCTACAACTGTTGTTATAGTACATAACGCAGATTTCCTAGTGCTGAAGGAAATATTGTGATGCAAAAACAAAGCACAAGTAATAATGTCATTGTTATTGTTTATTTTCCTCAATTCTTTCTAACATAGTACTATCTTATGGAAGATAAATAAACAGTAAATTACTTCAGCCAGATGTCGCTGCCTGTACGTAATATAGAGAATATTGTAAAGGAAATTTCGCTGATGCCGGTGAGTCGCCCATTAGCTCAGTTGGAAGAGCGCTAGAAATTTTAGCCTCTAAATAGGTTTTTAAAAATCAGGAGTATTCAACAGAGTTGAATAACAAGCCTGTTTAAACTATGATGTGAAACAAATTTTTGCTGTTCCCTGTCATGTTAGAACATCTTTAAACCGGTTTCTTCTTCAAAGCGGTGGTAGCGGAGAGGTGTAGAACGCCGGCTTCTCAATCGGGAGGTCGTGGGTTCGAACCCCGGCATGTATCAATGGCTTTGTTATGTAAGTTATGTACATTTGTGAAATTATAGTAGCAATACTACACGCTGACGGTGAAGGAAAATATCGTAAGGAAACCCTAGTGTCTGATGTGTTAGCGTACCTCAGCGCTTGCTACGTACAATGACCTAACTATGAGGCTAAGTGCGGAAATCTCAGGTCTAACTAACTAACCGGTTTCTGAATTGAGAATTCACTAAGTAAATACTTAAGTAACATTCTGTCACACTCTTTGAAAGACAGCAAGAGACAGCACTAAAGTTAAGTATTTACTAAGCGAAATTCTCAATTCAGAAATTCGCCCTTAGTCTATCATGGTGGAGACTTTGGATAATCTCCATATTTATTATAGCAGTTTGAGTGTTCAGCAGTGTGATCTAACGGAGGCTTAATTTTGTCATAGAAAGTGTCAAGCTCTTAATCTGAAATTGTATTCATTAATCTGAGGTGTTAGGTGCTATTGAAAAATTAATATTCATTGACGTCTCAAACATTTAAAATCTTTATGTTTACTTTCAACGTCATTATGTAAATGATTGTTGGATAAAACATTCTTGTTCTTGGTACACTTTATTGTACACAATACAGAACTTTGGTAATGGACAGTTTTGTGCTTCTAGCTCGGAAACCGTTCGTTGGACTGAAAATATCGTTATTGCCATATTAAAGAGGATTAAATTTTGCGTCGTGTGATTGTCTAAAACTTTAGATTCGATTTAGTGGTATAGCCGAAATCATCGGTACTTTCGTACACTTCACAGAAAAAAACTATTAGATGTTTCTATGTAATGAAACGACATGATTTATACAGCGTCCAGTGGCATATTCACTCACACTAGATGGGTGAAGGGACAACTCGGATGCTGCAGTGCCTGAAACATGATTTTAGATGGGGTAGTCTTACCCAATACCTATACCATCCTGACAACTTAGTCGGCCTAGCCCACAGGAAAGACTACAGTTACTTAAGCCAAACTTGATAAAGAATAGAGGTAAACAAACCAATTTAGGGTTATCACAACTCACGTTTTACAAATCTTCTATTGTTTACATGCTTATAGCCTTTTACTTGCTAACTATTTATTAACAATTCCTATTGCAGCATATTTAACTAGAATCACTCAAATAACATGCATATTACCTTGTTATTTCGAAAAACTATAAAAAAATCGACATTAATTTTACGCGACAGCCCTACAGAAAAAGAAACATGGATGAAATTCAGGTGTGACAAACATTTTGGGAAATTTAGTTTATGCCAACAAGTGAAGTTTAGTCGTTTGTCAATACATGTATATGGCATAAGTATATAGCATATATGTGTGACAAAATGGCACAAGACAACAATATATATTGCCCCCATATCATTGTGAATTAAATCCGATAGAAATGATATGGGGGCAAGTAAAAGGTTTGCTGCTGCCAAAAATAAAACTTTTTAAATGGCCGAACTAAATAAAGGTTCTGTTAGATGAGGCAATAAGTAAAATTACTCCAGCAGCATGGCAACGTTGTGTTAAATTAAAGAAGAGAAGAAAACGCCGAATTTGATGGTGTAATGGATAATGTCATTGATGAATTTATAATTCAAGTCTCCTGAGACACAAATTCATCCTCCTCTTTGGCCAGTGACAGTGATGATTAGTGTGAACATATGAATAAAAATATATACAAAAAACTTTCTTTTATTGCAATATTTGCAGTAGGTCCCAATCTCCTCATTTTCATAGTAGAATCTATAGGTACTTATTAATATTATAAAGTTGAAGAGTTTGTATGTATTTTGCTTCGTTATCAACCCTTGTATGTCCCCACTGCTGGGGCACGGGTCTCTTCCTGCATCGCAGGAAGGTTAGGCCATACTCCACCACGGTGGCCAAGTCCGGGTCTGTGGAGGATTGTAAGACAGTGGCGGGCCTTACTGTCAGAAGTTGTCAAGCCGCCCATAAGGCCTCTGACATAGATTAACGACATTATAATGTGGCAGCCAGCACCAACGGCTTGACGTGCCTTGCGAAGCACGGGAGCGCTCGGAAAAATGCCACTAGCGGTAGTCACGGGACGCTCACCCATTCTGTACCTGACTACGCCTGTTGTTGCTTAACCAAGTGATTGATTCCAATCACTCGGTTCGCCTAGGCCATGAGCGCTTCTTTTTGCTTAAACGCGCTTAATTCTATTAGGAAAATCATGCGGCAAGGCTCGCGTAGATGTTTGTTAAATCTGTGTGTCATATTTCTTCAGTGTTGTCATATGTCATATTCAAATTGGTTAAGCCTTTCACTATTAAATCATAAACATATAACATAAATAAGCATTTTACATTAGTAGGAGGAAGGAACGATTATCATTTGTCTGAAAATTATTTCTAGAAAAGTTTGTTAACATCTGCCTTTTAGGTGTAAACAAGTCGTTGCCTAGCAACGGTTTGTTTATCGCCATTCGTTATCGAATTTGGCTCAGGTATAGTCAATATGTGCGAAGCCAACCAAGCCGCGGGTTTTCTCACGATGTTTTTGTTCACAGTTAGCGTTTCGTCAGACCTTTCTACTCAAGAAAAAAATGCCAACACAAGTCTAGTTGAGGAGATATCATTAAGTTCCCTATCTTGTAAATTGTGACCAAAGTATTCCTTAACACTTATTTTATCAGTTCAAACTTTGTTTAAAGTGCTAATGACTGTTAGCTATTAAATGCTGCCTTTTATCAGGTCATAGATTACTGAGATGGGACGAAAGTGGTCAGAAAGTAAAGTAAAAAAAAAAAACCATTCATTGCCCTTTAGTGCAAACACTGGCTCAAAATTTCTCTAATTTACGAAAACATGGTTCCTTAAGCCACTCAGACGTAGTTCAATTATGGTAAAGGAAAGTCGTAATCACAGCTTAATTTTATTAAACCGGCTATTAGGAGTCTTCTAGAGGAATGATGATTATAAATTTATAACACTGTGTTTTTGAACTCAATGTAAACAAAAACACCGGACAAGTGTCAGTTGGACTCGCCCACCGATGATTCTGTAATTTGTAGGGTAGGTAGATATTTGTCGGCATATTATTAATAGTTCAGAAATGAAGTCTTGTATCCGAGCTTCTCCCGAACTTCAAGGACTAATGCAAAGATTTTCTCTGAACTCCTAGTACAAGAAGATATTCATTGCCAATTTTCTTAGTTCTAGGTCAATGGAAAATACCCAAGTAATAAAGGATTTGTGATTAACTCCTTGAGTGTTGACATAATAATTTTTTTGCGGCAGTGAAGATTGACTTTGTCACAACTTAAAGGAATTGTAGCCTGAAGAACCTGAGTATACTGTTTTAATTTCAACTTGATACCTCCAGGCGTTTCTGAGATATATGATCTTGACAGGCAGTCAGACAACTAAAAGGGTTCCATTCATTTTTGAGGCGTGTAACCCTAAAAAGGAAGACAACATCAACTTACTAGGGAAGTTGCCATCAACTCTGGAGACATCGTAGGCGATTAGACCGGCAATACTCAGCAGCAGGAAGAAACTCGCCCACAGCCACGGGAACCTTCTAGTGCTCGTCATTCTATCTAGAATGTCCTGAAAACAATGAGATACTAGAATCAGAGCATTGATTATTAGTTCATTTTGAAGAAAATACTCTTTTGAATAATAGCCTAGTATAGCTACGAATATGAAAAATGTTTTTAAAAATCCATGAATTTTGAATACTGTTATGTATTCTTTTTGTTGCACTAACCCGTGCTGAGGCCAATTTTAAAAACCTATTTAGAGGCTAAAAATTCCGCCCATGCCGGGACTCGAACCCGCGACCTCTGGCTAACCGTACTAGCGCTCTCCCAACTGAGCTAATGTATCTGTCATTGTACTATAATGCACTAACAGAATTGAGGCCCTGGTCCATAACTAGGATATTCTGGTAACATGTAAATACACCCAAACTGAGGCCATTTGTACAAATGTACAGTGTACTTGTGGAAATCAAACCCACAATGTCTATTATTGTAATCAGATGTGATACCACTACACCAACAATGCAACAAGACAATTAAACAACTTCCATAAGGAAAGGTTATTAATACTCTATTGTTATTTTTCATGATTTGCATTACCTGTATAGTCCCTGTATGTATAGTGTATACACCTTCTATAACCTATGAAAATTCTAATATTAATTTTTGTAGTTTTCGTATTTATTATTCTTTAAATCGACAGTGTCAAGTTTAGATTGTAAGCAGAACAAACAAATTTTGTTGAAAGTTTAAAACTGCTTACATATTTGAAGTGTAATTAAAACTGTTTTTATACGGATTTATGCTTGTTTATTACATTTTTGTGTAATAAACGAGCCTGAAAAAGTGCCGAAACGTTGGAAAATTGTAATAAATCCATATAAAAACAGTTTTAATTATGTCTACTGCTCGTGTTAACCTTAGAAAATACTATATTTGAAGTGTGTTCATTATTCATACTGGATTTTAATAATACATAGAGAAATACTTGTCCTAGATCACTAAAGAGGTACTGTTATTTATTTGGCACTGTTTATTTCTGCTGAGAGGGATTTCAATTTTAGCATAATTGTATAAATAACGCTATAGCGGCGTAAACTTATGATGGAAGTTGTTAGATGTGCATTACGTTTTTGATATGAAATTAAATATTTAATAAGAAATAAATAAATAGTATTTCCTAGTTGGTACTTGTAGTGTTGAAAAACAATAGCTCAACTTCGTTCGAAATTTCTCAGTAACACAGAATGGCAATGAAACTAGCTAAGTAAAACTAACTAATAAATACTTACATCTCTACCTAAGTGGGGGCCTATTAGAGCTATTTGTGTCTAAAAATAGCCAGCATACCTACTTACAAAGAAAAATATCAGTGGAAATCTTTACAAAGTATCTTCACATCTACAGTGCACCTTGAACTTGGAAATGCTATCGAAAACGATGTCAAAGATCAAATCTTGCTTTGGTTTATTATATCGACAAAGAGATGATGTACCTATTCTCAGAATTGTGTATTTATTTAGCGAAGTATAGCGCGTGGAACCAAAACGAGAACTCTATAACGGACGTAACACATTTAGGTTTACAGTTATCTACGATGGGATTGAACCGGCTAATATTGACAAGTGGTTTTTCTAGTTTGATACCACTGGGAAATTACGCACTTTTACGTTTTGTAGAGAACGCCCTACGATCTCGGAAAAAAGAAACACTTTTACAATAGAAGATACGTTTTACACTAGAAGTACTAATTCACTAGTTGTAATAATTAACCTTTATTTAACTCACATACCTTAGCTGAATATATCAAAGAACAGGGAAAAATAGGATAGAATCGAAAAATAGTCGTCGAAGCTTAAAATGTCGCCCTGTCGCGTCAAATGCCAAAACTGGTATGGCCATATGCAACGTGGAAGGTAACCTACTTTTACGAAAACCCCTTTTTTTTACTCAAAGAAAATTACCGTTATGCTTGTGAGAAGTCAGATTTATTAGTTTCAAAAGGTTCCAAGACAGTACAAAAAATCTGCGCGCAATCACCGCATTTCGTGAAAATTATACCTCACTGCTAATGTTTGTTGGTGACTTTTGTTTACAAAACTCTAGCAACACTAATAAAAAAGTTACTAGGGATGTGTTAATCAGTTTTCGTCAAGTTTTGTTTTGCAATGTTACCGGTTTTTTTACAAGGAGGTTCTCAGTCAGTGAGATAGAATTAGGATGGATAAAAAGCGCATTACGTCATACCAAAATAAATGCTTAATAAATAGAAATAAAAATTATATTGATCAAATTAGTTCTACTCTATCTACGATCAAATTGGATCGAAGAGGAGAGGGAACATTAGCTCCCTCTACGACCGTACATCAACATTAACGTACAGTTTGTCAAAAAATTCAAGAAACCGGAAGAGAAACTTTATTATTGGTATTATCGAAAATTAAGACCATTTACTATCTTTGATCAAGCACAATACATCCTTTTAATGTAATGACTCTATTTTTTATTTTTATAATGCTTTTAAGTGCAAGAAATTATGTAACACAGACAAAAAGTCTTTAAATTCTACACTTTTTTGACAAAGTATAGGTGCACTCTAATCAGTTAAGTTAACGACGACTTTCCAACAAACATGTAATGATTGACCTGCGGTCGACTGTATACAGTAATCTAACAACATCGTTCGAGTAGTGGCTGGTACATATTTCGAGATGGAGTAGGCTTTTAAGCTACATCCAGTAGATTTTAAATATCTCTGTCGGATCTAGAGACTGCCGATGATAAAGTCGGCATGGTTACGCAATGATTACACTATTAACAAAACGTATAAATAATCCAACTACAACATAAGTTTTTAGACCTAATTAACTTTTATAAAAAAAAATAGGTCTCACGGTTTAATTGATTGGCAATTCAGTATTGATCTTTTAAGCCCTTGCTCAGTTGCCCATCCGCAGCGAATTGACAAATGTACGGATCTTACAAAACAAAGTCCAAACTCCCGAATTTCAGGCCAGCATTCTAATGCTGCAGTGGACTAGTACATAATATAGCCCGAAGAAGAAGAAGATTCTAATGCTGCGCTACCACTGCAGTACATTACACGAAATGATGTAGATTTTTTACACCCTATAGGTACAGTCATTTGTGCCCATTGCGCATTGGCAATTTCAAGCTGAGTCTGAAGACAACACATTATTAAAACGCGATTAAAACAAGAGTAGGTACCTGGTGAACCTGACAGAACACACAACACAAGAGCCCAACCAAACTATTAGAAGATTATTATTTATTTTATTATTTCGCTCAACATTTGGTCAAAATATAATGCTCAAATATGATGGCACAACCTTGTGCTATGGCGCTCATTAGGGGAGGGCTATGTCCAGTAGTGGACTAATATAGCCTGAAGAAGATAATGCATTATACTAAGAGTGGCGGTGATACCCGCACACGTCGCTAGATGGCGCTGACTGTATTTTAAAACGCGCTTACGTTTTGTTTATCCGATTACATTATATGGCGAAGTGGCAACCGGCCGCGTTACAGTCATTTACGACATTCTTGTACTGCCCTTGATTGGGGGGGGATTGATTTATTTTATAAGAAAATCTAATAAATCAATATGGCCACGTTTCTACAAAAAGAAGTGAAATCCTACCAAAAACATTCTGTAAAAACTAGCCAAGTCTCGATGGAGCTGCTCGTTTATCTATTAAAAGTAATGAAATCCAGACAAAGTCGTGCGAAGTCTAAGGTTCCTTACTGCGATTTCTCTATTATTATACTTAATGTTGTGTGACTTGGCCGTGATTAGAAGTCCATCTGTACTGGAAATATTTTTTTATACTGTGTTTCAGGCTCGCTTATACATAAGTATTATTGACATACGCAGCTTTATCAAGCTTACTGGTTATTCAATCAAAGTTTTACTAGTGAAAAATCAGTCGTGAATGGGTAGCGGTTCTGGCGACAGATTGGTGCAACGGTGTCATGGAGCACCTGGTTTTGTACCCTTCAACGGCCAAGTTACACAACATTAACTATAATAATAAATAAATCACAGTAAGGAACCTTAGACTTGGCACGACTTTGTCTAGATTTCATTACCTTTTAGAGATAAACGAGCAGCTCCATAGAGACTTGGCAATTTTTTTCGGAATATTTTTGGTGGGATATAACTTTACAAAAGTACATAACTTAGAAAACAAAGTCATTGGAACATGCCTGTATAAGGAATCTCTGGAATCCTGGGTCTCTCCACTGAGTAGCCGCTCAATAATTAGTGGTAATTAAGGCGCTTCATGTTGCTAACTAATGCCACCAATGGAAAAAAATCATAATTTCTTTTATTATACGTTTTTCTAGAAGTAAACAGTGTAGAACCTAGAATCAACAATCAAGGACTAATCAATTTCCGCCAAAAATGGCCGTTCTTAGCGGTCGATTAATGTTCCAGTCTGCTGATCGTAGGTCCTAGACGGTAGGTTTATTTATAAACCTACCGCCGTAGGTATAGTTTATAAAATGTACATAACTTTTTTTAATGCACTAACCCGTGCTAAGGACACGTTCTGGCACGGTTAGCCAGAGGTCGCGGGTTCGAGACCCGGCATGGGTGGAATTTTTAGCCTCTAAATAGGTTTTTAAAAAGATATTTTTTTCCATTAGTAGTGCCAGTTAGCACCCCAAAGCGTCTTAGACCCGTACTTCCTGTCTGAGAGAAGGCCTGTGGCCCGCAGTGGGACGATTATAGTCTAAGGCTCTTACTAATAAACACCGTATAAGCCTGGTATAGTTACACAGTGTTTTGTCACGTCATTTGAATGTAATTTTCAGTTGGAAGAAAAGAGACAAAACACTGCAGAGTTATACAATACTTACACCAAGTTTATTAGTAAGGCTGTAAGAAGAAAAGAATATAATCATGTGGGTACAGCGATATCATTCCGCTGTAAAACCTAACTGCAAAGTAGGTACTCGGGGCTGCAAGTGATGCAAATTACTTCAGCCAGATGCCGCTGTCTATACGTAATACAGAGAGTATTTTAAAGAGGTTTAAAATTTCACTGATGCCGGTGAGTCGCCCATTAGCTCAGTTGGAAGAGCGTTGGCACGGATAGCCAGAGGTCGCGGGTTCGAATCCCGGCATGGGTGGAATTTTTAGCCTCCAAATAGATTTTTAAAACGTTTATAGTCTACATAAAAAAATACAGTATGTATTTGTATCTCACCTGGCATGCCTTGTTAGTCTTGTCGATTGTCTCGTCTTTTTTCTTGCCCTTCAGCGCTTCAGTGCCGACTTCCTTGTACTGGAGGACAGTCTCTTTTAATGACCTTTGCTTCAGGTGGGGACTGACCTCGCTCCAATTGCTGTCTGCGTGACAATGAAAAGAAATACAGTTATACGGTAGTATAATTAACTAAATCACTGTTAGTATAAAAGACAGACTGGATTACAGTTGTATATTTAATGCGATTATTTATTACTCAAACTATTAAATTATTGATGTCATTAAATAACTTGATAATTAGCCTCTGACATGCATTATTTTCTGTTGCCAGGTTGAAAGTCCAGCTCCTAAGTAAACCAACTCACTGATATAATCTAGCAGCTTTGCCAACTGTTTGCTGTAGCGATGGAACAGCTGTCGCCAGGTGGCGTTACACGAGTCATTTTTCTTGAGACAGTCCACGAGACACTGCACTATGACTCGGTTGTAAGGAGTCCATATTGAGTCAGCGACAAAAAGTAGCTGACTTAGTAGACATGACATGACTTATGTTATTGCTGGGTTGAGAGTCCAGCTCCTAAGTAAACCAACTCACTGATATAATCCAGCAGCGTTGCCAACTGTTTGCTGTAGCGATGGAACAGCTGTCGCCAGGTGGCGTTACACGATTCATCTTTCTTGAGACAGTCCACGAGATACTGTCCTGTGACTTGGTTGTAAGGAGTCTATACTGAGTCAGCGACAAAAAGTGGCTGAATCAGTATACAACATGCATTGTTCTGTTGCTGGGTCGAAAGTCCAGCTCCTAAATAAACCACTCACTTATATAATCCAGCAGCGTTGCCGACTGTTTGCTGCAGCAATGGAACAGCTGTCGCCAGGTGACGTTACACGAGTCATTTTTCTTGAGACAGTCCACGAGACACTGCACTATGACTCGGTTGTAAGGAGTCTATATTGAGTCAGCAACAAAAAGTAGCTGACTTAGTAGACATGACATGACTTATGTTATTGCTGGGTTGAGAGTCCAGCTCCTAAGTAAACCAACTCACTGATATAATCCAGCAGCGTTGCCGACTGTTTGCTGCAGCGATGGAAAAGCTGTCGCCAGGTGGCGTTACACGAGTCATCTTTCTTGAGACAGTCCACGAGACACTGCACTATGACTCTGTTGTAAGGGTCGAGTGTAGGCCCGCTGAGATACTGGTTTGGCAGCTTCTTCATGAGCTGATTGAAGACCACCTGCAGCTTGTTGCTGGCGGTTGAGAAATATATATCCTGCGGGGGAAAGAGAATTATAATCACTGTTTTTTTTTACTATAATCATTTCATTATTCTGACTCACTATGAATGAAACGCATCTTTACCGTCTATACATGGGAGAACGATTTTTAGGAATCCTATTTCAAAATACGACTTGATTAAATCGAACCATGTGGTAAAGTAAGGCCCGCCACTGCCTTACAATCCTCCACCAACGCGGACTTGACCCCCTGGTGGAATGGCCTAACCTGAACCTTCCTGCGATGCAGGAAGAGACCCGGAGGATTGTGAGGCAGTGTCGGGCCTTATTGTCAAAAGTTATCAAGCCTTCCATAAGGCCTCTGACATGGCTTCACGATTGCTATTACATGACAGCCGGCACCAACGGCTTAACGTGCCTTGCGAAGCACGGAAACGCCCGGAAAAATGCCACTAGCGGTATTCACGGAACGGTCACCCGTCCTGCGCCTGACCGCGCCTGTTGTTGCTTCACACAAGTGATTGATTCCAATCACTCGGTTCGACTAGGCCACGGGCGCTTTCTTATGGACTCACCTTAATTTTACTTAATTGCCTTATAAGGTCACTTGACAGCTCCTTAGGAATGTTTTTACTCTTCGAGTTCACCATATCCAGGAAGGCGAATAGCTGATCTTGCGTCACGGATGCGCTCTTCATTTTTATGTGCCTATCCAGCAAGTTGGAGAGATAGGTCACTATGTATTTGGTGTAGTTCTTCAGTTCTATCGTTGGCAGGAACAGCTCTTCCCACGCTGAAAGGAAAATTGTATCAATCGGTTTTATAAGCATAGACTAACTACATTGCACTTTGTTGCAATGACAGTATCTTGTTATGTGGATGGAAGAGCCATCAAGGGACGTCCAAGGCGGAAATACTCCGATCAAAAAGGGGATGTTTTAGCACAGCGGAAGATAAAAAGTACCCAGAACCGGCGAGCGTGCATGCAAGGACTTATGAACGTTGATTAATTCAAAATAAGTAAATCAACTCTAAGGCAGAGGCTAACATTGAACACTCAACAAACGAATGTTGAAATGAACTTGTTGATTTCTAATTTTATTCTTAAATAGGTTACGGTTTTTTATTTAGAGGCTAAAAATTCCACCTATGCCGGGATTCGAACCCGCGACCTCTGTACGAAATTTCACTGATGCCGGTGATTCGCCCATTAGCTCAGTTGGATAGAGCGCTGACACGGATAGCCAGAGGTCGCGGGTTCGAATCCCGGCATGGGTGGAATTTTTAGCCTCTAAATAGGTTTTAAAACGAAGAAGAATTTTATTGCATCTCAGGACTGTGTAAAGAAGAAGAGAGGTACTGATACTGTGACTTGGTTAAGGTTAGCGATTCCTAACTGCTATTAGGTACCTGTGCGAGATAAGTCTTTGTGATTGATTGTATGTAAAGACAAAGATAGTATCCAGGTTATCAGGGCTGTAGTTACGTCTTTAGGTTTCCTGATAAGAGACTTCACTCAGATTCATCGGAATTTACGCAAAACATATAACGGTGCAAACTGTTTATTTGAATGATTAACTTATAGTCGAATACTTCCATTTGAAAGTAAATTCAACCCAGAATGAATGAATATTTATTGTATTTTCTAAGGTTAACACGAGCTGTAGACATAATTAAAACTGTTTTTATACGGATTTATGCTCGTTTATTACATTTTTACAATTTTCCAACGTTTCGGCACTTTTTCAGGTGCCGTGGTCCCGGATGACTGAGGTGACAGGTGTCTTTTAGAAATCATTAACAGTTAGTTTACTACCCTCGGCAAAAATTACAAAAGTTAATTATGAAGTTACGTTCCAAAATAGACAAACCAATATTGTTGACTTTATATAAAAAATAATTGGTTTGTCTATTTTGGAACGTAACTTCATAATTAACTTTTGTAATTTTTGCCGAGGGTAGTAAACTAACTGTTAATGATTTCTAAAAGACACCTGTCACCTCAGTCATCCGGGACCACGGCACCTGAAAAAGTGCCGAAACGTTGGAAAATTGTAAAAATGTAATAAACTAGCATAAATCCGTATAAAAACAGTTTTAATTATGAATATTTATTCTCAATTATAAAGTTTGAGTATTTAATTTTGCGATTTCATATTTCAACAGTTCTTGCAAAAAGGCATTCCGCGAAAGTCCTGTATTTAAATAGTATAGTACTAGCTGCTGGCCTTCGTCTGCGTAGGATTAGTATTTCAAAGAGCATAATATTAGCGCGGCGTAAAAAAGAATTTTAAAAATATAACAGCCTCACAATATTGACATGTTACAGTCGCACTAAAATAACTAGCGGTTTTGGCAGAATAGCTCGGAGATGGTAGATTTTTTCCTACTTACATGACACCTATCATCATATTTTGGACAATTCACTCAATATCTTTATAAATTCTAGCCTATGTGTTATTCTAATGTATAAACTATATGATTGTAAAGTTTCATTAAAATCCATTCAGTAGTTTTCACGTGAAAGAGTAACATCCATCCATCCATACTTCCAAACTTTCGCGTTTATAATATTAGTAGAATTTAAATGTACTTATAAAAAGTTAAAGTATATTTAAATACACTGATATAAATTCTTTCACTGCAAAAACATACTCAAATCCAGCCTTAAAGCCCGGGGCTTTTTTAAAGAAGAATAATAAAGAAGAAGAATTCGACGAAGAAAGAAAAGGGACCTAAGTTTGTGCTTCACTCCTAGATCTTCAGGACACAAAAAATCGTAAGCCAGCTCAAAAATCTTATGTATCAGTTTACCTTTTAATCCAACAGAGAAGTCTCTAAGGCCACCGAGGCCAACAGCCCAGAGGAGTGTCAGCCCGATGGGCGGCCGGTTCTGATACGAGTTCATCAGGCTAATGCTCTTCTGAATAGATGATACACAGAACTCTGGGTATTCCTGCGCCAACAGCTGAATCAGCAGCCTGTGTCCGTTTGCTGATTGACCTGGATATGAATTATGATGCAATGGTTAGGTAAAAGTGTTACATAAATGGTCTAATGTTATTGTGTAATTATGTTGATAAATTGTCGTTAAATTGTATGGTGGTTGGTGAGAGTTTGGTACTAAACTTAGTAAAGAGTATTTTTTATAACTTTTTTATCATGTTGGTTAAGCATTTCAAGAAAGCTAGATAGTAAAATAATGACCTGATGCCCCACTTTTCACAGTACTTAATTTTCAACGTTAATGTAAAAATGAATGTTTCAAGATATTGTTATGTCGATAATCTACTTCAGTTTTCAGTAAAATATTTTACTTGTTTCTTTAGTAATAAGTATCTAGAGACTTAAGACCCTGAATTGAATAGTTTCTGAATTGAGAATTTCGCTATGTAAATAGATAACTGTAGTGCTGTTTCTTCAATATTCTCAGAAAAGAGTCCGAATGTTACTTAAGTACTTACTTAATGAAATAAGCTTTACAAACCTCTGCTCAAATCATTGGCAATAGCAGTTAGAGTTATATCGTAGAATAGCTGAGAATTTGCTTTCCCGGCATCTCGCAGCACTTGACTAAGGAGCCTCTTGACTTCAGTGGGAAGTAATGACACAAGGTAGTCCGGTGCATGTTTGGAAAACGTAGGATCGTCTATATCGACTTGGGTTTTGGAGTTGAGGAAGTTGGACACTTCTTTCAACCAGACTAGTGGTGCATTGGAGAAACGGACTTTGTTTGTGGTTATTATGGTTGCGAGCTCTGTGGCATCGATCTGGAACAATTGTCAGTTCTTTAAGTATTTATTTATGTATCAAAGTACATAAATACATTATATAAATTCACTCCTGTATCCGGGAGGGGTAGGCAGACAATTGCAATCCTCGCATAGCTCTTTCACTTCATCAACATTCAGACGTTGCATGCACACATGCCAGTTTCGGTTACTCTTTATTTTATATGAATATTTATGTAATTAAGTTACTTTTATGTACTTTTCTATACACCTATCATTCATCAACTGTGTAAATGTTAAATTTACTAACAATATGTTAATTGATAACAACTGAGTTTTTGTTTTGTACGCAGGTAGCCCAACTGACAGATGTTGACAATAAGATTACATACAGTTTATTTATTCTTACTTGTCCAATTTAGTAAACAAGATTCTAACCTTAAAATTGAGATTAGATGCCTAAACTAGACATTTTCTCGCAAATTCATGAACTATCATGAACTATGTTTATAAAATTGGCAGCGTGTTATCTAAAAGAGTGTTCCAAGTTACTTCATTTATGGAAATATGGCACTTTTGGACTAAAAAGTTACAGTTTACAGGTATAATCTTGTTTACTAAATTGGACAAGTAAGAATAAATAGACTGTATCTTGATTGCTAAGAAAATCCTTGGCGCGCCAAAGTAGGCTGGAGGGTAGCTCAAAAAGTTTCAATACGGTACAGTATAAACATTACTCAGAACACATTTTAACTCACGATTTCGAGAGCCCCTTCGATAGTTTTAGGTGGCTTTGGTTTGGGCTCAGGTTTTTTATCGCCTGGTTGCTTTTTCGCCTTCTTATCGCCGTCTTTCTTTTTATTATCCTTCGTAGGTTTCAGCTCGCTATCCACCGCCATACCATTGTAGAACGACTTTATCTGAGAGTGCGGCACTAAAAAACAATTCATATATCATTCATGAAATACTGACAAAATATTCCGAGTAGATTACAGTTGGAAAAACGAAATAAAAGTGATAAAACTTACAAACATCTTCCAGTTTGGGCGCATTCTTGGAAGGCTTCTTTTCATCATCTTTAGCCGGTTTGGCCTTACCGTTCTGGGCCTTCTTGCTTTTGCCTACAACTTCCCATTGACCGCTCGACATCGTGAATTTCTTTGGAGTTATTTTAATTCAATATAACAATCTTGTAAATAAAGGGAAGGCAAAAGGTTACACGTCAAAAATTGCGATAATAAAACGAGAAAAAAAATATATCGAAAGCTGGTTTTCTATTGGTTGAGAAATTCCACCGCGGCCAAAACGTGGCAAGAATGATGCCATGCACGTGAGGATGCAAAGTGCATAGGTAGTGTTTTATTTGTAATTTTTAAAATATTATATAGGTATTGATAATCTAATACAAAAATATTCTTAATTTTAATGGTGAAAGCAACATACATGGAATTTTCAAGTTAAGTGCACTATTTTTACCGGTAAAGTTCGATTTTTTGACAGCAAGGCGACAGCTGGTGCTCAGTCCGACAGGCCCATCACTAGTAATCTCCTCGACGCACAAATTGTTTCCTCGCGAAAGAGACGAGAGGACGAATCCTTGAATTTATTTTATTCCACGATTGTATTTTGATTGTCATAGCTGTGTCGTGTTGTGAAATTACGAAGTGTGCTACAGATTGTTCTCCAAGTGAAATATGGAGGATAAGTTGCTATTGGACGATGTTTCCAGTACACTGCGCGAGCGAGTGTTTTTCTCATCGAGAGATGGGATGTCTTTAACTCTTTACGCTTTGTTATACGAAAAAAACACGGACGAAATAGATGACCTACTAAACACAGTACGTATTCAGCAAGTTCTTTCTTCAATATTGTGTGGAAATAGCGCTAAACACTAATGTTCTTTATGTGACAGTATTTTCTATTTTGGTCAACTATTATTCGTGCATAGGTGGGCAAGCGCGCTGTTTCATTGCGTGTGTGAGTTATTAAATTATTTATATACGCATTAGAGTTGTAGTATGCTGCGTTTGACCTTGACTGATAAACACAGCTTCTATCTGAAAGAAACATTTCTACTTGGCAGCCAAGGATTTATTTGTCTTGGTATGCTAGGCTTGTCTCATACTACACATTGACAGTACCAATTTTTTACGTTCTTTATGTCAATGAACTTTGTTCTGTGTAGACTCTACAATATCTACTTTGCATTCTGACTTTATCACCACTTGTTTTGGATTCCGATCAGAGACACTATCTTTTATTATACCTACTTGTGTAACTAAAGGCCCACCTCGTGCCAAAATGTTACAGAAAACCATAAGTACTTGCTGTGCTTAACATTTTTGTTGCTTTGAATAAAAATTTATGTTGAAAATTGATTGTTTTTCCTTGATGAAAAACACCTGCAGGAAATGTAGACTTAGAGCTATATATATAGCTCCTATTTCTCATGAAACCACACAAAATAATTAGTTCTCAGAGTGCATAACATTTTATTCTGATTTATTATGTAAATAAATCTGTTGTCATATTATCATTATAACCATAGTAAGTATGTACTGTGTAATCATACTTCTTTTTAATAGCTTGGAATAGCTGGTGCAGCTTTCTAGTCCAGTTTGATTTATGATAAAGGATATAGTTACATTGTCTTACGTGTCTGTCAATCCCGAGATACGGATTCGATAAAAAGTGATACTAAAAATATTGCTTAAATACACATGGTGGAGTTAAATACTAGAGTGCTACAGTACCTATGTAGTTGACAGAAATGAATAAACAAGTATTTTTACAAGAATGAAAATTGTGGATTTTCATCAGAATTCAGTAAAAGCTAAATCTTTTACTGACTATCCCCATTAAACTACATACTATCTTCTGAGAGTCTGCTGTATCAGTGATGTACAGTCACAAAATATTTGTTTGCTAAAAATAACAAAGGAATAAGAAAGAAAATTATTCACATAACGCTTTGTCCAACAAAAGAGCACAACAAACGCAAAAATAAGTAAGGCAAGGGTTAGTAAGTTAGATAAAAAATACTAGTTGCTTTGAAAGTTGATATTGGTGTGAAATATAATGAAATATAAGGAATATAAGGAACACAAATCCTAATTGAAATAATAAAAGTTTAAAAACCTATTTAGAGGCTAAAAATTTCACCCATGCCGGGATTCGAACCCGCAACCTCTGGCTCTAACATCGGAACGATATCACTGTACCCACATGGTTACACTATTTTTATTTTTAATGCACTATCGTTCCGATGTTAAACCTAACTGCAAAGTAGGTAGTCGGGGCTGTAAGTAATGCAATTTGCTTAAGTCAGATGTCGCTGCCTGTACGTAATACAGAGAATATTGTAAACAGGTTCGAAATTTCACTGATGTCGTGAGTCGCCCATTGGCTCAATTGGTAGAGCGCTGGTACGGATAGCCAGAGGTTGCGGGTTCGAATCCCGGCATGGGTGAAATTTTTAGCCTCTAAATAGGTTTTAAATTTGTTCCTTAGCACGGGTTAGTGCATTAAAAATAAAAATAGTATAATAAAAGTTACCAAAAAAAGCTGTGAAAAATTTACTTTCCTCATCTACAATTCTCTAGTGATTAAAAATAGAGTGTGTGAGTCCGGATCTCGCCTTAGATATATTAGACTAGCTTTGGCCCGCGAATCCGGCCGCGTGGAAAATATTCGAGGAACAACATTTTGCTACTCCATTCACTCCCTTAGGGGTTCTTCTTCTATATTATGTAGTCCACTGCTGGACATAGTCCTCCCCTTAAGGGTTAAATTTAGAAAAACAGCGAAACACGTTCAATCAATAAGTGTGTTAAAGAGTATTTATATTAAGTTACAAGAAAATTAGACAACATGCTTTAAACATCCCATACAAATTTTGGCAACCCTTTTCGCCCCCTTAGGGGTTGAATTTAAAAATAGCCCGGTCTTATTCCTTGCCTACATTATATAAAGACCCAAAAAAAATTCTGTGGAAAATTTCAGCTTCCTAGGTCCAACGGCTTGGACTGGGCGTTGATGAGTGAGTCAGTCAGGACTTTGAATTTTATTTATATAGATTGCAGGGTTCGAAAGGATAATTATCCGTGATAATTATCTCGATAATTATCATGATAATTATCTTGATAAAAATAGCTCGATAATTATTAATTGATAATAACAAAAAATTTGTTTATGCAAAGCAAACAAAACCAAGCAGCAAGATCTTAGTTGACTATTAGGATTAGGTCAACAAATAAGTTCTACTGCAGCTACAGCAGCAACACAGCCAATGGAAATAGAATCATCATCGGATGAAGATATTCCTTTGGCATCTTGGTCAATCCAATTTAATACCTATATATTTAGAATGTCGAATCTGATGAACACTTTTTACTTTAATTAATGTTAATTTGTGTTGGATTTTAAATAAGATTCATAAAATTTATTTGTTATTGTTAGAATTGGCCAAATTATAATGCATTTGTTATGAAACAATATAGCAAATTAATTTCTTACACGGGTGATTATCGAGCAGCGTAATTATCTTGATAATTTCGAACCCTGATAGATTGTGTATCTTCCTTGTCTCCTAGGACGTCTGCTGCGACGGTGTGAAATGCACGCCCCTCATCGCAGCGGCTCGGCACGGGCGCGAGGGAGCTGTCCGGATCCTGCTGGATAAGTTCCGGCCGCCCGTTCGGCTGGAGACAGAGGGCACCGTGAAGTTCGACGAGTATGTCATTGAAGGTACGTTCTTGCGTGGGAGAGATTGGTTCAATTGCCAGCTGGACTAAATGATAGTCTTGCACCTGTTAGCCTGAGGATGCCTCGTGTTAGAGGCGAAACGCGTCGCGTATTTTCTCACACAAGTGTTTGTGTCGGTGGTGGTGTGTCCGCGTCTTGCTTCTGCTTGAAAAAGTGGGAGGGAGGGCGGTGCATTAACTAACCGCACGGTGCTTGTTTGATTTTTGGCGGAATTTAGCAAAGTAATTTTCTCTTTTTAATGCTATTATGGATTTCCGCAAAGTAACGCCTGATTCCATACAATAAATGATAGTCTTTGATACAAAACTATGATAATCTCCGACTGAAGGCCAGTTTCTGAATTGAGGATTTCGTTAAGTAAATAGTTAACTGTAGCGCTGTGACGCACAGAACTTACTTACCCCCAGTTTCTCGTACACTAACAACCTGTTAATCTACTGTTAACAGCTGTCAAATGTTTTTTTTGTAAGCACTTTGGCCAACTGACAGCTGTTAACAATAGATTAACGGCTTGTTATTGTACCATAAACCGGGGATTAGTGAAATTCTCAATCCAGAAACCGGCCCTAAGTCATAAGTCTTAGTGTATAAAAAGTGATAATCTCTGCGGCGCTTGCCGCTGGGATGATCACTTTTTTCGTATGGAATTTTCATGAGCTTCACGTCTGCCGTGTAATGTCTTGTTGCCCGTATTCGTCCGCTGTTAGGCATCGACACCAGATTGATCTTGATATACAGTCTGTTAGCTTTTAGAATATACCTCGGGCTCTTGAGTAGGCTGCGGTTTTAGCCGAAAGCACACGAGTGTAATACTACTTCCTGCTTTGTATAAAATAATTAATTTAATAAATTAAATTAATATAATTAAGTGTCATATTAGTTCCGATATTTCTATTACACGAATATATCCGATTCTATCCGATAGTAGCCGAGGTATATTCTAAAAGCTAACATACTGTACCTAGGTTAATTAAAATAAGAGTTGGCGAATAAGATTAATATATATTTTTCTAAACTAGGTACATAGTTAAACGTATTGTTTATTGTAATCATTGTATTGCTGATTTCTGTTAAATAAATTTAATGTGTGGGAAAATGACCTAAGTTCGATTGCACCATTCTGAACTATAAAATGGTCAAAAAATCTAAATTACTACTGGTCTACTGTTACCACCCACCTAAA